>CM053757.1:16971673-17047715 GCA_028658305.1 Pachyuromys duprasi | reverse complement strand
GCTTGATCGCGAGTCTTAATATCTGCTCTGATACATCGCTACATTAACCCCCCCCAGAGGTCCTTTCAAAAGACCCTCTCTCTTCAGCTGACCTTTCCTTCTAGATCTTGTCTCTGGTCACTGCTGGGCTAGGCAGGCATGTACCAGCAGCCTCTTCTGCTGTCTTCATTTCTTTATTTATTTTACCTTATTACGGAGTGACTGTTCATCATTGCAGGTAAAAACTACATCAGACAATGTGGCTAATAGCTGATGTCATTTAGGGTTTCAACAGAGAAGTGTCTGCCAGGGGAAGGGTTGTCTCCATCCTCCCAAGACCCAGGAACACTCTCGGACCATTCTTTGGCACTTAACCCTTCCTCCAGACAAGGGAGACAGGGTCCAGCAGAAGCCACAGTGGAGGTTTTCTTTGGCTTCATAGCCGAGTCTCCAAATTCAAGGCTAATCCCACCAGTACAGCTCGTCCCTGGCTGGACTCTTGCCCCTAAATGATTCAGCGAGGGAACAGGACACAACAGCAAAGGCAGCAATCACAGAGAACCATTTCAGTAAGCAAAACTCTAAAAAGCAGCTTCCTTGAGGCCACAGGAACCCTTGGTAATATCTGCTTCTAGAACCCAGCTCCCTCCTGTGTCTAAATTGTCCCTTTGCCAAGCCAAATCCTCACTCCCACCTCCACTTAGCTAACAGGAGCTATGTTTGGCTTAGAATATAGATTTCCTCTTCTTCTTCTTCTTCTTCTTCTTCTTCTTCTTCTTCTTCTTCTTCTTCCTCCTCCTCCTCCTCCTCCTCCTCCTCCTCCTCCTCTTCTTCCTCCTCCTCCTCTTCTTCTTCCTCTTCTCTGTCCTCCTCCTTTTTTTAATTTTTTTGAGACAGGGTTTTTCTGTGTAGTCCTAGCTGTCCTGGAAGTCCCTCTATAGACGAGGCTGTTTCAGACTTGGAGATCTGCCTGCCTCTGCCTCAGAACAGGGACTTCTTAACCCACCTAGTTCCTTTCCCTTTAAAAAAAATCAAAGACTTCAACACACTTGTTTTTAAGCTGTAAAGTACACGACATTGACAGAATAGCTTTATTTTCTGCTGTACCCCTAATCTGGATGAACACTTGGCTTGAGAGCTATGCAGAGAAATTGCTGTAAATCCCATGACCATTGCTAGATACAGAGGTGCTTGTGATAGATGCTGGGGATTCCTGAGTGTAGATGATGTTTGTGCATTTTTGTTTTGTTTGGCTGCCTAAGAGTTTTGTTTTGTTTTGTTTTGATTGGATGTTGGTTGGTTGGTTTTGTTGCTTTGTTTTGTTTGAATTAAGTGCTCAGATACCCTGGACTGGATATCAAACTCATTATGTAGCCAAAGCTGGTCTTAAGTGCTGAATCCTTTTGTTGCCTCTTCCCAAGTGCCAAGGTCACCGGCATATATCACCAGGCCCAGATAATTGGTTTTCTGGTGTGCTTTTTGTTTTCTTGAGACAGGGTTTCTCTGTGTAGCCCTGGCTGTCCTGGCACTCTCTCTGTAGACCAGGCTGGCCTCGAACTCACAGAGATCTGCTGCCTCTGCCTTCTGAGTGCTGGGATCACAGGTTTGTCGCCACCGCCCCGTTAATTTTTTCTAAGCCAAGGTCCTGCTATGTAGTTGTCGCTGGCTTGGTACTATATACCCCAAGCTGGCCTCAGTCACAGAAGTCTTTCTGCTAGCCTGAGTGATGTATTATGGGCATGTGCTACAATGCCTGACTTGCTAGCTCATTTTGAAAGGCAAATATCTCTAGGAGAAACATAACATTAAGTCCTGAGCTGGAAGTATAGCTCATGTGGTAGTTTGCTGGCCCAGCACACACAAAGCCCTGGGTACAATCCCCAGGACTGCACAAACTGAGTGTGGTGGCTCACGCCCATGAACCCAACCCTGGGGAAGTAGAAACACAAGGATCTAAAGTTTGAGGTTATTGAGTTTGAGGCCAGCCTGGGCTACACAAGACACTGTCTCAAAAAAAAAAAAAAATTAAGTCCTGCTGCCTAGAGTGCACTGATAGAAGGGATACTCTATTGAAAGCTGTTTTTCCAGAGAGCGTAAAAATTCTCACAAGAGCCATTGGGTAATAATACCCTCACTTTAGAAGGACTAAGCTGGTAGGCCAGGGCAAGGAAGGAGAAACGAATGCAGTGGAGTCTGAGAAATACTAAAGCAAGAGTCTGATTCCCCTGTTTCCCCACCTCCCAGCCTGGAGAAATTGACCCTCCCTGGGATCTGTAAGGAAAGATGCTGGAAGAACTGAGGGTTTAATTTTTGGGTGCCAGCGAGGAGGTAGGCAGTGGGAGCCGAGGGCATGCAATCCCCCTGCTTGCCTCAGGTTAGAGTCACTGGGCTCAGCAGTGAAGAGACCAACGAGAGCCACCTCTCTCCCAACCTAAGGAGAGGGGAAGTCTACTTGAACCTCCAGCTTCGGATGTGGATCTAACACCTTCCCCAGTCTGGACCTGAACCAAAGTGTTCCCTTGCCACACCTCACAGGCTGAGAAGGCTTCTGACCTATAAGCCAAAAAAACCAATCTCTCTCGGTGCGTTTGGAATCCAGAGTACTGGGCTCTGGACTTCACTGTTTCACCGTCTGTGTGACTTTGGGCTGTCCCTTTACACACAAAATGTGGACCATAATACCCTGCTTTGATAACCCCCTTGGGGCATTTTAATGATGTTTTAGAACATCCAACAAATGTTAGCTATGGCAATGACTATTTCCTAGAAGAGCAAAGACACCTGGCCAAATCCCAAATGCACTGAGAGGCTAAAACAGAACCAGCTCTAGACAAGAGGTGCCCAGGCTTGCTCCTCACTTTGCTCCTTAGGACCCTCCTCTGGGTCTGAGAGCTCCTTCTCCTCAGCCACCAGCCACAAAGAGCCCATCTGTAGGACCTGCAGAGATGCTCTCACCAGTCACTGTTGGAAGAGTCTGGTGGCTGGAGGAACGGAATAACCCTAACCTTGATGCTGCCTGAAGAGTAGAAACTCTCCGAGCCTCTCAACCTTCCTAATGGTGCAACCCTGTAATGCAGTTCCTCATACTGTGACCCCAACCACGCATTATTTTTGTTTCTACTTAGTAACTATAATTTCACTACATAATGTAAATACCTATGTTTTCTGATAGTCCTAGGCGACCTCTGTGAAAGGGTATTTTGACCTCCCAAAGGGTCTCAACCCAGAGGTTGAGAACCGATGCTCTAGAGCAAATCTAACCATTGCCTCAAGTTTTCCCTCCAGAGCCTGGAGTATCACAAACATGTCTAACACACTCAGACCACCTAAGGTGGACCGTTCCAGAAATCGGAGATTTTCCCCAAGTGGCCTAGACCCAGCACATAGAACATGTCCTTTGGAGAATGCCCCTCAGGTCAGTTTTCCATGATACTCCCTCACTGGACATCTAACCCTTCAGAAGTCATTACAGGCTGTCAGTCTGAAAACAGTCTCCTTCTCCGGTGGCTTTAAGTGTCACTAAGAACCTGAGCTCTACGCACCCCCATGCCACCGATTCAAATACTGAAACCAGATGAGGCTCTTGCCACCTAAGCTGTCACTTTATATTTGGCAGTCTTGTGGCCAGACAGAGAGCCACAGAAGGCCAAATATTCCTTAGTTCCTATAGGGCTCACTCTAGAGGAGGAAGGTCAAAGCCAAGGGTAGGGCTAGAGCAAGTGCACATTCTACACTCCCTGACCCAGGCTGACCCTGCCCAGTCAATGCTGAGGGCCGCACAGCTAGACCTGAGGGGCTCAACAGGCTATAACAACAGGTTGCAGCTCAGCCTGCTATTAGGGTCCTCTCAGTCCATTCAGGACATCGACCAAATCCCTGCACCAAGGCCTGAATACAGTCCCACATTAGTTTCTGCGGTCACCAAAACAAAGAACCACAAACTTAGCAGCTTCAAAGGGTAGAAAATCAGGGGATGGTGATGTAACACAGTTGAATGTGTGCTTGCCTAGAATGCATAAAGTTCTGGATTTACCCCACAGGAGTAGTGGCACATGTCTGTAATCCCAGCACTCAAGGCAGAGGCAGGAAGATCAGAAGTTCAAGGTCATCTTCAGCTATATAGTGAGTTCCAGACCTCTAAGGGATACATGAGACACTATCTAAAAGGGGGGGGGGGGTGGAGCTGGAGAGATGGCTCAGCAGTTAAGAGCACCAGATGCTCTTCCAAAAGGACCAGGGTTCAATTCCCAGCATCCACATGGCAGTTCATACTTGCCTGTAACTCCAGTTCCAAGTGATCCAACACTCTCACACACATATGCACATACCAATGCACACAAAATAAAAAGTAAGCATTGAAGAATTTTAAAAATAGAGAGAGATGGGCTGGAGAGATGGCTCAGAGGTTAAGAACACTCACAGTTCTTCTAAAGGTCCTGAGTTCAATTCCCGGCAACCACATGGTGGCTCATAACCATCTATATTAAGATCTGGTGTGCAGGCAGAATGTTATATAAATAATAAATAAATATTAAAAAAAATAGAGAGAGAGGAGAAAAGGAGGACTACAGAGATGGCTGTGTGGTTCCGAGTGCTTGCTGCACTGGGCGGCGGCAGCGGAGGTTCACACTCAGGAGGCAGAGGCGGGTAGATCTCTGAGTTTGAGGCCAGCCTGGTTTACAGAGTGAGTTCCAGGACAGCCAGAGGTACACAGAGAAACCTTGTCTGAAGAAAAAAAAAAAAAAAAAAAAAGTAAAGAGTGCTTGCTACTGCTCCAGCAAGAACCTGAGTTCAGTTCCCAGCACCCACACTGAGAGGCTTACAACTACAGTTCCAGGGGACGTGACATCCTCTCTGCTTCTTTAGACACCCACCCACATGTAGATTGCAATCACACAGACATGCGCACGTGCACGCGCGCACACGCATGCACACACACACAAATAAAAATAAATCTTTAAGAAAGAAAGAAAATGAATAAGAATTCATTCTTTCACAGTTCCAAGGGTCAGTCTGAACCAAGGCATCAGTTGGAACATGCTTCCTCTGTGCCGTATAGGGGAGGGCCTGTCTCTCCTCCCCGGCTCCTGTATCTGCAGGCCATCCCTGGCTTCCAGCTGCCTCTGTCTCCACAGTCACATGGCCTTCTCCTCCTCCTCTTCCCAGAGGGAAGCCACCATACTGGATGCAGAGTGCCCTTCTCTAGCAACAGCCACAACGGCCCCACCTGCAAACCACAGGCACTTGGCTTGGGACTTACATATTTTTCAGGGGTCACGGTCCATCTCATAAGCAGTGATGACCCTCATGCCTGGAACTCCTTTCTGCTTTTCTACAGGTGCCAGCCTTACCTGCTCCTCCTGCTAGCCGTGTCTCCTGCCACACCCCTTACAAAGTCTTTTTGTTTATGTCATTGCAGGCCACATGGATCTCTGTCTCTAGCCTCAGTTCCCTCATGTCCAGGCTGCAGTGCGTGGCATGACAGGGCACAAACCCTGCTCCCTATGGTAGTGACCTACCTTCCAGGTTGACATCTCCAGGAAAGGGCCATGCCCAATACTTCTTTAGATTTATGCCATCCGTGCCTGAAGAGCTACTATGCAAATCACCTTTACTTCTAACCAGTCTCCAAAATGCCAGTCTCACTGTCCCTCCCTGTCCCGGGGCCAGTTCCTGATCATACTCCAGAGCTCAGCTCATTCCTAAGAATTTCCTTCCCCATCCTCAAACTTACTTAGGTATGTCTGTTCTGTGTTCCTGAAGTGCCTGCGCCCTTTTCCACAAGAAGACGCAGATGTTGAGGATGGCCCGGGTCAACGGTCCTCTGAGCCAGAGGGCTGCCTCTGCTGTTCCCTCCCACTAGAAGAGGATTTTGCTCCTCACCAAAATCTGGAATCGAACCTGAGGCTTGTCCCGAGACTAGAACTTCCCATATCGTTTCACAGGACTGCCTGTCTGGTTTGTCCATCTGCCTCCGCTACTGCCCCATCATCCCCTTCGTGAGTTCTCGGGGTCACCCTCCTTTTGGAGTTGAGCCTACACTTTCTCGTTCTGAGCGTTGTTCCTCTTCCCTGCGCCACATGGAGGCAAGCTTCTAATCTGCTGTCTCACCTAGCAGTTGGAGTCTGTCAAGGGGGCAGTTTATAAACACAAACAGAACACAGATGTGGTTTCTGGTAAGACTGCTGTCTGACCCTCAGGAGCAGTGGGTGAGGGGCGGCTTTACAGAGCTATGGACCACTTGTTCCCCCAGATAACAAGTCTGATTAAAGCACAAGATCACAGATAAAGAAACTAGGAAGGAAGAGGGAGAAAGAGAGAGAAAAATATATTCAAAGAGAAGATGGCTTACCATCTTGGATACTCTCCCCCTTGTTACTCCATTACTCTTTTTTTTAATGATTGATTTATTATGTATACAATATTCTGCCTGCACGCCGGAAGAGGGCACTAGATCTCATTATAGATGGTTATGAGCCACCATGTGGTTGCTGGGAATTGAACTCAGGACTTTTAGGAAGAATAAGCAGTGCTCTTAACCTCTGAGCCATCTCTCCAGCCCACTCCATTACTCTTAATGAAAACAGAGAAATCTAAATAACATTTAGAAAACCTGAAGGTCAGAAAAATTAATCTACCCAGCTTCCAAAGAGACTAAATGGCAGGCCTTGAACCTCTGACTTGGCCTTCGATGCTTAATTTCAGTGTACTTTTATGATTCTGCTTTACTGTCTTCAATGTGACCAAGCTTACCTGTTTACCAAGGAACATCCTATCCTTAGCGGCTACCCTGGCACTCTGAGCCTCTGATGAATGCACTGAGAACATGCAGCAACAGTAAGCCTCCTTTCCCACTCAGTGTTTCTGAGGCACCATCTAAAAAAGGACCACACAGCCACCCTTCCCATGTCCTTGAGTGTGTCATACAGCCAGAGTAACGAGTGATGTCTCAGTCCCGTGCACCCCTCCAGATGTTCCTATCTTATGCAAAGGGAAAGCCAAGCTCTACAGTGACCTAGAGGCCCACACCTTCTGCCCTGCTTCCCCTGTGACCTCATCTCCTCTCCTATACCACTTGTCCACCCTGTCCAGACACTTGGGAGCTCTTGCTCTTCTTCCCCCACCTAGTATCCATCCTGGCTCAGTGTGCTTCGTGTGCCCTCTTCTGAGTATGCTTTTCCCGGACAATCTTGTTCTGATATTCTACCCCTGGGAAGCTTCCTGCAGCCGCCCCGCTGACGATCGCCTCTCCTTTAGCCTTCCTTTTTTTTTTTCTATCTAGTTTTACTTTCCTTCACTGCATCTTCTGTTTTCTAATACACTGCATAATTTATGTAGTTTCTTGATGGTTTGGATCTGTTTCCTTAGCACCTAGAATATCTATTTGTGTGGATGGATACAAAATGGACGGATAGAAAACATATAGTTGGATGGAAAATGGAATAAATGGTGGCAAAATGAAAGCTCTTGCTTCAACTCAGCAGCAAAATAGTTCCATTAGACAAGAGAAGAACCTCTGAGCTGTGTCCTGATGTCAGGACAGGCCTGGTTCACTTGTGGCTCAAGGGCCTTATGAGAGTCGCTTTCCTAGCTTACCACGTAATAATCAAGTGAACTGAACTGCTGAACAAAATCTCCTCCCCTTAAAGGCATCAAGAGTTGATTAGAGAGAGAGATGAGGAGGCAGGAAGGCAGAGCTAACCACCGAGTATCAGTTTCCGTGCCCGGGAAGGGACTGTGGGCAACACAGGCTCTGAGTAGCCTCTCATGAGATGTAAGGTTATTTGGGGTCAGGCTCCGTTGAAGACAAGCCAAGCGTGTGAGAGGAGTCGTGATGTAGTTGAGAGGGTAGGACAGCCGGACAGAGCAGAGCATGCAGTGGCTAACAGAGCAGACCAGTGGGCTCCTTGAAGTAGGCCTGTGTGGTCACTGACGAACAACTCTTGTTGGTTTACTCTTAAAAGGGCTGATCCTGCTAATCCAAATCTGCAGGATCTCCATGACACAGGGCAACAACAGGGTAACTGGGAGCAGTCCTGGTGAGGATCCCGTACTGATGGTGTGACAGAAGACAGAGACCTCGAACCAGACCAGAGACTCCTTGCAATGAACATTTGCCAGATGTGTAGGACACACTGTGACACATTGCAGCTTCCATGGTGAGATGCTTTCTATGCTTTCTTTTGTTTATTTTTTTCTGTTTATTTTTTATCTCCTCTTGTTGGGGAGGTAACAAGGGCAGAGGGCAGACACAGGGGATGGGGAGATGAGTGGGACTGCATGATATGAAACTCAATAAAGTTTAAAAAAAAACAAAAAAAAATTATCTTATATATTTATGAGTATCTTTGTATGTGCTGTGTGTAGGTGAGTACCTGAATAGGCCGGAAAGGGGTATCAGATCCCTGGAGCTAGAATTACAAGCAGTTGCAAGCCACCTGATGTGGGTGCTGGGACCCAAAAATCAGGTTCTCTGAAAGAGCAGCAAGTGCTCTTAACTACTGAGCAATTTCTCCAGGACTCACTGATGAGCATTTCTGGAAAAGTCTGAAGACCTGGACTGGGGAAAGGTTGAAAGTGGCTTGTCTTACCCGGCTCCTCCAGAACCACAATGTGTCCCAGACAGAACTGCCTAGGTACCCAAGACTCAGACCTGGCATCCCTGCCAGCCCCTGAGGAGACCCAGCTTCCCCACTCTTCTAGTCGGGAAGCTCTGCTGCTGGCCGGAGGTCTGTGAGAAGAGGGCCCTCACGGAGTGGCCATTCGGAAGTTTATTCTGAGCAGCTTCTGCCAAGGATCAAGGGGATGGGTACAGGGTCTCACAAAGAAAGCAAGCTGTGGGCTGGCGAGCTGGCTCAGAGGTTAAGAACACTCCCTGTTCTTCCAAAGGTCCTGAGTTCAATTCCCAGCAACCACATGGTGGCTCACAGCCATCTATAGTGAGATCTGGTATGCAGGCAGAATGTTGTATAAATAATAAATAAATCGTCATAAAAAGAAAGAAAGAAAGCTGTGCCTAGATTTCCCACTTCTGGGTCCTTGCTCTTCCTATCACTAGCCATCCAGAAACCAGCTCTCCCTCCCACAGGATCTTCCACCCCTAACGTGCTCCATGGCTGAGATAATTCAGGCAGTCACCCTCCCCTCCGCACCTTCCAGGCTGAGCAGCTGCTCCTGGGATTCTCCGCTCCAGCCAGCTGTCCATACATTCACGTAACATGTTCTCCCTTGGGTGTGTGCCGAGCTCCAAATTAGTCACTGGGTCGCTGTGGGGGCCACAGGGCCAAGACAACAGGTGCCCCTCTGCCCAGCAGAAGATTATTGACCAAAGGACACGAGAGCTAAACGTTTGGAGGTTGTAACCACTTGAGGGTCACAGCTAAGAAAAGACAGTGGGTTGAATGGTGCCCTCCCAACATGCGTACACACCATGACCTGAGAATGTGACCCTATTTGGAAATACCGTTTTTTGTAGATGTAATTAGTTAAGATGAGGTAACGTTCATTAGGGTAAGCCCCATACCCAATGTCTTTAACATCCTTAAATGGTAAGAAAAACAAAACAAAACAAGGAAGCCCAGACAGGAGAAAAGGCAGAGGTGAGAGTGGAACAGTGAGGCCAGAACCCAGAAATACCAAGGATTACAAGTCACAAGAAGCTGGAAAAAGCACAGAGCTTCCTCTACAAGAGCCTTCAGAAGTACAGCCCTGCCACTGCCTTGAACCGAGCAAGAATACGTTTGTGGGGTTTGTTTTGTTTGAGACAGGTTCTCACTACGTAGACTAGGCTGACCTCGAACTCACGGATATCTGCCTGCTTCTGTCTCCTAAGCGCTGAATTTAAAGGTGGCACCACCACACCCAGACATTTCCAATGCTTGTTTAATGTTTAATGTAGCCATCAACCACAGGGAAATGGCACAGGAACCGACATCTAAGCCTGGCCCTCTGAAATCTGCCTAAGGTTCTCCCACACGAAGCCAGATGAGACTTCACTAGTCCCAAACCCCAGCCCCCACCCCTAAAGTCCTGGCACCCGCATGCTCCTAAGCCTAGCTTGAGCACCCCCTCCAGCCATGGAGTCTGCCTGACAAATGTTCCCCCTTCACTGCTCTCTCTGGCTACTTATTTTTAGTCCCTGATACCATCTACCTTATATGGTTCTCTGTTCATCTCATGAGTGTGGACTAACCCCTCTCCTGGTTTGTAAGCTCTTTGAGGACAGAGAATCCCAAAGATATTAACAGCCCTGGCGGGAAGGAAGCCAAAAAACTCCCTTAGCTGTTCTTGCCCCGTGACAGTTGAGGAAACTGGTGGCACATGTCAGGAGACGGCATATGCTGACATGGAGAGCACCCCCATTGTCACAGCCTGCTGACGAAAAAAAGCTTCAAAGATCAAAGAACTTATTCTTAAGACAGGGCCCCACCTTGTAGCTCTAGCTGTCCTGAATTCACAGTGTAAACCAGGCAGGCCTCAAACCACAGAGATTCTCCTGCCTCTGCCTCATGAGTGCTGGGATTAAAGGCATGCGCCATCAAGCCTGGTTCAAAGATTATTTTAAGCATCTGATAAACATTTTTAGTTTGAGACAGGGTCTTGTGTATCCCAACATGTATCCTCACTATATATCCCAGGATTCTGGGATGACCTTGAACTAATCATGCCCCTGTGTCTGCCTCCCAAGTGCTGCAGTTACAGGCACACACCACCATGACCAGCTTATGTGGTGAAGCCTGGGACTTGTACCACTGAGCTATTCTAAACACTACTAACTGAGCTATTCCCTGACTCCAGCTTCCTTATTCTTACTTTAATCACACATCCCCCATGTCCTCTAAGTATTATTATCCCCAGTTAATATCCTCTATAGTTTAAGTATTATTATCCCCAGGTAAAGAGATGGGTGAGTATGGTAGTAAATGTCTATCATCCCAGCATTCAGGGGATTAAGGAAGAAGGACTGTGAGTTCAAGACCAGCTACGCAGAAAGATACCATTAACAAAAAGAAGAAGGGAAGAGGAGGGAGGAAGAGGAGCCAAGGAAGGGTCAGGCTTTGACAAACTTTTACCTATTGCCATCTAGGGAAAATTCTACAGGAGACAACTGGGCAGCTAGGTTCTAACCCAATGGCTGCTTGGAGGAGGACCAGGGGCTGTAGTTTGGCAGTGTCCTGCTGGAGGAGGGAAGGAAGGAGGGGACTCCCAAGCCCCAGGGCTCTCCCCTGGCTCCGTTCTGGGCTGAGCTCCCAGCATAACCCACTTCCTGTAAGTACCAAACTCTAGGCCAGGCTTTGCCTGCACCTGTTTGAACTCAGAGTTGTCCCTGCTCTAGAAAGATCCAAAAATATCTGAGAGGGAAGAAAAGGGGGTGGGTCTAGTCGAAAGAAGAGCAGGCTAGGGAGACAGCCACTTAGCTTGGCATTCAAGGCCCTTCCCAACTGGCTGCAACCCATGAGGGCGGCCTTGTCTCCCTGGAACATGAGCTTGCCATTCCAACAGTGTGGCCCTCACCCTGTTCCTGCCAGTGCGAAACTCTGAGCCTCCCCCACGCCTGTAGATAACTCTGCTTGCACAGATCATCTGCTCATTCACTAAACATTATTAAATGCCTTCAGCGAGCCAAGCCCCATGCTAAGTATTAGTAATACAGTACAACAGAACCCCTGGTCTTTAGGGGATACGTCCCCAGGTCCCCGTGAAGGCCTAAAACCACATAGTACTGGATTCCGTAGAGGCTGTGTTTTTTTTTTTTCCTGTATGTATGTACCTATGATAACACTTTTAAATTTTCATGTATTTGTGTTTGTTTAATTGTTAGCGAGAAGAGTGCACGCGTCATGGCACACACGTGGAGGTCAGAAGGCGATTTGCAGGAATGAGTGCTCTCCCCCACCATCTGAGTTGTGGGGATGGAACTCAGGTTCTGAAGCTTGGCAGCAAGTGACTTTACTTGCTAAGCCATCCCACTGGCCCATACGGTTTTAATTTACAAATTAAGCACAGCGATGGCTTAGAGACATAGCTCACTTGACAAAGTGCTTGCCTAGCATGAACAAAGCCCTGGGCCCCACGCTCCGTGTCACATAAAATCAGGTGATGGTGTACTCCCCTGTAATCCCAGCCCTGGGAGGCACAGGTAGGAAGACCAGGAGTTCAAAACCACCCTGGGCTCCATAGAGAGCTTTGCCAGGCTGAGCTACCTGAGAACCTGCCTCAAGAAGCAGGAGGCGGGATGCCAACCTGATGGCTCAGTAGGAAAGGATGTTTGCTGGAAAGCCTGGATAACCTGACCAAACTCTGCATGGTAGCAGGGAAATAACTCCTGCAAGTTGTCCCCTGACTTCTATACATTTGCCAAGGCATGTTTGTACATGTGTGCATGCACAGAGAGATACATAAATGTAACAGTAATTTTTTTTCTTTTTTGGTTTTTTGAGACAGGGTTTTTTCTGTGTAATAGCCCTGGCTATCCTGGAACTTTGTAGACCAGCTGGCCTTGAACTCACAGAGATCTCCCTGCCTCTGCCTGAGATTTAAGGTACGAGCCATCATGCCTAGCTTAGTGTAATAAAATTTTAAATTAGGCACCATGAACTGAGGATCTAGCTCTGTGGCAGAGTACGTGCCCAGAATGCAAGAGACCCTGTGAGGGGGTGAGGTCATAGTAAAACAGTAACAATAAAACTAATAATTAACTAGAACAATTATAAAGTGGTTGTGCAGTGTCTTTAATCCTGACTCTGGGGTGACAGAAGCAGGTGGATCTCTGTGAGCTCAAGACCAGCCTATTCCACATAGTGAGTTCCAGGCCAGCGGGGCCAAAACTATACAGTGAGACTCTGTTTCAAAAACAAAAGTTATTTAAAATTTATGAATTGTTTCTGGGATTTTCCTTTTCATCTTTGTGGACTGGCTGATCATATTAACCGAAAACAAAGCCATGAATTTAAAAAAAAAAAAACACAAAAAACCTTATTTACATATATGAAAAAGAAATAATAAAAGTGCAGCCTCTAGCCTCCGGAAGCAGATGGTCTGATGATTGCCCCCTTCCGACAAGTGTGGCTGACTCCCTCCATGGAGCCGACCTTCCTAACTATCCTCTGTACTCCAACCAGCCTGTAGGCTGCAGGGGGTGTTAGTCACATTTTTTTACAGTGCAAGTCATCTCTCCAAATAGAAGTCAGCTCTTCGGGCAGAGACGCAGCCCATTCCTGCCTGCAGCATGTGGCTCTCCCAGGACCTTGAAGGTCTGAGAAGGATCTACGAGCGCTAGAGACCCCACATCTGCCTCCGTGCTCTGTCCTCGGGGGTAAAATGCCCCCACTCCTTGCACACACTCAAGTTCCCAGAGAATTCAGTCACTTTGGGGCTTCTTCACACTTCTTCCTAATTACATCCTTAACTAAGGAGGTTCCCTATTCTCCTGCTCTCTGTTCCCAAAGGTTGGCATCTAGCCCACACTCACACAGTAGCTAGCATACTCCAAACTGAGGGAAGAAGCAAGAACTCTCAAGGAGGCTGTGCGAAGAACAACCCAGGAAAAGAGCAGATGAAGAAAGGCTCTTTTCTGTTCCCTAAAACCCTTACAGAGATCCAGGAATCCTAGCTTTGCTAAGGAGTGTCCCATAGACACCTTCTGGCCTCACTGATGGCTACTCTGCTGTCCTGTACCCCACACTGCATCATCTCAGGAAAACAGACTTCCAGGGTGGCTACCGCTGGCATCAGTGTCTTCTTAGGGTCCTCAGACTCTGGCCCATGGGCATGAAAGCATACCTCACCAAAACTAGCCAAGGAAGAACTGGTAAGATGGAGTCAAGAACCTACCACAAGGCAAGTGGCCTTGGTGGTGCGAATGGTTGTGCTCTCCGCCCTTTAATTCTGATTAAATGCTGACTAAATTCTGCTTATTAACGAATTACATTCTGGTCATAAATGAAATGTAACACATTGTTACTTGCACTCTCTGGTGTAATTCTGACAATTGAATTCTGATTCTCCATGAAAGTTCTCTACTTGCAACTATGCAGCTCAAGAATGGTTGCTCTGGGAAGGAGAGTGACTATATTAGTTGACAAGTGACAGGCACGTCCTTTGAGGTGGAAAGGACCGGGAACCTTGATTGTAAGTAAAACCACCTTCAGGAGTGGAGAAGAAAGAGGCTGAAACCAGATGGGCTAAGACTCCTTGCCAACCATGATGGTGCACGACTTTAATCCCAGCACTCAGGAGGCAGAGGCAGGAGGATCTTTTAATTGGGGGCCAACCTGGTCTACAGACCAAGTTTCCGGACAGCCAGGAAGGGATACACAGAGAATCCTGTCATGCGGGTGGAGGTAAGGGACTCTTCAATCCTACAGAAACACAGCAGTTTTCTGTGTTCACAATAGACAGGAAAGGGACCAGTCTCCAAAAATCAGCTGAATCTGACAGTCCCATTTGTCCCCTGAGTTATGTTTGTCATAATTCTCCTGCTGAGCACATGAGGTGGGGATGGGCCCAAGGGACTGGGACCTCTGGAGCACTGAACAAATCCAGCTGGACGGCCCTATGGCTATTCTCTCTGCGCCTCTAATTCTCCTTCCTCAGCACCAGGCAGAAGAAGGTCCACTCTACAGCTCAGCCCTTTTTGCACTCAGAACTCACGGACGACCTGTTTTCTCTGTGTTGTAAGTAAGGGGGCTCCACAGGCCTTGCTCACCAAAGTAATGGGAAATCTCACCTTAGAAACGCATTCCTTGACGGGCACAGTGGCACACGCCTGTAATCCCAGCACCCACGAAGCAGAGGCTGGCGGATCTCTGTGAGTTCGAGGCCAACCTGGTCTACAAAGTGAGTCCAGGACAGACAAGGCTACACAGAAAACCCTGCCTTGACCTCCTTTCCCCTCTCCACCCCCCAAAAAAGAAAGAAATGCATTCCTTGAGTTAAAAATGATAATCCTAGGTGTTGAGCCCTGGTCTTGCACTGTTGTGAGCATAGCTTTTTCTGACTGCACTATGGCAGGTAGTAGAAGGACGGGGCAGGTGCCCGCAGGAGGTAGAAAAGTGGGTGGACAAAGAACTACAGGGGCCCTGCAGGGCGGACGAAGTCTAAAGACAGGCAGCTTCAGCTGTGATGCCTTTCTGAGAAGGCAGGTGAGGGCTGGTGTTCCCAAGGCAGAAATGAAGGACATTACCCAGCTACATGATCCTTGTTCCTCTGCTTTCCCCACAAGAAGGATAGAGGCCTCACAGCCAGGATGAAAACAACGGGGAGACCCTCGCCCAGATGTCTGTCTTCCTTCCACGACAATAGCAAGGTTATTGTCCAGGTAACGGCAGCCATGCACCCCCCGTCAGTGTCCGAGTTAACAAGCGAATGGAGGCGGATGCAGCGCCTTACCCACAGCAGACGCAGCAGGCATTTGTTAGGTACACACCCTGACGACAGAGTCAGAGGCAAGTCTGTTTTCCACCCAAGTCACTCTGACCGAAGGTGGCAGGCCCCCAACCTTCACAGAGATTCACTCTGACGAAAATGCTGGTTTGTGGTTTCACCTTCAGCCTCCTCTTCCAGGCACCTCACAGTTCTTCCTCAACAGTGGAGACTGGCTTGGCTTCAACTCAAGCTCAGAGTAACCAGTTTCCCTGACTACATGGAGCTCTTGGAAGGTTTGTCTGGCTCTCCATTCTGTGGCCTTCCATAACATGTGGGTCGCAACCCCTTTGGCCACCCTCTACCTCCAAAACTGTTTACATTATGATTCAAAACAGTAGCAAAATTACAGTTATGAAGTAGCAATGAAACAATTTTATGGTTGGGGGTCAGCACATAGAGAACTATATGAAAGGGTCACAGCGTGAAGAAGGTTGCGCACTACTGTTCTAGAGAAATCCCCAATGTAAGCCAGGATTCTACAGGCATACTTCCTAGTTCAGCCTCTTGGATAACACGGGCCACTGAGGCCGATCCTAACACAGTGCCCAGGGTCTCCTTAGTGCTTCTCCTCAGCACCACGGTACCCTCAGGCCTTCTGTGTCCTCCTTGAGTATTCTGATACTATGGACATCCCATTTGCTAGCTCATTCTTGTCTTTTTTTTTTTCAAGTTGGGGGTCTCAGGTAGTCCAGCCTGTCCCTGACTCACTCTATAGCCTAGAATGACCCTGAACTCCTGATTCTCCTACCTTCACCCACTAAGTGCTGGGATTATGGGTATGGGTCACCATCATCCTCAGTTTTATGCTGTGCCAGGGATTGAACCCAGGGACTTATGCATGCTCTGCAATCACTCCACTAACTGAAGCGCAACCCCAGTCCTTCCCTGTGCTCTTCAGCCTTCTTTCCACAGGATCCTTTCCTACTGGCTCAGACCCATGCTCGGTGTTCAAGTTTCTCTATGTCTGCAATACTTCTGGCCCCGAATTCTGTTACTGGCTTTTATCCACCCTACTTAATCTCTAACTCCCCACATCTAAATATGTTGCCTCTATGTGATCACTAAATACTCTTAAATCCCTCATAGTCTGCCAGTGGCCTCCGGGTTGTCAAAATCAACACCCCGCTTTCCCCCGCATCTCTGTTACATTTAATCCCCTTGAATGCCCCTTCCTCTGAAAGACATCCTTTCCTTTGGCCACCAGGCAACTCTCTCTCTCTCTCCTGGTATTTCTTTCTATCTTTCTGAACTCTTTATTTATTATCTTCTTCCTCTTTCTAATCTTCAGTTCCAGTGTTCTTCAAAGATTAGTTCTTGGTCTTATTTTCTCCCTCTGCAATGGCTCCCTCTTTCCCAGCCTTGCCGCTCTTTGTATAGATGAGTTGTATCTCTGCATTTCTAGGCCTGATTTTCATCTAGTTCTAGGCTCTAATCCCTTCTTTCCTCTGTTTTGTCCCTTAGTTTAAAACAGACACCCTCTATATAGCCCAGAATGACCTTGAACTCATGATCTGCTTACCTCTGTCTCCCAAGTGCTGGGGTTATGAGCGTGGGATTATAAATGTGCCTAGTTTAATCTAATCTTTCTAATCACTTTTAATCCCCATCCAGATGTCCCATAGTCTATGGCACTCAAAATGACCCAAACTGAACTTTGTGTATGTATAACATGGTCTCACTCCTGGCTAGCCTGGAACTCACTAGGAAGACCAAGCTGGTCTCAGACTCACAGAGATCTACCTGCCACTGTCTCCTGAGTGCTAGAATTAAAGTCATGTAACACCACATTAAGCCCAAACTAAACATTTAGGATGTGTTCCCTCTTACAAAGTAATGTCTTTTTCTGTCAGTTCCTCCAGTGACCTGAAAGGAGCCTGTCAGGGCTTCCTGCACCCTGTTCAGGCTGAGAAGTCTGGGGTTTGAACCTTAACCCTGTCAGGGCCGCCTCTTCTTCCCACTCACAAGTTTGCTGGGCTCTGTACTCTCTCGCTTACATTCCTGGCATGGCTGACTAGTCCGTTTCCCCAGTCCTGCTCCTTCCTACCAACATTACCAAATACATCTTCTCAAAGTCCCCCCGGCTACCCACCGTCCACAGAATAAGCCTCCTCCTCAGCCACTGCTCAAGACCATTCACACTTCACTCGTTAGGGTGGGCTCATTCTGCTCTCTTTACACACATTGCTGCTATCTTCGCATATCTGGGTCCTCCTTTCCTTCATCTTCCTTAATCTAAAAATACTCCTCAGAGCCAGAAAATGGCTCAGCAGATAAGGGTGCTTGCTGCCAAGCTTGATAACACTAATTAGATGGCCAAGACTTCCAAAAGTCATCCTCTGACCTCTACATACATGCCATGGCACATGCATGCCTCTCTCCAGTCAATACATGTAAATATCATCTATTTCATAAAAAAGACGTTCCTTGCTCTACTCTGCTCAAAAACCCATTCTCAAATCTCCATCATGACAGTATCTTATCAGACCAGTATACCTGAAAGGAGGAAGCTGTCTTTTTCCTTCCTTATAGACCAAAGGTATGCCAAAATTCTGAATTCCTCCAGCATCATACTTAAAAAGCAGCAGGCACAATAAATACAGGATGACTTTATAAAATGACGAAATATGGCAAGCTGTGTGAATGAATGGCTTCAAATCCTTGAGCAACATTATGTGATGGGCTTACGTTTGGGTTAAGACTAAAGAGCGTGCCCATCCCCACAGCAACAGACCCTGTCCTATACAGCACCCTCTCCCAGCTATCACCTTCATTCCAGCCAGCTCTCCATCCCTCTCTCAGGCCAAGCCAGCAGCGGAAGCAGCCATCTACCTTCCTGTTGTGTCCACAGGAATTGGGTCCTTCTCAGCCTACCCTCTCAAGCAGACACAAATGACCCGCTGGTTGCGATTGGCCTTCTTTTCACCTCCCCTGGGGGATAAGAGGGCAAAAGCACAGGGCAAGGAGGAAAGAGACCTGAATTCTGGTTCCGACCTACCATGAACTAGCTATTTGTCCTTCACTGTAACACTCATACATGGGATAAAAACAGGACATGGTTCCCAAGCCTCTAGGAAAGGTGTCTCTATTTCTTTTGGTTGTGGTGGTGGTTTTGGTTTTGATTTTTGGAGACAGGGTTTCTCTGTGTAGTCTTGACTGCCTTAGTGCTCACTCTGTAGATCCGCCTGCCTCTGCCTCCTGAGTGCTGGGATTAAAGGCCTGTGCCACCACTGCCTGGCAATGGCTAGGTGTCTCTGTTTCAAAGGGGTGAATCCACAAGCGTATCCTGGCACAACACTTCACAGGCTCCACATGGAAATGGGAAGACAAGATGCACCCTACGGGCTTGTCTAGTTTTCACAAGCTAGTATCGGGGACATCACTTTGGGAACTAAAAAGGCCTCTTAGGTCAGCTCTCCGCCCAGAAACCCTGAATTCACTACCAACAGAACACAGTAACAGCTGAACTGCCTGTGGAAGAGACAGAAAGTTTCCTTCTGGGTAGAACAGTTTTACAGTAAAGAGGAGGCAACCTGTGTCTTCAGGGAGTGGCCTGGCCTCAGCACCCTAGGCCTGTAGATGAGCTCCCAGCATACACCAATGACTTTCCATTGGGATCACAGGTGGGATCAGAGAAGAGTCAGAATCTGAAAACTATGGCTGGGATGGTACGGAAGAGATGAATGAACACAAAAACCCAGATCCCTGATCAAGGAACAGGAAGCAAAATCGTCATGAGTCACCCTTTAGCAACACACACCAATGGCTTCCTCCCTAACAATTGCTTTCTTAGCATCACCAACTTACCAACCCTCCAGGGAGTCAAAGGATCTGAAGCAACATTCTCAGAAACTTCCTGGTGGCCTTATCCCCTAGCCCTTTCCACTTTCGCCCATATGGTTTGAAGGCAGGCGGAGGAGGGACACAGTCCCCCAATAGCATGCTAACAGTGCTAGCACGTATGCTTCTGTCACTGACTGGAAAAGTCCCTTTCTCTGGGTTTTCCTTTTCTTCATTGTCTGATGAAAGCACTGATTAAATCATTTCAGGGTTTGTTTGTTTGTTTTGTTTTTTGAGACAAGGTTTCTCTGTGTAGTCCTGGAACTCATTCTGTAGACCAACCAGGCTGGCCTCAAACTCAGAGATCCACCTGCCTCTTCCCCCTGAGTGCTGGGATTAAAGGTATGCACTACCACTACCTGGCTATTTCTAGAGTTCTTGATGAGAGCTAGCTCCCTTCCAGGTCCTTAGCCCATGGAGAGAAGTCAGGTTATTATAAAGAACTAGGGGCAGCAGGACAAGGGTGGAGACCAGAGGTGTCCGGTGATGGGAGCCCATGGCTGCTCCAAGTCCTGGTGTAGGTACTTGTGAGTAATGGCTAGAAAAACAGGGGTGCCGGGTTTCCTGATGAGAAAAAGAGGCAATAGGAGCTTCAGAATCAACCACCCAGTCTAGAGGAAGCATGGAAGCAATGCAGGGAAGATAAAACAGGTTGTGTTCCAGGGTTCCTATCCTTGGAAGGTGGGGTAGAGCTAGAGAAGACATTTGCTTCTTCCAGCCCAGGGCAGAGTAAAATGGGACGTAATGACAGCGGGAAGAGTGGGGATAGGAGTTCAGTTCAAAGACAAGACCTTTAACCAGGCTGGCAAATTCTGGGGGAAAAGCAACTGCTAGGAAAGACTGTTACTGTAAGTGTTTAGGGAAACCATCTGATGTCTTGTACCCTCCCACTGAGTTCAAGAAGCAGCCACCACAGGGCACATAGCCAACAACTGGGCAGAGCAGTGGTAACTGAGTTAGAACAAGCAAGCAGGAGAATTTATACACTGATAGACAGGCAGGGTCAGGCGCACACTGCTGGGTGCAGAAGGAAACAACCTGGAAACTGTCACTCATAACTCATGCCTCTTTTCCCCATAGCAAGAGCTCTGAGCAGAGCTTCTGGAATACTCTGGATATCTAGTTCCCTCTTTACAAAGAAAAATAAATAAGGGATGCTCCTAAAAGGACAGAAATTCCTGGGGTTCTGCTATGTGGAAGTTTCAAGGGGGCAGCTGGGGCTGGCCCCAGCAGAGGAGGGGCCGGGAAGAGGAGAGAGTGGCAGAGGCTTCGAGCTCAGGATCCAATTACAGGACTGTTTCCATACTTAGCCACCTGACAGCCGCTTGGAATACTCGCCACTCCAGCCACCACAGCCCACAGAGACCAAATTAACTCAAGGGCAGACAAGGGCAGAGCCCAGCATGAAGCTCAATGGCCCAGAGCCCCCCAGCCTTACATCTCGCATCCCCAAAGAATGGCTTTTTTCCTTGTAATGCCTGTTCTCTCTCTAGGACTGCAATTCTGTGGCTCCAGGCTCATGAGACAGAACCTTAAAGATTTAAGACGAACACCCATAAATCTCACGAAGACTAAGTGCTTGTGAAAGAGACAGACCAGGGTGTCCTAGATCCCTAGGGGCAATCTTAGAGCACCTCCCCAAAGAATCCCCAAGGGGAAGCCAGCCTTAGGAGTTTTAAGAACAGGAGAGGTGGCAAAATGATCGGTGTCCCCTCTGCAGCCTATAAATAACCCCCATGCTGCAACCCAAGCCACCGCCTCCGCCATACAAAGTGCTGAGATGTCAAAGGAAAGCCATGCTGTGCAGAGCCGAGCCCCCTTTGATGGAAGAAGCCCCCATGGAGGCTTCTCCTCCACGTCTCTGCATTCTGCCCAGTTGTCTGCAACACAATCAACAGTTCTCAACTTTGTGTTCAATTCTACAGCATCCTGACTCCAGTTCTGGCCCACTGTTCATAAAATGACCCCTAGCCTCATCTATAGTGTCCCACTCTGTCCATGGACATGCCAACTGAAGTCACTAGCTAGAGCAGAGGTCTCTGTCCTATTTCCCACCAACAGGGTAACTCAGACACCCTCCAGTTCCAAGACTGTTATTTTTATCCACCTCAGAAGCTCCTCTGGGCTTGACTTTGGGGGTCCTGTCACCAGCATGTTCCAGCCAGACTCCATTCTCTGAACCTGGCCTACACCTCAGAACCGTCTGCTCCCGTTTCTTCTTAAAACTCCTCACTGGCCCCCACCTCTATCTAGCACCTCATTCTGTGTCTCAGACCCCTGTGAGAAAGGCAGCAAGGAGCAAAGTTCTGCCATCAGCCCAGCCCCCTCCCCACTCCAGTAAAACCTGGGGCACATTAGAGGCACAGTGAGAGACGCTTGTGCAGGGGGCGTGCATACCTGCTTGTCCTGAAAGCAGCAGCGAGGCCACGAAGCAGCCGAGCAGGAGCAGCGCCTTCATGGTGACTGCCAAGAGAGCCCAGCTGCTCCTCGCCTCTATTTATATGGTGG
This sequence comes from Pachyuromys duprasi, assembly GCA_028658305.1. Classification (NCBI taxonomy): domain Eukaryota; kingdom Metazoa; phylum Chordata; class Mammalia; order Rodentia; family Muridae; genus Pachyuromys; species Pachyuromys duprasi. The sequence goes on along the minus strand of CM053757.1, from coordinate 17,025,965 downwards.
GTGCAGGCGGCCACAGCAAGCGGTGGAGGGCGGGGGAGAAGGGTCACCCAGTCACTAGGGCAACTGGGCAAACATGATGGGGAAGAAGCCCAGACCCCCAAGGGCCACTGCAGGTGTTGTCCTAGCCTCCCAGCACCAGAACAGAGCACAGCAGTGGTCTCTTCCAACACGCTCAGGATCATTTGGTCTAGGGTAGGGGTTAGGGGGATAAAGATGGCCCCTGGGCTGTGTCCAGCAGTTAGGAACTTGAGTCTTCCTAGAATATTCACTACCTTGACCTAAAGTCTCAGGTGGGTCAAGGACCTGGAAATGCTTCCTCCAAATGAAGGACTTATTAGCCAAATCAAAGGCAATCCTACTTGATAGTCACTGATTTGCAATCTAACAAACAGGAAAACCCACGACATCTGACCTTTGAGGTCGATGACTACAAGCTTATCCTCCCAGGGCCTCTGTTCAGAGAATGCTGAGCAGAGGGAAAAAGGGGACTTAGAGAAGCGCCTGGGTGACGTGATGTCAGTTGGAGGTGGAGAGACAGATCCATTTCCAGTGGGCAGGGGCTCCCGAATGTCCAGTCTCCTCTGCAAAGCGCTATTTGATGCAGGCTTCCTCTGGGCTCGTGGTAGCCCTGAAAGCCAGCTATGGGAAGCTGAGACAACAGATGCTGGCTGGGATGGCTAGGGGACAGTGTTACAAGGAGGGGAGAAGGCAGCAGCTGGCCATGGAGTAAATGGACTAAAAGTAAAATGGGTATCTGTTCTGCGCTAGGAACTTTACATTTCTCAAAGCTTGTTTTTACGGCACTGGAAACTGAACATAAGGCTCAGACCATGCCAGAATACTCTACTACAGAACCACATCCCTAGCCCTTGAGCTTGACATGTTTAACGCAGTTTTACTGATATACAATCAACACAAAATATACCATACATGGTTTCTTGTTTCTCTGCGTAGCCCTGGCTGTCCTGGAACTTACTTTGTAGACCAGGCAGGCTTTAACTCAGGAATCTGCCTGCCTCTGCCTCCTGAGTGCTGGGATGAAAGGTGTGTGCCATCATGCCTAGCACATCACACCACACACAGTTTGTACCTATGTAAAGGGCACAAACTGATAAAATTTGACCTGTGTCTGCAATGTCATATACACCAGCACAATTAAGATAATGAGCAGATCCTTCCCTTCACAGTCATGCAGCCATTTAATCTCCTTGCTGTCAGTACACACTAGTTTGCATTTTACAACATGGCTGTAAATGCAATCAATGCTCTGTATCTGCTTCTTTCACTTAGCACAATTTTGAGATTTATTGACATTGTATCAATAGCTCATTCTTTTTTATCTCCTATTTTATGAACAAGCCATAATTGGTTACCCACTCACCTGCTGATGAACATGTGGGTTGTTTCTAAGATTAAACCATTAAAAGTAAAGATGTTATGAATATTTGTATGCTTACCAATGTACAGATCGAAGCTGTCGTTTCTCTTGGGTAAATACCTAGGAGTGAGGTAGTTGGGGCATATGATCTCTGTTTAAACTTTCCCCAAGGTGACTGTACTATGTTATGTTTCCAAAAGTGCACTAGAGTTTCGGTCCTTCCCCAGCCTAACAATGGATATGGTTGGTATATGTGGTCCTAGGAACGAAATGCAAGGCCTTCCACATGCTAGCCAAGAACGCCATCACTGAGCCATGTCTTTGCCCCTTACCTTTAGTCGTTCTTTAGATGTACAGGTGTAACTCACAGCAGGATTTATTCTTTAAACAACTTTTCTGTGTATGTGTGAGCACATACCCATGCAGCGGTGCACACAGAGGTCAGAAGACAGTTTTCTCTTTCCACCACCCGGATCCTGGGAATTGCACTCAGGTCAACAGGCTTGGTGGCAAGTGCCTTTTCCCTGCTGGGCCATCTCATCTCACTGCAGTTTTAATTTGCATCTCCCTAATAACTAGTAATATTGTTTTCACTTATATACTATGTGAAATGCCTGTTCAAATCTTTTGTCCACTTATATTATAAGATGTTTTGCCCAGTTTTGCCCCTTTTTGCTGGATACAACGTCTTTATCAGATAATATGACTTGCAAATATTCTTTCCTAGACTGTAGCTTGCCATTCCATTCACTTAAACACCTTTCAAGGAACAGAAGTTCCTGATTTTTATCAAGCGCCATTTATCAAGTGTTCTTTTATGAATTAGGTGTTTTTTTTTTCTTTTAATGACATCTTGGGCTGGAGAGATGGCTCAGAGGTTAAGAGCACTGGCTGTTCTTCCAAAGGTCCCAAGTTCAAGTCCCAGCAACCACAAGGTGGCTCATAACCATCTATATTGAGATTTGGTGCCCTCTTCTGGTGCACACGCATACATGCAGGCAGAATGCTGTATAAATAATAATTTTTTTTTTTATGACATCTTACCTAAAAACTACCTCAAAGTCACAGCTTTTCCTTGATATTTTCTCTCTGTGAGACAGGACCTTATATGTAGCTCTGTCTGTACTACAACTCTACATAGATCATGTCAGTCTTGAATTCACAGAGATCTACCTGCTTCTGCCTCCCAGGTGCCCAGGGATTTATTTATACTCCATGTATGACTGTTCTGTCCACATGCATGTAAGTGAACTGCATGGGTGCATGATCTCCCTGGAAGCTAGAAAAGGGTGTCAACTCCCTGGCAACTGGAGCTATAGATGGCTGTGAACAACTATGTAGGTGGTGGAGACCAAAGCTGGGTCTTCTTCAAAAGCAAGTGTTCTTAACTGCAAGTGTTCTCCAGCTTCCAGACACACACACACACACACACACACACACACAAATGGATGGAGAGACCAAGAGAACAATTTAGTTTTTACATATGAGTTTTCAGTTGTTCTATCACCATTTACCAGAAAAGCTAGTTTTGTTGTTGTTTTGTTTTGCTTTGGTTTTCGAGACAGGGTTTCTCCATGTAGAAATTCTGCCTCCCAAGTTCTGGGATTAAAGGCCTGTTCCGCCACCACCGGGCTGCAATTGCTTTTTAAAGTTATTCAAGTTTTAAAGTGTTCCAGTTTTAAACTTTGAGGTAAATGCTGATAATCTTTACCTGTCACTTTAAAATTTGCTTGTTTTTTCAATTCATTTATTTTTCCATATATGGATGTTTTGTTTGCATATATTTCTGTGCACTATATGTATGCCTTGTGTCACAGAAAGTAGAAGAGGCTTTCAGATCCCCTGAACTGGAGTTAGAGATGATTGTGATCCAATACGTGAATGCTGGGAACTGAACCTAGGTCCTGTACAAGAATAGTCTTAACCACTAAGCCGTCTCTCCAGTTCATCTGTTGTTTTTTGAGACAGTGTCTCACTACATAATCCTGGCTACCCTGGGACTCCCAGTGTAGACTAAACTGGCCCAGAATCTAGACATTCACCTGCCTTTGCCTCCCTAGTGCTGGGATTAAGGGAGGGCACCACCTCACCCAGTCAATCCAAGGTGTTTGTGTAAATATGTGTATGTGTGACCCTCATGCCATGGTTTGTCTTTGGAGGTCAGATGACAATTTATGGGAGGTGGTTCTCTTTACCCATCAAGTAGGTCTCAGGGATCAAAATCAAGGTGTCAGGCATCTTTTTATTATTTATTTATTTATTTTTATGTATAGGAGTGTTCTGTCTGCATGTACACCTACATGCTAGAGGAGGGATGATCACATTACAGATGGTTGTGAGCCACCACGTAGTTACTGGAACTTGAACTCAGGACCTCTGGAAGAGCAGACAGAAAGGCAGGACATGGTGGTGCACGTCTTTAATCCCAGCACTTGGGAAGCAGAGGCAGGCAGATCTCTGTGAGTTCAAGGCCAGCCTGGTCTACAAGGCGAGTTCCAGGACAGCCAGGGCTGTTACACAGAGAAATCTTGTCTCAAAAAACAAAAGAAGGAGTAGGAGGAGAAAAGAAAAAAGAGAGACAGACTTTGATGAAAAGACATCACCTTTAATGTTAATATGCCTTGTTGAAGTCATATGGTCTGAAAAAGAATTATGACTTACAACTGGCTTTAGACTCAGGACCATGACATCCTCTCTTGCCAGAATCTGCAAATTGTAAGATAACAATCTTTTTAAATTAACGTCTGTGCATGTATGTCACATGTGGGTTACCAAGAGACCAGAAGGCACTGGATGCCCCAGAGCTGGAGGTATAGGAAGTTGTGAACCAAAACTCAGGGTGGGTGCTAAAAGGCAACTCGGGCCTCTGGAAGTGCAGCAAGCCCCCCTAATCACTAAACCATTTCTGCAGCCTTCATGCTCTCTTTCTAAAGCATCTGCTGGCCCTGCTAATCTAACACACTGTGAGGATTCTCACAATGATTGTGCACATGGCTGAGGAGTTGCTGCAGGAGAGGAGGGAGCACCTGGTCACAGGAGAGTGCCTTCTCTGGGCTGAGCATCTCACAGGTAGTGAGAAATGGACACATCCTTACCAGCTCATACATATTCAAGGGTCAGGAAGCCAAGTAGCTAGCTCAGTAGTATACAACCGAGACAGTGCTGTGTGAATTTGACCCCAGCTGTTTTACTAATCCACCTGCAACCCCTCCTGTCAGAGTGAACATCATCAAAGAACAAAGATTACAATGTCGTCAAAAAGGAACTGAGGGATATTGAAAATACAGGAAAGACCCAAGTGTCCACACAGGCCCCGAGAACTGAAAACCTAAGCGAGAAGAGCAAGTTACAGTTAACAGCACTTCTGAGATGCGGAAGACGCTTGTTTGGTGTGTCTGACAGACACTTGCACATCATGTTCACAGCAGCACAGCACACAATAGCCAAAGGCTGGAAACAATCCACGTGTCTCTCAGCAAATAAACAGAGGAGCAAAATGCAGTCATCTTCTACGAGATGAAGTGTTACTTAGCCCTAGCCACAGCAAGAAATGGGTCTATAACACAAGCTTCCATATCTGTCAACCTTTAAGTAAACGTTACACTGAGTAAAATAAGGACAATGTATTGTTTTGCTAGGGCTACCATAAAAGAAGATCACAGATCACAGAAATTTATTGTCTCATAATTCTGGAGACTGGCAAGCTTCGCCTGAGCTATCAGCAGGATTGGTTTCTTCTGAGACTTTCGTCCTTGGCTTGCAAGCTGTACCTTCCCCCGTGTCCTCACATGGTCTTCCCTGTGTGTGTCTGTGCCTAATCTCTTCTCATGAGGATGCCAGTTAGATTGGATTAGGGCCTACTCCAATGACCTCATTTTACCTTAACTACTTCTTTATTAGCCCTATCTTCAAATGTAGTCACATGCTAAGGTGCGAGGGGTTGAGATTCAACGTGTGATATGAGGGTGTGAGGCCTAACACTGTCTGATTCCATTTATATGAGGGCACCTTCAATAATCATATAGATGAGAACTAAGTAGACTCACAGAAGGCTATGTGTTCAAGATGGCAGTGGAGCTCAGTGTAAGCACTTGTTCAGCATTTGTGAAGCCCAGAATTCAATCAATAATGAAAAATATGCACTCATGCACACTACCACAGAACTTTTATTATTTAATATGAATAAGCCAGATGTGATGGCACATAGCTGTAATCCTATCACAGAGGGATACCAGGCAGGAGGAAAGGGAGATCAAGGTCATCCTTAACTACATACTGAGGTCCAGGCCAGCCTGAGCTCAAAGACCATGTTTCAAAACTCAAGCAAGGCAGATAAGATGGATCAGTGGATAGAGGTACTTGCTGCCTGGTCTGAGTTTGCTGATGAACTGAGTTTGAGCCCCAAAACCCACTTGGTAATAAGAGAGAACTAGGTGCTCTAAATTGTTCTCTGACTGCCTCATACCCCAATACACAAATAAACTAAGAATTTTTGTAAAAACAATAAAAACCATAAAATAATCTTTAAAAAAATCCAAACAATAAATGGATATTATGTATGCTTACACAAGTTTTGTTTTGTTGTTTGTTTTTTGAGACAGGGTTTCTCTGTGTAGCCTTGGCTGTCCTGGACTCACTCTGTAGACCACACTGGCCTCACAGAAATCCACCTGCCTCTGCCTCCCAGAGTGCTGGGATTACAGGCGTGTGCCACCGTGCCTGGCTGCTTCCACAACTTTTTAAAGAGGAAAAGGGGTACTCTGTTTGGAAAACAAGAGAATAAAAGGGCAGACTCAACAGAAAATAAACTCTAAAACCATATATTCTCAAACAGACCTTACGTAGCAGTAAGAAATCTGCCTGATACCATGTCACATCATCCACCACTGCCACCACAGAACTCAGAACCTCAAGGCCTCTGCCCAGCCTTGAGGAATCCTGGGATATGGTAGTTTCAGCCCCATTTTTACAAGCTGCCAATCCTCACGTACACCTGCTCCTGACAGTCTCGGGCTGACATTCCAGAGATGAAAAGGGAAGAAGTGTGTTTAAGAACATGCCGTGAGTCAGTGAGATGCCACCAAGCCTGACAACCTTAGAACCACATGGTGGAGGGAGAGAATCAACTCCTGCAAGCTTCCCTCTGACCTCCACATGAGCCCCACAGCATTCACGTGCCCACACATACATACACATCGACACAAGAAAAAAATGTGAAAGGCAACAAGAACATGGGTTTGAGCCACTTAAGTCACACTTCCAGTCCCCTGGAACAGGGATAGGTAGCCTCTCCCATAAAGGGCCAGAGGGCAAAAAGCTTAAGTTTCACAAGAGTAACCACAGATAACAAAACCAAATGGACGTGCACCCAAAAGAATTTGTCTGTGAGAACAATCTGAGAGCTAGTTTGGAGCTGTGGCTGGTTGAAATCATTTATAAAGGAAGCGCTGTATGGCTTCCATGTCAACACCCCCTACCTTTTTCAGGATCATGTATGGAGTCTAGGAATCCTACACAAACTTCAATGAGTGATGAGGAATTTATCCAGTAAGTGATGGCCTTGAACAAAGGCTGGTTCCAACAACAGGTCAAGCCATAGCAGCATGGGCTTCTGGGAAGCTGAGGACTAAGGAAACGAGAACAGTTGCCAACGTACTATCTCAGTTGCTTGAACGAGGGCCTCCTTGCCCTCCACCCCCTGTTCTCACCTCCTCACTTTCATACAGTTTCTCCTCCTAAAGTGGTCCCATCACAAAACTTCCTTCCATTAGTCTAGTGGTGCAAACACCTGAAACAGGGATTGGAGATGCGCACGGGAGAGCAGGGAGGGTAGGTGGCCTCTTAGGACATGTCTTTTTGGTTGTTAACAACCTTAACGGAATTGCCGTAAGACACTTATGATCTCATGTAGCCCAGGCTGGCCTCAACTCACTACTTACTTGAAGCTAGGCATAAATCTGCCTCTACTGCCTCTACCTCCCAAGTGCTGGTGTAATGAGCATGTGCCACATCAAGCTTTGTCGCTATTTGGTAACTGAAGCAGTCTCGTCGTGTTGCCTAGGCTGATCTTTCAATCATTATTCCCTTGTCTTCGCTCCCAGATGCTGAGATTACACATAAGCACACTGGCTCTTTTCCTTTAACTTTGACCCATATATTCATTAAGATCACAGGTCATGGCCAGGCAGTGGGTAGTGCAAGCTTTTAATCCCAGCGCTTGAAAGACAGAGGCAGGAAGATCTGAGTTCAAGGCCAGTTTTGTCTACAAAGCAAGTTCCAGGACAGCCAGGGCTACACAGAGAAACCCTGTCTCAAAAAACAAAACATAAAAAGAACCCAGGTCATGCTGGGTGGTGACACATGCACTCACGAGGCTGAGGCAGGAGGATCTCTGAGTTTGAGGCCAGCCTGGTCAAAAAAAAAAGAAAGAAAGAAAACAAGAAAAAGGAACAGGGGTCATGAATGCTGCACACTGAATTAACACCTAGTGTGAAGAATAACGAATGGCAGAATCGGGGTGAGGAGACAATGTGAAGGGCCACAGGGCTGAGCAAGCTGAGTGCTAGAACATGATGGTCCTGGCACACAGCGTCTGTAGGTTGATCTATCTTGGGCAGCTGACTTGGTAGATTGTCAGGCTCAAACATTCCTCAAGGATCCAGGAAATTGTCAGGCCTTAACTTAGGCAGCATTTGAGTTTGCATCTGTTGCACATTCCGTCGCGGGGAGAGGGTTGAGATAGGGTCTCGGGTATCCCAGGCTAGTCTCAAACTATGTTGTTGTGGATGACCCTTTAACCCCTGGTCCTCCTGTCTCCAACTGAGATTAAAAGTGTGAGCCACCATGCCCAGCCTTGGCATCTTTTAGTATGTTATTTATTACTATAGAGGTGTATGAGGTGCCATAAGGGTGAAAGGCGGTGAGTCCTGGGGATTGAACTTAGGTCACCACACTTAAGATAACACTTTTACCCACTAAGCTATCTCATTCAAATTTGGGGATTTTTTAAGTGTCTCTCACTGGCTGGGAATGGTGGAGTACACCTATAACCCTGGCACTCATGAGGCAAAGGCAGGTGGATTTCTGTAAGTTCAAGCCCAGGCTGAAAGTGAGCTCCAGAATAGGCAGGAAGACATAGAGACAATGTCACAGAGGGAGGGGTGGGGTGGGGGGCCTTATTCTCTATCACAGACCAGCCTCAAACTTACTGTGTAGACCAAACTCCTAGCAATACTCCTGCCTCTATCTTCTGAGTACTGAGATTACAAGTGTGAGCTACATCTGGCTGACAGCACACATTAAAAGGATTATCCTGTTTGTCTTGGTAACTATAGGTCATCGGTCTTAGAAGAATCCAAATTCTCACTCAGTATGGGAACTCCTTCCACACAATCTCTGACACATTCATCCAGTCTATTTGAATACCCACTGTGATGAGATGTTTAATCTTAGAGAAAAATGACTCCACTGTTGAATACAGTACAGACTTAGGATCAGCAATGCTGCAACTCTCTTTCCCACCTGCTGCCTCAGTATCTTACAGAAAAAGCACAGAGCCATTCCCTTGATGGCAAGGAATCCACCCCACATGTCCAGCCTTGGTGGCATTTTCTTTTCTTGCAGAGAGTAGAGTTTGTCAACTCTCTGTGCATCCACACTTTCCAGAGCATTATCTTCAGTTCCCACAGGGCAGAAGCTAATGGGAGAAATACGCTGAGGACAACCTCTGTTCTCTGAAGAAGAACACACGCAATCTTCATCTTGAGAATGTGCACCGAGATTGGCTGCACCCTGGAGTTAGCCTTGATCTGGGCCACCTAATTCAGGAAACGTTGCAGCTGTCAGTCCTGGTTCCTTTTTCAATACCAGGGGTGTGATGGAAGGAGAGCCCATTTGAGGAGTTCATTCCTTTGCACAGTTGTCAAATGCAATGCCAGTCTTGCCTGAGTCCCACCCTCTTTTCTCAGTCAGCACATGTGCTTGTCTATCAACAGAAAAAAAAAAAAAAAACGTGGAATTCAGCAGGGCAACAAACAGAAGGAATAAGGCAGAATGGGGTCCACCCTCCCTCCACCCAGGATTAAAGGACAAGACAGGCAAGCAGAACTCCATGTGCAAAAGACCAGTGCCACACGTTCAGCAGCATGGATGAAAGCAGAGAGAGATGGGTCGGGGAGACAGTAGGATGAGCTCTGGTGGGGACAGGGTGGAACCAGGACCAACATCTGACGCTAAGGGCAGGATGGTCAGATGGCTGGCTCCAAGAGGCTGCTTCAAGATTTCCACGTGCTCTACAGACTGGCCTGGGGCCAGCTAGTCACTGCTAAAGAGAACAAGGTCAGAGAACCCCGCCCCCCACCACTAGATGATTCTTCAAACATGTTATGGAGCTAACACACTACTCTGTTATTCTGCCCAAACCACAGCACACGGGGCACATATTTAAAATGTGTCGTACTATACCAGAAAAGCATAAAAATAGTTGCCAATAATTCATAAAATATGGCAAGAATGTACCAAGCAGCAGACGAGAAGCAGGAAAAACACACACACACATACACATAAAATGGAAGTCTAGAAGGAAAAAAAAAGACTATATTTAAGACCTACCCTGTGCATAACTTAACCACATGCCCAATTCAGTGTCCTTAAAATAAGAACAAACCACATGCTTAGGAGAAATAAAATTATTTCTGCTACTGAGACTCAACAAGAATTTTCTTGAGAATAATCATAAAGGCAGCAAGGCATAATGTAATGATCCTTGACAACATTCTTAGAGCAGAAAGAAAACATTCCCACAAAGCTTATTCCTAAAAAGAGACTCAAAATAGGGCCAATGAGAGAACCAGGAATCAAGAACAACCAGCCCTGATCTCTAAGAAACAACCACCAAAGAGATCATCAACCATAAGGACAAATATGAGTTGTCACTTACTTGTGGCTAAGCTGGAAAATTGACACAATCCGTTGAAGGGGCACGGTTTATGAAAATGAAGCTATAATAGCTGTCAATTAGAAACAATCTAAGATGTCTGTCTCTAGGTAAATGGATAAATAAATTATGGCATATCCATACAAAGAATTAGTGCAATAAAAGTAACAAACAGAGCCAGTCATGGTGGCACAGGCCTTTAATCCCAGCACTCAGGGAGGCAGAGGCAGGTATGTCACTGTGAGTTCAAGGCCAGCCTGGTCTACAAAGCAAGTCCAAGACAGCTAAGGCTACACAGAGAAACACTGCCTGTAAAAAACAAGAAAACAAACAAACAAACAAAACTGGTGCTGACAGGCAGGTAGGGGGCCAATCAGATGCCTGTTGTTTGGTGGGACCTTTGAGGCCACACCTGTCCTCAGAACAAGCTAAGAAACAGCAAGATGGGCCACAGCCAGCCTGTGGTTATAGCTACACAGCAGTAACCACGCCCACTGTAGAGGTGTTTGAAGGGAAGTCTAAGAAGTTGAACCTGGCAGCGCTATGTGAAGACAAGAAGCATGTGCTGTTTGGAGTTGCTAACCCTAACCCTCCCCTGACTGTTCTAAGGCCAACTTTTCTGGGTTTGTGAAGCAAGCCTAGGCTCTGAGGGCCAACCTTATGTAGGTAGTGGCATATCTGAATATTAAATATGTCTTTGTGACTAAAAAGTGTCATCAAACCCTCAAAACAGAATGCAAAACCCCTGTCTGATACCACTAGGGCCTTTGGGGAGACAGATTTATTGCTAAATGATTCTTTGGTTTCCCTCTTTGGGAATCACTGGCTCAAGAGGTTTTCTGTGGTGACAGAGTATAGCAAAAAGCTGGATGGCACATAGGCCAAACCTGTAGTCTGGCCCAAACATCTTGGATCTCAGAGGCCATGGTCAGATGAAAATCCTTCCTGCTTCCTCTGCACATCCCTGCAACAAGAAACCCAGCAAAGCTACTTACATGGAATCTTGACCATATTTCTGCAATAAACTGTCTGGTTCGTGGAAAAGAAATTAACAAAGTACTGATACATATGCAGAATGTAAGAGAACACACGTATTCTCTTACAACACTTAGGTAGAGGAGGATCAGGAATCACAGGTTATCCTTAGGAAAACAGTAAATCCAAGGCCAGCCTAAAATACCTGACTCAAAAAAATTAAATAAGCAGGGTAGTGGTGTCACACGCCTTTATTCCCAGCACTTGGGAGGCAGAGGCAGGTGGATCACTGAGTTCAAGCCCAGCCTGATCTAAAGAGGAGTTCCAAAACAGCCAGGGCTGTCTCAAAAAACCAAGAATTAAAAATACAAAATAGGGCATGCAGAAATGGCTGAGCTGGTAAAATGGTTCTGTTCTTCCAGAGGACCAGAGTTTGGCTCCCATGTTAGGGGGCACACAGCAGCCTAGAACTGCAGCTCACGGGGACCTGACTCCTGTTTCTGTCCTCTTCAGGTACTACACATATGTACACACACACAGATTTTTTAAAATTTTTTAATTAAGTAAAATAGGGCTAGTAAGACATCTCAGTGGGTAAAAATGTCTGCTGGCAAGCCTGATGACATGAGTTCAAGTCCCTAGACCACATGTAGGACAGCACTGACTCCAAGAAAATTGTCCTCTGACTTGCACCATCAATGAATGTAAATTTTTGTAAAAATTTTCAGTCAACTTAGTTTGATTGACTGGATTTAATTAAAATAAAGTAACATCAGCCAAGCAGTGGTGGCACACATCTTTAATCCCAGCACCTCAGGAGGCAGGGGCAGGCAGATCTGAGTTCGAGGCGCCTGTTCTACAGAGTGAGTTCCGGGTCAGCCAGGGCTACAGAGTCCCTTGTCTCAAACAAACAAACAAGCATCTTACTTCATTTTATTTCTTGGCATTCCTGCTGGCCTGAAACTTAAACCTACCGAGAATAACCTTGTAACTCCTGATATCTCTGCCTCCACTAAATATTGAGACTACAGGTGTGCTCACACGTAACATGCAAACGAAAAAGGGAAAGCAGCAGCTGGAGAGATGGCTCAGTAGTTGAGAGCAGAGGACTAGGGTTCAGTTCTCAGCACCCACAGAAGGCTCGGCGCCTTGACCTTCCCGACTTCCTGGTCTGTGATGGTGCCTGCTCATACTTCCACGTAGGCAAACCCATGCACATAAAATAAAGGTAAAATATATATATATAATAAAACCAAAAAGTAAAAGTCACAACAGACGTCGTTAGCTAACTGGGCAGGGCTTGCCCAACGCTCCAGCCCCGGACGAGGCCCCCAGAGGTGCAGCCAGCCCCGCGCCGTCCTCCCCGCACCCGAGACGGTCGCCCAGACTTGGCGCGGCTCCTGGCCGCCTCTCCCGCTGCCGACCCGGCACCAGCGGCGGCTCGGCTCGGGGCTCAACCGCACCGACGGCGCCCGAGACATCCATCACACACCCTGAGCGGACGGGGCTCCAGGCAGAATTACGTGTCGTATGAAAACGACTGTCACCTAGTTCTCGGCTGTTTTACAGCACCTTCCGGGGCATTCTGAAGTCGCGCGTGAAGGGAGACCCCGGCACCACGGCGTGACCGGCTAACACCGGGCGCCTGCTAGCTTGGCAGCCCGTGGGCGGGGCCAGATGAGCCTGCCGGCGGGAACGCCCGGAGGCGCCAAGAAGCGTGCGCGCTAGAGGGCGTGGCTAAACCCGGAAGGGCCAGTAGCGCGCCAAGGTCCTCCACCACCGCTAGGCGCCGGCGCGTCTCCAGAGACGGAATCTTTTCCTTGGCTCCGCCCCCAAGCTCCGCCTCTGGCCTATGAGAATAGAGCAGGGACCGGAAGGAGGCCGAGTCTCGGTTCCGCCAGAAACAGGCATCCTGGGCCCAGAGCGCCCTCTGTTGGTGCTACCGGAAGTTGCCTGGAGCTAGCCCTGCCGACCACCTCGTACCTAAGAGAAAATTCGACGGAATGCTGCCTACACACACCGAACTCTAATGGCCACGTACCGTAAGCCTCATTAAATAACATTTTGCAAAAAGAAAACCTATAACAGAAATATGCCAGGGAAACAAGAGACAGGAGGAACGCTGAGGGGGTACTAATTCTTATCCTGAAACAAAACGGAAAAAACCTTCACACAATCAAATGTGCGTTTCAGCGAATACAACCAAATTGTTCTGTGCGGGGGCTGGGTTGTTTTGTGTTTTGTTTTTTTTTCTTTTGTGTCAGGGCTCACTGTGTAGCCCTGCCCAGCCTTGAAATCACTGTATAGAAACTCTGCTGGCCTCAAACCCGGGACCTATCTGGGATTTATTGTTTTCAAGTATGCCATAGGTGAACGTGTGGAGGTCAGGGAACAACTTTGAGGAGTCAGTTCTCTCCTTTCACGGTGTGGGCCCTGGGATCAAACCTGGGTCGGCTTGGGAGCAGGTACCTACCGATGCATTTTGCCAGCCCCCTCTATTTTGTTTTGAATACTAACATGAGATTGGTGGGTACCTGAGATGAGAATAAGCAATAACGAGTTTTATGAGAAGGGGCCCATTTTGAAGTTGTGAAGGTATTTTTGAATTAGATACTTTTATTGAGAATGGACTGGGTTCACTTATAAAGTGACTAATTTTATGCCTTGCAAATTTCTTTTTTAAAGATTTATTACTGTACACCAGAAGAGAACATCAGATCTCATTATAAGTGGTTGTGAGCCACCATGTGGTTGCTGGGAATTGAACTCAGGACCTTTGGAAGAACAGCCAGTGCTCTTGACCTCTGAGCCATCTCTAGCCCCGCCTTGTAAATTTCTAAGTTTTTTGGATTTTTTGAGACAGGATTTCTCTGTGTAGCCTGGGCTATCCTATACTCGCTTTGTAAACCAGGCTGGCCTTGAACTCAGTGATCCACCTGCCTCTGCCTCCCCAAGTGCTGGGATTAAAGGTGTGTGCCACTCTCAAAGGACTGTGTAAGGCTGAACCAAGCACCAGCAGTCCTCAGCCAGGGCATAAGCACTTAACATGGCATATCATGGAGATGTGTACAAATGAAAACACTGGCCTAGGCAGGTATGAGCCTCATCCTCCGAACCCTAGCCTGAGTAAATCCATCTTACAGCCAGCCTCCAGGTAGCTATTTTATGTGCCAGAACACAGTTAAAAAAAAAAAAAAGCCATCTTTCCCACGGTCATGTTTACTGAGGTCAGCATCCTCTCCCAGCCTTCCTCACGGGCTGAGTGCACGAAGCACTGCCACTGTCCCGGAGTCTGGTTTCCTCTGAACCCGTAGTCGCCGCTGCTGCTTAACCATCGGGCACTGCTCAATGCCCAGGTCTGAATTAATTCTGCCAGGTGTGGGCTTAGAGCCGGTTGAAAGAGGTACTTGCATGGAGCGAGAACCTTCAGAAACGCCCAGCCATCCCAAACGCCCACTGCTCTGGGTGTGACCCCCAATAAACTCGGTTATCCGTGACACACTGAACTGGCTTGAGTTGTTCTTTGGGTTGTTGGTACCATCCAAAAGTTTGGAAACAGGCCTTCTCTCACAAATCTCTAGGGACATTTGTAAACTAGGAGGAAGAGAGGTACACGCAGGAAGTAGTAAGGCTCATAAATCCACCCGGACCTGGGAGCATCAGTGCTTTCTCTAGGCGTCAGAAAAAACGTCTTATTTGTTCCTTCCCTCCCATCGAGGTTCAAACAAGTTGGGAGCCACTCCCTTCACCCCCAGCATACACCCCATTGTTGAAGAACATTCCAAGTGAGGACCCCAAGCTCTTCATTGCAACTTCACACACAATTCACGAGTGCCATTATGTTCTCCAGATTTGGAAGTCCAAAGAATACCCCTTAGTCTAGGCCAAACAGGCCAGGCCAGGCTCCCAGAACAGTTCAATCCTTAAGAAACACACAGCATCTAAAAAACAAAGTACAAATTTTATTTCGTTTCTTTACAAAGGCACAATGGCCTCTTGGTATTTTGTTCCCTACCCCCACTTTCTTAACAAAATATAATAGCTTCTCCTTGAACACAAAGACCTCAAAATTGTAAAAAAAAAGAAGAAAAGAAAAAAATTTAAAAATACAGAAACCAAAACCAAAATAAAACCAACAACAAACAAAACAAAAAGAGACAGACATTTTTAGGGTCAATGATGGGAACCCTGGAGGGAAACGTGGAAGGTGGAGAGTGGCCAATTCTGGTGCTGAGGGGGAGGGGGGAGAATGGCAGCAGCAAACCCCAACCGAGAAGCATCCCCGGGTCCCCAGAAAGCCCCAACCCAGCCTGACCCCCAACCCATGTAAGTGCTTAAAAGATAAAAAAAGAAAACCAAATAGAGGTGGGAAGAGGAGCTGGCTCTGGGGAGCGAGGAAATACCTTGGGGTTTTGTTTGATTTTCCCTGTTCTTAAAAACACGTTTAAATGGAAGAAAAACAAACAAACAAAAAAACAAAACAACAACAAAAAAAAGCTTTTTGGCGGAGAGAGGCCAGGCACCTCAGTGTCAGCTTCCCCAGCCCCAGGGCTGAGGCCCAGCCCTGGAGTCCCGATGCTCCCACACGTGCTATAGAGACCACCACAACCCCGGGACCTGGGCTCCGGTGGCTTCGATCAAAGGTCGACTTACAGTATTGAAAAAGAGGTCATAAAAGTGACCCAAATGTCATCATAATTTTGTAAAAATTTCTCACTCATTCACCCATGTTTCTCCCTGTGGTTGCCCCGGCCCCCTCTAGCCCCTAGAAGGGAGAGGAGGGCTGGGGGTGGTCAGGGAAGCTCCCCGTCCCCCAAAGGCTCCTCCCGGCTCTGGTCCATGGCGTCGCTGTCGGAGGCCTCCGAGTCGGAGGCAGTATCGGAGGTGTGCGCCTCTGGGCAGCCGCGGACCGACTTCACAATAACCGCTCGCCTCTGCTCCTCCTCCAGCTCCTGTTTGTCCTGGGTGCCCTCAATGTGCTGGATGGCCTGGACAGAAAGGAACAGTCCACTGAGCAGACTCGGCTGGGAGCCCCGGCCAGCCAGTCAAGAGTGAGTGCCCTCAGCCAGCTGCTATCTGCTCAAAAAACACACCCCAGAACTGCTCTGAAACAAGCTTAGCAAAGCAGAGATGGTGATGGGCGCGGAAAGGGAAGACCCTTCTGTTAAGCTGAAGGAGCCCTAGATGTTAGAAATGACAACAGGACTCATATGCTTATGAGCGTCACTAAGTAAAGGTCTTTGCTATTCACTGTTTTATTCAGTTTGCTGGGCATATATACAATAAAAGTTCTGGGAGTCACTAGTTTGTTTTTTGTTTTTCTTGTTTCTGCTTTTTCATTTGCTTCACTGTTATCAACTAATTGGTTCTTTTTTAATGTCTCTCACAGCATGGATAGGAAGCCTAACACCACATATTCATATAATAAAGATGAAGGGGGTTAGGGAGACATTTCAGTCTGCAAAACGCTGGCCCTTCTAGCAGAAGGGCTTGGGTTCAGTCCCCAGCACCCCCTAACGTCAGGCTCGATAGTGTGAACCTGCAGTCTGAGATGAGAGCTGGGGAGCTGAGTCAGGAAGGTCCCTGGGGCTCCTCCAGCCTGTCCCAACTGGCGAGCAGCAGGGTACAGGGACAGGACCCCACCTCTCAGTTCTTGGCTCTCCAGTCCCACTTTCTTAACAAAATACCGTAGCTTTTTCTTGGACACAAAGATCAAAGATCATAAAATAAGTAAACAGGGAAACCAAAACCAAAGTAAAACCAAACTGAGAACAAAGCAGCTTCTCAGGGCCAGCAGGATGGGTAAAGGCACTTGACACCACGCCTTACACACCTGGATTTATTATGAGCCTTCTGACCCTGAGTCTGCCAAGGTGCACAAAAACTGCTCCTCCCCACTGTCTTCTGGCACACACGCATACACACAATAAATGTCGTTTTAAAAGAAGGAGTTTCTTAGGCCAGGCATGGTGTCACACACCTTTAATCCCAGCACTTGGGAGGCAGAGGCAGGTAGGATCTCTGTGAGTTCAAGGCCAGCCTGGTCTATAGAGTGTCCTGGACAGCCAAGGCTCTTTGTCCCAGGCACAGGGAAGGGGACCTATCCAATCATGTAGATCTTTCCCCCTCCTACACAAACTCCATGTTGCTTTTTTCCCCATTTCCTATTCCCTAGTGCCCCATTAAAAGCATGTCCCCAAGGGTCAATCCCACAAGCCACCCTTCCCAGATACCTGCACGATGGTGTCCAGATTTTGCCGGGATGTAGAGACAGAATTGATAACTGAGGAGGGACCCATGGTGACAACATTGATGTGGTGGGAGGAAGGCGGGGCTGGTGCGGGCACAATCACCGTGGGGTGGTGGGTGGGGGCCGGAGGAGGCAGGAGCTGCAAGACACAAGTCCTCAGTGTCTCCGTAGGTTCCAGCCCACCAACCTCCCATACTCAGGGCGTGTCTGCTCCTACTTTGGATTTTAAATGTCCCCCCAAAGTCCATGTGATAAAGGCGTGGCCTCCAGTTGGCAGTATTGGAAGATAGAAACCTTAAGAAGTTGAACCTAGCTGGGCATGGAGGCACACGCCTGCAATCCCAGCACTCTTGGAGGCAGAGGCAGGCAGATCTCTGAGTTCCAGGACAGCCAGGGCTACACAGAAAAACCCCATCTCAAAAATGAAAACCAATAATAAAAATAGGAATAGAGCCTAGTAGAATTTTAGGCAATTGGGCAGCCACACCTTCCAATAAGACAGTAAGGGCCCAGCTTCTTTCTCTTTTTGTCTCTACTTTCAAGACATGAAGTGAGTAGTTTTGTCTCTGCCATGACCTATCAACTCACCACAGATCCAACCAACCACAATCTGAAGTCTTCAAAATTTGAGCCAAAATAACCCTTTTCTCTTTCTAAATTGACTATTTCAGGTCCTTGTTACACTAATCCGAAGCTGACCAGTAAAGCAGGCCAGCCAGATTCACAACTCAAGTGTCAAGTGTCAAGAAGCACTTCTGAATTTAATAAATGACTGTTTAAGAGTATATGCTGAGCTGGGTGCTTGCCTGACTTGCACAAGGCCCCAAGCTCAATCAGCACCACCGAAGGAAAGAGAGAGAGAGAGAGAGAGAGGAGGAGCGTAGTTCCTGGCTTAAGACAGAGAGCGTTCAAATTCCTGCTCCAGGGTAGGTTACCTGACCTTTCTACACCTCAGTCTCCACAGCAATAAAACAGTGTAAGAGCTCAAGCTTTAAAGGACTCACTATGGCTTCTGGGACCCCCAGAGCAGCCAGTGGGGCCTCCTGGAGTCTGCTGCTCACCTGGGTCCGCAGGTGCTGCTGTTCCCGCTCCAGCTTCTCCTGGTGCAGCAGCCGCACCTGCTCCTGCTGCTGCTGCAGCTGCACCTGCTGTGCAATCACCTTGAGTTTTTCCGGGTACATGTGGGCCTCCAGGGAGCGCACCTGCAGTTGGAATGGACAGCGCTAAGAGGTGGGGCAAGACCACACCTGCTCTACCAGCTGCAAAGGCCATTTACTAGCCAAAACCTCAATCCTGGGCACAGGGCAATCCTAACCCTAAAACACTGGCAGAAAGCGCCCCCTTTGGGGCAGACCAAAGTCTCTCCCCACCTCACCTCTAAACTTTGTCTCTACTGTTCCCACCACAAAGAAATCCCTTTTCCCGTGTCTGATCAGCTGGATTCCTTACACAAATCACAGAGCACACCTTGGGGAAGCAGGTCAAACCCTTCCGGTGCCACAGTTCCTATGTAGTCTTGTTTCAGCGGCATTTGTATGTGTGTGTGTGTGTGTGCAAGATGGGAGTTGCGTCCAAAACTTTCAGGCTAAGCACTCCATAACTGAGCTAAACACCCCAACCCTCTGTAGTAGGTTTATACTAATAGAGAACTGTTGGCAGACCTTGGTGGTGCACACCTTTAACCCCAGCACTCAGGAGGCAGAGGCAGGCGGATCTCTGAGTTTAAGACCACCCTGGTCTACAAGTGAGTTCCAGGACAGCCGGGAATAATAAAGATACCCTGTCTTGGTGTGGGGGGGAAATGAAGAGACAGAGACAGGGAGAAACTGTTGACAAATCCTTCTCAATCCTATGCAAATGTAGCCACTAGGCCTGGTATGGAGCAGGTTCTCTTTGTATATGTATGTGTATGTGTGTGTGTGTGTGTGTGTGTGTGTTTGTGTGTGTGTGTTTTGCCTGGATGAATCAATACCATGTGCACATCTAGTGCCTGCAGAAGTCAGGGGCGGAAGATGGCGCCAGATTTCCTGAACTGGGGCTGTGTGCCACCATGTGGGTGTGGGAACTGAACTGAACTCGGGTCCTCTGCAAAAGCAACAAGCGTTTTCTTAACCACTAAGCCATCTCTCCAACCCCTAGAGAAGACATTCTCATGAATACTTTCTGAAGAGGGGAAGGGAACAGACCACAGATCCCATCCTCTCCGCCTGGGCATCACACTGGCCAGCAGAGGGCGCTGCCTCACCTGCTCCTCCAGCATCATCCGCACTGAGCGCTCCTTGTCCAGTTGCTGCCTCAGCTCAATCATCTCCCTCCTAAGGTCCTCAGCCTTCTCATCCTCCCAGATGTCAGGTGAGCCAATGCCCTCGTCCTTGTCTTCTGCCCGCCGCCGCTTGGGGGATGAGCCACTCAGCTCCTGGAGACCCCAAGAGGTTGCTGAGTTAGCTGACACACCCATTACACATCCAGAGATCACAGGGCTCCATCGCAGGCCCTCTGAAGGTACCCAAAACAGGTGGACTCATACTGGGGAATCTATTCTGCAAATCCACCTAGTGACCAAAGGCCAGGCGCAGAAGAATGCACTGACTTTCTAGAAGCCACCTGCTTCCCCCAGAGCCCGCTCCACTGTGCTCCACACAAGAAACAGGCCCGGGCAGGAAGTAGGCAGGTTCCGTGGGCAAGGGAAGACTGACAGCCATGCATGCTAATGATTTTGGGGAAGGCCCACACAGAAGACGGGTACTGCTGGGAGGATTCCCCATCCGGTACCTGGATGAAGCGCTTAAGCTGCGTATTCTGCTGCAGGAGTCTAGTCTTCTCCTGCTCAAGAGAGAAGATGTACTCTGCCGTCTGCTGGAGGATGGCTGCCTGAGGGCAGGAGGGAAAGAATCAGGCTGCCCGTCCTCTCCCTGTGAGAGCCTGACCAGGCCTCCGGAAGCCCTCCCTGCCCCTGCCCACCTTGCTGAGCTTCTCTCCATCTGTGTGGGGAATGAGGGTCTTGAGGGACTGGAAGCCCGCGTTGATGCTCTGCATGCGCCTGCGCTCGTTGCTGTTGGCAATCTCCCGCCGAATCCGCCTCTCCTGGTCCCGCTGCGTCTCGGGGGTCAATGGGATGTTGGCAAGGCTGCCGGGGGGAACAGGACCAGATTCAGGATAGACGTCCTCTAAAACTTTACCCCCAGAAGGGCCCTGTCCTCACAGCTCACCGCCAGAGGGCCCTGGATGGAACCTGCATCCCTGATACAAACAATGCTGTGCCCTGAGGACACCCAGGACTGAAGCAGGGTAGACACGGGCTGCTTAGAACCCACCCATTCCCTGCCTCCCTTCCTACAGTCCTCTCCTCTTGAGAGGTTCTTTGCAGTGTCTGGATATCAAAATACACACACATGGGCTCAGGGCTGTGCAGGCCTCACCTCCCATTCTAAAATCTACCTAGCCAGGCTGGGAAGGCCCAGAAACCTGCAGTTCTAATGCAGGAGAACCCCAGACAACAACCAAAGGCAGCTCCTGGGACACTCAAAGCTCCTCACTATGTATCCGGACCACCTCTTTAGTAGTTCTTACTTTGTCACTACAGTTCTGGGAAGATAACCCTCCTCTCTGCCCACTGCCACAGTTGTCTCCAGCCAGAAGCCTACAGCCACCACCCCGGCCAGCCACTAAGAGCTAAGGGTGTACAAAGGACCAGACAGGCGGCATTCACTCCACATATGGGACACTGGGTAAACCACCCTTGGAACAGCTCTGCTTTATCCTGACCTACTCCACGGCAGATTCACTCTGTATAAAGTCAGGCTTCCCCCCCACACACACTCCAAGAATGCTGTGGGCAATGCTACTGTATGCTACAGAGGGAGCAGCTAGCCAGCAGAGTGAGGGAGCAGGCAACCAGCAGTGATGGGCCCAATGCCACTGCTCCCAAGGGGGTGGGCCTGTGTGTGGCCCGGAGGAGGGATGCCCCCCTTCTCAGCCCTCCTCTGCAACTCCCCCTCCTGCCCCTGGCCTGATGGCTTCCAGATGCTGCGCTCTCAGCAGAGGCCTTCAACCCCACCCAAAGCCACAGCCCTGGCCTCTTCCTGAGGGGCCCTCCCAGGGTGACCTGTTCCAGGCTAGAGCCAAGGGGGGCACATACCCCGAGGTGTGGGAAAATAAAAACGGCCTCTGACACCTTTCACCTCATTGATGTGGGAGTCTAAGGGCAAGGAGGTACCAGGTCTCTCTTGCTGTGAGTTGGCCCCTGCCTCCATCCCCAGGGAAAATGGGCTCCTCAGCAGCCCAGGGGGAAACACATCTGCCACAGCTGGAAACAGCTGAAGCCTGTCCAGCCCCACCCAGCCCACCCCATCTGTCCTGCCTCAGCTCCCTAAAGGACCCTAGTAGCATCTCTGCCCCTTCCAGGGCCTCAGCTTCCTCTCCCAACAGAAAGGATAGACAGCTGGGAATGAGTTCTCTGTTGGCCACTGCAGGGAGCTTGGAGGCAGAGCAGCCCCTTCCCATTTTATGAATGAAGCCAAGTCCCCTCATTTAGGGCCTGAAAGCCCAGGGCCCCAGAGGCCCCCTGTCCCAGGGTATCCCAGGATACATGTCTCTCACGGGATGTGGAAATGTGAGCAACGGGAAAGGCTTCAGGCCAGGGTGCCTCTCTCCTCCCCTCCCGAAAAAGGGGAGCGATGGGGCATCTGGAAGGAGATGAGGATTCCAAGCAGGACAAAGCCACAGATGGTCCTTGGAGTCTGGCCCTGAACACACCTCCTCCGAAGCCAGTTGGCCCTGTGAGATGGATGGTAGGCAGTAACTAGTTAACTGCCACAGGTCTTTGGGGGCAAGAAGAGACAGAAAGGCCATGATGGCACACACCTGTAATTTCAGCACTTAGGTGCTGGAAGAGTGGGAGTTTTGATGCTAGCCTGGGCTACAGAGGAATACTCTTCTCTCAAAAACAAACAAGAAAAAGTTGGGCATGGTGGCAACATGCCGGTAACACCAGCACTTGGGAGACAAACACAGAAGCTTAAGTTTAATACCATCCTCAACCACATAGCAAGTTCAAAGTCGGCCAGGAGGACATGAGACCCTGTTTAAAATAAGTGTGTGTGTGTGGGGGGGGCTGAAGAGAGAGCTAAAGAGTTAAGAGTTCTTGCTGCTCTTCTAGAGAACCTGAGTTCATGGAGTGGCTCAAAACTACCCGTAACTGCAACGCCAGGGAGTCAACAGCCTCCTCTTCTGGCCTGCGTGGATACCCCTACATATAAACAACGTCAATAAATACACATACAGACATACACACATACACACACAGAGAAGTAACAGAAAGCAAGCTACCAGTGTGGGAGTCTCCCCCGCAACTCGCTCAGTCTCTGGGCCTCCTGACCCAGATGCCCTAAAGGGCTAAAACTGACCTAAGACTGGGTCTCAAGAAAGAGCCTTGTAAACCACCCTCAGGCTACCCCGAAAACTAGCCTATCCAAAGGGCTTCAGAACACAGGAGTATATTCTTAAAAATAAACAAACAGGGCTATGTGTGTGTTCAGGTGGTAGAGTTCTTACTTAGCATGCTCAAATGTCCCAGAACTATATTAAAAGAAAAAAAAAAAAAAAAGACAAGCTGGGCATGGTGGTACACAGCTTTGATCCTGGTGCTCATCAGGAGGCAGAGGCAGGTGAAGCTCTGTGAGTTCAAGGACAGCCTGGTCTGCAAAGAGAGTACAGGCCAGCCAAGGCTACACAGAGAAACCCTGACTCAAGACAACATGTCAACCATGTGTAATCCTAGCACTAGGTGGAGGCAGAAGGGCCCTGCGTTCAAGAACAATCTATGCTATCTGAGACCCCGTTGTTTCAAAGAAGCAACTACCTGGAGAGATGGCTCCACAGCTAAGAGCACCTGATTCCGAGGTAAGATGAAGGAAGGAACCAGCTACAGTAAAAGGTGGCATTGGGGGCTCCATATCCCACAGACAACTGTGTGACAGCTTCCCAGCAAAGGAGGGTAGGTCAGGTGCCATGCAGTTACTGGGATAATCCTTTTTTAAAAATTACTTATCTATTTTGGTTTTCCGAGATGTTTCTCTGTGTAGCCCTGGCTGTCCTGTACAGGGTGGCCTTGAACTCACAGAGATACGCCTGTCTCTGCCTCCCAAGTGCTGGGATGGAAGGCATGCGCCACCGTCGCCGGCTTGAGCTAATTCTTTTTGACATTGCTGCTCCTGTGTGTCTGTGACAGTTTCACTCTTATAGCCCAGGCTGGCTTCAAGGCATTCTTCCTGCCTTAGCCTTGCTATGCAGAAAGCAGGGTAGAGCTGCCTCCTACAATTAGCCCACCAGTGAGTGTGCCCTCTGCTAAGGCTCACTCCCAACCAGAGGCTACACAACTGAGTGGGTACGACTGTAATAGAGGCATGGGTAGAGACTCACTCAAGGTGGGTTGGCAGGACACAGTGCAGCTGCAAGGAGTCAGTCCCCTACAGTTTCCGGCTTTCCTTGAAGCCCCGAGAGCTAACCTCCTTCTTTTCCCCATTCCCTGGGACACACACTACTGGGGAGCCCAAAGGAAACCTCCAAGCCCTAACCCTGAAGCGCTCCATCACAGAACTCCCAGAATGAAGAGATCTTGGGTCCCAGACAGTGCGCAGGTCCCTAACCTGACTCTTCAAAATGTTGCATTCAGCCTTCTCACTTAGAAACCACCACGAGTTCACATGGTCATGCCTGGGCCTAGCTTTGAGGAAAGGGACTGTCCTTGGGAAGCTATTCTGCATGGGGACTTGGGTTGGCCTCAATTACTCATCTAGACAGCTCAGAAAGCTCCAGCCGACAGAGTTAACAGACTATATGCTGACCACCAGTTATACCTGGTGGAATGTAAGCAAGCTACCTAGATGCCCCAGGGGGTAGGGTATGACTAACCATGAATTATCATTGGTGGAACGCGATTGCTGACCAGCCCAATTGTCACTCCCAAGTTGACACTGCATGAGAAAAAGTAGATTTTCTTGCATATGCCTGTAAGTTCCTTACAGCTCTTTCTTGGTTTTGCAAAAGCAAACTCACAATAAGTAATCACATGGCCTCAAAACTTCAGTCCCCACCAGTGAAAACTGCTGAGAACACTGGACTGGGGTAGCACTGGCCTGTGATGACAGGCGGATTGCTGCTAGTCACTGTACTCACGAATAGGAAACTGGGCTGATGGCCAAGAAACTAAGAACAGGTCCACTGTCCCTCGTGAAGAAAGGCAGCACCTACCTAACCAGATGCTTGGGAACAGGAGGCAGGCTGGATGTTCACTTCTGGGTCCCTCACCAGTCCCGGATCCTCCTGCCCAACCTAAGGCCAAGGATCCCCATCACGCTCCATCCATTTGCCTGGCCACACCCTCTAATGGGCCATAAAATCTCTTTTCACATGGCCTGAAGCCACTTAGTCTAAACCACCCAGCATCCACAATACAGGGGGTTGGGGGGTAGGGAGCTCACACAGGATTTTCCCCAAACCTGGGGAGAGATGACCCTCCCAGAAAGGGTGCCTAACACATGTTCAGCCCACTGCCTCCACAACCCTAGCAGCTCCTGACCATCCTGTCACCCTCCCCTTGACCCAGAACATAGTAAGGCTAAGCATCTCCTGTCAGAGACATCCCATCATGGGGAAGGCTGCACACACAGGACGCAGATGCCAACACCGGCCTTGACACTTGCAAACTGTGAAACCCTAGCCACTGAAATCTCTCCGCTTCAGTTCTCCCCACTTCCATAAAGAGGTAGCGCTGCCTTATGTAGGATCATGGTGAAGTTCACACAGAAATCAAAGGAAAGATGGGCAGTATAACAGGAGGATAAAAATGACCCATTTCCCCTCAAGTTCTCACCCAGGTATCCAAGACAACCACTCAGAGAGCTGACAAAACCCTTCGGCATCAACCGGTCAGTGAAAGGACGGGGGTCAGGACCTACTCATTGCTGTATCCTTAACCCTAGCATCAAACTAGTGCTTCGGGCTGGAGAGATAGCCCAGTGGTTAAGTGCACTGTCTGCTCTTCCAGAGATCCTGAGTTCAATTCCAGGCAACCACATGGTGGCTCACAACCATCTACAATGTGATCTGATGCCCTCTTCTGGCATGCAGGTGTACTGATTACACATATACTAAATAAATAAATTAAAAAAAAACAGGTGCTTTATAAATACATGGTTAGGCAACGGTGGCAAACACCTTTAATTCCAACACTCTAAAGGCAGAAGCAGGCAGATCTCTGAGTTCAAGGCCAGCCTGGTCTACAGAGTGAGTTCCAGAACAGCCAGGGCTACACAGAGAAAATAAACAAATAAACATGGCCAGAGATCAAACAAATATGCCCAAGTTCTTAATACTCTGATGACGCCTGTTATCTTTCTACTTCTTTTCTTAGTAGTGGCACACACCTTTAAAGCCAGCACTCAGTGACAGAGGCAGGCAGATCACTGTGAGTTCAAGGCCAGCCTGCTCTACAAATCAAGTCCAGGACAGCCAAGGCTGCACAGAGAAACCCTGCCTTGAAAAACAAAAACAGAAAGTTTACAAGATAGCCAGGGCGGCAGCACATGCTTAAAGCTCCAGCACTTGGTGGATATAGTCAGCAGGACCAGGACTTTAAGGTCATCTTAACCTACAAACCAAGGTAGAGGCCAGCCTGAGCTAAATGAGAATATATCATTGGGGGGAGAGGGGAGCTAAGGAGATGGCTCAGCCATGTAACCATGAGGACCTGAATTTAGAGGCCCCTGCATCCACATAAAGGCTGGGCACCATGTATCTGCAGCCAGCAGGCAGAGACAGGTGGATCCCCGGAGCTCCTGAGCCAGTGTAGCTGCATATGTGAGCTCCAGGTTCACTTCAAGACCTCTTCTAAGAAATGAGGGGGAGACGCTGGTTGCGGTAATTTACATCAGTGGGAGATGCTGAAGAAGAGGCAGAAGATGCCAAGTTTGAGGCCAGCCTGGGACACACATCTGGGCTGGAGAGATGACTGAGAACAGTTGAGAGAAGAGACTTCTATTCCAGGACCCAAGTTTAATTCCCAGCCCCCATACAGCAGCTCATAACACCAGGGGATCTAATGCCCTCTTCTGGCCTCTGAGCACAGGGCACACACATGGTGCACAGATATGCATGCAGGCCAAACATCCTGACACAATTTTTTTAACTTTAAAAATTAAAAAAAATATATGAACAAATAAAGTGGGGAATGTCAGGTCTCACACTCAGGACAAATGAGGTGCTTATCTAACATATCAAAGAGGATGCAGGAGCCAGGTTCTCCACGCATCTCTCTCGGTATCCGTTAGAGCCATCCTGGCTGGCAGACCCTACCCCTCCAGCCCAGGGACTGGGATGGGCTTCCCTTCACCCAGCCTCTGATCCCTATATAACCTCACCCATTCTGCTACCGGCCTGCTTCTTGGTCTCTGGGTTCCCAGGTACTCTCTTCCTCTCTTGCTGTCCCCCAACTTTGCTGCTTTCTCCCTCATACCCACAGTAAACCGTCTCCTCAGCTGTACCTGGGAGCACTCATGTCCTCATTTTATTTTTTCCACATTCATCTGAACAGGGAGCAACTGAGGAAGTCATATGTACATGCACACACTCGCACACACTTACACTTACAAGGATGATGGAAACCACCACACACCTGCTTTCTAGAGTCTGAATTCCACCTTCTAGGCACTTCCTATATCCAATTCTCACAAAACCATTAGGCAGCAGGTCCAAAACTTCAAAGTGTGCCACTATGCCCTATAGCTCCTTCTGGTTGACCCAGGAGGGATGCAGCAAAGTCCAATAGCCTGAGGCAAACCAGAGTCCGTCCACCATAAGGTCCTGCCCCAACCCACAGGCCATCCTGGACAGGCCTCCCAGCTGTGGCTCCAGCTGAAAACACACCCACAGGCTGGAACTCCGTGCCCAGTGTACAACTAATAACCGTTTCCATGTAGGACAAGCAGAGGACCTGTGTATCTGCAGGCAGGCTACAGTACCTCAATCACTAAGCCTGACAACACCCAATGTTCCTCGGAGTCTAATGCCTTCCACCAACACAGGGCTAGAAAAAGGGACAGTGTGAAGCCAGAGTGCCAAGAGGTCCAGGCAGAGCAGCCAGAAATCTTACTGTCTCAGCCCTGTGTAGGACTGGAGCCAGAATGACCTCTCCAGAATACTGAGCAAAGAATGCCTCACCCTACTCCCAGACCAGCTCAGAAGAGACAACAAATGCAGGGTTCAATCCACCTCCACATTTGCTCTGATCCTTTTCTTAGCTTCTGTATTCATCTTTACAAAAATCAGAAAACGAACTCTCAGCAACATTGTGATGATTCACTGAGAAAAATCCTAGCAAGTGAATCCCCAGAATATTCACAGAGTCCAAGAGTTTTGTTATTGCTGTTTTGTACCTGCTGGCCCTCAGGTGGGCCTTGTCTTAGTGCCAGCTGCGGGAGGGAAAGGGGGACCTTAGGGGTGCTGCTAGGTCCATCAACAGGCAATCTATCCCCTAGGTACTGGCTCTCAACTTAATAGAGTGGAATCCCTGCCTGGATTTTATACCTGTGTAGCAACCTGCCCCACTGGCGTTGCTGTCTACCAGCCTGTGCCACTCAGTGGACTCCTCCTCCTCCTTCAATCCCAGCCCTGCCCGGCTGGGGTGCCGGAGCACGTGGCCCCAGCCCTGGGGAGCCATTACGCACCGAGAGCAGCAAGGCAGGCAGTAAAGAGATTGTAGGTTTCAAACTTAAGCACGCTGGAGAAACCCATCCTTGCGTGCACCACCACCATCCCCACCTCAACCCGGCCGGCTTGTAGGCTTCAATGAACAGATGCCAAGGGCCAGCAACAAGTTTCAGCATGACCATTTAACGAGAGTCCAGGGCGATTCGGTCACTGGCTGACCGCGATTCGTCTGGGGCAACCTATGTAGGACCAAGCTCACTAAGTGATGTCTCAGGAGAGCTTGCAGACCTCCGACCACCCACCCGGACAGGACACCCAACGCTTTGCATTAATATTGGGGAACAGAAGTGGGACGGCAAAGTTTTCCGAGGAGACCCGCATGCAACAAAGGTGTAGACTTGCGCCTAGAAGCAGCCTCAGGTGCACCCTCCCCAAAAGGCCTCCCCAGCCCACCCAGTTGGCTACGGTCGAGCTTTGTGCAAGTAAAGCGTGGCCCCGGAGCGCCTACAAGTCCCACAATGCAGCACCGACCCGACATGGAGAACTACAGCTCCCGCGAGGCCGCGCGCGCAGAGGTCCGCCTACTCCAAGAGGGCTGCAGAGTCACGTCCAGGCCTCGCTAGTAAACAGCGCCCGGGCGCGGGCGGCGAGCAGGCGAGCTAGTGACTGCCAACGTGTGGGGGACCGCGACTTCCCTGCTCGAAGCACGGCCACTTAAATGACCACGTACGCACCGCAGCCTCGAGCGAACACGCCCCCAACCCTGCTGCAGCCCTGTTCTCTGCAAACGCTCACACCACCCGGTTCCCCCCCCCCAGCCTAGAGCCGCGGCATGGCTGCATTGTAACTGTTTTCACGCACACCCCAGACCCCCCAAAAAAAATCTTAGCAGAAGGTTTTCAGAAAGCGCGAGGAAGCAAGGAAAGGAAGGAAGCCAAGGCGGGCAGGGGGGGGAGGAGGAAGCGCGGGTTGAAAGCCACTAGCAGCAAGCATGGCCGGGACTGCTGCAGCACCACGTGGGTCTGTTTGCAATTTACAAACGTCGCGACTCGCCCGCCTGCAGCGGACAAAAGTGCCCAGGGCCTTTCGGGGTCCCCACGTTCCAAGGGAAAAGGGTCCCCAGGCAGCGCGAGCAGGGCACACGAGACTGCAGCCGAGCGGGTGGCTAAGAAAGGCGAGAGAGCTCGGAGGAGCGGGCCATGCGTGCGCACACGCGCACCCGCCCGGGCGGGCTGGCCGGGGGCTGCAATGGGAAGAAGGGGTTGGGGGGAGGAGCAGTACACACCTACAGAGCCCTCCTATCACTTCTTTCTCTGTTTTCCTGAAATGTTGCAAAGAGGGCACCTTCTGAGTGGGCACCATGAAATACTCCATAGCGACAGGCCCCCCTCCACTGCACGAGCCAGGTCTCGCAGTCAGCCGGAGAATGCAAGATGGAAATCCGAATCAAAGGGCAGCGCCGGACGGAGGTGCAGAATCGGCCGGTCCCAGATGCTGGCGGCAGCAGCGGCGGCGAGGGGAGGGAGGCGGGCGGGAGGGGCGGGAGGGAGGTCTCTCCAGCCTGCCTCCCCGGGCGTGTGTATGTGTGTGTGTGTGTTTGCAGCTGATCAGATGTCTGTTTCAAGGCGGGAAACAGCTGGTGAAAACTCAGCACTCCCCCGGCCTCCTTCCGCGGAGTAAGGAATTGCATGTAAACAAAGGACTATTTGCAGCGCCCCCCCCAGGGCGACTGGATGCTGGGGCGAGTAGGGCGCAGGCTCCTTGGGACTGACTGCAACACGGGTCTGCAGACCTAACCCCAGGAGCAGGGGTCCCCCGGTCGCCAGCTGGCTGTAAGGGAATCGGTGTGAATGGAGCAAGCAGCGGCCCAGCTACATGCGCCACTATGGGTGATGAGGTTCATCAGCTGACAGGTTGGCAAGCGTAGCTTTAAAAAAAAAAAAAAAGAAAGAAAGAAAGGAAGAAAAGGCCAGCCACGGCGCGGGATCCCAGCTTGCGCCGCTCCCGGTCCGGTGGGGACTGCCCAGTGCAGGGTTTTTGCGCACTGGTGCCCAAGGAGACGCGCGCTGGGCGGTATTGCAGCAGCAAAGAGAAGGCTCCCTTGGGTGTATGCTTCGGGCTTTTGCCTTTTCATGATTGCCACTGCACGGAGCGGAGCCACTCTAGCGCGCTCCCTTTCGAGCCGACCCGGGCCCCCCTGGAAACTTGCGTCATAGCCACCGCTTCCCACATGTAACTTGGGGCTGACTCTGACCACCCGCCAGCCTCTTCCCTCCGTCTCTGCCCAGCTGGCTGCCCGGCCGACTCTGGCTGGAACCTAAGAATTACAGAGTGAGATGAGTACCAATGGCAAAGGCAGGTGCGCAGGGCACCACGGATGTTGGTACTGCCCTAGAAAGGGAGAACAAGCGGGAAGGAAGGGAAGGGCGGAGGCAAGCCAGAACAGCAGCGGCCCCTGAGGCAGGCTGCCAGCGCGGCCCGAAGATCCATTAGAGTGGTGGTGGCTGCCAGGTCCTGGCCTGGCTCCTTCACCACCTTACTTTTTCGCGCTCAGCGGGTTGCAGCTTCTCATTCATAGGTTAGGCGGGATGAGTTGCTCCAGCGCCAGAGGGCGCTCTCAACTATTGGGGGGGAGCGGTGGTCTAGGGCGGGGAAGGTGGGACATTTTAGGGGTGAGCTTCCGTCCTCCACCACGCCCCCATCTTCCGGCACCGGCCCTCCCCAGACTCCTGGAGGGCTTGGCCACAGGCTCAGGAAGCCCACGCCTGCTTTGGAATGTCCTCGCTCCTGCTCAGCGCCTTTTCCTGCCCCATCCGCCTTCCAAGGTTCCACACGGATCGCGCCTCTTAGTTGGAATACTTCTATTAATAACAATTGTTAGTTATTAATAGAAAACATTGTTATTAGATATTACCAACATCCAGGACATGCCTAGTTAGTTTTACATGCGTTATTTGTCAGTCTTCAGATCAACCTGTTAAGCAGCTTCTCTACGTATATATTCACAGGGAGATTTAATTTAAAACGCGGCACAGCTAGGCTGTGCACACCAGTAATCCAGCATCCTAACACCTGGAGATCCAAGACAGGAAGATCTTTCGTCCAAGAATAGTTATAGAAATTGTGTCTCTAAAAGAGAGACCGGAAGGGAAGAAAAAGGAGGGCAGGTGAAATGGCTGCATAGATAAAGATGTTGGCTGCCAAGCCTGAGGACTTGTATTCCACTTCCAGGATCCCTGTGGTAGAAAAAGAGAACCAGCGCCCTTAGGTTGTCCCCTGACTCTGGCATGTGCGCCATGGCACACACGTAAGTTCACACATAAAAAAAATTTAAGGAAGGAAAGAGTATGAAAAAAAGGGCATTTGGAGGAATCTCTATCCCCCGCAACAGGGTTTCCCTGTGTAGCCCAGACTGGCCTTAAACTCACTGAACCCCACCTGCCTCTACCTCCCGAGCGCTGGGATAAAAGGTGTGTGTCACCACGGTGGTTATGTCTGGGCGCCTGGTGTCCTCTGAGGCCAGAATGCAGATTCACACACGTGCTCAGACACACATATGCATAATCAAAAGTAAAGCTGATGACAGGAGCCGTGGTGACTCACACTTTTAATCCCAGCGTTCCGGAGGCAGAAGCAGGCAGATTCTCTGTGAGTTTGAGCGCGGCTTCAGCTTGTAACAAATTCCAGGCCAGGCAGCATTCCATAGTAACACTTTGTTTCAAAAACAGGGGTGGGAGAGAGTGGGTGCTCAGTGGTTAAGAGCAGAGGACCCAGACTTAATTGTGAACACCCAGACGACTGCCGCAACCAGCTCTTTGGGCACCAAGCATGCACGTGGTTCACAGACATTTAAAAAAAAAAAGTTCAGAGGTGGCACTCAGAAGGCAGAACAGGCAGATCTCTGTGAGTTTGAGGTCAGGCTGGGTCTACAGAATGAGTTCCAGGACAGCCAGGGCTACACAGAGAAACCTTGCCTTGAAAAAAAAAAATAGGTGAAGTAAAGGCTGTGTGAATTATATGCAGTAAAGCTATTTTGGGTGAACTCAGGGTCATACTGGGGAGTCAACTGAGGCCTGCATATGCTTAGCAGACATCTTGCGGAGGAGCTATGTCCCCAGCCCACAAACTGTTATTTGCCAAAGCACTTTTCCTGATTCCAGAGATGATCGGAAGCCTATGGAACGCTAGGAAACAGTCTCCTAGAGCAGTGTTTCAAGTTGTCCTTCCTCACCAGCACAAGTCCTCCACACCCTTCCCAGGACAGACACTGCCCTCATCCCAGGCTGCTGGAACAGAGATGGAATCCGCAGAACTAACAACCACCAGGTAGGGATAGCACAAGCCTCTAATCCCAGCACTGGAAGGCAGAGGCAGGTGAAGGGCAGCCTGGTCTACAGAGTGAGTTCCAGGACAGCCTGAGCTACTACAGAGAAACCCTGTCCCGAAAAACCAAAAATTAAAAGTAACAAATAAAATAAAACTATAACCAAGCTTATTGCAGTGGCTCAAACCTGAAATTTCAGTACTTGAGAAGGTGAGGCTGAAAACCCTCAAGTTCAAGGCCAGCCTGTGCTACAATGTGAGACCCCCATCTCAAAAAAAGTGAGCGAGAGAGAGAGAGAACCCTATTCCCCGAGGAAGAGGAGCTGCCACAGCTTACAGGTTTTCCTTATGTCTGTTTGTCTTTGGAGGGGGTAGGTGTACATGTGTTCTGGTGCCAACAGATCAGGAATGTCTTACCTGTTGGAGCTGGAGTTGCGGACGTTGTGACCCATCAAATGTGGGTGCTGGGAAGTGAACTCGGTCCTTTGCAAGAGCAGGGCATGCCCTAACCACTGAGGCATCTCTCCAGCCCCTGCACTTTTTCTTTCCTTTCTTTTTTTTTTTTAAAGCGATTTATTTATTTTTATTTCATGTGCATTGGTGTTTCGTCTGCATGTTTGCTTGTGTGCCAGTGTCGGATTCTGTTGTGAGCTGCTATGTGGGTGCTGGGAACTGAACCCTGGTCCTCTGGAAGAGCGGCCAGTGCTCTCACCTGCTGAGCATCTCCCCAGCCCCTGCCCCTGAACTTTTCTCATTGATTTTTCAGTGCTGAGGCCTGCTAGGCAAGTACTTTGTTACTGAGCCCCAGCCCCAGTCCTGATGTAAGGGAAGGAGGGAGAGACTTTTCCTGTTTCTAAACAGCTGCCCTTCATGCATCTGCGACATTCTTTTGAGTTCCTCTTGCCATATAACAAATTTCCACATGGCTAGCAGCTTGAAATTATACCCATGTATCAGGGCTGGGAATGTAGCTCAGTACAGTCCTTACCTAGCATTCGTGAAGCCCTGGGTTTGAACCCTAGCACCAAACAAACCGATGTCCTCAGTGCCAGTACTCCAAAGGTGGAAACGGGAAAATCAGAAATTCAAGGTCGTCCTTTTGGTTCAAGGCCAAGATGACTACGTGAGATCCTGTTTCAAAAACAAACAAAGCCTTATACCTACATATCAATTGTAATAAACAAGTACCTGTGTGCCAGTGTTATATGACAGGATGTTCCCTGGGTAGACAACACACACACGTCTACTCACCCCAGACAGGGAACCTACAACGAACCAAAGTATAGATACACCAAAGTCCAACTGGTGAACCCGGATGAGTTTCGTTGGAATTATTTACAGGAATATGAGTGAGAGTTCCTTACAAAAGTAAAAATTAGGGCTGGAGAGATGGCTCAGTGGTTAAGGGCGCCGAATGCTCTTCCCAAGAACCCAGGTTCAATTCCCAGCACCCCCACTGCAGCTCAAAACTGTCTGTAACAGATCTGACACCTTTGTCCTAATGCACATAAAAATTAAATAAATTATTTTTTTTTTAAGTAGAAATTACACAAAGGCAGCTGTATCACCAAGGTCCACCCCAGCATAGGCGACAGCTCACAAAACCCAGGAAACTTGGAGCACACTGTGAAGCCTGCAGGCAGCTCAACAGGTTGCAAAGTGTCCTTCCCAGCTGATTTTGGTCTAAACCTATTGCAGCAGCTCCCCTGGGCTCTGCCTCTCCCAGGCAGCTGGTCTGTTCTCAGAGTCTTCATTGCAGCTTGACTCGTTCTTCTGAAAGGAACTCTGAGTTTTTATTGCTTACTCTGGCAGGGCAGGGTGTGGTGGATCTGGTCACTTTCAGGGACTTCCTGAAAGTGAAGCTGCTTTAAGTTGTCTCCCTTCTGCTTAAGGAGCTTCTCCGAAGAGTGGGATGTTTCAATCTTAGAGTAAACTATCACACAACAATCAGTAATATAAATGGAATTTCACCATTTTCATGTAGTACAAAATATCATTTTTTAAAAATTATACCACACTTTAAGGTCACAAGTCTAGGTCATGTGACTAAACTGGACCCAGTGTTTGGAGTCTGGATGGATGAAGTCAAAGTGGAGGCTCTGAGTCTTGGGATGCTCCTCCAGGCCCTCTGATTGTTATCTGCAGAATTCTTCATTTTGGCTGTAGAGCTGAGGTACCCACTATCTCGATGATGCATTTAGGGACCACTCTCAGCTCTGCTCTTCAAGTCCTTGTCCCATGGTCCCCTCCATGTAAGCAACATTCCCTCACTGCAGCCTTTCTTTGTCCATGTCTCTCTCTGTCTTCTCTCTTTAAGGCTGGGTATTAAGTTGCCCAGGTATTGCTCTTGA
Organism: Pachyuromys duprasi; assembly: GCA_028658305.1. Classification (NCBI taxonomy): domain Eukaryota; kingdom Metazoa; phylum Chordata; class Mammalia; order Rodentia; family Muridae; genus Pachyuromys; species Pachyuromys duprasi. The sequence goes on along the minus strand of CM053757.1, from coordinate 16,991,046 downwards.
ACTTCTGGCCTCATGTGGTCCTCTTGCCTCTCTCCCAAGTAGCTGAACCTACAGGGGCACACCCCTGTGCCTGACTCCAGCCTTCTCTTGCTTTGACATGATTACTTCCTCTTCTCCGTACACAGGACCGTTTGAAACCCTACTTGTGGAGCACTTGCAGGATTAGCCCACCAAATGATTAGATCACCAGTCACAGGAGGCATAGAACCACAGTTCACCCACATTGGCCTAGGGTATCAAAACAAGATGAGAGGCTAGGCAGGTGTGATAGCACATACCTGTGTTCCCAGGGCCTTCGAGGCTGATACAGATGGATCAGATCTTGAGTTCTGGAACAGCCTGGGCAACATAGAGAGTTTAAGACCAGCCTGTACATACTGAGATGCTGTTTCACAAATGAAGGAGAAGCATCGGTGACCATCACTGGGGAACATAGATATTCTGTTACATGTTACACACAGTGGGGACCTGAAAAGAAACTGCAAATTAAGGGACTTTCTAAGGACATACAGCAAACTGGAGATGGATCTGTAGTTGTTTGCTGAAATTTCTATCTTGACAGAACCTAGAGTCACCTGGGAAGGAAATCTCAGTGAGGGACAGTCTAGATCAGGTTGGCCAGTAGGTATATGTGTTTGGCATTGTTATGATTCCATTAAGTGATGTGGGAAAACCCAGTCCCATCTTCAGTCAACTTGATGCTGCCCAGAGTTCTTGGAGGGAGACTGTATTGGAGTCTGTATTGGAGACTGTATGGTTTAATCAGATTGGTCTATAGGCATATTTATGGAGTATTTCTTTGATTGCTAATTGATGTGGGAGGATCCTCCAGCAGATGGATCTGTGCTGTATAGGAAGGGTAGCTAAGCATGCGAGGAAGCAGGCCTGGAAGCATCCTTGCTGTGTGGTTCCTGCCTCCTGACCTAACTTCCCTCAATCATGGATTTTGACTGCATACACTGAAATCAACCCTTTATTTCCTTCTTTCTTTCTTTCAGATTTATTTATTTATTATTTATATAGTATTCTGCCTGCCTGAAAGCCAGCAGGCCAGAAGAGGCCTATGGATGGTATGAGCCACCATGTGGTTGCTGGGAATTGAACTCAGGAACTTTGGAAGAACAGCCAATGCTCTTAACCTCTGAGCCATCTCTCCATCCCAATAAAACCTTCTTCCCCAAACTGTTTTTGGTCATGATGTTTATTATAGTAACAGAAAGCAAACTAGAACTCAGTGTAAAAGTGGACAGCACTGTCCCCTGGGCTGGGTACTGGGCTATAAAAAAAAGAGCAAGTGAGCTGAGCATAGCCTGCATGAGTTAATCCAAGTTCTCTCTGCTCTCTGCTATAGATGCATTGTGGCTAGCAGCTTCACCTCAACTCCTCCATTCTGGTTGGCTATAACTTAGAATTGTGGAATAAAATCGGCCCTTTCTCCCCTAACATGCTTTTGTCAGAATATGTATTCCCAGGAAGACTGAACCCAGCAGGACTGTGTCCCTTGCTTCAATTTGAAGACTTTTCTTGTACATATACACTGGGAACAGGAGTGGGGATGGGGCATGGACCAGTTAAACCCTGGTATGCTCTGTGGGGAATCAGAATCTGCTATGTATAAAGAATGGACACCAGCCAGCACACATCTTTAATCCCAGCACTAAGGAGGCAGAGGAAGGCAGATCTCCATAAGTTCAAGGCCAGCCTGATCTACACTGTGCGTTCTAGGAAAGCACGGGCACTGTAGAGACTTTGTCTAAAAAACAAAAACAGTGGGTACCAATTATTGGAACGAGAATGAGGCTTATAGAACAAAAACATCAATGTCTGGGAAAGGACCCAGTGACATGGGTAGAACAAGGTTCAAACGTCCCTGCTGGGGTTAGGAGCAAATTCCAATGCCTCAATATATCTATCACCAGGCTCAACAAGAGACCCCAAACCACTAGAGGGCGCCTAGGACACATGCCACTTTGTGGACAAGCAACCCAGGAACAATTAGGGCAAACATTCATACTAGGGTAGACCCCCCTGGCACTCCCAGAGTCCTTCATATCTACGTAGTACCCAGCTTGATGGAAGGCCCTCAAGGGCCTGACCTCTGTATATTTACTCCCATCTAGCTTTGGTCATAAACTAGACCTTCAACGCCAGCCATTAAACATAGGTGCCCCTCATTTGTGTCTTCTGCCATGGTTGACTACTGCCATTAGTTCTAATAGTCATGCCCTACCTATCCTTCTTTGGAACATTTAGCTTCTCCCTTACACCCAGCTCCCTCCCTTAGCTATTTTCCCCATGGGGATGTCTCTGCTTCTCAGTGTACCAACAGGCAATGCAAGCAGGTTCTTGGGCTGCACCACTTGAAGCACCCCCCCCCTTTTTAAACATTCAGTTTATAGCTGCATGCTAGAGTGTTCCTGGTTCAGACAGAAGCAGCTGTAACTGCTTCCTCGGTTGATTCTCAGGAAGCAGGTGGGGCAGGTGCAACTACAATAATTCTACTAGGACACAAGGCAAAACTTGGGAAGCTGAGGCAGAAAGGTCTTGAGTTCAAGGCCAGCCTGAGCTACCTTAAGACCCTGTGCCCTCATTCCAAACAAAAGGAAAAGAAACCCAACAGGTGGACCAGGAGCTGAAAATATGTATATATGACAGACTCGGAAATCAACATCAGCAGCTAAGCCTGGGTCAGTACTGAGGCACCTGACACCCAGCTAGGCCCTCTCACCATGAGTGAAGCAGGAAGGCACCTTAGTTCTTGTTCATGTAAGAGGAAGTTAGCCAAGGAGCCAGTGGGGTGTGGCTGCAGAGGGCCAAGGAGGCCCACAGGAAACCAGACGGGGAGGTGTTGGAATTCAAAAGAAAAGTAGGGAGCCAAGCAGCCCGGGAGAAAACTGGGCGAGGATGCTGCTTGTTGCCCTCTCATGGCGTGTAGAAAGGTAGGGGAGACAATGGATGCTAAGTCATTTTTCTTTTCTTCCCTTTCCTCCTCCGGTGCTGAGGAGGAACCCATGGTTTTGCTCATATTAGGCAAGTACCTTACCACTGAGTACACCCCTGGCCTCTCAAGTTCCTTTGGTGACTGGAACAGAATGATCAGGAACTGGTCAGGCTGGAAAAGGGACAGGGTTGCTCTCACGATAAATCAGCCCTGAATTTCAAGGTGGGAGAGAGAGCCAGAGAACCAGGAGATGCTTTTCCTGGGAGGGACAGGCTCGACACCCCCCAACACCTCCCTTTCTGGGAGGCTGCTGCATTTGGGTAAACACCTGTGTCCCCAATACTACCCTGGCCCCTTTTCTTTGAGTTATATCCCAAGTCCTAATACCAGTTCTGAATAACTGGCTGTCCATTGTTACAGCCGATCAGTGCCAAAGCCTAGGTCCTTTCAGGCTCCTTTAGTGCTCTGTGAGATGCCCTGAACAACACCTTCCACAGTGGCTTCTGAGCTCAAGGGCTCACCTGGTGCCAGCCATAGTCAGAGGTGCCAGAGTCAGGCTGGGTGCATTGAGGTATATGGAGAGAAAGTCATCAGCATGGGTGAAATTAAAGGTAAAGTACAAGCCAGGCAGTGATGGTGCACACCTTTGACTCCAGCACTCAGGAGGCAGAGGCAGGTGGATATCTTAGTTCAAGGCCAGCCTAGTGTACAGAGTGAATTCTAGGACATCCAGGGCTACACAGAGAAACCGTGTCTCCAAACAAAACAAAGTGCATGGTCGAATATAATTTATGCTCTGTGGTCCAAAAGCCAATATCCTGGAGTTCTGGCGGATAGGGAAGAAGGAGGCAAGACGGACCACTGAGTAGAGGCCGGGCAGGAGTACAAAGGCAGAGACTGACATTAGCATGGCTCTGTCCTCACTCTAGCCCTCCAGGCTTTGGGTCCATGCTGCTTGTGCCTGGAGGAGCTGGCATTGCAACCAGAACATCAAGAGTTAACTTCTGCCTGCTGCAGTAACAGCAGCAGTAGCTGTGTGAGGCCAGTAACTCAGAAGCTGAAATGTGAGAAGTTGGACGCCAGGGGCAGAGCTGGGAAAGGCAGAGAGAGAGAGAGAGAGAGAGAGAGAGAGAGAGAGAGAGAGAAAAGCTGGAGGAGAAGGGTTTCCCTGGCAGGAGCCAGTACAGGCTGAGCCTCATTTCCTTGGTCCAGGCTGTTGCACACAGCTGGCTGCCCTGCCTCAAGATAGTGTCTACAGTGTCCACTCAGGATAGTTTATGGTCATGACCAGTATCCAACCCTGTTGACCATAGGTGGGCAGTTCCATACTGCAGCTCTGTAACAGGGACAATGGGCTGTGTTTCCTGCAAGACTCAAGGGTTCTGACCTCAAACCCAGCCTTGAGGCCCCTGTGTGCTGGCACACACAAAGACACTGGACATGAAATAAGAACAACTTTCCTAGTGCTGAAACCCCTTAATACAGTTCCTCATATTGTGGTGACCCCCAACCATAAAATTATCTTTGTTGCTACTTTCCAACTGTAATTTTGCTACCATTAGGAACCATAACATAAATATCTTTAAAAATAGAGGTTTTCCAAAGGGATCGCAACCCACAGGTTGAGAAGCACTGAACTAGAAGCTGAACAAGGTGCTAGGCGTAGTTGAGCATTTTTCTCTATTCTCCTATCTAATCCTGAAGCCACCCTGTGAGCAGAGATTGTTCTTATACCCCCAGTTTACAGGTAGGAAACTGAAGTTCAGAAACTGAACACCACACAGCCAGACAGCTGGCAAAACTGACTTGAAATCGAGCTTGTTTGACAGATGGACCCATACCTACCATAGTACAGGGAAAGCATAGGTCTACGAGCAGAATCAAAGAAGGCAAGTTCATGAAACACAGAAACCCTAGAAGTGGTCAGTGGCAAGCAGAAGGGCCCAGCATCTGTCCTTAAGGGCTGAGAGCACCATCTAGACTCTAGGTTCTAGAGGAAGTTGGGAAAAGCGTGGGCCCAAGACCTGGGGAGACAACTCTGCAGCAAGAGGGACCCCTTGCCCCCTTACACATCCCCTGGGGCAGCAAGTACTTTATTTTAATTTTTATCCTTTTAGACAGGTTATCATGAATCCCAGGTTGGCCTGAAACTCCCTATGTAGTCAATTTCTCATTCTTCTGTCTCCACTTGGCAAGGGTTTAGAGGTATGGACCCTCACACCAAGTTTGTGCAGTGCAGAGGATCAAACCTAAGGTTTGATCTCTGTATGTTAAACAACAGCTGTTCCAGCTGAGCAACAACCCAGCCTCATAGATCTGTGAGATCACACATCTGAGCAGGTGACAAGCATCCATCTATAAAGATCATAGATATTTCTAAAGTCCGAGTTTAGCATGGCACAGTTTGAAACATCAGTGACATTTGCTGTGGTGTAGCACTCTGCCAAACAGTGATGAAAACAACCAGAAGCGCCTTCGTAGGCATCACAACCATGGTGAACCAGACAATCTCAACTCCAATGGCTGGCCCAGCTCTGCGGCCTTGTATTACTTTCTTCCTTGTCTGTAATTAGGAGAGTTGGCAGTGGCTAAACTTTAAGGTTGCTGTGAACAAACTAGCTATCTTGTTTCATTTTGTTTTTGAGACAGGGTTTCTCTGTGTAGCCCTGGCTGTCCTAGAACTCACTATATAGATCAGGTTGACCTGGAACTCAGAGTTCTGCCTGCCTCTGCCTCCCACGTGCTGGGATTAAAGGTGTGTGCCATCAAGACCTCGCCAGTCTTCGTACTGAAGAGGCTGAGAATCCCAGAGCTACCTAATCCATGAGGCTGGATGCCTCAGTAGTCCAAACTTGGTACTACATGCCTTGAGGATTCCTGGAGAACCGCCGGTTTTCAGTCCACGTTGGCAGCCCAAAGAAGTTTAGTTCTGATGTCAGTGATAGAAAGTGGTAGCATTGACCATGCAACAGATGATCTCTCTCTCTCTCACACACACACACATACACTCGAAGGCAATGAAGCAAAAAACAAAAACAAAAACAAAAAAAACCCAAAGCTTTTTCGCTTACATCCCTCCTATTTTCTGAACTGACAACTGAAGGCTCCATCCACATTTGGGGTGCATCGTCCCACTTCAAATAACCTTATCAAAGCAGTCTCTCACAAGCATGCCCGGCAGGTTTCTCTCTTAGTTAACTTCATACTAATCACACAGAAGTGTCCTTACCCACTGAGCCATCTTCAAGCTCCCTTTTTAAATTGTTTGCGTTTGCTTTGCTGGGGATGTCCCCACTAAGGTCCAAACAGACACACTGAATTCATGGCCAACAATGGAGATAATACTAAGCACCAGTGTGGATGGTTCTACAAAGACTTTCCTAAGGAAAAGAAAGTGAGCACCGAGACTGGGAGGAAGAGCCTGGGTGGGATGCGGAATAAGCTAGAGTCACACACCTGGGGCAGGGCTAGCAAGAGGGAAAAACCACAGAGCCCAGATGGGCTGGGGAGATGACCAAGGGTTGGGAGTGAGTGCTGCTCTGCTGAGGACTCGAATTCCCTTTCTAGTATCCATCTCTGGTGAATCACAACTGCCTGCAACTCCAACTATGGGAGAGCCAATGCCTTTGAACCCCTGCACTCATGTGCACACACAGCCATACATTTAATTTTTTGCAAGATGTAGCCATTTTATTTTATGAATGAGTGTTTTTATCTGTATGTGTGTATATGCACCACTCATGTCCCTGGTACCTGTGGAGGCCAAAGTGGAAGTCAGATATCATGGAATTGGAGTTATGATGCTTGTAAGACATCCTTCAGGTGCTGAGAACCCACAGGTTTTCTGCAAGAGCAGCAGGTGCTAAGCCTTAGCCAATGAATCATCTCTCCATCCACTCAGAAAAAGAAGTCACTGAGCCCGAGACAGCATATTCCTTCTAACCCTCTATCTACCTTCGGCAAATTCTAGGAGGTGCTCTGCTTCAAGGGTACAGAAACAGTAGAACAGAAAAACCCATTCTTTTGTATGCTAATTAAAACAGAAAAATAAATAAAGAAATAAATAACTCAGAGGAGGCCTGCCCTTTTTGCTCCTACCGGCTTTAGATGCTTTCCTTGGCATCCAAGAGGCTCTACAAGGAGTCTCCTCTTTGGAGAAGTCCCAGGCCCTGGACCAGCCTCCCCCTTCTGACCTACCAGCAGCCTCCAGCTGTACAGGAGGGACCTTCCAGGGGTGGCCTCTGCAGCCTAAGTATACTTACTAGGACTGGTCTGTGCTCTTCTCCTACCCATTTCCTGCCCCAATGTTTCCATCAGCTCTCCTGTGCAGCCCCACAGCCCTCTGTTGGGCAGTCAGATGATACAAAATTCTTGGGATAGCAAAAGGGAAGCTGAGCTAGGCCTGGTGATGCCCGCCACCCCAGCGGCAGCATAAGGATCTCAAGTTTAAGGCCAGCCTCGGCAACATGCTTCAGAATAAAAAGTATCCAGAGGAGTGGGTAGGGTCTGCAGCTACAGCTCAGCTGGTACAATGCTTGCCCAGCGAGCATGAAGCCCTGGGTCTGATCCTGAATTAGACACGTACTGGGTATGATAGCCCACACCGTCATCTCAGAAGACCTCGAGCTTCTGACCCTCCTGACTTCACTTCTCAAGGCTGTATAGTGAGTTTGAGACCAGCCTGGGTTACATGAAACTCTGTCTTCATTTAAAGGGGGGAGGGGTGCTGGGGGCTACAGCTCAGTGACAGAAGGCCTGTCTGGAAGGCACAAGACCCTAGGTTTAACGCCCAACATGGGGGGGTGGGGGAGTAGGCTCTAGAAAGATGGTTTGGTGGTCAAGAGAGCTTGCTGCTCTGGCAGAGGACCCTAGTTCGTGCCCAACCCCCACATCAGGCGGCTGCTACCTGCTTGTAACTCCAGCTCTAGGAGACCTGATGCCGTCCTTGTCCTCTGACCTCTCTGGGTACCTGCACTTCCATGTGCACATATTCACCCCGCCCCCGTACACATAATTTAAAAATAAATAAATAAAAGTTTAGAAAAAAAAACAACAACAAAGGGGCTGGAGAGCTGGCTCTGCTCGTCCAGGGGCTGGAGAGCTGGCTCTGCTCGTCCAGAGGACCAGGGTTCAAGTCTCAGCACCCACAACAGCTTAAAACCATCTGTAACTCTAGTTCCAGGGGATCCAACCCCTGGCTTTCTAGGACAACAGGCACACATGTGGTGCAAAAACATACATGCAGACAGAACACCATACACATTAGGAAAATGAATAAATAAGAGAGAGAGGGCTGCCTCTTGGGAGCATGTACCCTCTCCTTGCAGACTGTGTACAGCCTAGGTCAGGGAAAGAGAACTGTGTCTCCGCTGGACCAGGCAAGTGTCAAGAGATTTGGATGCACAGTCCTGAAGAGCATCCCAGGAAATGCCACAGAGGAGGACAATGAGCTGCTAACAGCTTAAGGCAGAGACAAACTCATAGTCGGGCATAGTGCTGGTACAAGCTCCTATAGCCAGTCCATGGCAGCAGCTAGCAGAGTTTTGTGTCACTCATCAAGGGTCCTACTCCCACTTTCTTGTGCTTGCGGGCTTTTGTGCCAAGGTGAGCTTCTGCTTCCCTCCCCACCCTCAGCAGTCTAACCTTGGAGACCCCTTTAGAGATGAATTAGGAATTGACTCAAACTAAGGAGAGCCAGCCTGGGGTCTTGCTGGAACGCATCGAAAGCTGCAGACCTGTGATGTCATGACCTCCTTTTTGGAAGAGCTGGCTGGAGATCAAAGCAAATGAGGAAGCCAGCCCTTTTTTGGCTCCTGCAACTGTAAAATCCTTAAGTAACAGGACTTTTAACTCAGGCCTAATCTCCTGTTGGGACCTCAGGCTATCCTGGAAGAGTAGCTTGGGGCTGGGACAAGGGCAAGAACCAGGTCTTATCTTTCTCCCAGACCCTCCTGGGGGGTCAACAGCCTAGCACAGCAGTTCCATTGTTCTGTTGACCTTCACGGCTGCTATCTCTTGCAGAAACCCTTTTCCCTCCTGGAACTCAGCTTCCACATGTCTGATCCGAGGCAGAAGTCCCAGTAGAGGCGCAAGTCTCCCCCCAGAGTGAATCAGCCACATTCCAAGGGTGCAAAGGCAGGGGACACGCCTGAGGCAGCCTGGGCTTCAGTCTTCCTCTGCTAACCCGGCAGCCTCACTTCCCTCCCCTTTGCCTCCTCTCCTCTGCCAGACTAGGCTTTGGGTTTCCTTTCCAGAGACATTCCACTGGCACTGGAATACGCGGAAAGCCACTGATGCCGGAGACTCCCTGAGCTACTTGGATGATCCACCTCCATCATCATCAATTCATGTGAGCTTGCAGGTTTATTCAACACATACTAACTGAGCACCTTCTATGTGGAGAACAAGGTAAAGATGAGCCTCTTACTTCACAGGGCTCAGCAGAACGAGAGTCAGAAAAAAAAAATCAAGTCCATAGACAGAAAAGAATTCCAAGGGTGGAAAGAGCTACAGAAGGAAGAAACTGGCAGAGACAGATGACAGAGTTACAGTAAAGGGAGGGTGATGGAAGTCTTCCAGAATGACCTATGTGCAAAGGCCTTATCCTCCTCAGTTTGCTCGATTCTTGGTAACCTTCTCATGGAACCAACAAACCTTGTTACCCTCAAAGTGGGAAGTCTGGACGGTCTCTTTAATTTTTATAAGCCTCAGTGACATGTGTGTGTTTGCTTGTGAAGAGGTCAGAAGTCAACCTCAAGTGTATTTTATACACTTATTTATCATGTATATGGGGTGCATGTGAGTGCATGACCCAGATTCGGGAGAACAGCGTGTGGGACTCAGTTCTCTCCTCCTACCATTTAGGTTCCAGGGATTGAACTCAGGTCTCCTGGCTTAGCAGCAAACACCTTTACCTTAGCATCCTGTTGGCTCCACCTTATTTTTTGGGTCTCTTAATGACCTGGAGCCTACCAAGTAGGCTAGGCTGCCTACTGGATCTGCCTGTCTACTCCTAGTGTAGAGACCCAAGTGCTATCAATGTTTCAATTGATCCAGCTCTCCAACCCTCCCCATATATTATCCCATTCTACCTTTCTTGCTTTTGGAGCTTCTTGGGGGCAAGGGATCCCTGCCTCCTCCGTTCCTGGCATTACAGTCTTTTTTCAGGTTTTTGAGACAGGGTTTCTCTGTGTAGCTCTAGTTGTCCTGGAACTTGATTTGTAGACCAGGCTGACAGCGATCTGCTGCCTGCCTCTGCCTTCCAAGCGCTGGGATTAAAGGCATACACCACCACCACTCAGCTACATTCTTTTAAAATGCTTATTTACTTTTATTTTATGTGTATGGGTGCTTTGCCTGCATGTATGCCTGTGTACCACACGCATTCCTGGTGAACTCAGAGGCTAGAATATGTTAGATCCCCTGAAACAGAATTGCAGACAGCTGGGAGCTGCCCGGTAGGTGCTGGGAATCATCCATATACTGAAGAGCAGCCAGAACTCTTAACCCCTTAGCCATCCCTCTAGCCCCTAGTGTCCCACTCCCTTCTGTTTGTCTGGTCTTTTGAGACAGGGTCTATAAGTAGCCTATTATCCCATTCTTGATGCGCACCTGGTCAGTGATGACCCATACAGTAGTTCAAAACCTAGGTAAGCAGAAGTGTCTCAAGAGCCCAATGTGTCCAGCTAAGAAGGAGCCCCAGACCCAACCTCTAACTGGATGACACCACCAATTGTCCCCCAAGGTGCCTCTGGCCCCACCTACACCTCAAAGTCTCAAAGTCTTCTTACCAAATGGGCCTGATGGGACATTCCACTATGGTCCATTCGCACCACTATTTGTTTTCTTAGAGATACCAGACAGAGGTGCACGTAGCAGCCCTCAAATGAAGGGCGAGGCTGGGCTCCTAACAGCCACATTTCACACTAGAGCCTAAGGGGCCAAGTTACCTAAATTTAAAGGGCAACACACTGGGGAAGGGGTGACCTAGACAAGGCCCCAGATAGGGCACAGCAGGAAGGTACTTCCAGTTCCACTGTAAGGGGCCATCAGCAATGCAGGCCTTTCCCACTTCCCAGGGGCAGCCAGCACTGAGTCCTTGGGTTTTCTAAGTGATTTAATCTCTTCAGGCTGTGAGGCCAGTCCCGGTGATCCACCTGTCCTTTGGTTACTGGTAGAAGACACAGCCTGCCTGGAGACACTGCCTCTGTTAATGGGTTAGGACACCGAACCACACAGACTATCCCACTATACCCTCTGTTCTCACCACTGCTTCAGAAGACTCCCACCTTCCTGCCCTCGCTCCCCACAGCTACTTGTACCTGGATGCATATCCCTGGAGAGGTGACAAGTGCTTTCCAGACAACAAAAGCATCTCCCAGAAGACATCATGATGGCTCATTACTGCTGACTGGTTCACAGAAGCAAAGGCCTGCCTGCCCATCCTTCACCTCTGGAGTCCTTCAGCCTCTGCTCTCAATCCTAGCACACCGATGGTGGAAAGGAGGACCAGCACCAGCACCAGCACCGAGGTCTCTCTCTCTGGTCAAGGTCATCCAAGCCTGGTCTCCACATACGGTTCAGGCAGGCATGGCAGCCCTCAATCTCAGTTACCAATGCCTGTCTGCCACGCTGTGTGACCTGGGGCAAGTAATTTAACCTTCCTGAGCCTGATTTCCTCCCAGATAACAGGAGAGACCACGCACTTTCAGCTGTCCTGACAAATAAAAATAAGTAAATAAACAAAAAACTGAAATACTTAATATGTCACCTGCTCTAAACTACAAGCTGTTATCATCGGAACTGCATTCTTTTCCTCCACTCCAGCCACACCAGGCGGCATCCTCGACTGAATGCATTCAGATGGATTGTTCCTCTGCTTCCTTTCGGTCTTTCTGAGGCAAAATTTCACGTAGTCCGCCTTGCCCTCACAATCGCAGTGTAGCTGAGACTGACCTTGAATCCTGGTGTCCCTGCCTCCACTTTCTAGAGTGGCTTATAGGTATGCATGCCCAAACCCGGTTTTTATGTGGTACTGAGCTACCTCTCTAAGCCCCTTCCTTCAGGTCTTAAGTCACCTTCTCAGCTACTCCCATTTGTCTTCTCGTTCTCCTCTGACGGCCTTTTACTTCGTTGGGCGGTGGTTCATTGCAACTGAACCAAAGCCTCAGGAAGACAGGGCAATTCTACTTTTTACGCCGGTGCCGAAAGAAGGAACGCTTATGGCCTCTCCTGCAAGCCAGACTCTGGGTACTTGGGGGTGTCAAGGGACGGACAGCGGGACAACGCTCCGCCACACCTACGGACAGCCGCGAGCTCCTCCCAGCGCCAGGCAGTGGAGAACACCGGCGAGGTCACCTCCCGGGCGCTCCCGGCCGGAAGGAGGCCCCTCACGGGCCGGAGAGGCGGGGCGCCTGAGGGTAGCCACACCCCCAGATTCGTGTCTCCCGCGGCGTGGGCGGAGCCAGCAGGGCTAGGGTACGCTTGCACTTCCGCCCCCAGTAGCTTCATTCATATTTATAAGGCGATGGGGGCGGGGCCGGACTCGCCCTCAGGGCCCCGCCCCCGGCCTGGGATCCCGCCCCGGCGGAGGCTCTGGCCCCAGTGGGGCGCCCCCGGCTTCCGCTTTGGGGAGGGAGTTTCCACTTGGTCACGACTCAAAAATGTGTCGCGGCCGCTCCTCCGCCGGTCGTCCCTGCTTCAGGGTGTGTCTGTGGGGTCCCCTCCCTGCGAGGGAAGGAGCAAAGGGGCCAGGGAAGGGATCGCTCGTCTCCCCTGGGAAAAGTCGGTAGAAACGCGGGGGTGCCTGTAATTAGCCTTATTTTCCCTTCTTCAGGGGGTAGGTTTTAAACCCGGTACCTCAAGTATGCTAGGCCAGCACTCTGCAACTGAGCTAGACCTTCGACCGGATTCTCCCTTCGATACATAGCAGTTCTAATTTTCTGAGCAGGTATTTCTTGTCAGGCCCCGTGACCTCCACATGAACCACCTTCTAAACCTGTCAACAAGAAGTCAAAAATTACATTTAAAAACTCCGCTCTTTCACGGATGTACAGTGTTCTCACACACACACACAAGCTCAAGGACAGCTGAGAGACGGGGAGATGATACAGCGGACCTTCCTAGGTGCTAGCTGATGCTTGCCCCTCAACCACCCACTTCATAACCGGAGGGTTTCCCTAAGGCCCTCCTGTCTTGCTGTGTGTAGCCAAGGGGCACGTTGTGTCAGTGCTCACGTGTGAGGAAGATGTTAAGTCCCCGGAAAGCCAAAGCACCAAGGCAGGGTAGACTTCTTCGGCAAAATGAAAACACAGGCCCTGGGGACAGCCAGACATTCCAACCAGCTGTCACTTTGGTGTGCCAGCTTCATGTAACTGCATGGGTTGCTGGTCCATGAAGCCAGACTAGTGAAAGAATCCAGCCAGGGACTTTTCTAAGGGTGGGGTAGCCAGTGTGGATATTCCTATTTGCAGTGTTATTCTTCTCCTGGAGCATCCAGGGCCTATTCTCAACTTCTGAAACATGAGCACTTGAGGCTCTTCAGGACAGATCTTTCTCTGAGAGTGTGTTCTGAATTTGCTGGACCTAGCCAGGTGGTAGGGGTAAGCGTCCTGGACATTTTCTCCTTGGCCATGTATCCAGATAACTGGGCCCAGGGTGCTTAATTCTCACTCTAGGCCTGCTTTTTCTTCGGGATCATAGTGAGGAACAACCAGGGCCACTTCCAGAATAAACACCCCACCCACAGGCAGCCCCAGCCCTGGACACTCCACAGGGCCAGCACCAACCAGCAAATCGCTGGAGTGTTGCTCACTGCTCACAATGCCCGTAGCTCAAGGTTAATAAGTTATCTGCGCTCATTCCTCCTATCACTCCTACCTAGGCCCTGCCCAACATGCTTTGTAGCTTCGAGAGTAACAACACATACCATTTGCTTCCTTTTCCCTTCCAGCCACACTGGGGGAAGCCTTTCCCAGGAGCTTCCCCAAGCCTCCTGCAGCCCAGGATCCCTCGGACAGAAGTTCCACAGGTCAGGAGTGAGGCTTCCCAAGGCAGAGACTGGCTACAGGAGGGAGTCAGAGGCCGCGACCTATTTATTCATCCCCAGTCAGTTTTTATTTTCCTTCTTCCACCACCACCTGGCTGTCTCCTGCTTTTTTCAACCTAAGGTCTCAAGCTTACAGAGATCTGCCTGCTTCTGAGTGTTGATATCAAAGTTCCATGCCACTACACCTGGCTTTGCAACATAAGCCTAAAGGCTCATTTTCATTTAATTTGTTTTAGTTCATGAGTCTTCCTGTTTTACCTGCTTGTATGTCTGTGTACTGTGTGCATGCTTGGTGTCCCTGGAACTGGATGGTTGTGGTCCACCATGTGGGTGCTGGGAATGGATCCCAGAGCTTCTATAAGAGCAGCAAGAGATCTTAACTGCTGAGCCATCTCTCTAGCACTCATTTAATTCTTAAGACAGGATTTTGTATGCCAGGTTAGCCCAAAGTTATTGTATAGCCTCCAATGACCTTGGACTTCTGATCTGCCTGCCTCTGCACCAACCTTCAATTCTTTTTAGAGGTGCTGGGCCTTACCAATGCTAGGAAAATGTATTGCCACTGCGATCCATCCCTAGTTCATGACTCATTTATGTTTTTTGCATCTTTTACACTCTGCCCCAGGCTCTGAAAAGATAGAATTTTCTCTATGCTTCTTTTTCCTTCTTCCTTCCTTTCTCTCTCTCTTTCTCTATTTCTTTCTTCCTTTTACTTTGTATAGAGTGCTCTGACTATATGTATGTCTGCACACCAGAAGAGGGCACCAGATCTCAATATAGTTATGAGCCACCATATGGTTGCTGGGAATTGAACTCAGGACCTCTGGAAGAATAGACAGTGCTCTTAATGTCTGAGCCATCTCCAGCCTCCTGCCTATGATTTCTTCATGGACCTAACCCTGTGTGTTAATTGAAGAAGCAGACGTTAAATTCCTATAGTGTATATGACACCCTCCCTGAAGTGGGAAGGTGTATGTATGTGATGAGCAGCAATGGGGATGTGACAGATAAGAGGCTCCCCTAGACTCAGTGATCTCCTTAGAGGCATGGGTGGGGATGCCTAGCATACAGTTAGACTTCAATAAACAGCAAATGGACCCATAAGAGCTTAATAGCCAGGTATAGTGTCAGGAGCCTTTGATCTTAGCACCTGGGAGGCAGAGTCAGATCTCTGAGTTTGTTTGTTTGTTTTTTTAAGATTTATTTATTTACCAAACAAACAAAAAAGCCAGGCAGTGGCTTGCCTTTAATTCTGGTACTGAGGCAGGGAGATCTCTGTGAGTTTGAGTCCAGCCTGGTCTACACAGCAAGTTCTAGCACAGCCAAGGCTAAGCAAAGAAAACCTGTCTCAAAAAAAAAAAAAAGTTACTAAAATTTTTTAATATTACTTTGTATTTTATATGCATGAGTGTTTTGCCTGCATGTATGCACACCACACGAGTGCCTAGTGCCTGTGGAAGTCAGAATGGGGCATTGGATCTCCTGCAGCTAGGGTTGCAGATGTTGGTGAATCCCTACCGTGTGGGGGGCTGAGAACTGAACCTGGGTCCTCTTCAAGAGCAAGGAGTGCTCCTAACCACTGAGCTATCTCTCTGTACCTCTCTGTGATTTCAAGGCCAGCCTGGTTGTACAAAACAAATTCAGATCAGCTAGGGCCACACAGTGAGACCCTGTTTCAAAAACTAACAAGCAAGCGGGGCAGTGGTGGTGAATGCCTTTAATCCCAGCACTCCTTTAACTCCCAGCAAAGGCAGAAGGATCGCTATGAGTTTGAGGCCAGCCTAGTCTATGAAGGGAGTCTAGGACAGCCAAGGCTACATAGAGAAACTATGTTTCAAACAAACAAACAAACAACCAAAAAACTAACAAGCAAAAAAAACAACAAAAAAGATCTTAATAAGTATCTGTTGAATGGATGTGAACAGAAGACATGTTCAACACGTGGAGTTTTGTGATTTTTTTTTTTCTGATACTAACAAGTATTGTACCATTTCACTACTCTCCCATTCAATACATGGTGACTCGTAAAGGATTAGGACACCAAATTCAGCCTTCAAATACATCAACCAGTCATATTTAGAAGGCATTTACTTCCCCCACAAGGAAAAACACAGAGCAATGTTATTGAGCTCTACCTTGGGGGCTTACCATCTACTAGGGAAAACTATCCTTCTTTCACATCCTTGGCACACATAGAAGGGTGCCTACTCAGAGAAGGGCTCTGAGGGGGGGAGAGGCCCACCACCAACAGGCTAAGACTAGAGAGGAAGGGCTTTCTTTACCCATTGTTTTCCACAAAGAACTCCAAAAAACCCCACCTGACTTCTTTGTTCCCCTACCTTTCCAGACAGCTGGATGCTCTAGGGAGGTTGTGGGTTCAAGTGCAGGCTTTGGAATCAAACCAGCCTCCTCCTAGCTTGTAAAACTTCCGCTATCACTGGCAGTGGTAGCACACACCTTTATTCCCGGCACTTTGGGAGGCAGTGGCAGAAGGATCTTTGTGAGTTCAAGGCCAGCCTGGTCTTCCACCTGAGGTGAGATCCACCTGCCTCTGCCTCCCTGAGCTTTGGGATCAATGGTCTGCACCACCATGCCCAGCTGAGATAGGATCTTCTGTTCCTAGCCAGCCTTAAGTCTAGGCTCTCCTGGCTCAGCCTATTAACTGCTGCTGGGTTGAGGCCTAAACCACTTCTACATCTAGTTTAGCAGTCTTTCTTCACTCTTTTTTATTTACTTATGTATTTATTTAGCTCTTTTTTTTTTTTTTTTTTTTTTTTTTGAGACAGGGTCATTCTATGTAGCCCTGGCTGTGCTGGGACTTGCTATGTAAACCAGGCTGGTTTAGAATTTTTTTTTTTTAATCTTTTAAATACTGGCGATAATATCTCATTTTGTATGTAGCTCAGGCTGCCCTGGAACTCACTATGTAATTCAGGCTGACTTCCAACTTGTGATCCTCCCAGTGTTGGGATTCCAGGCTTCTTTCTTTAATCCTGTTGGTTTGCAAAAACATCCACATTTTGTTTACGTTTTTTTTCTCCAGGTAAGTAGGAGGACACTGGCTAGGTCCTGGAATTGGGCCAGGTTTGCCATCTAACAGTGATCACTAGTCTACATTAAGTGTACTTCCATATTCCCAGGTCCTCAGAGAGGAGGCGTCATTATTATTTACCATCCCGGGATCCTGGGTCTGAGTTCTGAAGGTGAAGTTTCTTCGGGCCAAGTCTCCCTCATCTGGGGTTGTTGGTTTTTGGTCCATAAAATTACTGTGTCTGTTGTCCTAGCAGCACTTGAGATTTTTATTTTTCTGGAATCAAGAATTGAACCTAGGAACATCGGTGCACTACTAAGCTGTACCCCCAGCTCCTCGATACGATTTTTTTTTCCTTTTTCTTCTAAATAAATAGATTTATTCTAGTACTAGTCAGCCAGTTTCTTACTACCGCTGTCCCTCAGGACCGCAGTCAGCCTGGCTCAGATACCGCACTGGGACTAGGTTAACAGGCGGCTGATTAGCAGATTCAAGACGCCGGGAGGGGGCGCTTTGCAGCCCTTCGCCTCCCTCCGACTCTTGCAGTGTTAGGCTATGGCAGGAATCCAGAGAGTCGGCCCTTGACAGCCCCCTCCTGGATGTAGATCCCGGAGCTGGCCTTCCCCGGGTCCATCTGCCAGCTAATGTTTAACCTAGCAGCGCTGCGACATCATCCCCACATGGGAAGTGGGGTTGAGGGAAGCAATCTTACCCCTGCCTTACGGCTTTCTCCCAGTGAACCGTTCTTCCTAAATCCCTTATATGTATTGAAAGATCATAAGCACCTGTTATGTGTGTTCATTCGAAATACAACCAGCGCCCATCAAGACTACATGATCAGTTAGGAGCACTGACTACGTGTGTGTTTGTTCTCCATGTCAGGAGCACCGGTTATGTGCCTACCTGAGCCCCAGATCAGGAGCATGTGGGGATGCCCTGTGATCAAGAGCCAGCCTTGAGGTGTCCCTGAGGCCGCGGCGCCAAATGCCCGAATGAAACAGAATTCAAACCTAGAGTCAGTACTTCACCCACTGGGGATGCTGGCTCTGAAGTGCCTTTTCGTTTCCTGTGCTCAAGTCCAGCTTCAATCAGGAGGACTGTCTTTCTGGACCGAGATTTGTCACCAGACAGAAGACAGGTAAGAAGACACTAGGCGTGGACTCAGGAATCGCCCAAAGGAAACACTAAAGAACGCAAGTCTGAGCTTCTCAGGAGAGGTGGAGAATGTCTTAGCTTCGGTGTGCAAGCGCCACTGACTCGCATCCACTAGCTCACTGAACTTACGGACCACAAGTGCGGTGACCCGGTGGCGCTCAGGCTGGGGCACCCAGACTGTCTCGGCGGCTGTCACCAAGCTATCGGAATCCTGGGTTGGTTGGGGCCAGGCCTCGTGCCCATTTCACCGGGAGGGAATTAAGGCTGAAGACAAGGCAGAGCTAGAAAGGCAGAGGGTGGCCTCGAACCTGTCAGAATCTGAAAGGGCCTCTGCCTGCGCGTTCCTGGAACTGCGCTGGGCGGGGAAATCAGGGCCTTCGGGGAGGCATTCCTACCGCCTTCCCGGCTGCCCAGGGCCGCGGGGCCCTGGCCAAGGTGACCCCACAGGAGGAGGCGAGGGTCCCCGCCCCTCGGCCGCTGCGGCCTCCTCCATCTTCCAGGTCCTCAGGGCTTTTCCTTCAGGCCGGCGCGCCCGCCCCTCTCCCAGGCATCCCCAGGGGCGGGATATCGCGCCCTCGCCCCCCCTCCCGCCCCCCAGGCCACCTCCGGGCCGTGTCCTAGCGCTGCCCTCGGGCCGGGGGCGGGACTGCGGCAGGCGAGCTGGGGAGGGGGGGTCGAGGAGGACGCGCGCCTCGGCTACGGCTGGGCTCCCTCCTTCGCTCCCCACCTCCCTCCCGGTGCCCGCTCCCGAGGCCGTCCGCCCTTCTCCCCTCCCCCGGCCTCGCCGCCCGCCCCCTCCCCCACGACGCGCACGCTCCGCCTGGCAGCTGGCGCCCCGGGCCTGGGGCCGCGGTAGCGAGAGGGGTTTGCAGGGAGGGCGGGAGCGAGCGAGCCGCGAGGGAGGGAGACCGCCCCCCGCGCCCCTCCTCCTCGCCCTCCTCCACGGCCGCCGGTCCCTCCTCCCGCCCCGTCCCTCCTCCTCTCTCCTCCCTCCCTCGCAAAGACATCCCCGCACGGCCCGGCCGCCGCGGCCACCTTCCCTGCCCGGAGCTGCAGATGTGGCGGAGCGGCCGGGCGCCGGGCGGCCGCGCCAGGGGAGCCCGCGCCCCGTGAGCTCGCGCCCCGGCCCCCGCCCGCCCCGGCCCTCCCCCGCCCCCGCCCCCCGCTGCCCCCCGACCGCCGGAACCCGCAGACGGAGC
>CM053757.1:16881749-16971573 GCA_028658305.1 Pachyuromys duprasi | reverse complement strand
CCCTGGCTGAGGCCCCTGCGCTCGCTGGTTTTGCGCGCTCTCCCTCCCTCGCCCGCTCCCTGGCTGGGTCTTTCGGTCTCCCAGTCTTTTCTCTTTCCTTCCCTCCTCCTATCTGGAGGCCGAGCCGAAATGCGGCCGGGCCTGGGGCGGGCGCAAACTTCAGTGGGGAAGTTGGGCGGCCTCGGTGGGGGTGCGCTGCGAGGTGAGAGGGGGCCACCCGGAGCCTGGGCGTCAAGTTGAATGGGGCATCAGGCAGACGCCTTCGCTCGCCGGTGCGCCCAGGTTGTTTGGAAGGCGCCGTCGCTTTCTGGGCAAAGTCGTCTTCTTGTTATCCTTAGCAAGCCCTGGGAAAGGTAGGGAAGGGGCGTCCCTTGGTTCGGCACTGGGAGTTGGAGTACTGTCTGGCGTTTGGTCCACTCCGCAAGGTGGATGGAAGCAGGTGAGGGACCTGGCAGGATGGAGAGAGTGAATGATTGCACCCTGAGGGTGGGTCTGGAGGAGAGGGTGAGGCAGGTGCAGCCCCCTCCTACAGGAGGGTGCCCGCGCCTCCCCGAAGGCCCCCTGGGATGGGGCTGGAATCTAGGCTGGCACCTGGACGCCTTGGCACACTGCCCTGCCCAGTAGGGTACTCAGGCCACAGCAGGGCGGCATGCTGCCTGTCTGCCTCTCCAGGAGGGCCCGCCCTACCCAGCCAGAGGGTGGCCGGGAAGCGCTGGTTGCAGGGAGTTGCCCAGCCCTGCCCTGGGGCCTGGGAAGCTGGGAGGAGCCCTGGGCCCCCAGCCATCACAGCCCAAGATCTTGGCTCTAGTGGGAATGCTTGACACCAAGGGGGCAGTCGGGCCAGCCAATGGCCCTACCAAAGCTTGAGCTCCCATGGGTCTTCTGAGCCAGGGCTAGGGCCTGAGTCTTGGTCCTCTGTGGCAGGCTTCCTACACAGCAGCCTTCCTGCTGTCTGGGCACCCAGGAAGGACGGTGGGGCTGCGCCAGTAGCAGGGAGACATCTGCTATTTTTGCAGGCTTTCTGAAGCCCCTAGGCACAGGGAATGTAAGGTGACTCCTTCGGTGTGCCCACCTCTCCCCAGGCCTCTGGTGGCACTGTCCCAGTCCAGCCTACGCATCCCTCTCTAGTGACCTCAGAGCCCTCCCTCTCCTCCGTTTTTCCTTTTTCTTCCCATTGGGCTCAGGCTGGGCCTCTCAGCTGGCCCTGGACTGCACTGGGTGAGGGGTTGTACCTGAGGGGGTTCTCCTAAGACACCTCTTGTTGAGCAGCAGGCTAGCCTATCATAACCCACTCCCAGCTTAATATGGCCCCTTCTGCTATCAGTCAAACATGGGGCAGTGCCAGGCATTGGTTGTGTGGGGTGGGGACCACTTGGAAGCAGCTCTGGATCTTTAGCCTCTTCCCCTCCCCCTTCTTTCCGGAGCTACCATTAGTGCTGACCCCCTGACCCCCTGTGCCTGCCTGCCCTTCCCTGTCTGTGACCCCTGACCTTTGGTGTTAAATCCCTCCAGCTGGGGCTCTCCGGCCCCAGAGTGACCCTAGCTCAGGCCCCCTGGGGCAACTCTCAGGCTCTTGGCTCTCTTTGCAGGGACACCTGCCAGCCCTCCCTCATAGATTGGGGGGAGGGGCTGGGAAGGCAGACAATGAGTCACCCCACTTCCAGGCACTACTGCTTTTGGGGTCAGTGGCTTTTAGGGACTTGCTGGAGCCAGGACACAATCTGTGTGTAAGGTGAATGGGAAAAGTGTTGGGTTCGAATCTTGGCAAAACCACCAGTTTTGAGTATTTCTTGGCCCTGGCTCTTTCCCTGTCCAGGCCTCAGTTTCCTCATCTGTAAACCCTAGGGTCAGGCAAGGTGAGCTTTGAGTCCTAAGACTAGACTGGCCTGTCAGTGGAGGCAGGGAGAAAGGCTACATCCAACAAAAGCCAACTTTCAATTATCCGTGGGTGGAGCCAGTATGAATAACTGGATGCCACAGACATCCCAGAACCTCATTTTAAACAATCGTGTAAACCAATCGTGTAAACCTCGTTCCTGCAGCAAGGCTTTTGTTTTTAAAAAGCTCGGCTGCAAAGGGGTAGCCATAACCATTTCTTCTGTAGCCCTCTTTTTTTTTTTTTTTTTTAAGTAGAAGTACCAGTGAGGGTCTAGAAGGCAAACTGGATATTAGGCAGACAAAGATCTGCCAGGGCCCCTCCCCAGGGCCTGAAGGAAGCTGGACCTCACCTCTGCATCTCAGGCTCCCCTCCAAGGCTGGCCCAGCCTTGGCCCTGTGTAGTGGGAGGGT
Source organism: Pachyuromys duprasi (assembly GCA_028658305.1). Classification (NCBI taxonomy): domain Eukaryota; kingdom Metazoa; phylum Chordata; class Mammalia; order Rodentia; family Muridae; genus Pachyuromys; species Pachyuromys duprasi. The sequence goes on along the minus strand of CM053757.1, from coordinate 16,969,284 downwards.
CCCCTGGCCACCTAAATTGTTCCAGGGTCTGTGCTGGCTTTGGTGTGGAGGGAAGAATGTGTTTTTCCTCACTACATTTTCCCATGCACATTTCCGTCTCCCCAGCTGGACTCTCCTGGAATCTGAATTTCCCACTTATGGGAGAGGGCGGTGCCAGTGTTGGGCAGGGTTGGGGCGATCCCAGAATGAGGGAGGAGGGTAACAGCTGTGGCTGGGGGACCAGATGTTGAGGCTGGGGCCTGCAGTTCTGCTTTTTTTGGAGGCATTTGGGGTAGGGTTCTTTAGGAGAGAGGGCTGGTGTGTGTGTGTGTGTGTGTGCATGCCTCTGCAAGACCTACTGAAGGTTCTCACATCCCAGGAAGCTGCAGTGGACCCCTTACCCAAATGGGAAATTTGGATTCCAGAAGAGAGACCCTCAATCAGGGCAGAGTGAAGGGCTAAGTCTTTCCCCGAGCTGCTCCAAGTCATTTCTCTTGTTCACCTATGGTTGTAATTTAGAGGCCATCCTTACAATGTACCCTTTTCCTTTTCAGGTATGGTGGGGTCCCTGTGGCTGGTATGGGTGTGGGCTAAGCAATGAAGGACCCTCGCTTAGCTGCTGCAAGGGTCTCTGGGTCTGGCCAGAGCACTGGGGTTTTCCAGCGCCTGCTTTAGGAGCTGTAGGGAACCCTCACACTGAGAAGCCAAGCACACATATGGAAATTGACCTCTTAGGACGCCAGAGCCAGGTGACGGGCCAGTCATCCATCCCTGTCCCAGCTTGCTGCCGGTTCTGGGAGTGTGGACTGTAGCCCCAGCGAGGCTTGTAGGACATAGCTGCCCAGCCAGTGTTTTGTGGTTTGTTTTTTTTTAAGTGGCTGCACCTGGCCCCACCCTGGTGCATTCTAGTATAAGTGTGGCCAGGTTGGGGACTGGGCATTTTTAACAGTTACCTCTACAGGCTGGACCATTGCTTTGATCAGGAACAGACGGAGCTGCTGGTGCTAGCAGTAGAGGAGGAGCGTTTGTAGGGTGAAGCCTGACTGTGTGCACCCCCTGTCCTTCCCCCATCTCCCGGTCTAGCAGAGCCATCCCTCCTACTCTGGCTAATAGAAATGGCAGACGTTCCCAAGCGGGTTGGGTTGTGATAACAATGGAAGGGTGTTACCCTCCGAGGATCCCTGAGAAAAACCCAACTGACATACATGCCTTCCACTTCCTTGACTGACTTGACAAAGGGTGCGTATTCACCTAAAATGGCCAAACCTGTGACAGACTGACTCATTTACCCAAATTTGATAAATGAGGAAACTGAGGCTCAGGATGGAAAAGGGCCAGGGGGCATCTGGATCTGTGGGAAGGGGCATGCCAGCTAGTTTTCAGTCTGTATGTAGGGGGCAGGGCTTGTCTTCTGGCAGTGGGGTGCCCTGAGCCCCTTGCTCAGCTTTCCCTTAGAACTGCCTCACCCTGCATCTCCAGGGGAGCTGAGAAGTGAGATCTGGCTGCCCTTCCCATTCCTGCACTGGGGCTCAGGGGGCCTCCTAAAACGGCCTCTAGAAACCTAGGTATAGATGGTTGGTCCCCTGGGCGTCAGGAGGTTCAACCTGGGTGACCCTTCTGGCATTGTCGCTGGGACACCTTCCTGCTCTCGTCTCCAAGCTGGGCAAGCGCAGTCCTTGACTGTGGCTGAGCATTCCCCATCCCCCAGATAGGAGGGGGAGGCCCTAGTTAGCTGGTGGCTGGGCTGGGAGGGGCCTGAGGGTGGGAATGAGTCTGCTTCAGGAGCAGGGGCTTCCCATCTGCTCCAAATGCCCTTGGTGGGGGATGGGCAAATGGGCTGAGAATCTTCCAGTGCCAGGACTGTTGGTGTGAGAAATGAGGGCTCCTCAGGTCCTTTGTCATGGATGCCCGAGAGCACAGGTGGTAGGCACTCCAGGGAGGAGTCTGGGGCCTTCCAAGAGTGAATGTGTGCGCCTTAGCCGACTACCGACGGCTAGGGGAGGGGCACGCATCGAGCCTGTGTGCCTTCCTCCAGTCTCGGCCCAAGAGTGGGTGGAAACCACTCAGCCCCTCAGCAGGAGGCTGCGGAGCCTCCTGAATCAGCCTGGGCTGGGAGCCTGAGGAAAACAGTCCCTCCCATCAGATGGCCTCTCTGTGCTCACTAACCATCTCCGTGATCCCAGCAGTAAGATTTTTGGAGTCTAGTGGGGTAAACTGAGGCTCTGAGATGTTTGGTGACTTGTCTTGTGGTCTCTTGGGATGAAGGGAGGACAGAAGGGAGTTGCCATCTAGAACTGTTTGGTCCTGACACATGAAATGCCACTTTCGGCTGGAACCTGCCCAGTTCCACTCCTAATTCCCAACTCTACTTCCAGTATCCAAGGAAGCCTCTGTCCATTGCCTCTGCTGCCCTCTGGATCTGACTGGCACGTCCCAGCCTGCCTCGGCTAGTTCTCCCTTGAGCCACACTTTCAGAGCCCGCACTGCTCATTTACAGATGCCTCAGCCCTGTCTGTGAGGCTCCCCCTCTGAGAAGGCTGTTGGACCTTTTCTCATCCTCTCTCCCTCCTGAGTGCTGCTGGCTTGTCACAAGGATACCTGACCCTGCTCAGTTCCACAGACCCTGGGCCCCTAGATCATGGATCAGGTTGGCTCTGGCAGGGCCTCATTTGATGGACATTTCCGTGTGGATGAGGGTGGCTTGGAGGCTTCCCTGGCTTCTGGATTTGCTTTGTTTATCCAGAGTGGGTAAGCTAGGCAGAAAGGGATGGTTGAGGAAGGATGTGGGATAGAGGCCAGCGATTGTACAGTGTGCCCACTGGTCCGGGTGAGAGTAGGTGGGAGACCCAAGAGATGAAGCTGAAGACTTGGGTCGCTTTGGTCATCTCCACTGACCAGTAATGGCAATATTGTCTCTCCTCTCTCCAACCCTTGTTCAAGTCTACCTGGTCCCAAGTGTGTGCCTCAGACAGGAGGAAGAGACTGCTGCATCCCAGGTGTTATGGGGTTAAGCCACCCTGAAACCTACCACCTCACCTAGATAATAAACACAACTGAATTTACTCATTCACTCACTCCACAAACAGCCAGCAGAGACCAGGCATTTGGGAGAATTGAAGGTCAGGTCCAGCAGAGCCATGTGAAGAAATCGGTCTGACATTGTCGGGTTTCAGGCTCCCATGCACTCCAGGCCAGCCCCGGTTCTTTTACAGTGGGGAAACCAAGACCCAAGGTCAAGACACATCTGTTTCCCAATCCCATAAACATGGGGACTTCACATCTCTGCTCATTTCATTGTGGGTAGAGGACTGGGCTCTGGGTCAGCAGGGGTGGGGGAAGAGTCTGCTGGTGTGACAGTCCCTTTGTGTGTGTGTGTATATATTCATGCTTGTGGGGACACCTGTGTGTTGTATATGTAGAGACCAGAGGTTAATCCTGGTGTCATTCCTCAGAAGCTGTTCATCTTGGTTTTTGAGATAGTGTCTGATTGGCCTGGGACTCACCAGGTAGGCTTGGCTGGATCACAAGGGCCTCTGTCTGTTTCCCCAGGGTTGGTATTATAAGCTTGGGTCATGATGCCTGGCCTTGTCCACATGGGTTCTGAGGGTTGAACTCAGGTCCTTCTGCTTGCATGGCAAGTAGTGTATCGACTGAGCAGTTGTCTCCAGTCCTGGTCATCTGGTTTTCTTCCTCAGTGGGCTTGGAGCTGCCCAGGAGCCCTAGTCCCTGCCCACTTCAGGCCTTTCTTCTTGGAAGGAGGCTCCTCATGCCTGAGACTGAAGGTCAGGTGGCAGTACACAGGACACTGCAAGGGCCAGACACACTTAGCATGCTTGAGAGTTGGCGACATCGTGTTATTAGTGATGCATTAGCCGGGACCTGGACCCAGGGCTGGTATGGCAGGCCTAGTGGCTGTTGGGCTTGGTGAGTCCCCGGCCCTCAGCAGTAGCGACAAGGCGGGTACCTGTTCAGGTGGCTCAGAACATAGCTCCCAGGAGGGTATATCACAGAAGACATGCCAGGCAGAGGAGAGGTTCAGGGAAGTGATAACTGCAGGAGAATATGGGCAGCTGTCCATCTGCTAAGTTAGCCTCAGGATTTTAGGGAGGCAAGGATCCTAAGAAAGGAGAGGTTAAGAATAGGAGACCCTGAGCTGAAGGGGCAAGTGGCATTCTGGCTCCTCAGTGCCCCTCAGCCTCTGACAGTCCCTCTGACAGAGCTGCCTTGCCCTGTACTGAGTGATGAGTGGGCTGACTTGTAGGCTTTGGGGGGGGGGCACACCTTTGGTCTTGTGCTGCAGCCTTGGTCTTAGGAAGAAGCTTTGGAGAGTTGAGTCCCAGCCTCACTATTGTTTTCAAGCTGTGACCTTGACAGATTGCATTAACGTAAAGATGGGGAACGCAACACCTCATTCCTGGGTGGGTGACAAAATAAGCAAGGGTGGTACATAAAAGGACCGTTAGCCAGGACTTGGTCCCTTTGTCTCCAGACTCTTTTCACAGAGCTAGCATCAAAACCAGCCTCTCCTGTACACTAGGCAAGTGCTCTACCCCTGAGCCACTTTTACGTTTCAGAGCAAATGTAGACTTAAGGAAAAATGAGAAAGAACTCCCAAGAGTAGGAGGGGCCCTAAGGATCTTACTATGTTGTCCGCACTGGCCTTGGATTCACTCTGTACTCCAGAATTTGTAATCCTCCTGCCTCAGGCTCCCAAGCAGCTGGAAGTATAGTCAGGTGATACTAGCTCCAGCCCCCAGCTTTGCTTCGAGTCCCCGTGGCCTTATCAGATCTGCCCTGCCAACCCTCAGCAGAGCTGTATACCCCTGCTGCTGTTTGACTGCCTGAGTATCTGAGCGACCTTCAGGCCCCGTTCCATCTGATTTATCCTGGACCCCAGCAGACAGCATGGCATTGGAATGCATAAATGAAGTGGGGAGGGAAGGGCCAAAGTCCAGAGCCTGCCTTCACCCTCCTGCTGTTGAGTTGGCAGGCACAGCAGTTCACAGTGGCCTGGTGTCTGCCCCAGCGGGGTGAGAGGGGTGGGCCCCAGGTATGGGACTTCCTGATGCCTTCATGGGCATTACTGGGCTTCTCTTGGGAAGTGCAGTTTCTTTGCCTTTTTGAGTTGGTCACCCATACTTACCTGGTCTCGGAAGCAGTGGCACCTGCTGTTGAAGCCAAGGGCTGGCCTCTTGTGTAACAGTTGTGCACTGAGTGAAACACTGGATCTATAAGTCTGCATTGAAATACTGGCCAGTACCTGTGCTGGCCTCAGAGCACCCCACCCCCAACAGCAGCGTCACAGTTTGGTGGTGTTCTTTTGTTTGTTGTGTTTTTTGGTGTTTCTGTGTAGCCCTGGCGGTCCTGGAACTCATGCTGTAGACCAGGATAGCCTTGAGAGAGATCTGCCTGCCTGTATCTCCCAAGTGCTGGGATTAAAGGCATGTACCACCTCTGCCCGGCTGTTTGTTTGTTTTTGTTTTGTGAGACAGGTTCTCACTCTGTCGCCAGTGTTGACCATGAACTTCAGGTCCTCCTGACTCCATTTCCTGAGCGTTGGTTGGGATTACAGGCCTTTGCCACCACAGCTGCTTTATGCAGTGCTGGGGACAGAACCTAGGGCCTTGTGTTTGCTAGGCAAGCCCTCTACCAAAAGAGCTTCATCTCCAGTACCAGAATGGCAGTTCTGCCTATTCCTGGCCTTGTTGGTTGTGTGCCACTATCTGGCTCCCTGCTGCCCACCCCTCCCAGGGATTTTGGTGGCCTTGCCCAGCCCTGTGTCCTTCCCTTCTGACCCAGCAGTCTGTGTGGGGGCTGCTTGGCCGGCTTGCCTCTGGCTGAGGCCCAGGTGCAGGCTTGCTCACGGCCCCATGCCCCCCCACCCCCAAGCTGGGCAGACAGGAAAATACCAGACATAGTTGTGCAAAGGTGGCTGCAGGCAGGCAGGCAGCAGGAGGTGGGGGCCGGAGAAGGGGGCCCAGAGCCACCAGAACATTTGGAGGCCTCTGGGCCAGACAGACCTTGCAGCTGGAAGGCCACATGTTTGCATGAGTATATGTGGATATCGGGCGCTCAGGGCCCATGTCACCCATCCTTCTGGTCTGGGACAAGGAAGGTCCTATAGTGGTACTCATGAGAAGGGTACAGGAGAAACAAACCTGTTGGCCTTTTAGATTTAGCTCTGGATGACCTTGGTAGACTCACCCCCCCCCCAGCCTGGGGCACAAATGAGGACCCTTGGGGCTACTGTTTACTGGCTTCGTCCACATCTTCCACGTGGCAGGTACTACTAGGCCAGGGCTCGTCCTATAGGATGTCCTGAATATCTAGGATCACTGTTGTGGTAATTAAGCTACCAATGAGCAAACTGCCCAGTGGACAGAGTGACAGGGACCTGTCTGAGGTCACACGGCCAGAGGAAGCTACAGCCAGGCAGTTTGAAGCTGGCTTTGCTCTGTGACCTTGCCATAGTCAAGTTCTCAGCAAGCTGTATCCTCAGGTGCTGCCCAGCCAGTCTCTAGTGCCCTGTAGCAGAGAAGAGTTCAGATTTGGACTGGTTGTCTGGGGGACATCTGAGTTTCTGTTGAAGTGCTGTGTACAGGCTAGGTGCCCCTCTTGGGACTGGCTGCATGTAGTCGTGGGTTTCCAGGAAAGGCAAATTCCTAGCCCTTTCAGGAAGTCAAGTGGCTCTGGCCCCTTCCCTAGGCCTGGAAGGTTTCTGTCTCCACTGCACCCTCCTTCCAGGGCCTCTTAGTGCTGTCTGGATCCGCAGGGAGGCCTCACCCCTGGAGGGTGCCCTTCCAACTCTGTGGTCACAGCATAGGACAATAGAGGTCCAAGGCTCTCCAAGGGATACAGGCCAGCCAAAGTTCTGGTCAGGAGGGCCAGTTCTCAGAGCTGTTCTTACAAGGTAGGGACTTTAGCGGTGGTGACAGGACAGATTTTATCCAGTGCCTACTGTGTGTCTAAGTCTGTTCTGTGTGTTGAACATTACATCTCAACTTATGGAAGAGGAGGAGAGGGTCAGGGGATGTGGCAGGAAGCAGCAGAGCAGAAGGTGGGGCCTCCCTGTGGTCTGACCCTTGTGTGGGACCCTGCCTGCTGCCTGGTTGGGAAGGGGCCTGAGAGATCCTTTCCCTGCCATTGCCCTCCAGTCTGCCTCCCTGGTCGGCCAAGGAGGGTGGAGCTCTTGGCCAGAATACGGAGCACAGCCGGTTCCCAGGAATGTGGGGTTATGGGCCATTTGCTTTGGCAGCATTGCTGCCCTCAGCTCTCCCAGCCTTCTGGTGGGCCCCTCGTCCTGTCATTCCCTCCAGTGCCTACCAAGTCCAAGGACACAGGAGGGGCTGATAAACCTCTTGTCAGACAAAACCTGTGACCTAGGATGGCTCACTTTTCTGAGCCTCAGTTTCTGCATCTATAAAGTGGGACGAAGTGTTACCTGCTGTAACAAATGTTGGCATGTTGGACTGTCAGCCATTGGCTAAGGCAGTCACTGGGATAGGCATCATGCATGGCTTTGGTTTTGATTTGGTTTTGATTTTGCCACCCTCGATTGCCACCTGGGGCAGGAGCTTCCCCCCAGCCTTCATATTCCTGCTCAGTAAGACCAGAGTGCTAGACTGATGGTCCACGTTACCAGACTTGGAGACACTCACAGATCAGGGCCTGGCTCTGACAGACAAAAAAAACACCAGGGATTTTTTTTTTATTTTTTATTTTTGAGACAGTTGGTTTTTTTTGTGTAGTCTTGGCTGACCTGGACTCACTTTGTCGACCAGGCTGCCCTCGAACTCACAGAGATCTGCCTGCCTCTGCCTCCCTGAGCGCTGGGATTACCACAAGCTTGGTTTTAACATTGTTGTGTGCAACTTTGTAGCTAGTCTTGAATTACTGGTCTAATTGCCTCCATCTCCCAAGTGCTGGTATCATAGGCGTGCGCCACTAGGACTGACTGCATGAAGAGGTGCGTCTTGAGTCATTGTCCGCCAACTTCTAGGCTGGTTTGTGTGTGTGTGTTATAGCAGCTTCAAGACAATGGGGGTGTTCATCACATTAACCACACTGCTGTGGGGTAGGTGGGCACCCCACCTTGATGAAGAAGTCCTTGTTAAACTTCAGCCAGGGACTCAGTCCCTGTTAGTTAGCACCGGTAGCCCTCCCTCTCTACCTCTCCAATCTCATGCCTGCCTCTGGCAGGGAGGGAAGGACTTCATCCTGAGCAACAATCTAGTTCTCTTGGTGACTTTGAAGCTTACTTTCCCCAAGAGGGAGGGATGGTGGCCCATATAGGTCTATAAGGGGCTGGGTGCCCTGTAGGAGCTGCAGCTGGGGACCGTCTGTGAGGGGTCTGCAGGCAGGCGCACAATAGCAGCCATTGTCTTGGCACGGCTGGCCGGAGGCGGGAGGCGCCTGGCCCACCCTCAGGGTGACCCCCGCCCTGGGTTGTGGGAGGGCTGTCCCCACCCCGCCGTCCTGGTGGTCTCAGTGCTGCCCCTCTAGCGCTTCCTCCCTCACTGCTGCTTCCTCTGGCTCCCTCTGCTCTAATTAGTTCCTTTTGCAGCTGGAGGAGCCTCCCAGGTCCCACCAGCACCTCCATGGTGCAGGCCCTTGCAGGTGGGTGTGTCACTGGGCACACCCAGCCTACCAGGAGCGAGTGCTCCAAGGCGCAGCCTGCAGCTCCACTGCCAGGACAGGGTGTGAGACACTCAGCCATCTGACCAGTGTGGAAACTGAGGCCCTGGGGGTTTCTCCAGCAAGGTCAGGGATAGTCTTGTCTGTGAGCTGTTTTGTTCCCTGGCCCTTGGCATTGTGCCCATGAACACCTGACTGGGAGACCACCGGGTTCTAGAGACCCACTGATTTCCAGATCTCCTGAGTTCTAAGGCAAGCAGCAAAGTCTTGACTAAGTAGGTAGCTTCACTCTTCCTAGGGTCACGGCCCCTTGCTGTTTTTGTCTGGCTGGTGCTGACCGTGCCAGCTTTGGAGGGCTGAGCTGCAGTGGCCTTTAGAAGAGTTGGGGACCTGCCTCTCACCTGCTTCTTTCACTTAGCTCTGGAACAAAAGGCAAAGCTGAACCCAGACTGGCTGCTTCTGGCTGGGAACAGGAGTGGGAGAGGACTTTGAGGTCAGAGCATGAGTGGGGTCATAGGCCTGCTACTCCCTGGGGGCTGTGGGTAGGAAAATTAGCAGGACTCTGGGGCGGCTCCTTCTTCCTTTCCCAGGAGGGGCTGCAGCGCCTGGGTTGGATTCTGGCTTCCAAGAATGAGCCCCTACCTCCCTGGGCAGAACCCAGGGACAGGAAGTGAAGGGGTGTCCCTGGAGACTAGGTCTGCTTAAGGGGGGCAGGGTCAGTCACTGGAGTTCCCTTTTCTGCTAGGGCCTTTTTCAGCCCTAGGTGATCACTGTGCTGTTCCCTGGAGGTCCTTTGAACCAGGTGACAGACCAGTGGCTCCTCCTAGGCTCCCTCTGGTGGGAGATGAGACAGGAGCAGGTGCCAAAGGCTACTACTTGGTTGGCTTTGTCAGAGCTTGACTTTCTGTTCTAGCTCAGGCAACCTGCCAGTGGTCTTTTTCTCCGCTGTGGGTGTTGGGGGCAGGGAGGCTGTGGCCTTGGGCCAGAAGAAGGACCAGGCCACCAGCCCTTCCTGGCTCCTGAATTCTTAATCAGCATAAATATTTACTTCCTTCCTCCCGTTCCAGGCTCCCAGCATAGAGGAGCTTCAGGGAGGTTGGACTAGGCCTGTGTCTAAAAATAAACAGGTAGAAAGACAGACAGACAGACATAACGGGCTATATATATAGGTCAAGCAGAGGGCAGCCTTTGCCTAGACAGGAATGGATGAGTAGGCTCAAGGCTACCATCACTGTCACATCCCCACCACCTACCTGAGTCTGGGACTCCTAAAAGGGTGGTGCCTTGGTCACTAGCATATCAATGAGGTCTCTGGTCCAAGCATGGCCTGAGCAGTGACAAGTGCATCAGACAGCTCAGTAGGGACAAGTTGCAGACCTGACTCTCAGTCAAGAGGGGCTTCCTGTGCTCTGATGATGCAGCCCTGTGCGTCCAGATTCCATGTAACCACATGTAGTGGGAAGTGGGGATATGTCCTCAAGAGTCATTTCTGAGGCCTGTGTACCTGGGGAATACCACTGCAGCTTGGTGTTTGTAGGAGGTTAGTGGGCAAGTGAGGACCAGGTAGGTGTGGCTGCCCTCTGCTCTAGCCTTGTAAGAGTACTTGAGCTGCTCTGGTTTCACACAGGTCCCACAAGCCCCCAAAGACACACTAAAATACACGGCTTCTCCATGTATTTTCCAGGTAGTGGTTTTTCCTGCCATGCCCACCTGTGTAAGATACAGTGGTAAAGTCTCACAGTGTGGTTGTTCAGTAAAAAAAACTCCAGGTGTGACAGTCCGTGTGAACAAAGGCCGGGAAACAGGTGGGAGGTTTCTCATGGGTGGAGAGACTTGCTGGAAAGTGAAGTGTTTGGTGCGGAAGGGCTAGCCTTTTCTTGCTCAGTAATGCTTATGAGGAGTCCGTTTGTATCTGTGAAGATCATACTAGTGAGAAGTACAAAAAGGGAGTGTCACAGTATGAAGTGAGAATGTCATTACCACTTTTTCCTTTTTGAACACTATCTATTATCCTTTGCTGATCCTGCAGAGCTGGCCACAGTCTCCAGCTGCCCCCTGGTGGTAGCTAAAGCCCAGTGGTTCCTGAGGGGTTGTGAAGGTCTTGCCTTACCTGGGAGGCACTCATCACACTTTATGCAGCCCGCCGGAAAGTGGCCCTCAGCCTACTTCCCTTGGAGGTGACACAGCTCCCTGCCCTGAACAAGCACTTTTGTCTGGCACAGTGGGTGTTTAACTGATTGCTGAAGACTACTACTTACACCTTGGAGGAAGCATGCTGTTCCTGGCCTGCTTTTAGGTCTCCGGGTTCAGACTGGCAGGCTTCCCATTCTATGAGAAGTGACAGTTGGGGCTTGGTCAGCTAGTCCCTGGGAGACAGAGCTTCCAGTCTGGCTGTTCTGCCAGATTGTGGATTCTGTGACTGGGGGCAGTCTCATGGTTAAATGGAGACCACTAGCCTGGGCTATCCCAAAAGGCTCATGGAGAGTGGCAGTGGAATCTTAATAGTATGTAGCAATCGACCCATCACACCTGTGAGCTAGGCCACTCAGAGCGTTGTCTCTATTCCTCTGATCCTGGCGGTTTTAATGGGTGTAGCTGAAGAAGAATCCTGAGGTCAAAATGTCACTGCACAACCTGTGTCCTTCCCCAGGTTCCTGCCTGAAGACCAGCTGGGTCCTGTTTTTGACATCCCCATCACCATGCACTCCTTGGACGAGCCGCTCGACCTAAAGCTGAGCATTACCAAGCTCCGGGCGGCGAGAGAGAAGCGAGAGAGGACGCTAGGTGTGGTCCGGCATCATGCTTTGCATAGGGAGCTGGGCCTGGTGGATGACAGCCCCACACCTGGCTCCCCAGGCTCCCCCCCACCAGGTACTGCACCATCAGGGCTGGGGTCTCAGATGGGACTGCTCCACGGTGTGTCCAGGAGGACACAGCTACAGGTTCCAGTTAGAGTGCCACCTTCATGCTTGTCTATTTACGTAGATGAGCTCTGCCCAATCCACACAGCAGGCACACAGATCTGACTCTAACCAGAGCTTGCCGAAGGTTCTGGAAAGAGGTAGAAGCGGGGAAAGCAGCAGCAAAACCCCAGGATTGTATTTTTGCACTTGGGTTATATGGCGGGTTAAACTGGGTGCTGACTGGGGACACCAAATATATCTTAAAGATGCTTTGTGCTCATGCCTAGTGTATTCACCTCATTGGTTGTGCCTTCAAATGGACCCGAGAATGAGTTTTACCATGGGCTTGGATAGAAAAGTCAGCTCATCCCAATCTTCCCATTTTACAGAAGGGAACACTGAGGCAGAACATGACAGGGAGTCAAGTAGTCTTGTGTTTCAGTTCCAAGTCTACTGTTATTCCATGTGCCAGATAAGTCTCACTGGTAAGATGGGTACTTAGAATTTTCTGTCTCTCTGTTGTTGAGATGGTCTTACGTAGACTAGGCTGGCAATGAACTCATTAGGTAGCCCAGGATGGCCTTGAATTCTTGATCTTTTTTCCTCAGCCTCCTGAGGGCTGTGATTATAGGTATGAACCACCAAGGTATAACAGCGATTTCCTGTTTTTGGAAGCTAGCTGGGCTCCCTGGTGAAGGTCAGACAAAATGGTTGTGCCCATTGTGGCTGTCTTGTTTCTTGGATATCTGGGATCCCAGAGTAGTGAAGATGGTGGTGGGAATCCAAAGGTAGTGGAACCTGGTCCAGTAGGACTCTAGCTAGCTTCCCTGAAACATGATCTTCTTCAGGCTTCCTGCTGAACCCCAAGTTCCCTGAGAAGGTGGATGGACGCTTTTCCACAGCCCCCCTGGTGGACCTCAGCTTGTCACCACCATCTGGACTAGACTCCCCCAATGGCAGCAGCTCCCTGTCCCCTGAGCGCCAGGGCAATGGGGACCTCCCTCCACTGCCTACTGCTGTGGTAAGGAGGGGGCAGGTTACAAGGGGCGGGGTACATTGGCTTCCTGGGACTCCTTAACAAGTGCTATCAAATTGAATAGTTTAAAACAAGAGAAAGCAATTCTCAGTTCCAGAACTATGAAGTAAAAATGGTGATAGGGCCACGCTCCCTAGAAGACTCCTTGCCGTCCTAGATTCTGGAAGCCCTAGTCCTTAGCATTCACTCCCAGGCTGGTAACTGCATCCCTTGTCTCTGTGTGTGCGTGTGCATGTTTGTCATACAGACAGAAGATGCTAGATTTAGGGATACCTTACTCCAGTAGGCCCTCACCTTACCTAATTACCTCTAAATAGACTATTTCTAAACAAGCTCATATATGCAGACACCATGAATTAGCATTCTGTTTGTCTTTTCTTTTGGGCTGATTTTTTTGAGGCAAGGTGTCTCTACATAGCCCTGGCTGTCCTGTAACTCCCTACATAGGCCAGGCTGGCCTCAGACTCAGGGATCTGCCTGCCTCTGCCTCCCAAGTGCTAGGATTAAAGGCATGTACAGTATTGATATAATTTAGCTATGTTAATAATAATTTATGGCTGTATTGGTATAATTTAACACAGTCCACAGGGGCAAGAGGGGGCCTGTGGACCTCCCAGTGGGGTGCACTAACTGGTTCTTATCCTTACTCCTTAGGATTTCCAGCCACTTCGATATTTGGATGGTGTCCCCAGCTCCTTTCAGTTCTTCTTGCCCCTGGGCTCTGGGGGGGCTCTGCACCTACCTGCTTCCTCATTCCTCACACCCCCCAAGGACAAGTGCCTCTCACCAGAGCTGCCCCTGGCCAAACAGCTGGTGTGTCGATGGGCCAAGGTGAGTGGGGGCTGGGAAGAGTGGTGAGGGCTGGGCCAGCACCCTACTTGGGCTCAGAACCCTGCTTGGCCCCACAGTGTAACCAGCTCTTTGAGCTCCTCCAAGACCTGGTCGACCATGTCAATGACCATCACGTCAAGCCAGAACAGGATGCTCGGTACTGCTGTCATTGGGAGGGCTGTGCCCGCCATGGCCGTGGCTTCAATGCCAGGTGAGGGAGCAGGGTGAGGGCAGGAAGGGAGGGGCTGGGTGCCCATCGAGCTGAGTGTGCCCCCGGGCCCTCCCTGGAGCAGGTACAAGATGCTCATCCACATCCGGACTCACACCAATGAGAAGCCCCACCGATGCCCCACCTGTAACAAGAGCTTCTCCCGCTTGGAGAACCTGAAGATCCACAATCGCTCCCACACAGGTATGCCTCTCATGGAGGGGTAGGAGGCTGCAGGGAAAGACTGAAAAGAGGAACAAAGCTCTTGTTCATACCCTGCTTCCCTTGTTTGAGACAGGGTCTCATGTAGCCTAGGCTGGCTTCTTGTAGCCAATGATGACCATGGACTCCAGCCTTCCTGCCTTCATCTCCCAAGTGCTGGGATTACAGGCGTGGTTTTCATATCACCTTGAAAGTCACATGCTAGGGACCACACCTTACATGGATATGATCATCTGACACCACCCAAGGGCTGGCAGACTGGATCTGCTTCCTCATTGTGCCCTGGGCCCTACAGAACCACACACATCATTTTAAGTTATTTAATTACTACATTAAAAAGAGCAAAGCTGGGCATAGTATTAATCTCAGTACTTGAGAGTCAGAGGTAGGAGGATCTCTGATAATTCAAGGCCTGGTCTATGTAGCAAGTTCTAGGCCAGCCAGAATTATATAGTGAGACCATGTCTAAAAGTAAAATAAAATAAAAATGCAAAAGGAAGTAGGTGAAATTGTAATTACGTATCCTATGAAACCCAATATATAAATGTGTGTGCATATATATGTGTGTATGTTACACATATAATATAGTTCTTTTAATATTTTAAAAATGCCAGCAAACCTGGGCATGGTGATGAATATCTGTACCTCCAAATCTTAAGGGAAAGGATAACTTGAGCTCAAGAGTTCAAGGTCACCCTGGACAACATAGTGAGACCCCATTTCAAAAACAAAAAAAGAAACAATGGAACAAAACAGAACATTGAACTCCCTCCTTTCACACAAAGTCTCTGGGATCTAGCATGTTTTAGCCACACAGCACCTCCTTTTGGGCCCAGCCCCATTTCAAAGGCTGAGGAGCTCAGGTGGCCCCGTCCTGGCCAGCACAGTGACTGTCATCCAAGCCCCGTACGGTGGCGCACACTTTAATCTTGGCACTTGGGAAGCCGGCAGATCTCTGAGTTGGAGGCTAGTCTGCTCTACAGATTGGTTCTAGGACAGCCAGGGCTACACAGAGAAACCTGTCTCCAGAAACAAAAGTGGGAGCAGTTCTAAGCAAGCAGCACTGTTTAAGAGCAAAGCAGCACTGTTAGAATTTACCAGGGCCAGGCCTGCATGAGCAAACACTTCAAGGTTAAGTTCTGCCCAACAACAGGATCTATAGCGAAGAATCTGAAGGGTTCACAGCAAGGAGGCCCAAGCACAGCTGCAGCTTCCTCAGGCTGAATTCTGCCTGCTGCCCTTTGTCGGGTCAGCCTCCTTGCTGGGTACAGTTGGTTGTCTCCCAAATCAGAGTCAGAATGCTCCAGGAGCTCTGGGCCGGGAGAGGCCAGGGGAGAGGCAGAAAGATCTGGCAGAGCTGCCCCTCATTGCAGCCCACCCTTACAGGTGAGAAGCCCTACGTCTGCCCCTATGAGGGCTGCAACAAGCGTTACTCCAACTCGAGCGACCGCTTCAAGCACACCCGTACCCACTATGTAGACAAGCCCTACTACTGCAAGATGCCCGGCTGTCACAAGCGCTACACGGACCCCAGTTCACTGCGCAAGCACATCAAAGCCCACGGCCACTTTGTGTCCCAAGAGCAGCAGGAGCTCCTGCAGCTGCGTCCACCTCCCAAGCCACCACTGCCCGCCCCTGACAGTGGCTCCTATGTCAGTGGAGCACAGATCATCATCCCTAACCCTGCTGCTCTTTTTGGAGGCCCCAGTCTGCCTGGCCTGCCCTTACCCTTGGCCCCTGGCCCCCTTGACCTCAGTGCTCTGGCTTGTGGGAGTGGCGGAGGTGGGGGTGGGGGCATGGGTCCTGGGCTGCCAGGCTCTGTTCTGCCCCTCAATCTGGCCAAGAACCCACTGCTGCCCTCACCCTTTGGGGCTGGTGGACTAGGCCTGCCTGTGGTCTCTCTCCTGGGTGGCTCTGCTGGTAGCAAGGCTGAGGGGGAGAAAGGTCGTGGGTCATTGCCTGCCAGGGTCCTAGGCCTGGAGGACCACAAGACTCCCCTGGAAAGGACGGAGCGCAGCCGCTCCCGGCCAAGCCCTGATGGACTTCCTTTGCTACCGGGCACTGTACTGGACCTGTCCACGGGCAACTCAGCGGCCAGCAGTCCAGAGGCGCTAACTCCTGGCTGGGTGGTCATACCACCAGGGTCTGTGCTGCTCAAACCAGCTGTGGTAAACTGAAACTGGGCTACCCACCTACCAGCTGTGACAGACAGCCCAGCCACCTACTGTGGGCTCATCCCCGACGAACAGAAACTCTTCTGCGAAATAGCAATAATATTCTACTGCCCCAGGCCCAGTGTCTGCTCCCTGGGAAGCTGCAGACCCAGACAAGTTGGGTGGCAAGGATGGTGCTAGAGGGGCTTTGCTGGTTTCCTGGCTCCAGAGTGAGGACTTAGCTTGGACCTGCTGTTCAAGGGCTAGGATCTTGGGTGCTGAGGTCTCACTCACTTCCACTTCCCTAGTCCATAGTCTGGGTGAGGCCTTCCTCTGCCCGTCCTCCCAGGACTCTCAGTCCTGTCTCTTGCTCTGGTGCGGTCCACTCTATGACCAGCTTGATTGGGCAGGTTGCCATTCTTCCCTGCCTTACCTACATGTCAACCAGGGAGCCCCCCACCAGTGATCATAGGCCCATGCTTGGGAATTCCTTAGACCCCTTTCCCTCTGGCCCACTCTATGGAGGGAGAGCAAGACAGACACAGGCCCTGGCTAAGCTACAGGAAAAGTTATCTTTTCCCTTCCTATTGCTATGACAAGGTGCTTCCCTGCTTGCTTAGCAGAGAAGCCTGCTCTGTCAGTGTCCTCTCCTTCCTGCCAGAATCAGCACTGCCAGAGGATTGGCAACACTTTCCAAAGAGGAGGGGCAGCTGACCACTCACCTTTCCCTTGGGAATTTGCAAGCAGGTTCAAAGGATCATTGTACTGGTCTGGTCCAGCTTGGTTTGGCCTGGGCACTGCTATCCTGCAGAAGCCTGCAAGGCGTCAGTCTGCACTAGGTAACTACCAGGCTTGGGAAGCAGCTGCAGGTTTGGGGGCTTCGAAGTCATGGAATGCAGGGAAGGACTGATTCACTGGAAAGCTTTCTAGAAACCACAAACTGAAGCCCCTGGGTGTGAGGGAACCTAGGCAGCCAAACACGGCATTTAGGGAACCAACTCTCTTGCTTGGGAAAATCTGGCTAGAGAAAGGACCAGTCATGAGACAGGTTATTTCCTCTGACTTTCCAGCTGAGCCCTTTTCTTGGAGGTGCCTCTCTTATGCCCATGAGATCTACCCAAGCCATCTACCCCAGAGCTTGTGCTATTCAGAATAAGGTAGCACTTACGCGGAGCTAGAGTAAGCCAAGGACACTGGAGGACTATGTGCTCCACAGCTCCAAAAGACTAGATGCCCCAACTTGGGCCTCTTGCTGTCTCCCCTGTACTATGCTGCAGAGTGGCTGAGCCCCTCACCTCCCCATCTGTAGAACAAAAAAGCTGCTGGGATGGTAGTAGGATCCTTAGTAGCTCTGTGGTTCCTCTGAGCAGCTCTGCCTAATCTACTTTTTCCCAGACTGCCCTTCTGTTTCAGAAGGGTCACCCTGACCTGACTTGCCCAACTGCTAGTCTCTGGGACCCCAGCCCTGACAGGGCTCGGCTGTGCTGGCTCTACCCCTTGAAGGGGCTGTGAGCACATTAAGGAGCTGGTCTCCTATCTTTGGGTCTGCCCAGGATCCAAGCAATCTCCTGGCTCTGTTAGGGCCCTAGGCCTTAAGTCCCTGGCTAGGGAAGCCAGGAGTAGAGGAACAGGGCACTGGAAGGTGACATTAGCTCAGCATGTAATACAGTGATGGACCAGGCTTGGAAGGGCCGGTATACTTATTGTCAATTTGTTGTTGCACATTCCAGGATATCAGTATTTTAACAGGTTCTAAGTGCCTTTCTATTGTAGCTTATGTTTTCCCTCCTTTTGGCTCCATTGCTGTTAGCATAGAGTTAAAAAAAAAAAAAAAGAGATAAGCTAATGACTATAACAATATGTTCCTCCATGTGAGAGGAAGTTTGTAAAGAAACAATAAAAGTGAGTTGCAAAGATGGTTTCTGCATAGTACATGTGCCAAAAGCTGGGTCACCTGCTTGTGCCTGGCTGTCCCAAGTAAAGCAACTGAAGGCCTGGACTGGGGCTTTCATGTCAACCTACCATGGGCTACCTTCACTCTGAAGCTGGGACTAGAAGAGTAGGTAGTAAGGGACAGGTGGAGACAGTGGGTATTTTGAACTACACATCAGGAGAGTCAGTCAGGCCTTGGTCTGTCGCTGCCTACAAGACACCGGCCAAAGCTTCTTCCCAGCTATACACAACATTCTGACTAATTTAGTGAAAGCACTATCCAGTCCCAGCTGGAATTCTGGGTCAGGGATCCTTTATCCTGAGGGAAGGGCAGAGGCAGACGCTTTGGTTTCCTCAGGGGTTTGTGGTAGGATGCACAGGAGTGAACAAGAGCAACTTTGGCAGATCCTGGTTGGGCTTACTACTCTAAAATGGGTATGTGGCTGTTCACCAACATTCACCTACCAGCCTATCAAAGGCTGCTGCCTCCTGACTCCCCCACAGCCCAAATAGTCAGGGAATGAGCAAACCTCCTCAAATAGGAATATATGCACTAGAGAAACACAGAAAAGACATTTATTACCAGGCTATAAATTATGAGGCAATGGGTAGGGTGGGGAGAGTCCAGCAGTCATGTTTTGGGCATCTGCCCTTTCTCTCTGTCTTCCTGGGCTTTTATTCGGAGCTCCTCATCTAGGCGTTCCTTTGCACGGACAACCTAAGAGGAGGAGGAAGATCAAGCTCTGACAGTCTCTTGCTTTGCTCTTTCCCTTCCTGTCCCAGACTTAAACAACCTCCTTAGAGGACAGTGGACTGCCAGGATTCAAACTGTAGTAGCACCCCAGAGTCGGAGGGGAAGCCTGTAGCGACCTTTCCTCAGAGTTGAGAGCACTTACCTTTGATTGCAAGTAGAAGGAGCCACCCACGGATTTATCATTCACCTTAAACAGGTGTTCATAATTCTGTAGGGAGATGGGACAATGAACATTAGTCTCTGGGTGAGACATTAAGGAAGGCTGATGACAAGAAGTTAAAGGGCCTGCCTCTGACCCACAGGTTATGCAGGAACCTGCTGTGATCACAAGGATATGAGAAAGCTAGGTAACCATGTGGGAATGGCTCAGCACTTCCAGCTAGCCACCATGGCTCTGTAATTGTGTTGCCTGGGTCTTTGCAACCGTCCCCCGCCCAGCTGTGGTCAGCTTCCACACCTGCCCTTTTCCGTCTGCCTGCACTCCACCACTCCATCACTGATTGGGGACCTCACCTTCTGGACCTCCTCGGGGCTCAGCTTGGAGATGTTGAGAATCTGCTGGGCTTCCTGGAGGCTGAGGCCAGAGAGATTAGATGCCGCTGCAGACTGGTGCCCAGCACGGCCCCGAGCATCAGCAGCTGCCTGGCTTGCTGTGGACACATGGGTGACTGCTTAGCTCCGCTGGTGGCCCAGAGCCTTCCCCAGGCCTTCTAAGTGACATGAAAGAAACAATTTGCCCAGGAGTGGCAAACATTCCACACTGAAGGATCGGATAAGGCCAAACCATGTTCTTGGTCCAGTCCCTCGGTCTAGGCCACAAGCTCCTCTTCCTTCCTTGTCCTAGGCCTAGCAAATGGGGAGCTGCTTTAAGGACTCAGCTGCAGCCACAGGCAGGGGAGGACAGCTGGGGTCAGCACCCGTAACTGGTCTAGCCAATTGCCGCACAACGTTAGCGCAGACTGCCACTGGTGACTGGTTTCTTTTGGTGATCTTAAAGTCAAAAGTAAAATTTAACTTTGCAGCCAATTAGTCTGTGTTGGAATTACTCCGCTCTCCTTGAAAGCAGCCAGATACGACTGTTTTACTTTGCCAAAATGGGCTGCCAAAAGGGCCTACTGGCCCTGAACACTCTAACCAGGCCTAACTGAAAATAAGCTTTTCCTGTACCTAGGCATGTCTCAAAGTCTGGCACTGCCTCCTATCATGGGAAAGTACTCCAGGCCACCTAAGCCTGGAATACTCTACCCAAAAGAGATCCATTCATTCACAACTGACACAAGCCACAGGGAAAATCTAACCTAGGCAGGGGCCCAACATACAAGGAGATAAGACGCTTACCTGCAAACTCCTGCCTCAGGGCCCGGGCAAAAGCTCTGCCCACCACCTGCACACCCATCACAATGATCTGGGCCAGGTACTTTGCCTGTGGGCAAAAGAAGCACCTTGTAGATGGCTGAGTGGGGATCTAAGGACTGCCTCCTCAAAACTTCCTTTCTTTGGTAGCTCTAGATACTCACACTGGAGTTCCCAGAGGCAGATTGGTTCCCTTTGGCCTTCAGGAAAGGTTGTGGGGGAGAATTAGTGTTCTTCCCACTAATTTTGGGAAGAAACTGTGGCTTGAGAGCTAGTATAGAGGGCAGTCCAGATTGCCACCAGTTTAATCCACTCCAAGGCCACTGGTGTCTCTTCTGTACTTTTGTAATGATCTGGCTCAACCTTCATATTACCAGGAAAACCACAGATACAGATACATCCTAATTCTCCCAAGACTACTAAAGTCCTATGACTTGGAATCTGTCCACAAATACAACAACAAAAACCACTAAAGGTCTGGGTATGGTACTGCGTACCTATAATCATGGGGAGACTGAGGCGGGGTGATCATGAGCCTGGACTTTGTCTCAACCCAAACAAATAGATCCAAGACGGTTCGGCAGTTAAGAGTGCTTGCTCTTGGAACCACAAGGACCTGCGTTCAGCACCCAGTATCTATGTAGTAAGGCATGGTCCTGTGTGTACTTGTTATCCAAATTCTGAGTGGGGAGGGACAAGACAGCCGTTGGGCTTCCTGGCTACTACCTTGCCAAAGGCAAGTGTCCCAGTTCAGACAGACCCTATCTCAAAGAGAAAAGGTGATTAAAAAAGGACACCTAACATCCTCTGGCACACACTCATGCACGCATGTGCGCGCACTCACATACTATATAAAGGAACAAAAGGGAGGGGGGCTAAGGGACACTCAGGAGCTAAGAGACAACAAGGAATTCAGATAACAAACACAGCAAGGTAGGAACCCAGCAACTGGAAGAATGTGGTCATCTGTTAAGCTACTTGGTTCACAGATCTATTCAGTCAATTTTGCTTTGGAAAAAGACACACAGGACTCAATCCCTGTTCTCGAAGCAGGCTGCACCGCCACTGTCCAAGCAGAAAAACCAACTCCAGCAAGGTATGGCTACCAGATCCCAATATTACATAAATCAAAGTCACACAGAGGCCCTCGGGAGCCTAAAACCTGATCAGCAGCAGAGTTTATTGAGGAAATAAATCAGGAATGGGGTGGAAGTTCTGCGGGGAAGATAATATTTTTCCTAGATTGGGTCCTAAGGTGCAGGCGCAACCATGACAATGAGCCACAAGTGAAGGGCATAAGTCTGAGATTAGACAGACACCCTGGGAGCATCCTAGGGTGGGAAAAAACAGACCAGAGATGGATTAATGGGGAAACATTTAAGATTCTATCCCGAAACAGAAATGATGCATAGACGGCATGGATAAAACTGGGTCCCATGTTTATGAAGTGATATGAAGGGGCATACAGAGGACTCTTAAAAAAGGGGGGGCTCACCCCGACAGGCATGGTGGCATGCACCTGTAACCCCAGCATTCTGGGAGGGAGAGGCAAGTGGATCACTGTGAGTTTGAGGCTGGCCTCATCTACAAAGTGAGTTCAGGACAGCCAAGGCTACACAGAGAGACCCTGTCTCAAAAAAAGAAAAAGAAAAATGCTCACTGTAAGCTTGTAGTGCTAATGTGGTAGAGCTAGAAGACTGGACCTTTCTTCCTTATACTTTCTGTGGCTAGTTTTCTCAGTCAGTTAAGTACTGGCTGTTCCTGGTACCAGGTACTGTGTCAAACACATCCTAGTGCCTGTGCCATTTAATCTCAAACACTTAGGAGGGTTAGTGGTGCTAGGGGGACGGGGTCAGGAAGTTGGAGCCCTATTAACCATAGCACCTTACTCCCAAAGGAAGATGATAGCATCAGGAACCCAGACTCTAGAACTGGCCTTTCTGGCTTCAAGGCCCTGCCTGTTCCTAGCAAGCAGATAGAATTGTGGTCATTAGGGAAATGAAGAAGCCTCACAACAGATTGGTATTTTATAAGCCCCAGCTTTCATACCAGAAAGCATGGCCCAAAGGAGAATGTCTTTTGATCAAAGACAGCCACTGCCAAGTAGAACAGAAAGCTCTGAGACAGAATTCAGCTTCTATGATTCCCTTGGCCTAGGACACCCCTCAGGAGCTCTCAGTTCACACGGGAAGCCTGCCTCTCTGTTACCACACACATGTCACATGGCCTTGGAAGAAATGATGTACTTTTCTGAAAATGTCATGACTATTTAATAACAATGGATGATAAGAACTGAGGCTGCGGCATGCCGCCTTTAATGCCAGCACTTAGGAGGCAGAGACAGGAGGAATCTCTGAGTATGAGGCCAGCCTGGTGTACAGCGTGAACTCCAGGCCAGCCAGGGATACAAAAAAACCCTGTCTCGAAAACCACAACAAAAACAACTAAAAAAGAACTGAGGCTGGCCAGCATGATAGTGCATCATGCCTTTAATACCAGGACTCTGGAGGCAAAGGCAGGTGGCTCTGAGTTCAAGGTCAGCCCCTGGTCTACATAGCAAGTTCTAGGATGGCCAGAACTACACAGGAAACCCAGACATGTTTCTATGTAGAAAAACAAAAAATCAAAAACAAAACTGAGGCTATAACTGAAGAACTCCACCCTCCCCTGCACACCTCAAGCTAAAGAAGCAAGTGGCCTGCTGTACCTGTAGAGTACAATGGCTGCAGTGAAGGCAGGATTGCACTTGGTTTTAGCCAAGAGGCTTAGGAGCTAATAGGGAAGGCAGAACTGGCCTGCAATGTTCACCAGACAACTGGGGTTTGCAGACAGAGCCACCCTTTTTCTACAGAGCTGTTCCCAGGGGGAGGCAGAGTGATACACATTTTTGCAGACCGGCTTTGGGATTATCTCCTATGCTCATCCCCCAGCTTTCTGACCCTGGTCAAATTCTCAACTCTTATGTGCCTCAGTTTCCTGACAACACAAATGTGGACAATATGGCTGTCAGACAAGTGAAATGATATGGCTCGGAGCCTAAATGATACAGCAAGTGATCAGCAAGTATTGGTTTCTTTTTTTTTTAAAGATTTATTTATTTTTTATTATGTATACAATTTGTGTTTGCATGTACACCCGCATGCTAGAAGAGGGCACCACCAGATTTCATTTTAGATGGTTGTGAACCACCATGTGGTTGCTGGGAATTGAACTCAGGACCTCTGGAAGAGCAGCCAGTGCTCTTAACCTCTGAGCCATCTCTCCAGCCCCAAGTATTGGTTTCTATGTATTATAGTTTTTTAAAAAAATTTGTCAGTGGCCAGGCAGTGCAAGCTTGATGGCTCATGCCTTAACCCCAGATTCTGGAGGCAGAGGCAGGAGGATAACCACAAGTTCAAGGTTACCTCAGTCTACAAAGTAAATTCCAGGCTAACTGGGGTTATATAGTGAGACCCTGTTTGTTTAAACAGAATAAAACAAACAAAAAACAAAATGAAACAAAAATAGTTTCTTCCAGTCAGGCCCTTTGGTGCCCCTTACAGGTAAAATCTACAAAACGGTCTTCTAGGAACTATGAAGCAAGCACCAAGGGAAAGGAGCAAGAATGAGGCTGACCTCCACTAGAATCTTAGCTTTGTTTCTCACCAGCGTTGGACAAATTACTCAACTTTTTTGAACCACATTCTAAACTGCAAAATAGAGAGAGAATATATTCCCTACAGGAGGGGTGTGAGGCAATGAATATAACATCAAGCAGACGGACAGCAGGGTCCTAGAATAAGAGCTCAGCAGCTGGCTTTGCTCCCACACCAGGCCCTGCTTGATGTTAACTGGTCTGGCAGTCATGTCGATCACAGCTAGAGATTTCTGGGGTGCAGAGCTCCACCTATAGCCCACTCCAAAGGTATTCAAACAGCCACCATCAAGTAGACCCCCAAACAACACTCACTGACAGGCCTCAAGATCCCAGGCCAAAAACAAGACAGCTCACACAGTGGGCAATTTCAGACCAAGCTGAGGGCAGGAGTCATAGCCACAGGACTCTACCCCTGAAACCCACCATTAGCAACACATTCCCTTTCCCAAATGGGAAGCAATATGACACAAATGACCTCAGACAAGGTTTGTGGTCAGGGTACCAAAAATGATGCTTAAGCCATGGAAGTGCATCAGGAGGGGCCCAGCTTTCAGGTCTGTATACAGTGTTCTTCCAATACAGTGGCAGGCCCTGGGTATAAATCAGACTGACAACAGGAAGGAACGTGGGATATGTCACTAGGGCCCTGCAAATAGTTACTGCAAATAGCGTCATAGCTAGACAGGAGGAAGGTCAGGATTACACAGTGGCATTTATGACAGTGTTTCTGGGTCCCTAGTGGTCTGCACAGCAGCTGCCCAATACATATTTGAATGAGCATGACTGTCCATGAGCCAAAGCTTTAATCAAATCACTCTCAGCTCTGTTTGGCCAAAACTGCAGTCTTAGGCACTCCATTCAACAGGCAGTCTCCACATGCCTTCCGTGCTCCACTGCTCCACAAATCCACCTTCAGCCTGGCGTTGATATCCCCCACCTCTGACCTCAACTTAGTTCTCTCGATTTTCTCTCCCCCCAGCTGCACCCTTTACTTCTAGAAGCTCGTGTCTCTTTACACTGTCTTCACTGCTCTGAGTTCCTTCACTGTAAATGTCCTCCTTCCTATTTAGACACTGTCAGGGCTGTATCTAGGCATGGTGGTGGTGGCCCTAGGGAAGCTGAGGGCAGGAGCATCTCTAGAGTCTGAGACCAGCATGAATTACAAAGCAAGACCCAAAATCTCCAACACCTTAAGGAGTGTTGCCAAATCCTTGGCAAACTATGCCATAACTTGACTTCCAGGTGAAAATCTCTAGCTCCTCCGACTTATAACTTCCAACAGTACTTTCTTTTCCTCTTGGGGGAATACTGAGGATTGAATCCAAGGCCTTCCCTGTGGTGGGCAAGCCTTACAACACTGAGCTATACCTGCAGCCCTCTTTACTAAAGTAATTCCTGATCTTCTTGCCTCAGTCTCAAGTGTACAATTTTGTAAGTGTAAGCCACCATGACCAGCAGAGAGAAGTTTAAAGTTCAATGTGGAGGATGCACGGTGAAGACCCAATTCTGTGAGGAATCAAATCAGGTCCTCACTAAATAGCAGTGACTTAATTAGAAGGTGGGAATTATATAGTGGCAAATGAGTACATTTGAACATCATGAACAAAGCTGAGGCCAAAGCTAGCCTCTGACTCTTGCAGGGAAGAGGAGGCTGGAAAAGTCAAATTTCTCTGAGCTCCAGATCCCTTCAGCATAAAATGGGGCCTGAGAAGGATTAAATGATAGTCTGCATAAAGCCTCAGCTCCAGGCATCGCAAGTGTGAGGAGTTAACTGCTACTTTCCCACTATTAAAGAAGAGGCTCTCCAGCCCGCTGTGGTGTTTTGCACACCTTTAATGCCAGCACTGGGGAGCCGGAAGCAGAGACAAATGAATCTCAATGAGTTTAAGGCCACCCAGGTCTATTACACAGGGCGTTCCAGGTCAGCCAACGCTACATACACAGTGCTACCTTGTCTCTCAAACAGATAAATAAATAGGCTCCCTCAACCAATCGCCTTGAGGGACACATCCTAGAACCTGCAGGCAAATTCTAGGTGTCAATGGTATGCCACAAATGTTCGGCCTTCTAGGTCTACCACTTCCAAGGACGAGCCAACTGTCAAACGCGGATAAAAACCTAGCGACACCACCGACACCGCCGAGACCTGCCACCCAGGAAGCAGCCCACCCCCAAATCACCTCCTTCCACTGCCCACAGCGGCTCGGGCAGGCCAAGGCAGGCTACGCGGACCTGGCCGGGAGCTTTCAGGCAACCGGGCCTCGGGTTACCCTGCCGCGGTCAGAGCCGCCGGGGCGCCAACGACCTGGGAGCCGGTACCACGCCACAGACCCTGCTTCCTGTGGGGTACGCTGGCGGCTCGCGGCCTCAGAGCCGGAGCCCGCCACCTGACTCCGGCTCTACGTCCCTTCCCGAACACCCCACTGCAGGTCTCACCATGGCGGCCGCTCCACCTCAGGGGACCGGGTGTCGCTTTCCGACCCCGTGGGGCCAGCTCATGCGTTGCTGGTGGGTCAGAGGTCAAGGGAGACCGAAGAGCGCGTGCGCAAGGAGGCGACGCACTTCCAGGGGCGTGGCTGGCGGCACAGGGATGTGGGCGGGGCCTCGGGATCAGAGCCTGGGCGGGCATTGGGCGGTTCCAGACTGGATGCAGTTGGGTGTCCTTGGGACTGGTGCACCAAGTTGTTCTTTCTTCCCTTCATTTTCCCAAAATATTTAAGAAGCCATTATATGAAATAAGCCAAAGTAATATAGGGCTGGATGTCAAATTCCCTGTAATATTTAAGAAAACTAGGTATTTCAAAATAGGTTTTATTCCAGATTGCTCTCACTTGTGAAGCTCCTTCCTAGACACCGAGAGGCTCATTTGCACCCAGGTCTGTAATCTAATGCCACCTTTTCGGTGAGGCCCACCAAGTTCCCCTCTACACTGATATGCCCACCACCCTGATTTGGAAAGATTAAGGTGTGCTTTAAGCAACAGATATTTATTTTCTGATAGTTTTTTTTTTTGTTTTGTTTCGTTCTTTGAGACAGAGTATCTGTGTGGCTCTAGCTGACCTGGAACTTACTATGTAGTAGGCTGGCCTTCAACTCAGAGAGATCCACCCACCTCTGCCTAGGACTAGAGGTGTGTGCCATGGCTGCCCGGCTGGTTCTGGAATCTTTATATTCAAGATGATCCTGTTGCAAGGTTTGGTTTCTATTTCAGTTTCTATGCTTGTCTTGCAGAGGGTTCTGTTCTAGTCCTCATTAGACCTCCTCTGGTCTGGGTGTCTATATGTTTGATTGTAGCAGTTTTAGCAAGACACCATCATTGCCTGGAGTGGTGGCCCACACCTGTAATCCAAGTACTCAGGGAGGCAGAGACAGGTGGATCTCAGAGTTCAAGGCCAGCCTGGTCTACAAATTGAGTCCAAGACAGCCTTGGCTACACAGAGAAAACTTGTATGGAAAAGCAAACAAATAAACAAACAAACAGACACCCATAATTCACACAACAAATAACAGTTTCACCTTTTGGAGTGCACAGTTCAGTTCTGCCATCATCACATCACCATCTAAATCAGAACATTTCTACCCAAAACAGTCACGTCCCTACTCTGGAAGGTCCTCATTTGCAGTTTGTGTCTATGGGTTTGTTTTGGACAGTCCATTGAATCAGAATCTGAACTACCTGTGGGCTTTTGTGACTAGCTTATCCCTTCATGCTCCTATTGTTCTTTTTTTTTTTTTCTTTATGAAGCTCTCATCTTCTGACAGCAGTTCTCAACCTGTGGGTCTCAACTCCTTCAGCTAACTTCTATCTCCAAAAGGTTTACGTTGAGATTCATAACAGTAGCAAAATTACAGTTATGAGGAGCAACGGAAATAATTTTGTGGTGGGATCACCACAACACATGGGACTGTATGTAAAGGTCGCAGCGCTAGGAAGATTGTGTTTTCTGGTGGTCTTAGACGACCTATGAAAGAGTCACTCCACCCCTCAAAGGGGTCATGGCCGACATATTGAGAACCTCTGCTCTAGACCACTGCCCATCCTTCCTTCCTTTCCTCTAGCTCTCCAAATTCTCTCCTCCTTGGGTACACTGCTTAACTTCCTTTTGCTTGCTCTTGGCTCCTTCAGATCTTACTATGCATTTTCAAAGAACGTAAGCATCTCCTTGGGCCCTGACACCCTGCTTGTCCCTGCATCCAAGTCAGTTCCTTTCAGTTTTTCCTCATTCTGCTTCCCCATGCACTGTCTGGCTTCCTAGCACAACAAAGCTATAGTCAGCTGAAGCTCCATCTTTTCTGTTCATTACAAAACAAACGGAGGAAAGTAAAACTGGTATAAAGAGGAGCTAGAGCCAAAGCTCTCTCACTCACATTCCTGTCTCCTTCTTTCCAGATTCCCAGAGAGCAGATCAGCACAAGAGGTAGCCAGCTTAGAAAAGTTTAATTGCTGAAAACATCCAGAGCATGGATAGGCTGGTTGTCGTGGGGGTTCACACCACTGTGACAAGGCTGTTAGCTCCATGAGACCCTTTCTCCTGACCTCAAGCCAGGGGAAGCAGGGCAAATGGTCCTAGGCCTCTGAGGAGGAAGCTGCTCCCAACAGCCTGGTAGGGGACCAGCCCCCCAGTGTCCGTGACTGGAGCTGGTGCAGCAGGCAAGATGCTTGGCATGTAGTAACTGAAGATGTTAGGTGAAACCAGCAGAAAGACCAGGAGAGACAGGGCATCCAAAGCTGGCCCAGACATGCTACTGACATCTACCTCCCACCCACTGGTGTCACATGCTAACAGGCAGCTGAAGATCAACAGCTAGCCCCAGCGGGCAGAGGAGCAGACAGGCCCCGGAGCTGTAGTGGGCCCAGCAGCAGTGGAAGTACCTGAGGCCTGCAGGAAACCCAGGGCTTCTGGGCTGGATGTGCCTGCCAGAACAGCATTGTCCAGTTTGCAGAGATGTGAGATGTGGAGGGGCCGCAGGTGGTTCTAAGATATGGCAGTGGCAGCTGAGGCTAGGGGTGTCTGCTGTGCAGGCTAGTCCTAGGGTGAGAAACCAGGAAAAAGGAGCTCAGAGGGCCTGGGAAGTGAGGGTACATGCCACAGTATTTATAGGAGGAACAGTGCTGTTGGCTAAGGAAGCAGGATCCAATTGTCACTCACCCATTCATCTTCGTCCACTCCTTCAAAGGAGTCCTGGGGCAATGGGTCTTCTCTGTTCCCCAGCTTTGCCACCATGGCATTCAGTAGCTGTGAAAGTGGATAGGAGAGACACTGAAAGAATGACTCTCTTACTTCAATAACTTAAAACCCAAGTTTTAACCTCAGCAATGCTAAAAAGAGCCATTTCAGTTAGAACCCTAAGTTGTTGATGGGTTTTCATTGCAAAACATAGTAAAACGGGGTCAGAGACAAGAGACTGTAGCATGTGGTACCTGACACAGGAACTGCTGTCTCTGTGCACTGCGCCTCAAAGGCTCAAATGTACAGTAGGATCACTATGGGCTTAGGTCTCCAGTCTTTAACTTTGGCTGGGTTAGAGATGGTTAGAATGTGTGTCTTTTGCTGCCTTCCCTGGCTTCCTGTGCCCTGGAGACAGCAAAAAGCCCCTGGGTGTGGCCCCTTCCCAATGTCTGGTGTGGAAACAAGTATGACACATGGTTTGTCCTGCCATCTAGGTTGAGGCTGGTGACCTGGCAGATAACCAAGCACATGGAGGACACCATCTGCATTGCATAGCCGACCCTCTTGGTAAGGCCCACCTCTTCCTTCTTTTGTTGGTCAGACTTCTCTTCCAAGTACTGGGCTGAGGATGGGGCTCTTCGGGCAGGGGCCTCACGGGGGGCTTGGCTCACTGGGTGAAGCAAGGACAGGCATCAAAGAAGAAGGTTGATTCTGTTTAGAATCAATACCACCCCCCCCCAAGTGATTCTGTGGCAGAGATCAAAGAAATGGCATTAACAAGTACTAAAACCCCTGATCACCAGGCCTGTCCAACGCACCAGGGCACATATATATATATGAGTACTGCATGAGTTAGGTATGCAACACATGAATGTATGTATGTTTGTATGTGTGTATGTATGTGTATACAAGTATACATGCGTGCTAAGATAAAACACAGGACACAGAACTTGCCCTCCAGGGATTCAGACACTGGGTCTGGAGACATGTCCAGCATCCTTAGGAAAGCCAGAAGTATCAATATGGCAGCAGGAATGAAGGATTGTGTTTGGACCTTCTGTTCCTTCCTTCCACCACTATCCAGGTCTCCCTCCCTTGTTTTCTCCTATTTAGTCCTTACAGTACCTGGGGTCATGCCAGGGGGCTGCAAACGCAGTAGCTGGGGCTGCCCATTAGCACCCCCTAGCCAGGCTTTGGCATTGAGTACTGGCTCCCAGCTCACAGCTGTGTCCGGGAACACATCATCCTGGAAGAACTCTTTCTGCAGAAGGGGGGCGGGAGAGAAGAAGGGCTATCCTGAGACACTGACCAGGGGCCCAGGACACACAAGTTGTGAGACCTGGCCCTACCCACACTGGCATTCACATGCTTTGCAGAATTTCAGTAGACTATGAAGGCAAATGTTCCCAAAAAGTAGACAGCAGGAAGGTTTACGTGAAAGGACAGATAAGAACCTAAGTTTCTGGGCCCCTGGCCAGCCACAAAAAGAGGAGACTGAGTTTTGGTCCCAAACTCACCCTGACTCGGGGCAGCCGGAAAGCAACAGGCTCCAAGGAAGTCTGCCGTAGCCGGAGGCATCGGGCAAACTCCACTTCCCGAATGTCACACTCAGTCTTGGGTAGAAGGACAAAGCCCTAGAGAGAGTGAGGAAGCAGAAACTGGAGCCAAGAGCTCCTTGTTGGACACAGAGCATCCTAGAGTAGCAGAATTACTTAGACCAGGACCAGGATCTGCCCTTTGGTAGCTGCGCTGGTTTGAGTGAGAATGGCCCCCACAGGCTCATATATTTGAATTCTTGGGTCTAAGATGGTGGAACTATTTGGTGAGGATTAGGAGGTGTGGCCTTGTTGGAAGAAGTATGTCCCTGTGAATTGGCTTCAGGGTTTCAAAACCCATGCTGTTCCACAGTTAGCTCTCCCTCTCTTTCGACCTGCTGCCCACTCTCCCTACCATGATGGCCAGAAACTTGCCCTCTGAAACAATACACAAGCTCACAATTAAATGTGTTCTTTATAGGTTGCCCTGGTTATGGTTTCTCTTCACAGCAACAGAAAAGTAACTGAGACAGTAGTCACGTGCTGTCAATGGGAACAACTAGTGCCTTAACGGGGAAAACACCAGACATGTCCTCTATTTCTATAGAGGACAAAGTCCCCCTTGTCCTACATCAAGTAGTTGAAAAGGAATATACCATATGCCATTGTGGGACAGGCCCCCTGCTTGAGTTTAATCCACGTGCATACCACATTAAGATAAAAAAGCAACTAAACAGAAGTTTGTTTCTTTGGACTTCTTTGTTTGATTGAGACAGTTTCACTATAGCACCCAGATTGATCTCAACTCACGATACTCTTACCTTGGCCTCCGGAGGGCTGGTATGACAACTATGTACCACTATGCCTGGTTTATTTAACTTGACCTTATATGGTTTAATTTTTAGTGATGGCTGAACATAAGCCAACTTTCAAAATTCCTAGATTATTCATCAGCTATACCAGCTGCTTGGCACAGCTCTAGGCAGGACCTTGATTCCCTTGACCTCCATTGGGTCTTGCACTTCCATACTTGGCCACAAGGGGGCACGGGAACCTTGCAGTCCAACTTTGGGATAGAAGGTTCACAAGGTGACATCACCTTGTGAGGGTCAGGTGATGTGAAGCTGTTGCACTCCAAGAAGAAAGGGGCCTCCGGGAGCACCTCATACAGGAACACACGGGTATCGCCCTGGGGAACACAGGGTAGGGTATGAAAGCGAGGCAACTAGCTATACTAGATTCTGCCCCACACCCAGCCAGTCCATTCCAGCCAACCTTGCCAGTGAGAAGCACCAGGCCAGTGTCAGGGTCATAGCTGGGAAGCAGGGTCGAAGGAGCTACATCCAGGCCCAGCACTGCTGAAGGGCCTTCTGCCAGGGCATCAGCTGTGTACAACTGTAGCTGGCGCTCACTTCGGCTGCCAGGAAGTCGGGGGTAGAGCAGATCCTTAGAGCTGAAGAGGCCTGGGGTAGGGCAAAAACTCCCACAGGGACCCTGCTCCTTCCTGGGCTGGCCAGCAGTCACAGGAGAAATAAGTCTAGCCCTTAGAAGTGGCCTGGCTAGGGAAACAGTGTCCTACCCCTGGCTTGGCCTCCGCTTACTCACCTCCTGGTTTGTCCTTTATATAACCCTGACCCCAGTGCTGTTTCCTGTCTGCCCTTCTCCCCTCTCATTCTATTTTGTAATCTCAGCTCCAGCAGGGCTAGACATTCTCCTTGCAGTCCAGCCTTTCTTCTCAGGTTTGGGTGACCTATAACATAGGTCCTTTCTCAGGGAGGCCCTCCCTAGTCCATCATCCAAAGTGCCTGCTGCCCACCCCACAGGCCTCTCCTGCAGGCTTGCTTCTGTTCCCTGTGTCTCTATCAGGCATGGCTTCCTGGGCCTGATCTCACCTTCTGAATCCCCTGTTAATACATATTCCCTCTCTAAAACTTTCTCCCCCCAAAAGAACATGTGCCTATCTATTCATCCATCTAATCATTCATGAATTCATCCATTTATCATTCCAGACATCCACTGATCCATTTATATATATATCTACCTACCCCTTTTTCATTCATTGTTCTATTTACACATATCATTCAGGAATGAGGGGTGGGAACAGTTTTTGTGTGTTTGTTTGTTTGTTACTATTTTATTTTGAGATAGGGTCTGCCTGTTATGTAGTCCTGGCTGTCCTTGAACTCCTTATATATGCAGTCCTCAAACTCACAGAGATATGCCTGTGCTGGGATTTAAGGCATGAACCATCATGCCTGGCTGTGGGAAGTTTTTGCAAGCCTGACAGATGTTGCGACTTTGGGAAAAGGGAAATCAAATAGCTGATGAAGCCTGGGGACAGTAGTCTGTAAATCCTCACCTGTCAAAACCAGATACCAGCAGACAATGACCATCACACACCCAGACAATGCGGGCTCCACGGCCACCTTCGGGTCCTGGACCTTCCTGTTGAGATACATCACATGAAACTCAGTCAAAGGCCCCTCCAAATGGGTAAAAGAGAACTTTTACCTTTAGCCCAGAGCTTTTTACCTACAGGGATACAGAATTGCTCCAAGGCTCATAAAGCCTGAGCCCTTCCCCCACAGCTCCTACATGCTTACCTGCAGGGGTACAGGGCTGCTCCGGGGCTCATAGACCCGCACGCGCCCATCCTTGCATACAGTGGCCAACTGCTGCCCATTTGGACTCCAGGCCAAGCTAAAGATCTGGGGACAGACGAGGGCATAAGAGCTGGCCTCTCCTTTCAGTGCTGACCCTTGCCTCTGCAGCTGTCCTACCTGGTCCTGATGGCCCTGCAGCCTCAGCCGCTCAACTCCAGCCTGAAGGTCCCAGATACGAATGGTCAGGTCATAGGAAGAGGAAGCCAGTATGTCAGCAGCCAGGGGGTGGAAGCGCACAGAGTAGATCTTTTCCGTGTGGCCTGGAGAGGACCAGGAGGTGATGTTGAGTCTCTGGGAAGTTACTGCCCCAATGGCCTCTATCTACCAGGGCCCTCTAACCTGTGAGCACAGTCTCAGGTGTGGTGAGAACATTCTTAAGACCTTCAGAGGGCACCCGCCATAATCGGATTCGGGCATCCTCCCCAGCTGTGGAAAGAGGAATGTCTTTACTGCAGGGCCAGAGATTACCTGGCTTTCCTGGGCACTCTGGGCCTGGAGTCTTCTCTCACCCCTGGGTACCCAGGCTCCTTACCCACAGCAAGACGGTATGGGTCAAAGGGGTCCCAGGCCAGATCCATTACAGCTGTCCCATTTTGCAGCGTAGGCAATGCTGTGTCAGGCAGGCGGCCTGGCTTTTGCAGCTGTGGAAGAAACCCACACCCCAAGGCATATCAGAACCAGGCAAGAAAGCCAGTCTCCGGAAAACAGGTACCTGGGCCCCACCTTCTAATACAGCCCCACTGTTGGGTGGCCCAAGCTCTCTGCCTAAGCCAGTTTGTGCTGAGCCCCAAGTGCCAACTGTAAGGCCCCAGAAAGTGAGGGCATAGCAGCGTGGAGTGGTGGAAGGAGCTCAGGCTTGGGGCTCAGGCTGCTTGGGTTTGAACCCTGCTCCACTTACGAAGCTGTGTAACAAGGTCGGGTCACTACACCTCTCTGAACTTCTTCCCTCTGATCTGAAAAATGGGGATAGTCACGGCACCTACCACATGAGACAGCTGGAACGGTTAGAGGTTGTGTTGGGCAAGTGCCTGACACAACTCGGCGAGTTGGGGTAGACCCTCAGTGTCCTGCTCTTGCCCACTACAGGGACCTGAAGGGTAACTCTGGCAGGGCAGGACCCTTACCTCAAGCACAGCCACCTGCCCACCACTGCTGAGCAGGGGAACAGCCACATGCAGCCGGTTAGCACAGAAGCCATCACTTTCACCAGGTGTGGTGAGGTTGAGTCCCTTAAGGTTGGTGATATGGCTGTCTCGGTGGAGGATGCTGCCCTGAGCATGGCGGAATTTAGAACTGGGGCCTGGTGGGTGGTGGGGACACAAGCAAGTGTGAGGACGCTGTGTCTGTGCATCCTGTAGCTGGTCTTGGCCACCTGTTGCCCTCATCACCAGGAAGAGCCTGGTGTGGGCCCAGGCAGGCCTCTGTGGGGTTGGTACATGCAGGGTGTCCAAAAAGCTTGCCCATGTTCCTCTACAGCCTGAAAACCAGGGGTGCTAGTGGTACAAGCCTGGGTTAGTCTATATACGGTCTCTCTTGGGGGCAGGGGGTGGACAGAGGAATGGGGCTAGGGTTCGGGGTAGACAGGGTCTCCCTGCCCTGAGCAGCTTACCTAGCAGACTCTGAAGTGATCTCTGACTGGGGCTGGTGCCAATGCCACTGGTGCTGGAGAGTGAAGGCCCCAGACTGGATGGTGTGGAGGGGGAGATCAGTGAGCTAGGAGGGGAAGAAAAGCCCTCCTGGAGAGAAGGACGTGGTCAGCCAACAGTCCCTGGGTGTACCAACCAAGCAGAAAGGGGACAGATGGCCAGTCCTAGGCCATTGCTCTGGGCTCCTGAGTTTTGGGACAAGAGGCTGGGCATGAGCGTGCTGAAGCACAAGTCAGGTGGCAATTGAAAGAAGGAAGTGAGCATTAGACCATGGGGACAGATGAGGCTGCTCATGCCTTCCAGTTTTGTAGGGGGCTAGGCCAGGAGTTGCAGCTGCCAGCATTTCAAGGACAGCCCTGCTTCTTCAACACCTGCTCAGCTTAGAATACAATGTTAAGTTCTTTCCTATGCTGTGCACACCCCTCCATCTCTGTTATGCCTGACAGTTAAAGACCATAAAGGCTATTTAGCAGGTGACTAGAACACGCCTCTTGACCACTTCACTACCCTACAGTGGTGTCTCAGTAGCCATAGTGGAGGTGACCTGGTACTTACACTTGGGTCTGTGTCAGCTCTGGGCAGCTCTGCAGGATAGGCCATGTCAGGGGATGGTTCCATTGTGGGCACCAGGGAGGAAACGAAGCTGGGGTGGGGCCGGTGGGCTGGGTTGAGGCTGACCTTCTGTACCTGTGGGTTGGGTACAGGTACTTCTGGGTTGGGTAGGCAGGTCACTGGGGGAAGGACATGCTGCCGGGTATGAAAGGGACCCTTGGAGGGGTAGCCATGAGGTTAAGAGAACCA
Organism: Pachyuromys duprasi; assembly: GCA_028658305.1. Taxonomy (NCBI): domain Eukaryota; kingdom Metazoa; phylum Chordata; class Mammalia; order Rodentia; family Muridae; genus Pachyuromys; species Pachyuromys duprasi. Next base: position 16,933,826 of record CM053757.1, on the reverse strand, counting down.
AATGGGAACTCCCAGGGGTTGCTGGGTCTGGGGGATAAGAGAGAAGGTGCACGAGCCAGGCTTGGCCCTACCTTCTGGTTGTCCCCAGCCCACCAAGTGTGGGCATCAGAAGCAGGCACAGAGCCGGCCGTGTCTGGAAACAGGTCCTCATGAAACTCCACAGTCTGGTGAGGAACAGGTAGCCAGTTAGTGAGGCCCAAATCCTCCGGGTCCCCAATCCCTGGCCCAGGCTCTTCTCACTTTTCGGGGCACGTGGTAGCTGATGGGTATGATGGCTGTGTCACTCAGCTGCAGGACTTGGAGCACCTCACAACTCATGACATCCAGTGCTCGCCGGGGGACAAGCGCTGCCCCTCGCAGCACGCTCTCCAGAATGCACTGCGTCACTGTCAAGGACGCCACAGGAGACGGTGAGTGGGGGATGGAAACCATGGCGGGGTGGCAAGGGGGGCAAGGGCTCACCTGGGCTCAGTGCAGGCTGCTGTGGGGTCACTTCGTAGCAGTACAGCTGGTTCTCGCCCTGAAACAAACCCAGCCCGAGCTCTACCTGACCGCAGGTTGTAACCCTGCAGCAACCGCCCAGAAGCCTTGACTCTGCTGGGCGCTGACCTGCACCTCAACAGACTTTCCCTCACTTGCTCATTACTTTATGTGGTGAGCACCAAGGATATACAACAGCATTTGTGGCATGCCAACAGCATACCGACACTGCGGTCCTGTCCTCCTGGCAACCCAGGTGAAGCTGGCACAGGACTGGGCTGCACTGCTCTCGCTTGTTCTTTCGGGGACAGCAAGAAGGAAACAGCTCAGGGCCCTAAGGTCTGAGTCGTGTATATGGAAGGCAGTGGACGGGGTGATCCAGTCTTCTGCTCACCTTTCCTGCTAGGACCAATAGCCCAGAGTCTGGATCCAGCAGGGGTATCAGAGACCTGGGGAGAGAGGGACAGTGGGCTGGATGATAGGTAAAAGTTGGCAGAAAGGCTGCAAGCCCTCAAATCAGGGACCCAAATCCTTACTCTCTTCTGGTGGTACTGCCCATATACTAAGCACGCCACACACATCCAGCTATTTTGCTTTCCAGCAGTGCTTGCACTGGCCCTGGGCATTGGGAACTCTGGCCTGATCCTACCCTAGGCACTCATGAGAACTTTTACATACATAACATCCTGTATTGCTTCAGCCAGCCTGGGAGACCAGCACAAGCAAGGTTAGAAGGGTAGATGCTCCAACCAGGGACCCTTCAACCTCCAGTGCAACCCAGGCAGAGTAGAGCCCACTCTAGCCACTGCAGGGACACGGTGGTACCATCTACTCTATCACCCTACATCCTAGAGGCTCAGGTGGCACTTCAGGTTGACTCCAACTCCCAGGCAATGGGGAAAAGGTTCCTGAAGCTGCTGGGCTTCCATAGAATCCCCTAAGCTACAGCCCAGGCAAGTAGGAAGAACATTCCTGAAGTGAGGTCATGGTGGGAGAGAGAGGGTTGGAGTAGGCAGGGAGCCTACCCCAGGCCAGCTTTTTCACTGGCCAAGAACCCCCACCTTCCTGCCCAAGGCCCTGGAGGCCCTTCACATGAAGGTCCCAGGCCCAGGAGCATCTCCTTGCCATGACCTCCTACTGAGGGAGGGGCATCAGGAGAATTTGAGAGCCTTCTGGTTATTTATTTATTTTTAAGACAGGGTTTCTTTGTTTAGCCCTAGCTGTCCTGGAACTTGCTATGTAGACCAGGCTGGCCCTCAAACTTAGAGATCCAACTGCCTCTACCTCCCAAGTGGTGGCTGGGGTTAAGGGCTTGTGCCATCACACCTGGCTGTGAGAACTTGTTACTTGCTCCTGGCCTTGACCTCTGACACACTCATAAACAGTGCTCCATTCCTGTTGTGGTACCCCAGCCTTGTCAGCTGTCCAGTCCCCACCTCCCCTGCCTACTAGTGTTCTGCCACAGAGTGGGTGGAGAGCTGGGTGGGGTCCCCCGAGTGTCTGCAATTCTTGGAGGGCCTGAAGCTGGTAACTTGTGAGTAATACAGGCCCTAATTACCTCATGATGGCAGGGCAAGCTGGCCTCACTGCTGCCCTTCTCCACTCAGCCTGACCCCTGCCCGCCACAGTAGAAGGCAGGTAAGGGACAAAGGTGCTAAGTGGCTCAGGGTCTTCCCGCAAGACTGGAGTTGACATTAGAACCCCTGCAGCTTTCATTTGCCTTTACTCATTTATTCCTTTATAATCGTCTCAGCATTCCCTTGGTGAACTAGCCTATGCTCAACCCCCAGCTCAGCCTGATGATGTGAGTACAGGGGAGTGTTACAGACCCCATGACAATCCTCGGCACCCAGCTGCTTGCTGTACAAGGCAGATACGATCTCATAACTAAACACATGAAAGCAGGGCTCGCTGAGGTTGTGCAGTGGTAGGCAGGACTTCTTGGTTTTGGCTCGGCCACCAGGGAGTAGGTGTTTCTTCAATTCCAATGTTAGGGAAAAGCCAAACATCACAGGGGAGAGAGTTCCAGACAAGAAGGACATTACATGCAAAGGGCTTATGGTAGATATGGGAGTAAGGACTTTTGAGGGACAGGAGAGGTGATGTATGTAGTGCCCTAGCCAGGGAGATGATGGCTGAGACACAGGTGGGCAGGGCCAGATGAAACAGCTTGGTGAATCAGGAGTTCTGTCACCAGTAAGTGATAAGCAATTAGGAGAAGGTGGTTATTTTGTTTTGTGAAACTAGGGACAGAATTCAAGGCCTTATGCATGCTAGGCAAATTGTTCTACCATCTAGAGCGTACGCTTCAACAAAGTAGGGTGGGAGCGAGATGGGGTCACACACTGCTAAGGAAGAAAAGGTTGGGAAATTTGGGAACCAAAGGAGCACGAGGCTGGAGCAGAGGTGGGGGACCAGCCTCTGTGGCCTTCTGTTGTACTGCCAAGGAGAGAATGTGAGAAGAACCCCGTGAGTTCCGCTGGAGCACTGCCAGTTTACCAGCTCTCTAAAACCACCTCCTGAGGAAGCCTGGCTAGGCCTCCCCTCATCCCACTCCCTCACTGACTCAGGTGTTGGGTGGCGGGAGCAGGAAGTCATAGAAGGCAGGGCTGGCTCCTCTGACAGGTCAGGCCAGTCCTCCTTGCCTCAGGCAGAGCCATCTGGACATCTTTGCTAGGCAGGAGCATCCTGCTGCCCACTGGCCTGGATGGGCAGGGAAATGGGGTCACAGCACCCCAACACTATCAGCCAACAGCTGGCACAGGCCTGATTCTAGGCCTTGCAAAGAGAGCCAAGCTGCATCTGGGTCCAGAATGCAGAAGACACACCTCGACTTGACAGAAGGCCAGATGGGAAGGGATTCAGTGTCAGCATCTTTCCTGTTGCTATGGTCTCTAGGCTTTGCCATCCTGAATGGCTCTTACTCTGACACCAAGCCAGAGTGTACTCCAAGTCCAAAGTCAGAGAGAGCCAAAGGCCTAAGGCTACCCCTACCCAGAAGACTGAGGAAATGATGTTATCTACTAGACGGTGAGACATGACTTTGGTCTGATGTTACAAGCCCTACCAAGTACCTTATGGTGGTACTGTGAAAGGACAGGGGTGGGCTTGTTGGGAGAAAGCAGCTCTTGAACTCCTCTGGTGTTGCTTCCATCCATGGCCCCAGACAGCTTGGCAATGCCCCTTATCAAAAGCAGTCCAGGTCCATGGATCTGTCACTGTCATCCCGCCTGGGCCAAAGGCATACCACATTCTCTTCCTTTGTGTGGCCCTTTGGAGGGGTGGTACCTGGAGAGCAACAATGAGAGGCTAGACAAGTTGGGGTATACTAGCAGCTGCGCGTGAGTTCTGGGAGGATGGGGCCTCAGAGAACTCATGGCTCATGGGAAGAGGCTTGGGGTAATCTGACTAAGTCACATAGCATTTGTGTTCCCTCATTTTTGTTGGTACTGGGTACAAATCTAGAGTCTTATTTATCTCAAGTAGTCTAACACTGAGATATACCCTCAGACTTCTTTTTTGAGAAAGGTCTTACGGAGTTGTTCAGTCTGTCCTTGAATTTGTGATCCTCCTGCCTCAGTTTTCAGGGTAGCTGGGATGACAGACGTGACTCACAACAATCAGTGATTCTGGAGCCTGCCTTACAGAGGATTTGGGCCTGTGGTAACTGGTGAACTCAAACCCTGGCCAGAGGAGACAGGTGTCACTCAACTTTAGATGACTTCCTGTTGAAGACAGGCCAGAAAACCCCATTTTCATGTGAAACCACCTGATTTTTCAATTCTGGCAATGACTTCAAAGTTCAAACCTGCCACACAGGCCAAATGAAACAACTGGGGTCAGTTCTGCCCAGAAGTGTGTGTGTGTGTGCGCGTGTGATGGGGTGGATAGGGTGTTGATGTTCTGCATTTATAAGGTCAAGTGTGGGGAGGGACCTGCTGAGCTCCTGATGACTAGTCCCAGACTACCTTCATTTCTAGTGATGAGGTTCTGCAGAGGCCAGACAAAAGCCTTGGCTACAGACCAGGCGAAAAAGGGGCATGATGGTGAAATCTGGGAGCTGAGCTGGGTCCCCAAAGGCTCTGAGGCATGACTCTAACCACAAACTGTGGAGGGGGAGGGTAGAGGCTGATCATTTTCCTGGAATCCTACGAGGCAGGGGATTTTTCTAAACTAGTCCCTGGCAGCCGCCCCTCCTGCTCAATCAAGGGCCACTGTCAGCAAATACCGGGGCCCCTCCTATTGTTGACGACGTCCCCAACCCTGCCTCCCATCCCAGGCGCATTCTGGTCCTGGAGCCTCCAGTAACTGTAGGGGTTTGGGCGAACATCTATTTCTAGGTCTCAGTGTTTCACTTAAAGCCGGGGAAGGTGACCAGGGATGCTGTCATGGCTACAAGGATCCCAAATCCAGCATTAGAGATTTTATATAAGAGGCTCTTGGAAGCACTTCATGTGGCTTTTCTAGCTTTTGAAATTGGAATTAGCTACCAACAATAACACATTGTGAGATTACACCTAAAAATTTAGATTTGTATGAAAAAATCCTCAGTTTTGGCAGATTGGCTGGTCATGGGGACTAAGCCCTCACCCTTGCCGGCGCCTTCTAGCCACCTCTTCTCCAGATCTTCACGGACCTACTAACGTCTACTTCCTGAACTTGTGTCACTATTTGTTTTTTAATTAAAAAGCAGGCACCTGTCCAATGTCACACAGCAAGCTAAGGATTGATTTAAACCAGCCTAATAAAATCTCTCCTCATTGAGATCTAGAGGTGCAGACTGGGCCTGCACGGTGCGATGAGCCGCTCCGCGGAGGTGGGTGTGTGTAGGCTCGACCAGACTCCGCCTCAACCAATGGGGGAAAGCCCCGCCCTCGGTAGAGATGACCCCACCCCCCACATCTTAAGGAGAGACCAGCCTCCTGCGAGCTAACTTCGGAGCCGAAGCCCGGGGCTGGGAGACGCGGACGCCGCAGCCTCCGGACCCCGGGGACACGAACTTCTCAGGATCTGCCGGAGGGGAAGGACCGAGGCCCCACTGAGGCCTTGGGCCGCACCGCCCGGCTCCCTCGGCCGCTGCTGCCGCCTCCCGGTGAGTGTCTAGGGGCGAGGGTGGGGGCGACAGGCGGGGTTGATCACACTCGCCCTGCACACCAGCACACATTCTTCGGTGGGACTGTGACTGCGGGGAGCGAGGGTCTCCCCCCCCCACCCCCGGCGATTATCTAGGCAGCACGTCCAGCTGCACCGCCCTCCCCGAGTGGTTCGGAGCCTCAGTTGACCCTCGGGAGGGCCAGGTTGTGCGTCTGTACATGGCTCACCTACCCGTGAGGCTCCGAGTAGACAAAATAAACACCCCCTCCCTTGCTTCCTCCTCCCACGGCTGGGCCCTCTGGCGTGACCAGTTTTATGAATCAAACCTCTTTTAGGGGATGGCTCAGCCGTAGTCTGGCTACTTTTCCCTCACGGGGTCAGACAGGCTGGTGCCCCTGTGCATACTGGTTACCTGGGGTCCTCTGGGCCTTGACACATGGCAGAACTGGGGCCCACAAACATGCAGGCAGCCCTGGAGAGGAGGGGGTGGGGAGACTGATAGGTGTGCCCCCAGGTGAGGCATGGACTTTGGCTGACCAGAACCTTCAGTGTTCCAGTATCAGAGCATCTCATCTCTACCAGTGAATGAGCTTTGCTTGGGCTGCAAAGCTAATGGCCTATAGCCAGTCTAGTCCTTTGTGTCCCTGAGCTTGCAGCTCTGGGGCCAGAGGACTGCTTAGGTTCCCTGTGGTCACTGGCAGGCCAGCTGATTGGTGCCAACCACACTACCTCACCCCCATTCGTTAACGATTACCACACCAGGGTCGCTGACTGCTTCTACACATTGGATCCCAGGAGTGGCCTCTGCGGGGTAAAAGAAACCCAAGGGTCAGGAGGTCCCCTTGCGTGCTTTTTGCATTAATAGTATGTGAGGCTCCAGAAAGAGGCACTAAGAGAGCCTTCTTCCCTATCTGGACCAAGAATCCTAGGGAAGGGGACTGGCTAAATATTAAAGGTTCCTTCCCCCTAGGCAGGATTTTGGGTGCTGGGAAAGTGGGTGGGCTGAGGCTTTGTGAGGGGCTCCATTGATATGGGCAGTGAAGGCCAGTATGGACCCAGCTGTTAGCATAGCCCCATAGCTAGGGCAGGCAGGTGGGGGATGGGAGGACAGTCCCTAGAGTTTACTGTCCTCTCCCAGGGGAATCAGCCCCCAGGGGAACTTCTGTAAACAGAGTGTCAGAGGCAGGAAGAGGGCTCTGGTAATGAGCAGCCCAGCTGGATCCCCTCCAGACCATTATCTAGCATCTCCCATCCAGAGAGGAAAGGACCAAGGAGCACACGTGCCAGCCCGGGAGGGGGGCAGGTACTGCTTGTCCTTACCTTCCCCAGCCTCGTAGTTGCACACTAGAAAAGCCACCTGGGGTCTTCACAGAGAGTCAGAGGGTACCCCCGGGTGGAGGGCCACTGTCCCAGGGTGGGCACTACCCTCGGGAAACGGTGGAAGAGATGAGCACAAGGAGTCTCTCAGCCACTGCAGGACTTAATGCTTTCCTGGGCAAGTCCCCTCTGGCAGATAGCCCTGGGGCCAAGAGAGATATTCAGGCAGGACCTCGCCCGCCCCCTCCATTTCAGATATCCCCAGCCCTGGGTGATTGGGATAAGTCTTAGGGAAGAACCAGGAAAGTGGGGCTCCAATTAGCCTCAGGAAGTAGTTCCCCCCACACCACCTCTGGCAGACAGCTCCCTTGGGCAAGTGCCTAAAGTCATTCCTGACCACTGGCAGGTCCTAATCTTATGTGAAGGGGATCAGTCACCCCTTCCAGAGTTCCCTTCAGCACCCCTCAGAGCCCCTCCCAGAGCTGTTGAACCCAAGGCCCTTGTGTTGCCAAGAAAACCAGCTCTGCTCACTGCTATGGAATTTGTGTGTGCGCTTGGAGGAGGGAGAGGTACACACACACACACACACACACACACACACACACACACACTTGTAGGAGTGTGGCCCAGAGGGTGTGTGTCTGTGCACGTGATTGCAGCAGGGCCAGTAGGGGTGCTTTGGTGTGCTGGGGAGGATTGGACCTCCTTCCTTTTATCAGTTTCCACATTCCAGAGTCAGCCGGGCTGCTTTCCCCAACCCCTCAGCCTGCTGTCCAGGCCGCAGGCCTCCCCCGCTTTTCCTCATTCCAGTCTCCCTGGGTGTGAGGAGGCTTCTTCAGGCCACCTCGGTTTGAGGGGGTGGGGGTGGGCAAAAGGCCAGGTCTTCAAGGTTGGGGACAGCTCCCCCCTAACTCCTCCTGGGGAATGCAATAAGACTCTGACATTCCTGCAGGCTGCCTAAGAGACTTCATTAAAGAGGGAGCTGGGGTGGGTTGGGAACCTTGTTGGCCCTCAGTCTCAGTCACTGGTCAACAGTGACAACTGTGGGGCAGAGCTGTGGTTCACAGACCCCAGAAGGGACTACTTCTGCCCTACAAGGCTGAGTGACTTGTAAAACAATGGCATGCTGGATGTGAAAAGGAAAAAAGACCCCATCTGTGGCCATTCCCTTCTCCTATGCCTGGGAAGCTTGGGGCGGCTGGCCTTCTGTAGTGACTAAGGTATTCTGGAAGGTTCAGGGTTAATTGCAGGGTTATAGCTTATTCAGTGGGTGCCGGGCTCTAGCCAGGGACAGGGCAGTGGGAGGCCCAGCCCTCCTGGCATCACACCGGCTGCGCGTGCTGACAGCGGCATTCTACTAGCCCACTTCTGGTTGGGCCTCAGCCACCACATAGCTCCTGGGGCCACAGGTGTTCCTGCCCAACAGGTGGCGGCTCTCCTAAGATCGCACAGCCTGCCACCCCAAGGGCTCACAGAGCCAGAGGCTGATCTTAGTCACTGATCTGTCTGCCTTGGCTGACAGGTCTGACAGCAGTCAGGTCACCCACAGGGGCACTGAAGACACCCACCTGGGTGGGGGCAGGCCACCCTGGACACACCCAGTCCAAGACCCAGAGCCCTTTCTTGGATAAACACAGCAGTTAGGCTGATGTCCTCATTGTCCTTTTTGCAGTTTCTCTAGCTGTGCAGAAGACCCAACAGAGGACTTAAAATATAGCTGCCTGGCTCTCCCTGACAGGAATGCTAATTAAAAAAAAATGTAGCCTAGGGATTTGAGGTTTTTAAGAATGCTTTCTAGGTGATCCTAACCTGCAGCTCAGATCCTAACCAAAACCCTTTGAGTTATAGGCAGAGATAGAAGCCAGGAGAGAGCAGGAATTGGGGTGAGGTCACACAGCTGAATGATTAGAACTGGCTTGGGATCACCTAACTTAATCAACAGCCTGGGCTCTGCCTCCTGCCCAACTTTTTTCAAGAGCCTATAATAGAGCCCCTTGACCCATCTCTGTTGGGCTAGGACTGCTGTGTTCTGGAGAAGGGAGATGGGATGGACCAAACCAGGGCCCAGAATTGCCTCGGACACGTCAGCGGAACTGGAGCCAGCCACTCTGGCCGCCGGCACAGTCCCGCCTGCGGGAGGGGGCTGGGGGGGTGTTGGCAGCCTCCTGGGGCTGGGCTGCTGCCAGGCCTGGCAAGCAAAGTAGAGCCCATTTGGTGTAGCACCAGGAGACAGAGGCTTGGAGCCCAGAGCTGAGAGTCAGACCTTGCAGAGCCTAACTGTACCTACCCTTAAGTGTGCAAAGAAGAAGTGGGCTCTGAACTGTCCTCTCCACCTCGCTGGGCACATGGCCTGCCTCAGCCTCAGGGAGAAGCACCAGCTCCAGGCCTGATGTGCTCACCAAATGCCTGGGTTCTACCCCACCCACTCTCCCGTCCCTGACTGACCTCAGGCCTGTGTTATGGGTGGGTGCCCACAAGTGTGTCACACACTTGGGTGTGGAGGGCATTCTGGGACCTCAAGAACTGGATGACCAATGCCCTTAGTTGTCCTTACTCACAGAGCCCCTCCTGGAGGTCATGTGCTTCAGGAGGTTGGGCCAAAGGACAGCTTACACCCACATTCCTTGACAAAACTAAGGACACACCCCCACTTTTCCATTGCCTTAAGAGTGGAGGGATGCCTGCTCACGTGTCCTTAACCTGGACCTAGGGTCTCTAGTTAGCATGAAGGTGGTACAATCTCCCCAATGGGTCTTGCTTACAAGGAAGGCAGGGCTCCTGGCATATAAGTAATGCCTGTAGTGGCCAATAATGTTTACTGACCATTTGACAAATGCTTTAGGAAGCAGGTGCTGTGACTGGCTCCAATAGATGCTAAGGTGGGGTTTGTGGTCTGGCGTAATAGCCAAACCCAAATACCTCATCCTGGCTCCTGGGTGCTGAGAGAGCCAGGCCTTTCTGCCTCTGCCCACCAGGCTGTGGCAGAGTCAGACCAACATAGGTGAAGAATCCAGGAGGAAGAGGAGGCGGCATGACCCTTCATTGCTGTTGCCCTCCTGACCCCTAAAGCTTGCTGCTCCAGAGCTCTCCCCATAGCTTTTACAAAGGCTATGGTCACTCTGTAGCCCCACAAGGATCAGATACCAAAACAAAGGCTGTGGTCCGTGTAACAGCCGGAAGCACAGGGCAGTAGCAACTCTGGAGAAGCCGCCCACCCGCACCTGGCCATACACCAGGTACAAGCCAAATGCCTTCAGAACTCACTAAAAGGACTCCCTGTTTGAGGCTGGGGAGGTGGCTCAGAGGTTGCGAGCACAGGCTGCTCCTCCAGAGGACCCAGGATTTGATTACAAGTACCCATTAGGAGACTCACAACTACCAGTTCCAGGGAATCCAGCAGCCTCTTCTGGCCTCCACAGGCACTGAAGCATACACACATGCAGACAGAAACGGCAAAACCTTACACTTTACCTGTTTAAAATCAACAACAAAACAAAACCAAAACAAACAAAACAGGAAGTCCGCAGGGCTGCCCACAACAGCTCTGCATTCTCAAAGATGAAAATCAGTCAAGAAGGGGCTCAGGCTGAGTGTGGTGGCACACACCTTTATGCCCAGTACTTTGGAGACTGAGGTAGGAGGATGTCTGTGAGTTCAAGGCCAGCCTGGTCTATAGAGTAGGCGCAGGGACACAGTCTGAACTCAGGCCTGTCTCCGGCTGTGTTGTAACTGCCTCACCCTTTTCCACCATGGTTAGCTTCTGCCCTCTCCAGATTCCCTTCAAGGACTGCCCACATACGAGCCACGACAGGCTTCCCCAGCCAATAGACTATAGCTTGCAAACTCAAGTTTTCCAAAGCTCTAGAACCATCTTTTGCCTCAGTCTTCCCTTGCAGGGAGAGGTGATGCCGGGGATCAGGCAAAGAAACTTAACATGAATCTTAGAGGAATGGGAATTGGATTAGCTTACTACCTGGATGGTCTTATTACCTGTGAGCTAACTCAGCTCCCTCTCCTACCAACTTGTATGGACACTCCATAGCTTCCAAGCTGCCAGCCCCGTGGTGATCCAATGGTCAGACACGTCTACATATCCTTTTCCCCTTCTTCCCTTTAACTGCTAGGAGAAAGCACAGTTGGTCCCCTTTGTGCAGAGTAAGGAGCACCTCCCAAGCACACCATTTCAGCCCTAAGGTGGCGAGGATACACAGAAGAAAGTTGACGCTGCCAATGGAGGCCTCACACAGAGCCGCCTGCCTAGACTGAGCTCTTAACCATAGCCTTAAACAAGACCCATGGGGAGGTGAATCAGCGGTGTGGCCAGGCTAGCCACGTGCAGGGTCCCCTTCTGCCTGACCTTGGCCTCACAGGAGAAGACTGATTGAGGGGGAGGCCTCTCACCTCCTACATGGGTGTGAGGTGTGGACGAAGGTCATTTGAAGCCCCTACCTGGAAGCCAGGCCAAACCGACCACCCCAAGGAGGCTGGAAACAGTTCTGTGGGGTAAGGAAGTTAGGGGTGCAGCTAACAGTTTTAGGTCACTAAATGCAGCACCACTAAACGTGGTGCTGGTAGGGCCAGAGACACCTGAGGCCTCAGGGTTCTGGTACCTGTCTCAGTTGATTCTCAGTGTGAGCCTCTACCTAAGTGCTCCTTCAGCAGAGAGGCACTGCACAGGCTCTGTAGATAAAGGAGCAAAGGCAGACAAGATCTCTGCCTATGGGAGTTCCTAGCATGTCTATGGAGTAGGCCAGCCAGGGTCGGGGAAAGTGCCACAGTGTTCATCTTGCCGATGCAGAGTAACAGAGGAGAAGGGGCTTTTGGAGGTCCCTAGGGAGCGATCACTTCCCTGACAAAAGGACCCTGCAGGCAGGCTGGACTGTGAGCCTCACCTGGGTAACAAGGCCTTTTCTTCCACTTAGAGCTGGCATAAGGCTCCAGGCATTTAACTCACCTGTCTTAGGACCCATTCTGTCTTCTTCCCTTTCACACACCAGGGGCCCTTGTGCTTTGGAAAAGGGGAATCCACAGATGGGATGGTGGTAAAGGCAGGCTGGGTGAGGGTCTTGTTACCTGTTGCGGCCACATGTGGGGGAAGGGAGGCCCCAGCTCTAGTACAAAAGGCCCTTGTGTGAACAGCAGGTGCCTGGAATGGGAGGGAATTGTCAGCCATTAGGCAGGACTGCCAGCCCAGGGGCAGGCTGGCACACCATGCAAGGCTTGGGCCTCTGGGGCACCCAGAGTGAGGACTGTGTCTGGGTGTGGCCCTCAGGCTGTCCTAGGAGTCTAAGTGAAATGAGCAAGCTGTTGACCTCTGTCATCCTAGGATAAGAGTGGGATCCCAACCTTCATGGCATGTTACAACATGGAGCCCTGGAGGACACAGACCCTGCCTGTCCCAGGGGCAGACCCTCTCAAGCTGGTTATATTCAAGCCCTGGGTTCCAGCTCATACTCACTGGTACCTCCGAAAGCCCCTTCTCTGTTACTCTGGAGTAACAGAAGAAGCTCCCATCTAAATTGGCTGCTGACGGAACTAAGGCAGCGGTGTGCTGAGCAGGTGCTGGCATGTGGGAAGGATGGGTCACTGTCACTTCTTGGGGACAAAGCTGTTTCTTGTTCTAGGGTCCAGCCTAAAGCAGAACCCTCAAAAACTGAGGAGTTGGCCTGATGTACTTGTTCAATCTGGCATTGTCATAGGTGGTGAGGACCATTGTCATAAGAGGTGAGGACGATGGTTTTTCCCTCACCTGAACCATAGGGCTCTTCATCTTTAGTTCATACTTTGAGGACAGGGGCTGAAAAGGGAAGTTTCAATTTATCCAGCCACCCCTCCCCTGGACAAGGGGCACCTGCCAAGCAAGAGCTGCCAGCTAGCCTCTACCCTCCTCTAGAAACCTCACCACTGGCCACACCCGGGCAGCCATGGCCCCCATCCTGGGCAGGTCTGACAGCACGAGTGGAAAAACACGGATCCCATAGTTTCCATGAGAACTTTTCCTGCTGCGGTCTCTCCTCCCTCAGAGGAGGGCGGGACACGAGAGTGTGTTGCAGGGCCAGTGGCCCCACAGCCAGCTTCTCTGCTTACGCACCCGGGCCAACTGCCCATCCTCTCTCTCTCCAGACTCTGCAGGGAGGGGCTTCGGGACCCATAATTCTCCTTCCCTGTCCATGCAGCCAGATATCGGGGCTGGACTTGGCTGGGGCAAGAAGTCCTGGGTTCAGGACGGGAAAACTGTGTTGTCACTGAGCTGTTGGTCCTTGTGCTAGCCAGCCTCCGCATGTATCAGCCTGTAGGATGCTCATTCGTGACATCAACACTGCAATGATAAGATCATGTAGAGATGACAGAGAAGGGACAGAAACCAGCCAGGGGCTCTAGGGACCTGACTCACAGCTCTGGGCTCTGTTGCATCTGAGAGTGGGAAGTGAAGAGTGCTCTGGCCTTCTTGATGTGGCTGACCTTAGCCCTGACTCACCGCTCTTTGCTCTTAGGAACAGAAGATGCACTCCAGGAGCTGCCTGCCCCCTCTCCTGCTGTCGCTGCTGCTGCTCCTGGGGTCTGGGGTACAAGGCTGCCCAGCAGGCTGCCAGTGCCACCGGCCACAGATAGTCTTCTGCACTGCCCGCCAGGGAACCACAGTACCCCGAGACGTGCCACCTGACACAGTGGGCCTCTATATCTTTGAGAACGGCATCACTACACTTGATGTGGGCTGTTTTGCTGGCCTTCCAAGCCTGCAGCTCCTGGACTTGTCACAGAACCAGATCACTAGCCTGCCTGGTGGCATTTTTCAGCCACTTGTTAACCTTAGTAACCTGGACCTGACTGCCAACAAACTGCAAGAGATCTCCAATGAGACCTTCCGCGGCCTGCGACGCCTTGAACGCCTCTACCTGGGTAAGAACCGCATTTGCCACATCCAGACTGGTGCCTTTGATGCCCTTGACCACCTTCTGGAGCTCAAGCTGCAGGACAATGAGCTCCGGGTGCTGCCCCCCCTGCACCTGCCCCGCCTGCTGCTGCTGGACCTCAGCTACAACAGTATCCCAGCCCTGGAAGCTGGAGTGCTGGATACTGCCAATGTGGAGGCATTGCGGTTGGCTGGCCTGGGGCTGCGGCGGCTGGATGAGGGGCTTTTCGGCCGCCTGCGCAACCTCCATGACCTGGATGTTTCTGACAACCAGTTGGAGCACATGCCATCTGTGATCCAAGGCTTGCGTGGCCTGACACGCCTGCGGCTAGCTGGCAACACCCGCATTGCCCATATACGGCCAGAGGACCTGGCTGGCCTGACAGCCCTGCAGGAACTGGACGTGAGCAACCTGAGCCTACAGGCCCTGCCCAGTGACCTCTCAAGTCTCTTTCCCCGCCTGCGCCTCCTAGCAGCTGCCAGAAACCCCTTCAACTGCTTGTGCCCCTTGAGCTGGTTTGGGCCTTGGGTGCGTGAGAACCATGTTGTGCTAGCCAGCCCTGAGGAGACGCGTTGTCACTTTCCACCCAAGAATGCTGGCCGACTGCTCCTGGATCTGGATTATGCAGATTTTGGCTGCCCAGTCACCACTACCACAGCCACAGTACCTACCATAAGGCCTACTATCAAAGAGCCCACACCTTCAACTTCTAGCCAAGACCCCACGTGGCCCAGCATCACAGAGCCAACTACCCGGGCCCCCACCCTACCATCCACGGCCCCACCAACCATGAAGCCTGCTCCTCAGCCCCAGGACTGTCCAGCATCCACTTGCCTGAATGGTGGTACCTGCCGTGTAGGGGCAAGACACCACTGGGAGTGCTTGTGCCTGGAGGGCTTCATTGGCCTGTACTGTGAGAGTCCAGTGGGGCAAGGGATAAAACCCAGCTCTATACCGGACACTCCAAGGCCCTCTCGGCCCCTGCCGCTCACCATTGAGCCAGTGAGCCCCACCTCCTTGCGTGTGGAGCTGCAGCGCTACCTACGGGGCAACACTGTGCAGCTCCGCAGCCTCCGCCTCACCTACCGTAACCTGTCCGGCCCCGACAAGCGGCTGGTGACCTTAGGACTGCCTGCTTCTCTTGCAGAGTACACAGTTACCCAGCTGCGGCCCAATGCCACCTATTCTATCTGTGTCACACCCCTGGGAGCTGGGCGGATACCCGAAGGTGAGGAGGCCTGTGGGGAGGCCAGCACTCCCCAGGCAGTCCGCTCCAATCATGCCCCAGTCACCCAGGCCCGAGAGGGCAATCTGCCGCTCCTCATTGCCCCTGCCCTGGCTGCTGTGCTCCTGGCTGTGCTGGCTGCTGCAGGAGCCGCCTACTGTGTACGGCGGGGCCGGGCAACTTCTACGGCTCAGGACAAAGGGCAGGTGGGACCAGGGACTGGGCCCCTGGAACTAGAGGGGGTGAAAGCCCCCTTGGAACCAAGCTCTAAGGCCACCGAGGGAGGTGGGGAGGCCCTGTCAGGTGGTCCTGAATGTGAGGTGCCCCTCATGGGCTACCCAGGGCCCAGCCTCCAGGGGACCCCCCTGCTAAGCACTACATCTAAGCCAGGAAAGAAAGAGCAGCCAGGGGTCTAGGCTTTCAGTCATCACCCTTCTGCTGCCACACAAAGAAGTTCTCAATATGCACCACAGTGCACACGCATGATGGTACTGTGGGATAGCAGCCAGTCCCTGACCCTCTCTGGGCTGGATCTCATCTGTGAGCTGCTTCAGCCCAAATGAACTATCACAGCCACCAGTATGTCCAATACAGACGCCTGCTGTCTTCTGCAGTGTGCAGTCCTGGGGTGTGAGCCCTGCCATGTGCTGGTAACATGGCTAGGCATATTCGGCTTCCCAAGCCATGGAATCCGGTAAACAGTGAAGGAATCCCCAGAAATAGTGGGTGGGGAAGGCACTAGGGCTGTGGCCTTGGCCCCAAAAGTGCAGGAACACTTGAAACTGGAAAGGAAGGTGCTCTGGGCACATGTGGATTTGCTTCTATTGTTTTTTTGTTTTGTTTTTAATGTATTTATAAAAGATCTTTTCCCGTTTATGCTGGGAAAGTGTTTTTCAAATTCAGTGACAAGGACTTTGGTTTTTGTAAGACTATTGATGATATGAAGGCCTTTTGTAAGAAAATAAAAACTAAAATGAATTGCTTGTCTCTCTGTTTGGGCTTGGGGTACATGAGTTTTAAGACACTGGTCACAGGTCAGGCATGGGCTTGGCAGTAGCCCTGCATAGAATGTTCCAGCCACAGGTCCTGACCCATGTGTGGTAAGGCCTTCACCTGGGTGGGGCAGGAAAATGGACTCCTTAGGGCAGCTTACCCTAAGCTAAGCCATCTTCTGCCAGCAGGAACCACAGTGCGGTGTTTAAGGTTGGAAGGGGCTCATGGCAAACAAAGGACACAGAGGGAGGTCACACCCTCCTTGGGTGTTCTGAAGAACAGTCTACCCCTGCCTTAACTAGAGAAGACAGCCTAGAGCTTCCTCATTCTAGAGCCTTGTAATGGCTGATCTTGGGACCAGGAAGCTTCCAGACTCTACCAGAGTCCTAGGCTAGCCAAGTATGTGGCTCCTTCCTGCTGTCTGCACTGGTCTGGCACAAGCCCTACTGTAAAGAAGGGCCCTGGTGGGGGAAACATGGATCATCAAGGTAAGAAGCCCAATGAACCGAAAGGGGAGGCTGAGATAGAACATTAGCAGCAAGAAGGGCCAAAGGACTGTCTGGCTCACAGCTGGTGCCAAGTTTGGTGGCCCTGGGTACTCCTTTACTTCTTGCCCTGGAGATGTGCCTATCAATTCTGGAACACCCAAAGAAGTGTTTTCTAGGAAAACTACAGGCTGTGGGGGCAGCGAGACTAGGTTCAGGGACAGCTGTGGCCTGGACTTGGTGTGGGCGGCTCTGAAAACTAATGGATGCACACTGTCTTTGCCTGTTACCCTTAAGGGTGAGAGAAGAGTTGGGCCCTGGGGGAGTAGAAGGGCCCAGTATAAAGCAGAAGCCAGTCACTCACAGGCTTCACTGCCAATCAGTGTCTTTCTGTGGGTCATGCATGGTCCTGGTACTAAGTCTCACCCCTGAAGGGAAGGAGGAGGCCCAGCCAGGCCTGGGGAACAGGCACTGCGGTTTGGGGTGTTGATGTCAGCATCAAGTCAGGCTCAGCCACATGAGGCTCTGGATTCAATTAGTGGCTGCTGAGGGCTCTGGAAGAGGGAGGAGGTGGATGGTGGGTCATGTGGGGCAGTAGGTGGTAGCGTTAAGCCTGGGCAGGGGCCCTTTCTACTTAAGGCTGCCGTGGTGGCGGCAGCAGCCCAGGTGGATTTCCTGTAGGCCTGGATTCTATTAGGACAGCAGGCGTGGTGAGCCTGCCCCTCTCAGCAGCCCCATCAAAGGGGCCTTTGTGGGCCTGCGGACCGCAGCTGAAGAATGGTGACTGCTGAATAAATGTTTTTGCTGCAAAGCAAACCTGGCCTAGGGGATGGCATGGTGGGGTGGCAAGACCTAGAGGAAGGAGAGGAGTCCCCCAAGAAAAGTATCCCGATCATGCCATCCCTAGTGGGGACCAGGCCACGATGCCAGTCTCCACTGAAGGTAATTCTACCAACACAAGGCCAGATGGATGTGGGGAGGAGTGTGGGTGTTCTCTCCAGAAGCACTGTTCCTTGGAGTTTTGTAAACTCACATTCCAAGCCTGAAAATCACCTTTAGAGAAGAGGAAAGGCACATCCCATGTGGCAAGCTGGGCGGGACCCTAACACCTACTTCCTGATCTAGACAGAGGTGAGCAGCCACAGGGGAGGGCTTTCACCCTGTTGCTACAAGGGGTAGGACCTGTAGTTTTACTCACACGTTTATACCGCCTTCAGTCACAGCCTTCTCAGTGCACCCAGGAGACAGAAACATGAGACAGGCATGTCTCCTCATTTTCTGGACCAAAGCTGCTCTTTAGTAGGAGCTTTGTAGAACCTCTTATTATCCTTTACCTCCCCCTAAGTTGAACCTGGGATCTGGCACACAGGATATATTGGAGAGTCCCCTGGATGGCAGCCTGAGCCCTCCACATGGGATGAGGAAGCCTGGCAACACTCTGCCACTCTGCACTGTGGCAAGCATCCTTATAGACACTCCAAAAAAATGACAAGGGGAGGGCAGAGATGGAAACCATGACAAATGCCCCTGGAAGAGGAGGGTGGGGAAGGGCATGTGCCTGACCCTTAAAGCCCTGTAGCTCTTGTGAGCACAAACTGTTCTGTCTAAACCAAGATGGAAAATCTGTAACAGAGAGATCAAGGTGGCAAGGAGACACAGCTGCCAACCTCCCCCATAGCTGTGCCTAGAGCTGGGCACTAAGTACAGTTTTCATCTTCAATCATAGTGGGGAGATCTGCTTTACAGTAAACCTGCGAGGACACAGGGACGTGCTGCTTCTCTCAACAGCCTAGATACTGGAATGCACCAGTGTCCACCAGCTTTGTGGAGGCTGGAGAGTCCTAGTTCCCTTGCCAAGGGTGTCAGCTTGCCAGGGCATAGGCCAGGGCTTGGGGGCTGAGGGGAGGAATGCCGGCCTGGCGGGCCATCTGGGAGTAATTTGACAAATTCCAGTCCTTGTTGGTCCTTCGAGGCTATTCTTAACTGCTGTAATTATAGGGTCAGCCCTGGCCAGTGGCACCATGGGGTCTGGGCATGGTTAACTCTTCCAGGGGCCATCCTAAGGCTAGGCAGGAGATGCCCTGCAGGGGACGGGATACTCAGCATCACTACCAGAGTGGAGCCTGATTGGCTGGAAGTGGTAGGTCAAGAGTACCAGATGGATGGTACCGGGCACACTGTACACCCACAGCACCTCTGCTGGAGGCCTGTAGGGAGCAGGTCACCTGACTTGAGTAGGTCTGGAAGAAAAGATGCTAGGACAGTGCCAGGCCTGGGGCGGATACATAAGACAGTGGTTGTGCAGCCCCAAAGCCTAGTACCTCTGACTCCTCCAGGGAAGGGCCGCCCTGATGGTATCTTTCTTGAGGCCTAGCCTCTGACTCTGAATATGCCTCAGCTTTGCCTTCTTCACTATGAAATAGATACTGTCAAGCCAGGCATGGTGGCACACTTGTTTAATCCTGGCAGAGGCAGGTGGATCTCTGAGTTTGAGGCCAGCCTGGTCTACAGAGTGAATTCCAGGGCTACACAGAGAAACCTAGTCTCTAAACAACAACAACAACAAAAAAACAATAAACAAGTATCCTGACCTCTCCCTATGCATTAGAGGTTGGGATGTAGAGTCTCAGTCTTCCTGACTGTACCTTATCCTCTGAGGGCATAAAGAATACCACTTTCCCAGGCATTCCCTGATCCCTATGATGTTCTTATTTCTGGGCCTCTGAGAAACCCTTGCTCCTCTGTAAGTCAGATTCTGCAGTTCTGTACTATTATAGAAAGAATAAGCTGGACAAGATAGCCAAGGACCAGGACCTTTTCTGGCTTTAGTATTCCCCAGTCAACCTACCCAGAAGGGTTCCTGGCCAGCCCTTCCATTAATCACAGCTGAGGCTTCAGAGCAGGGACTGAATTCCTCCCTCCTTCCCCTGCAGCCATCCCTGGCAAAGTCTCTGAGCCTCTTGGAGCCTCCATCTCCTTAGCTATTCTTGATGCTCTCGCTCACACAGATTGAATAGACTGTTTATCCTAAGTGCCAACTTGCTGGTGACTGGTTTATCAGCCATTGCAGACCAAGGCCATCTCTACACAAAGCCTGGATCCCACCAGGCATGACCATAAACTTTCTTCCATGCTCCGGGAGGCAGGAATGAAGAATGAAGTATACATTACCTTCCTGTGCTATCTGGGAATATGTGTGAGGTGGACTCATATGTGAGGGCAAACTTCTTAAATAAATCTCAGTGGACTCCAAGCCTACATGTATCTGCTATACATTCCTCCAAACACAGCCATATGCCCTATCATCTCATAACCATCGATGTCTGTCTTTCTACTACAACCTCAAGTATACTTGGGTCCTCAGCTCCATGAAAACATCCATAGCAAAATCAAGCCCATTCCTGCCATCTGTACCCCCATGACACATTTTCAAGGTCTCCCCCACCCTTAATTTAAAAACACACTTACATGAACTCCTAAGTAGTGATGTGTGCCCATGACCAGGAGACTACTTTCTTGACAGAGCCCCCAGAGGACAGAATGTCCATTCATTGGCCCATTTAAGACTGCCTCAGCACCCCCTGCTGGTAAAGCTGGGGATCCTGGCGATCTGGGCCCAGCTGCAGCCAAGGCTCAGCATCTGCCACACTCTAGTGCTCAGCCAGCCTCAATGGCAGGGGCCATCACCAGTGGCCAGTGTGGATACCTTCTAGACTCTTAGCTCCCAACTCCCAGCATGAGTTCCTACCCAGGTGAGGTGTCCAAGGTGATGGAAGCCAGAGCGCTGCTGAAGAGGCGGGTGTCCCAGAGCTTCACTTCTCGCTCACGCATCTGTGGGGGATCCAGGGAAAGGCTAAGAGGAATCTACCTGCTCCTGGAACCTAATGCCTGAGGGTGCAGCCTGGCACCTGCCCTAGAGCAGAAGGGAGTCATGACAGGGAGGCAGAGTTTGGGTTTTCATGTCCTGCCCTGCCCCTTTAAGAACTTTTAGGTGACAAGGGACAAGGGGCGTTTCCCTCCATGGACTCTGGTCCCTATGGGGCCACCATGGCTCCCGGGGTCAAGCTTAGCTACTGCAAATGGAATCTGCCAGTTTTCTAAAGCCCTCAGTTCCCTGGGGCCCTGAGACCCAGCTGCACAGCCAGGCCGTATATGGACAGGCCTGTAACTGGCTGTCTGCACCCCACCTCCCAACGGCCCCACCCAACCTTCTTGAAGCAAGAGCCTAAAGGACTAGGTAAGTCCCTGGCTGGCAGTGCCATCGATGCTGGAGGAACCACTACCTGGTTGAATCCGGTGGACACAAGGTGCTCCTGAACGCCCGTCCACGCCAGCCTGGTGTCTCTGTTGTTCTCATGGGCCAGCGCGCTCTGTGGGAGATAAGAGACAGCACTGAGCCAGCAGGGCCCCCTGCTGGGGACAAGGATAGCTTGAGTGGCTAAAAGCGGGGATGTTCTGCGCCCATTTGTTTGAGCACCCACAGTGAACAGAAGAGGTCCTGAAGGCCACATGTGTCATAGGAAGAGCAGCCCTGACTCCACCTTTGAGGACATCTCTGCATGCAGGGGACGCCAGGCTCAGGTTCATTCTCCCTCCTCCTGACATGGCTGGTGAGGAGGGCCAAAGCCAGCAGTACTTTCTCAGCTCTGTGCATGCCCTGTGAAATGCATGGTTGAGGGTCCTCATTTAGGAGCTGCATGAACTTGGGGAATGCACACCCTCTGAAGAGCTCTTTCTTCTCACTTGTAAATGAGGCTTACAGAGCCCATGCCACCCACTCGTTGGAGCTGCCTGGAGGATCAACTGAGAGTGCAAATAGAAGGACTGGGCCTTGAGAAAAGCCCCGTGCAAATCACAGGATTAGCAGGATTACTGCGGCCTCCTGTCACTGCCAGCAGGCCAGAGTGAGGGCCTGGGGCCAAGCTCCGGGTAACATCCTGGAGAGGGCGAAGCCGTGCCCCTGGCGGCCCTTCAGGGGTGTTAGAGCATCTGACAGACAGGAAGGCTGGAGGCCCCAAGAAAGGAAAAAGAAGTTCACATAGCAGGCGGAGCAAATGTTCCTGTCCCCCTTGGGTCCTGGCAGGAGGGAGTCCAGGGGCCAGAGGAAATGCAAACAGCTCTCTCCCAGTCACCCTGGCCCCTGGAGCCTGAGACAAGGACCCTGTTACCAAAAATAGCTCACCCCAAATGTGGCCAGCCTCCTCCAAACTTCCCACGATCTCCTCCTTGGGAATGAATGAGAGAGGGAAGCGTCTTGGAGAAGCTGGCCCAGGCCCCTCCCCAGCACACGGAGGCTGACCCCAGCGTGGGAGACCACTGGAAATGCTCTGCCTGTCCTTCAAGGGGCTTTTCTCACTGTTCCCTTCCGACCCAGCGACAGTGACACAGGAAGTTGAGAGTTAGAGCCTGAGAACTACGTCCCCATACTTCTCTCTCCATGTAAGAGGGGCTGTGGGTCAGGATGAGGGTCAAGCCCCACCTCTGACGCATTTTATGGGTCAGCAGTGTCACTTGAGCTCTTGTTTTTTTACTGGTATGCAATAACCCTTGTGAAGGTAGAAAACTAGATGGTTCATAACCAGTCTGCATTTCACTCGCTCTCTCATTCATAGTCAACAAACACTTGGGGCTTACCATGGGTCAAGAGCTGCACTAGGAGGCAACAGTGGGCAGAACAGGCTTCAAAGACTAGGGATGTGAGTAAAGTTGCTCATAATGTGAATATGCTGTTAGGAGCTGGAGACACATGACTACAAAGCAGGTAAGGTTCCCAAGTCCATGGAACATTTACACATCAGGAGGCCAACCAGACTGAACAGAATAACTTCACTGCAGTTAACATTAAAGGCCACAAAGGAGCAAAATGAAGGTTATAAGAGGCCAAATCAGACTGCCTTGGTGAAGACCCAGCCTTGTCTCCACTTCTTCTGTCCCTGAATGAGTTCTGTGCCTCAGTTAGCTCATCTGTGAGAGGCACAATGAGCCAGGCGTGGTGGTGCACACCTGTAGTCCCAGTACTCAGGAAGCAGAGGCAGGTTGATCTGTGCGAGTTTGAGGGTAGCCTGGCCTACACAGAGAATCCTGTCAGGTGGGGGTGGGGGAGAAGCACGATGACATCTTCCCAACGACATCTATTGTAAGCACTAAGTGTTAAAATCTGCTAAAATGCTCAGCACTGCACTGTGTTTTGTTGGTTGTTTTTCTTTTTTGGGGGGGGAGGGGAAGGGCATGTTTTTCTAAGACTGAGTCCTGCCACATAGTTTAGGTTGGTCTTGAACACCTGGTTTTCTGCGTCAGCCTCCTAAGTGCTGGACTTACATGTTTACAAATGTGGTGCACATTCAGCTGCAAATGTGTATTTTACAAGGTAATAGGGCACAGAATGTAACTGGAAACACTATAAAGGAACATTTTTTTATTTGAGCTAGAATGAAGAATCCACACAGAGCTTTAGCTCTGCAGAGAGACTGGAAGCACACGGCCCCGTGAAGCTGCAGGAAGAGGAGGTAGCTAAGCTGGTGTCTCCGAAGCTACCGTGGTCAGCAGAGTAATGACCCATAGGAGCTGAGGAGGTAGTTCACTTCAACACAAGCAGTAGTTGGTATTGGTTCAAACTTTGGGAGTCTGACCCTAAGAAGTTTATTTTAGGCATATTTAAGCACAGCACAATTTGGTAAAAACTTTCCTGTTGATAATTAACTCAATCCTGTGTGCACAGTAAAGCTTAAGACATGACACCAAAATTATTTTTTAAGTACATGTGATACCTTCCATAAAGATGGGTTCTACAGACTAACAAGCTCATAAGGGTCTGGGGGAGGATCCGGTGTGGTCTTGGCTACACAGATAGTGCAGATGCCATAGGCTGGTAACCACATCTGCTCCCAGACTTCTGGGCGGATAGACAGGCCAGGCCTCCCTCCCTGTGTGTTTAACATTCCTGACTTCTGGGGCTGGAGAGATGGCTCAGCAGTTAAGGGCACTGAGTCCTCTTCCAGGGACCCAGGTTCAATTCCCAGCACCCACATGGCAGCTCACAACTGTCTGAAACTCCAAGATCTGACATTCTCACATGGATATAAATGCAGGCCAATGCACATAAATAAAGGTAAATATATTTAAGAAAAAAACATTTGTGATTCCCCTAGTGCTTATCTGTGAGCACAAGAAGCCTGTAGCTCCCACAGCTGAGGATGGTTGCCACTGGCAGAGATATAGAACAGAGTAGAATACACTTCGGTCCATATCTCCAACCTTCCCATTCACATATGGAGAAGGCAGGGGCCTACACAGCCGAAGCTGTCTGCCTTGACTGCCCATAATACAGCTGTAGGCCCTTACAGTTCTCAAGCCTTACGAGCTAGGAGCTATTATCATGAGGGGGTCCTGTGACAGGCTAATCGCTGGAAGGTGGAAGTGGCCAGTGGGGCTGCCCACATTCTTTACTCCTAGTAAAGCCCCTCCGGGGGCGCCTCCAGCCCCAGATCCCCAGCACCCGTCCAGATGTCCTCTGGTTTCCAGCAAACTTCCAAGGCTGGCCTACAAGATAGGGTCACCGAGCATCCTGATATTCATGGCCCCTGACAATTCTCCTCATATCTGGCCTGGGAAAAGAACAGGAATGGTAGTGGACCAGCAGCCCAGCCCTGCCACAATCAGGGGGCAGTGGCACATTTACATCTCTGCTGAGGTGCAGGGACAGCACCTTTCCAGCATCATGGCAACACTTCCTGTGTAGGGGAGGGAACTTCTCCAGAGATGTGCAATCTCCTACGCAGCTACAACTACCAGCAGATACCTACTTGGCTCTTGGCTCCCTCTCCTTCCTCCCCCTATCTCTCTTTTTGAATCACCACATAGCCATGATGACAGAGAACCCAGGTTTGGTTCCCAGAACCCACATAGAAACTTAAAACCATCCATAATCCCAGGCCCACTTACATACAAACAAATACATGCAGATTAAACATTCATACCCATAAAAATATTTTTAAAAAAGAGAAGATTTATTGCTTCTCTGGATTAGCAATGGCTTCAGGACCTTGCTTGCCCTCATCCTAGGCTCATCCTAGGGGGTGATTAGAGAGACTGAGCTGGGGAGCTCTGTTCCTCTGCTGAGTCCTAGGCCAATGACAGTTGCTTAGGCTAAAACAGAAGTTTACTTGAGTCTGAGCAACACAGCAAGAATCTCCATCTCAAAAAAAAAAAAAAAAAGGTGAAGGCAGGAAGATCAGAGGTTCAAGGCTAGACTCAGCCATGTAGTAAGTTCAAGACAAACTTAAGTCGCATGAAGCCCTGTCTCAAAATCAAAAACATCCTGGTAGTGTTTTCTTTAATCACAGCACTTCGGAGGCAGAGGCAGGTGGATCTCTGTGAGTTCAAGGGCAACGTGGTCACAGAGCCAGTTCCAGGCTAGCCAGAGCTACACAGAAAACCCTGTCTCAAAAATAGGGGTATAAAATACAGTAGGGAGTCACCCAAGGGTCACTTGCTCCAAGACCAAATGCCTAGAGGCACAGGCCAAAGCCGACAGTGGAGAGAGTACAATCCTGGAGGTATGTGTAGCCTCCAGTCTCCAGGACAGTGGGGTTCAGATGAAGAGAGGCCCAGGACAGGCACAGGTAGGGTGCAGGGCAGCACACTCCACCCCACCCCCACCTTGATTCCTGCTAGACAGGAAGGGGGAACTCAGAGAAAGCACTTTCAGAAGGAGTCTCTCTGAGCTGGCCCCTTAGCTCACACCACCCTGGCCGCCAGCCGTGGTTTTCCTAATAGAATCCAGGTGTGGGCCAGATGCCCTGGGCGGAAGTTGGGGGGGAAGCAGGGACGGTTGGAGGGCAGCATTCCAGGCCTGCTGCCGCCCCCGCATTGCTTGCGTAGGGCCTCAGAGCCAAGCACAGGCACCATCCCAGCGGCCAGTGGAGCTGCCCACGCTCTTCCCAGATCTCCTGGCTAAAGCCCCTCCAGGGGGTTCCTCCATCCCCCACCCCTCACCGCCATCCTCAATGACTGCCTGTACTCTTCAACAACTTGGAGTCCCTTGGCTAGCAGCCACGCCAGCTCCACCTCAGCCTTACTCACAGACCACCTCTGTGGGGTGTGAGGGAGGCGTAGGAGGGAAGAAAAGGGGGGGAGTGATGGGAGAGAAGGCAGGCTGGAAAGAGGCCACTGCAAAGGGGAATGGAGAAAGAAACGCTAAAGGATTTGGCCCAGGGTGGTGCCCAGTAGGCATGAGTGCAGGTGTTTTATGTAGCGCCTCAGAACCCTGGGCAAGGGACCCTGAAGGGGCTTCTATCTCACCTTATAGCAGATATGGGGAACCTCTTTCTAGGCAAAGGCTTGGAGGTCTGAGAAAGCCTACCACGCAAGGCCTACTATTCATAACCACTCAACCTGAGATTCAAATGACCCCGTGAGATGAGATCAGCAGCCTAAGAACACAAGGCTAAGGTGTGGTCAACTCTGCTCTCAATTCTCCTATCAGATGGGGCCTCTTTTCAGCCCTCAGCCTGACAGAGCAGAACTAACTGTTTAGCCCAAAAGAGCATAATGTACTATGTGAATAGCTTTTGGAGGATGAAGGGATGCCCAGGCTACCCTTAACTTCCTATGAGTAACCAGATCTTAAAATGGGAGGAAAACTATTGTGATGGACCTAGGTCTTTACCTCCCTGGGGGAAAATGCTTCTAGTTCTTTTAAGAAATATAGATTTGTCAAGTAGTGGTGGTGCACACCTTTAATCCCAGCACTCAGGAGGCAGAGGCAGATGGATCTCAGTGAGTTCGAGGCCAGCCTGGTCTACAGAGTAAGTTCCAGGACAGCCAAGGCTACCCAAAGAAATCCTGTCTCAGAAAAAGAAAGGAAGGGAGGAAGGGAGGAAGGGAGGAAGGGAAGGAAGGAAAAAGAAAGGAAGGAGGAAGAAAGAAAGAAAAAAGAAAGAAACAAAAGAAAAGAAAAGACAGACAATTTCCTGAGGCTGAAGAGATGGCTCAGCTATTAAGAGAACTGGCTACTGTCTAGAGGATTCCACAGGGGTTTGACTCCCAGCATCTATATGGTGGCTCACAACTCTCTGTACTTCAAATTTCAGAGGATCTGATACCCTCTTTTGGCCTACAAGGGTACCAGAAATGCATGTGGTATCATATATATATACCTGCGAAATGCTTATACCCATAAAATAAAAGTATGAGTGTTTTTTTCTTTTTAACGTTTTTTTTCTAAAACATTAAAAAAAAAAAAAAAGGCCAGGCATGATGCTGCACACATTTAATCCCAGCACTTGGGAAGCAGAGGCAGACAGATCTCTATGAGTTCGAGGCCAGCCTGGTCAGGGCTACACAGAGAAATCCTGTCTTGAAAAACAAACAAGAAAACAATAAAAGAAATCCTAGGGTTAGAGATGGTTCAGGGTTTTAATGTGTATGATGCTCTTGCATAGGACCCAAGTTTGGTTCAGAGCACCCATTTTAGGTAGCTCAAACTGTCTGTAACTCTAGCTCCAAGGGATCCAATATTTCTGACCTCTCCAGGCATCTGCACTCACATAACAAACCCTTACCCAGACACATGTGCAGACACATAATTCAGAATAATACAAATTGGGGCTCAGTGGTTAAGAGAACTGGCTGCTCTTGCAAAGGACCAGGGTTTGATTTCCAGCATGACAGCTTACAACCATTTGTAACTTCAATTCCAAGGGAACCTAATGCCCTCTTCTGGCACCTATGAGAACTTCATGCATGTGGTGCACACATACATGCAAGCAAAATAATCATACATATAAAATAAATATTTTAAAAAGAATAAAAATAAATGTTTTTTTAAAAGGATAGAAATATAAAACTACCAATTAGGGTGGTACAGATCAGAAGAGCTGGCTCAGCAGATAAGAGTGTTTTCTGCTCTTCCAGAGAATCTGAGTTGAGTTCCAAGCACCCACATCAGGTGGCTCACAACTTCCTGCAACTCTAGCTCCAGGGATCAATCTCCTATGCTATCTTCATTGGGCACCCATGTATATCTGTGTACATGCAGACTCTGTCTCTCTCTCACACATACATACACATAAAGAAGTAATAAAATAAATCTTGAGAGAGAGAGGAAACAGAAACAGAAATTCACTGATTTCACTCCCTGCTTAAAATCCCCTAGTGGTTTCCCACAGTCCAGGGTCTAGGTCTTTTGTATAGATAATCCCCTCTGAACCTTTCGGATTATCTCTAAAGCGAACTCTTGTCTCCCCTCTATACCCATCAGATGACTTCTAGAACACTCTTCCCAACTCAGGCCATCTGCTTATGGCCTCATGGAAAACTGAGTCCTCATCTGAGCCCTCATTTCATAGGACAAACACTAAGCCCTCCCGAACAAAGAAGCCCTCAGCAATCATTGGGACAAGGCCACATGTGTGTGGCCCTGTAAACTGTTGTCTACAGGGTCTCAGTTAGAGAAACGAATGACTCTCCAGAGGCCCCATGCCTGCTGCCTCATTTGGAAATCATGACAATGTGGGCTCTAGGCACCCACCACAGGGATAACAAAACACCTACAATCCCCAGGTCTTACAGGAATGGGAAGTCAGTCTACACTATGGTTAAAAGAAGGAGGTACAAAAAGAGGAATGAGGGCTCTTTCTGACTTCTCAGTAGCTGGTCTCCGGTGACCAGTTGGGAAAAGAAATAAGGTTCTCAAAGGAGGGGAGGAAGCTGAAATCTCAAATTACATTCCTGAAGTCAGGGAATGCCTCTATGGACAGCATGGCTGCAGCCCGCCCTATGATCAAAGGAGCCAGAGATCAGACCTCAGAAAGAGCTCCAAGCAGCGAAAGCTGCTGCCACCACCAGGTCCCTCCATGTGCTGCACTGTGTGGTCCTGGGTAGGGGTTTCTACCCACCTGCACTGGACACATAACTCACCTGACAGTCCTTGGTCCCTGCTCTGGGGTCAAAGATCCGTAGCTGCTTGTCCTAAAAAAGAAGGGAGAGAGAAACACAGGATACAATGAAAACCTGAGTGTTTCTGGGGGTCAGCCTGTCTCTCACACCACAGGCCCTCATCAGTTGGTACATTATACAGACTGGCATCACAGATCAGATGTTACTCCCTAGCTGGGGGTCTTCCTTCTTAACTGGAGGGCAGGGCCCTTCCTGTGTAGACTCCCAGAAGATTATACTTGATTATACCTTCATAATCACTATTATCTACCACGTATGTCATAAGTATTTCCTTTCCACAGCTTTTTTTTTTTAAGGCAGGGCTTATGTGATATTGTTATTTTTGCACTTAAAGAACTTCACACTGAGGTTGGAGAGATGATTCAACCGATAGTGTCTGCCGTGTAAGCATGAGGACCTGAGTTTAGACCCCAGCACTTACATAAAAACCAGGTGTGCATGTGTAACCCTGGCCCTGGGGTATACTGTTGGCCAGCCTCACCGAGTCAAACTGACCCAGGTAAGAGACGCTATCTCAAAAACATACAGCGGTGGAGGACGGGAGACATAGCTCAGTGGTTAAAAGCGCTGGCTGCTTTACCCGAGGACTTGGGTTTAATTCCCAGAACCCACACTGTGGCTCACATCCATTTATAACTATCCAGCTGGCCTCTGAGGGCACTGCAGTCATGTGGTATAGATACATATCCAGGTAGAACACTCATACTCATAAAAAACCTAAAAAGTAAAAAAAAAAAAAAATACACAATGGGATCAAGTAAGAAAGATGGCTCAGCAGGTAAACGTGCCTGCCACCATGCCCAGCAACCTGGGTTTGAAACCCATGTGGTACAAAGAGAATGCAACCCCGTAAGTTGTGTTCTGAGCTCCACATGTGGCACGTGTCCCCCACCCCAGTAAATAAACAAAGTGGAGTGACCAAATAGGACACTTAACAACAACCTTTTCCTTCCCCATACACACCCCACATAAACAGGATAACACACACATTCAGTGTGGTGGAGAGTGAGCCGGGAAGACACCAATATCAACTCCGGCCTCCGTGTGCACATGTCCATACAGACATATACATAGAACAGACACGCACACACAAAGGGCTTTCTGTTTAGCTTCAGTAATCCCTGTCTCAGCCTAATAAGTGCTCTTCGGTGTTGCTGAGACAAGGTCTTGGTGTGTTACACTGTGCAAGCCCTGAATTGACAGCAACTCCACTGCTGACTCAGCTTAAGCGCTGGGATTACAGGTGCACCAGCAGGCCTAAAGAACTTTTAATCAGAAGAGGCTAATCTTTCCTAACCACCCCTTCAGTGAACTAACTGAGCAAGATTGCCTGAGGGCTAGGATGGAAAAAGAAAGAAATCTAAGCTGAAACAAAGTGCCCAGGCCCTATAGAGGCCCTTACTTCTGCAGGTTGACCTATGTGTGTACATGCTGTCT
Organism: Pachyuromys duprasi; assembly: GCA_028658305.1. Taxonomy (NCBI): domain Eukaryota; kingdom Metazoa; phylum Chordata; class Mammalia; order Rodentia; family Muridae; genus Pachyuromys; species Pachyuromys duprasi. The sequence goes on along the minus strand of CM053757.1, from coordinate 16,903,923 downwards.
ACACGCACAAGCACACAAACAGAAAAAGCTGGGACGTGTGCTAATGGTGAAGCTCCACAGTGAAGCCCAGACCTAGCGTACAGGCCTACAAAAGGTCCTCAAGCACTGAAAGAAAAAAAACAAATCAGCAGAGTTTACAGCCACGATTTATAGGTTTGGCCATAATGAAGTTTAGGTGCAAAGAGGGAGCTGAGGATAACATGACATGCTGTGAGTCTACCATGGTCAAAATAAATACAAATCTCCATTTGAGTGACCATGTCTTTGTACACTTTCAGAGTTACACAAAGAGAAAGAGCTGAGCTCAGACCAGTGAGTCGATGCTCGATATGAAGGGTGAGGAAGCGGGGTTTGACCAACATTTCCACTTTATATTTTAGCATAGCTCAACTTTGTTTCCATCACCTCAGATGCCTATTTTCATATTTTGAAAAATTATGCTCAGATTTACAAATTTAAAATATTACCATTTGTATCAGTACCAAAGAGCTGAAATGCTTAGTTATAAATCTTACAAAGTATCAACAAAACATGAGGCCAACTATAAAACTCTGGTAAAGGATCCCCAAGATATAAACAAATAAGCGGATATTCCATTTTTATGGCTATAAAATCAGTCTGGGGTTAAGAAGACGACTGGGAGAATAGTTATTACCGTTCAAGCCTGAGGACCTGGTTTGGACCACTAGCCTATGTGTACAAAACTAGGCACAGCCATGCACACCAGTAATCCAAGCACCAAAGAGTAGTGGCGGAAAGATCTTCGGGGCTTGTTGGCTAACCAGTTTCGCCAACTGGTGGGCTTCAGGTTCAGTGAGAACAGCCTCAAAAAATAAGGTGGATAGGCTGGGCATGATGGCATACACCTTTAATCCCAGAACTCAGGAGACAGAGACAGGTGCTGTATGAATTAAAGGCCGCAGCGTGAGACACTAAGTAAATAAAGTAGTGTAAGAGGTGGTGAGATAGCTCAGCAGATAAAGGCTGAGCTTTATCCTCGTTGGGTTTTTTATTCAACTAAACACAAGCCAGAGTTAAGAAGAACCTCCTTTGAGAGAATCCCCCAGCAGATTTCCTGTAGGTGACTAATCCTACAGGGCATTTTTTTGACTAATGATTAATGTGAGAGGGCCCAGCTCACTGGGGTGGTGAAAACTTTCCTCCCCAACTTGCTTTGGTTGGTGGTGTTCACAGCAATAGCAACCCTAACAAAGATACTGTGCAAGCCTGAAGGTCTAAGTTTGAATCTTGGAACCTTTGTAAAGGTGAAAGGAGAAAACCAATTTCATAAAGTTGTTCTCTGATCTACTCAACTTGTATACCCTGGCACAATCACAAAATAACTTTTTTTCTTTTTGGCTTTTTGATACAGGGTCTCTACATTAGACCTGGCTATTCTAGAATTCACCCTGTAGACCAGGCTGGCCTTGAACTCACAGGGATCCTCCTGCCTATGCCTTATGACTGCTGGGCTTAAAAGCGTGTTCCACCATGCCTGGTCATTTTTTTTTAGTTATTATTAGTAGTAGTAGTAAAATAAGAGGAGTGCAGTGATGACTCAGTGGTTAAGAGCATTTGTTGATGCCCGAGAGAAGCAGGTCTAATTCCCAGCACTCACATCCTGGTTCACGACCGTTACTGACTCCAGTTGTAGTGCATCCATTGCCCTCTTCTGACCTCCACGAGCACCGACCGTGGACATGGTGCACATACACATAGCACTCACACATGAAAGAAAATAAATACATAGTGAGGGCTGGACAGTGGTGGCGCACGCCTTTGATCCCGGCACTCGGGAGGCAGAGGCAGTAGGTGTCCAAATTCAAGGTCAGCCTGGGTTATATAGAAAGACTCTGTCTGAAAAATGTGTCTGAACATGGTGACATTTGCCTTTAATCTCAGCACTGAGGAGGCAGGGGCAGGCAGACCTCCATGAGGTCAACCTGGTCTATATAGCCAGTTCCAGGTCAGGTCTACATAGTAAGACTCCGACTCAAAACTAATCATCTTAAACACAACAACAAAATAATAAAGGAAATGGGTGTGAAGAGAGGGGAAATACAGAAAGTTTCTGTATTATCTGCTACATTTTTCTTATAAAACAGTTCTGAAACAGTCTGTTAAGTAAAAATAAAACTGTGCCAAGAAAGATGACTTGTGTCTATAATTCCAGCCAGCATTCAGAAAGTGTGTGTGGGGGGGGAGATCATCTTGAATTTGATGCCAACTTGTATTACATTGTGAAATTACAGGTCAGCTATGGTTATGGAATGAGACCCTATCTCAAAATATATTTTGAGATGGCTGGAGAAATGGCTCAGCAGTTAAGAGCACTGGATACTATTCCAGAGGACTCAAGTTCAATACCCAGCACCCACATATCAGTTTAAAACCATCTGTAACTCCAGTTCCAGGGGATCTAAGGCACCAGGCATCTACATGGTACACAGACACAATGCAGACAAAACACCCATACACATAAAACAAGCAAACAAACAAAACCCAAACCACAGATCTTTAAAAAAGAAAATCTATCAATAAATAAAAGTTAGACCAAATATAAGGAAAGCCAAGTTACGTTTGCTCTGTGCACCGCCTGGGTCTGGGTGTTTGTTAAGGAACTCTGAACAGCCAATTCTAGTAAGGAGGGAGATCAAAGCCATAGGCTGCACTCTGTAGCCAGAGTAGTCACACACACACACACACTGCCTAAAAGAAACCTGAGATGAACCTCCAAAGACAAGCATAAGACAAGGTAGATAATCACAAGCAAGATGCTGAGACAGGCTTGCCGGTATGTGATGTGAAGGGGGAAAGGCATAGAATGAAGCAGATAGAGGGAGTTGAAGAGCAATGGGCAAAAACAGAGCTGCAGAAGGCCGAAAGTGGCTAGAGACAGCCTGGGCATCCAGGCCGGCCTAGCAGTCAGAGAGGCCCAGGGGTCTTCTGAAAAGCTTTCCAACTGCACCTTATATTGCACCAGGTACACTTCAGGGTCCTGAGAAGCATTGCCCCCAACAGCCAGGGCTCCTGGGGCCATGTGAGATCAGACATGAAGATGAGAAGGCAGAGTATGAGTAAGTCCAATCAGAGCTAGAGACAGGGCAGAGACAGGACAATGACAGCAAAGGACAGAGAACAACCTAAGAGAATAAGAACAGGAAAACAGAAGAACGACATATACAGGACAGGAGAGATGGAAAATTTCCAAGATCGAGAACTAGAGAAGTGGCTCGTTGGTCTAGGGGTATGATTCTCACTTAGGGTGCAAGAGGTCCAGGATTGAAATCCCAGACGAGCCCTGATGATTTTTGGGAGTGGGATATAGCTGGGATACAAAGTTAATAAACTGCAATTAATATTTAAAAAAAAATTAAAAAATTAAAAAAAAAAGTGCTAGAGAAAATAATTCTCACTCGGCAAGGGTAGAGCTGCAGACAAGAGCTAGAGGTCTACATCCAAATGCTAGCCCTACCACTGACCAGCTTTGTGACCGGTGCAAGTCTGAGCCTGCTGAGCAATGACCAGGTGGCAGAGGACCCTCTCAAAGGGAGGACGCTACCATTGAAGGTGCAACATTGTTTCTGGCGTGCAACAGGCTCCACAGAGGAGACGTGACCTGTTAAGTGTTGCAGTTTAAGGCTGCTCTGAACTAGGAAAAGGAGCCTAACCAGGCTGCCAGGAGCACCCAGCAAGCCAAACCTATCATCTGTGATGCTTGTTCGCCCTCTAGTGGCCTCTGAGAGGCATAGCTGCCCTGTACCAGAGGTGGCAAGACAGGACTGAGAAACCAGGCACCTCTGATGGAAAACGTATGCCATATTTGTTCAATCAGGCAGCACAAGCAGCAACAGCAAAAAGCTGTAGGATCAAGGCCTGATCCATGCCAGGCACGGTAGTGCACACCTGTTAATCCCAGCACTCAGGAGGTAGAGGCAGTCGGATCTCTCTGAGTTCAAGGCCAGCCTGGTCTACAAACCTAATCCAGGACAGCTAAGGCTACAGAGAGAGAGAGAGACCCTGTCTCAAACAAAAACAAAAACAAAGCAACACCCGCCCCTCCCCAAATTAAAAATAAAAAAAATCCTGGTCCACAACCGTTAGCAAAGAGGGGCTCTGACTCTCTTTTATGGAGTGAGCTTACCTGCCACTCTAACACCACTCTGGGCACCTATGTAAACCCATGGGCATCTCCACCTAGCCTGTGGTCATAAGTACTGTGCTCCCAGTACTGTATTAGTAGGGCTGGAATTTCCACCTAGGATCTCAAGACACCTTTCCAGCAAAGGAAAGCAGAATTGAGAACATAATCGAGCTATCTACTAGTCCTAGCATGTGCTGACAGGTGCCAGCCTGGAGGGGATGGTACATCCTCACGGGTAGTACACCTAGGTCTGGAAAGGAGGGCAAGGAGTAGGCGTCACTCCACAAGCTCTTTATTGGGCCACCTGCTTAGGAAACAGGTATTTCTTGTCCGGGCAGCTTTACTGTAGGTATAGAGAAGAAATATCTCTCCATGGGGAACTAGCATGAGCCTCTTAGACTTGGCTTCCTCCTCCTAACAGCAGGCCAGCCACAGTGTCCACACTGTGAGTCAGCAACATCGCCATCATTTAGGAGGAGTCATCACCTTGCTTTGTCTTTCCTGCCCAATTCTGGTGTCAAATGGGGCTCAGAGCAGGGAAAAAGAAGGAGCTGGGCCATCATATTGGTGAGGTAGGTTTGTAGAGGTTTCTCAAAGGAAGGAGAGGCTATCTCTCCTTGTGATACGTGATACCTGAGTGGTATGTCAGGGCTAGTTCTCTGGTTGGAATACCCATTTTGTCTGTAGCCAGGCCTCATCTTCAAGGATGAAGGCCAAGCTCATTTTCTGGGAAGTGTCCCCCATCCTCTAGTATTAAACCTGAATAAACTAATCAGAGCATCTTGGGGTCATATTACTTTTCAATCTCCAGAGCTCAAGCCAGCATCTGAAACCTATTGAGTAATGAAGAATACCAGAAAGGATACTTGATAAAAGACTGAGAAATGTGCTTTCCAAAAAATGGCAGATTGAAGATGAGAACATAGGAAATAAGGACCCATGGGCCTGAAAGTTCTCAGGGCTCGAAGCCTTCATTGGTCCTGCATCTCTGCATTCCCTATTCCCCTCTCTGGCTCCATGGCCCCCATTCCTTTTACTGTTTTCTGAGATAGGTTCTTATATAGTCCAGACTGGTGTCAAACTCACAAAATGTTCCAGGCTGGCCTTGAACTCCTGATCTTCCAGCCTCTATCTCCTTAGTGTTAGGACTACAGGCACGTACTATCATTCCTGGTTGTCATTTTTCATGTCTCTTCTAATACCATCAAAAATGTCCCATGCCCCCAACGCCCTCAAATCCAGGTTTCCTAACCTCTGCTACACTGCTCCTGGTTGAGCCTCCAGCCTGGGTCCCAGGCCCCATCCTCCAGCCTTCTCACTCCCACTCTCTCCTTGCAGGCTATGATTCCTCCCTTCGGAGAATAGCCTTGATCCTGGGCACAGACTACACCTCCCTTTCCATCCTCTGCTCAGCCAAGGCTCAGGATTACATCAGGTCCATAGACAAACTGGGATGTCTCCAGGTACCCTGGTTCATTACACCTACAGTTACCATGGTAGCAGTACTGCCTAGAACATTCACACGAGGCACTCTTTCTCAAGACCTGGTTGCATGTCTGTCTCAGTGTGGGGCACTTCTCTTGGTACCCAAGATCCAAACTCACGATCCCCACTCCTCACATCTAATCATCACCAAATACTCTATGGTCTCCACCTCCATCACCCCTAACAAAGGCAGTCCCCGATTGCCATGACAGCCCCAAACTAAGTACAAACACTGCCCACCTCAATCATGTTCTATATACACAAAGGCCACAGGAGTATGGCAAGTGCAACTCTGCTCACCACAGGCCACCACCCACCCCTCTAGCTTTAACCTTCCTACCGGCCACTGCCACTGCAACACCGCCCGCTCTTACTCCCGAAGGCTTGGCACTGTCTCCAGATGTCCCGCAGGTACATGCTCACTCTACCCCTGAAATGAACTTTTCTTAGGGTTCTCATCCTAAGCCTCTGGCCAAGGCCAAATTCCTATGACCAATCTGATCAGCTAACCAATCTGATCAGCTCAAAGCACCATGTCCCTTTCAGAGGCAAGTTATAGGTTACACCGGCCCACCTATCTGTCCTGTCCTTGAGGCAAGTTGGATGTTATGGAAGCTGTTTGGAGAAACCGTTCAGGGAGCTGGTACAGCATTACTTATACACCTGACAAAACCAAAACCAAACAGCCAGGCCAGCAGGAGGCAGCGTGAAACTTTCCTCAAGTCCCCTCTCCTAGGGCTTCAGATGGAGCTCAAAAATGCTGATGCCGATTCAGGGCTCTTCAACCCATACTGTTGAGCACACAAGGTAGGAGGGATTCCTGAACATACCAGCCCCATGCTAAGTTTTAAGGCTGTTGCTGCTGCTTACCTTACATGCTGTGCTCAGAATGACTCCATCCCGGCTCCAAACAGCACTCTGCACCAGGTCTTTGTGGGCTTCCAGCTCTGTAGGGAAACAGCCAAGGTCAAGCACCAGGTGATGAGGGTACCAGGGAAGTAGATGAGGGTAGGCCTGCCTTGGGCTAACTCCAACTGCAAAGTCAGCAGCAATGATGGTCTTTCAGCCGGGCGGGGCAGGGACGGCAGCTCCATCCAGACATGCTACAGGTGCATCTAGAAGCTTCCTTCTTTAAGCCTGCCCTCACCAGAATATGCCTTTATTTAGTAAGTTTCTGGACCTTTAATCCCAGCACTCAGGAGGCAGGGGCAGGTGGACCTCTGAATTTGGGACCAGCCTGGTCAACAGAGTGAGTTCCAGGACAGCCTAGGCAGCACAGAGAAACCCTATTTCAAAAAAACCAAAACCTGAGATTCCCTGCCCGGCTCTATTTTCATGCTCACCTCTGCTCATTATGACACATCACCCCACTATGTTACCATCACCTTTGCTCTTCTATCTCTCTCTTTTTTTTCTGTAGTTTGGGGGGTTTGGAGTATAATTAGATACCTACTGGAAGTAGAGAATGAAGTACTATGTATTAGAAAGCTTTAGAATGTGTACTATGTGCCTGTCATACTTTGGTATGTTTTATTTTTTTAGGTTGCTGGGGATGGACCCCAGGGCCTCGAAATTCAAGGCAAACACTCATCACTGAGTTGTACTCCACCTTTGATACATATTTTTTTCACACTACTAAAAACACCAACAGAGAAAAGAAGGGTTGTCCAGATTGGGCCTGCCAGAGAAGGGCAGCTGCTCCAGAGTGGCCATACCTGTTAGAAGCTGCTGCTTGGCTACATCCCAGATTTTCACAGCCCTGCCAGCTGTGCTCACCAGAACACCATCTGAAGTGGGGTGGAACTGCAGAACCTCCACCGCCAGCTCCTCAGGACCTATCACCACTCCAGGCGCAGAGGGGAGGGCGTCTCCAGTGCCACACAGCCTCCAGAGCTTTATCTAAAAAAAAAAGAGAGAGAGAGAGATCATCTTTGTAGTCCAGGTGCTACAGCCAAGCCTGCCCAGAGCTATCCTGGTCCTAACAAGTGAGGTCCCATCCATGTGAGGCCAAGGCATCTCACCTGCCTTAGCTGTCGGAGTAGGTAGCTACATATCCTGTCATGGAGAAGAGGGAGCCTAACCCAGGGAGCATAGGGTGTGATCAAAGACCTGCAAGAATGGCGAGTGAATGGGTTCGTGGGCTCTGTACCCCTCTCCAGCCTCACATACCACCCCAGCCTGCTTCCCCCGAGGCAGTCATGCACTGTAACAGCAGATCACAACAGCAGCTCTGAGCAGGCACTTGGGGCCAGCAAGGGCATGAGCAGAGGTCAGGGCTCAGAGACCCCAGGCTGTAGAAGGTGGGTCATGAGCAGCTCTTCCAACCAGCCCCACTCACCGTTCTGTCAGCTGAAGCCGAGGCCAGAATGAAGTCATCAAAGGGAGAGAAGTCCAAGTCAGTGACCAGGTCTGTATGGGAGGAAAAATTGGATCTGTTGAATGTCCCTTTCAGACCTAATGAGATCCTTCCAGAGTTTCAGCAGTGACACCTCGACCACATTAAGTAAGAAGCCACGTTCTCTCTGGACTAGGAGGACACATCTAGGACTACAACACGTATCTTATTGAGTTCTTGCTGCTGTTTCTGTAGGTTAATTACAGCACAATTCCACCATGCATTGGCATGTGTGTGGTCTGTGTTGCTTCCAGTAACAACTGCAGAGCTAAGTAATTTCGTTTGATTTGGTCAGCTAAGTTTTAGGTTTTTTTCCTTTGGGTTTGGTTTTTTGGTTTTTTTAAGACAGGGTTTCACTGGGTAGCCCTAGCAGTCCCAGAACTTACTCTGTAGACCAAGCTGGCTTCAAACTCAGAGATCTGCCTGCCTCGGCCTCTTCAGTGCTGGCTGAGATTAAATGCATGCGCCACCCAACCTCTGACCCTCAGCCCTACTCACTGCCCCTCCTTGGTTTTTTTTTTGTTGTTGTTGTTGTTTGTTATTTAAACTGCTAAGAAGCAAACCTACAGCACTGTACACACACTCTGCTACTGTAATGCACCTGCTACCCAAAGTTGAGTTGGGACAGAAACTATAGTCTTGTCATCCTAAAATACACACTACCTTGAACTTTACAGAAAACTAGAAAACGTCTGATGGCCCCTACTCTGCACATTAGTAGACTCACACAGTATATATGGAGCCTTTCAGACCAGTTTCTTTTCTCTTTTCAATGTTTAATTTTTTTTTAATGGTGGAAAAAGTATATATTTAGAATTAACCAGCTGGACTCAGTTTAGATGATCCCGATCTTGTTGGCAACATCCAGAGTATCATCATCAGGAGCCAACTGAACATACACTTTCTTCTCTCCCTCAGGCTTTATCAGGGTATTGGCTTTGGCCACATCAATGTCATAGTTTCTTCATGGCCTGTTTAATCTGCTGCTTGTTAGCCTTGACATCCACACTGTTGTCCTCTATTTCTTCATGGCTGATTTAGTAGTCAGAGGAAACTTGATGATGGCATAGTGGTCAAGCTTGTTTCTCCTGGGTGCACTCTTTCGAGGGTATTTGGGCAGCCTCAAGAACCACAGGGTCTTGGGCTGTCGGAAGGTGGGTGAGCTGTGGATCTTCTTCCTTTTGTGGCTGTGGACGCCTTTCAACACTGATCTCTTAGCTTTCAAGGCCTTCGCTTTGGCTTCAGCTTTGGGAGGGGCAGAAGCTTCCTTCTTCACTTTTAGTGCCATCTTGGCAAAAAGCTTGATGTTTAATTTTATCAGGCATGCAGGTGCTTTGCCTGCATTTATGACTATATACCACTGTGTGTGCCTGATGCCCACAGAGACCAAAAGAAGACATCAGGTCCCCTGGAACTAGAATTACAGATGTTTGTGAACTACCACATGAGGTGACAGAAACGGATCCCTAGTTCTCTGAAAGAGCCACAAGTGCTCTTAACTGCTAAGCCATTTCTCCAACCAACCCCCACCCCCGCCTTAAAAATCTCATACCATCAAGTCTGCACAGTGCCTCTACCTGCTCAACCATCTCCTCAGATCAGTAGTAGCTTTACAATCACCTACACTGGGCCTGTGAGATACCTTTGCAGGTAAAAGCACTTGCCATACAAGCCTGATGACCTAACTTTGATCCCTAGAATGCTTGGTGAAGGTGAACCAACTCCTGAAAGTTGTCTGTTCTGACCTCCAACATGCCATGACATATGTGCACCTCAACACTGTCTCTCTTTCACATACACACAGAGACACACATACACAAATAATAATAATAATAATAATAATAATAATAATAATAATAAAACTAAAATAAACCATCCCAACACTCAGGGGGGAGGGAGGCACATCTGAGTTCGAGGCCAGCCTGGTCTACAGAGTGAGTTCCCGGACAGCCAGGACTATACAGAGAAACTCTGTCGAGGAAAAACAAAAAGATAGATTAGATAGATAGATAGATAGATAGACAGACAGACAAAAATAACCCACATCTTGGGTTAAAAAACCTAAGGCTCAGAACCAGAATCAGGATCTAGATGTGCCTAATCTCATGTTTGCTCCTGATGCTTTTTATTTATGAGGAAACTACCCCCAAGTTGGTGGTGTCTGGAGAGTGGTAAGCCCCTGTCAACACAGCGCTCTAAGCAGAAGCTGGAACAGCTGTCTGTGGGCAAGCTGATAGCTTTGGGGCAGTGGCGACTTTAGAGTTTTTCCTTTGTAGGAGCCCTGACAGCAGGCTGCCCTTTTGTGTAACTGAGCTCTAGCTCCCCAGAGCCCCCCTAAACTGGGCCTAGTAGCATACATCTTGAAACCTATAATTCTGGCTATTTGGGAGGTTGGGACAGAAAGAATAAAAGTTCAAAGCCTGCCTAGGCAACCCAACGAGAGGCTATCTCAAAAGTTAAAAGCTAGAAAATATAAAAAGGCTAAGGCTCTAACTCAGTGAGACACAGAGGGGTGAAGAGTCTGCCCTAGAGATATGGGGTGCTATTCTGGCCCACGCAGGCACCAGTGATGGGAAACCCTAGGAACACTACATCTGACTATTGCTCTGTCTTTGGAGGCCCCCTGCCCTGTACCTTTTCCATCTTGCAGCATGCCTGCTTGGGCCACCCAGTAGTGAGAGGCGCAGAGCAACAGGAGCACCGACAGCAGCCTGGGATGTGGGAATTGGGGTGGCCACGCGGCCTGCTGCTGTTCCAGCTGAGGAAAGACAGCATGAGGCCACACTGGCAAGTACCTGTTCTACAGTAAGACTGGAACAAACCCTCCGCCCACTCTTTTTTTTTTTTTAAACTGTTTAGCATGTTTCTTACCCTTGGGGTTTTGATATCTTTATTTTTCTAGTTGGAATGTTACTGCAGTACTAACTGCTGGGCTGTCATGAGAATTCAGGGAAGTCTATGTGTGCAAGGACTCAGTAAAGTGCACTACTGTGACCATATTTACATGACCATATTTCATCCTTTTTGGATGCCAGCTGCCTTCTTTACTGCCTGATCCTGCTGGCTAGAAACCCAAGGGTTGCCTGTGTTCACCTTACTGTCCTTGTCTCCTCTGACTAGAAGGAAAGCAGTACTGCTCGCCCCACATGAAGGAGGCACAGAGGACAGCAGTGGGGCCTCTTGCTGCAGCGATGTTGGTCTGTTGCTCCATCCACAGCCCCATCCTTTCCCTCCATGTCTCCTCTCCACCCCACACTGCCAGCTCTGTTACCCCTTTCAGCTCTGGTTCTTGCACTGCCATATTCTCCTCCTCAGTAAAAAATTGAGATCAACTCCAGCTGTTTAAGTCAAAAAGATGTTTGCGGGGTGAATCCCAGAATCCTTCCACAATTGGGGGTGCAGCTGGATGTGCTGCCTTAGGAGGGGCTGGGCTGGGTGGCTGTGGTCCAACAGTTTGCTTTCCTGCCAACTTCAGATGGCTATGCCCATGACAATAATGCTCAGACCTTTGCTTTAGAAGCAGAGGCTAAAGATGGCTGCCTAGGACTGCGGTGCTGAGGCTTCTACTAACCATAAGGGGATCCAAATAACCAGAAGTCTCAGAAGTGAGATGCTGGTACCTGTAACTTTAAGAAACTGACACTCAACAACCATCTGTACCTCCAGTTCTAAAAACCAACACCATTCAGGCAAAACAACCATTCACACAGACAAAAATCAACTATCCACTTAAAATAAGTACTACATATGCTCTCCAAATGCCATCTCAAAACTCTTTTTCAGAGTTTGGATCTGTGGGCTACAGAGACAGCTCGGCAATTAAGAGCACCGCTGCTCTTTCAGAGGACCCGGGTTCAATTCCTAATGCACACGGTGTTCACAGCCATCTGTAACTTCAACCTCAAGGGATCCGCTACCTTTTCCTGGTCTTCTCAAGCACCAGGCATAAATGTGATACACAGGCACACATGCAGGCAAAACACTCATATACATAAAAAATTTATTCAAAATTTAGATTTGGCTAGGGATATTGGTGCACACCTTTAATCCCGGTACTTGCAGGCAGAGGCAGGGTGATATTTGCGTTCAAGGCCAGCCAGGGCAAGTTCCAGAACAGCCAGGGCTACACAGAGAAACCCTGTCTTGATTTTTTGTTTTACTTTGCTTTTGCTTTCCCTTTAATTGCCGGTACAAAGAGTATGTCACAGATGCCTCAGAGTATTGCATCTTTGGGACAGATAGAATTTTTTTTTAAGATTTATTTATTATGTATACATCATTCTGCCTACATTTACGCCCGCAGGCCAGAACAGGGCAACAGATCTCATAGATGGTTGTGAGCCATCATGTGATTGCTGGAAATTGAACTTAGGACCTTTGGAAGTGCTTTTAACCTCTGAGCCATCTCTCCAGCCCCAAAAAAGCCCTGTCTTGAAAAACAACAAGTAAACAAACAAATTCAGATTGAAAAACACCCAGAGTACTCTACATAAACTTGGCTCTTGTTATTAGCGACCTTAGTCATCATCATCAGAACCGACAATGAGCAGCACCATGCTTTCTTCTCTCCCTCTACTCACCCTGCCTAAGGACTAAGGATTTATCCTCTTTTTTTTTTACCCCAGGTCTTCAACAAGAGAACTAGGCCATAGCAGCTACAGCTATAAAGACTAAGCCAGCAAGGCCAATGCCTCGGGGATAGCGAACTTTCCCCAAAGTGGGCATTCTGCCAGGCAAGCTGCTGGGGACCCCCAGAAGCAGCTGCAGCGGACAAAAGCCCTTTATAAGGGCCCATCTCCACCTTGCAGGCCAGCAGAGCCACTTTCTTGAGTGGCTTTTGGCAGCCTGGCTGGGGAGGGGGCTTGGAAGTGAGAACATGCAGGGTTAGGAGCCATATGGAGTGTCTGTGTGTACCCATGTCCTCAGCAAAGATATCTAGGAGCCCAGGACTGACACTGCACACCCTTCTCCCGCCACCCCGATGAACTGGGACACCAGCCTGCCTCCTCCAGGCCAGAATCCCAAACCAGGGGCAGCCTCTGACAGCAAGTGCCTTGCAGAACACACAGCGAGTTCAAGCCACAGGCCACGGGACCAAGCATGTATGAACCCTCCGCCCCAGGCTCCCGTGATCAAGCACCACTCACCTGAATGGCAGCCAAGGTAGCTCACATGCCTCTTGTTCTCTCCACGGCCTTCCAGAGATATGATACCCAATACACCTGTTAAACAAACAAGATGGGGTGGGGCTGGAGAGATGGCTCAGAGGTTAAGAACGCTGGCTGTTCTTCCAAAGGTTCTGAGGTCAAGTCCCAGCAACCACATCGTGGCTCACAACCATCTATAATGAGATCTGGTGCCCTCTTCTGGCCTGCAGGCATACAGGCAGGCAGAATACAGTATAAATAATAAATAAATCTTGAAAAACATGGTTGCACTTATCTCTCTTTGAAGGACTCCAGGAGGAGACCAGATCCCAAACCACGAGACCTCCAGAAAGCCTCTATCAGTTGTCACTTTTCTCCCTGACACACAAGGGACCTTGGTTCTTTCCCAGCATGAACCATCTGCTGGGAAACACTGGAAAAAACACTGGAAGAAGAGGTTTTCTTTCTCACACTGTACATCATATAAGAGGTCAGGTTTGGGGTGTCAGCTGCTACTCCTCCTGTCTTCACCAGAGAAGGAAGCCAGTACCCCAAGGTGGCAGAGTTGAGGGACCAAGAGAAAAACTGAAAACCAGGTTTTCTATGTATGCGTCCTTACCTGGGCGGTCAGAGTTGAAAGCGATCAAGCTGCAGCTCGATTTGATGTGGTTCCCAAATGTGGGGGTAGTTCCAGCACGAATGTCACTGATCCAGGCCTGCAAATGAAGAACAAGAAACAAGGTTAGTGGTCGGGCAGTGGAATTAAAGGTCACACCTTTAATTCCAGCACTCCAGGCAGAGGCAGGCACATCTCTTGAGTTCAAGACCAACTTGCTCTACAGAGTGAGTCCCAGGACAGCAAGGGCTACACAGAGAAACCCTTGTCTCAAAAAAAGAAACATGGGGGCTGGAGAGATGGCTCAAAGGTTAGGAGCCCTGGCTGTTCTTCTAAAGGTCCTGAGTTCAATTCCCAACAGCCACATGGTGGCTCATAACCATCTATAATGAGATGTTTCCCTCTTCTGGCTGCAGGCAGAATACTGTATAATTAATAAATAAATAAATCTTAAAAAGAAAGAAAGAAAGAAAGGAACATGGTTAGTGTCAGGTCTCTGCTAATGCCTAGAAAGGGTAAAAAATGTATGAAACTCCATCTTCTCCGTGTGTATCTGTGTGTATATATAGGTGTACACATGAATGTGGACGCCAGAAGAGAACTTCCAGTGTCATTCCAAAGTAGCTACCACTTTGTTTGTAGATATAGGGTCTTTCCTTCAGTCTATAACTCACAAAGTCAGGTAGGCTGGCTGGCTAGTGAGCTGTCCACCTGTCTATGCAGGTGTGTGGTGATTATAAGCAGACACCACCACCTAGGTCCTGGAAATCAAACTCATATCCCCATGCATGCACAGCACACGTTACTAATAAAGTCATTTCCTCAGCCCTGGGGAGCTCCACCTTAAAGCTGTGCTGTTAAGAGATATACTTCTTTGGATGTGGATTTGGATTTTTTTGGGTCTGTCCCACTCAGTCCCTTAAAAAATACTAAATGTTCCTGAAATAATCTAAGTAGCTAAAAGGGTGATTCCATTTAGCAAATCAGTTTCCTAATAAGGAGGAGGCTGTCAGGGGAAGTACAGAGTGTCTATAGGGGGACTATTTCAGTTCACAGAGGGGGAAGGTGACAAAGAAGTGACAACCTCACAGAAGATGGGCTTGGCTTCTGCAGCTGCTCTGCTGAGGGTTCTCAAAGGGCCCCAGGACCCCTTGTGTACATCCAACTCAGCAGGGAGAAGAGAAAGACCTGGCTTCCTCAGATCATGCTCTTCCAACTCTCTGGACGAATGAAGAGGCAATAATATTAACACCCCCACGTATAGAGAAGAAGAGCACTGGCCTGCAATTCAGATCAGCAGGTTCCCACTTCCTCTGTTGGGATCAAAGCACTGCTCCACAATCCTTCTTGCCTCCATGACCAAGCACCCCCCTTGCTACGGCACCCACACAGCAACACTGCCTAAATTTCCTATTTTCTTGTCCACTTTCAGTAACCATGCGTTACCTTCCTTCCTCATTCACGGTCACTGTATAGACAATAGCTTCAAAAGGGAGAACAGATAGCCTGCCCTTCCCACCTCCAGTCACATAAACTGTTTGAAGCACTCCCTGAGACCCCTGATTCCCTGGGCCTGTTTACCTTGTTGGGTGGGGGTCCACACAGGAAGAAGCCACAGCGCCCCCGAAGATCTCTCTAGACCCTTCCAGTAATAATTACTGCACTCCTAGTAATAACGGTCTCAAGGCAAATCTAAATACTAAACACTTCCTCTCAAGCTCCACACTGCACTCATAACAAAACTCAACTTCTCCCTGTGCAGGACTGCCCTGTAATCATCTGCCCTGTAATCATTGCCTGGCTAATGCCCTCTGTCCACCCCGGGTCCACTTTCTTTTTCTTTGTCGGGCTTTTCTTACTTCTCACCCTCCTGGCTCATTTTAAATCCTCCTCTCTAGGCACTGTCCTCCACGATGCTATTGAGCTAAACTCCACTTCACCACTGTACCTCACGGCCTACCCATTCGCCCTTGTGTGTTCTTGTTCTTCAATGCATTTATATTGTTCTCGTTGGCCATCTTCCTCCTGAGGCTGTTCAGTGCGACAGGGAAGGGGAAATGCCATAATGTTCGCTGTACTAGCTATAGAGGCTGGGCAGTAGGTACAGAAAGGTTACTGTCCAGAGAATGAAAATGGAGCATGACTGTCATAACTTGTTTGGGGCCATTGCCAGGTCACGAGAGGTCAATTCCTAAGCCCAATTATCGGAAGACATCCCAGGTTTTCCAAATAACACAGGGAGCGACAGGCCAGTGCTTCATCAAGTGTGCTGTCCTTCTCTACACTTCCTCTGGGATCCACCTGCTCTAGCTTCTCCAGGCCCCAACTACCGCCTGTAGCATCACCCCAGTAAAGGAAGAGCTTGCACCAGCTGAGGAGGAAGAGCAAGCGGAAACCGAGGGAGGAAGCCTGCCTGGCCCAGGGGCTCCCTCTCCAGATGACAGCCTCGCTCTCACTGAGACCCCTAGAAAGAGATGCATCTCTCCCACAGGCCGGCCCCAGGCAGGGGCGATCCTAGACAGCAGAGAGGAGGAGTCTGGCGTCTGCAGTTTCCCAGCCTAGCTTCTAGCAAGGCCGACCGGAAGCAGAGGCCTGGTGGCGAAAGGGTGGGCTGCGAGGCCTCCTGTGGGTCCCAGGGCGAGGCTAACCGGCCAGGCCGACTCTGGGATTACCCAACAGCCAGGGCGCGTCACCAGAGCTCCGGACTCTGTCTTCTAGACAGTGAAGGGGCGGCCTGGACTCTGGATTCAGCTGAAGGAAGCGGTTCCGGGTGGAAAGCTCGGGGCGGGCGGGGCGGTGTGAGGGTCTTCGGAGCCCAGAGTGTGCAACCGTGCAAGCAAGCACAGGGGGATGTCAGTCATCAGAGAGTGGGATCCGCGGGCCAGGCTCACCTCTCGGCGGGACGGCCGGGCTTCCATATGCCGAAACTTGGACACCTTGAAGCGGTTCATGGCGGCTGGGACAGGACAAGTGCAGACTCGAGGACTAGGGGCGACAGTCCTCAGGTGCACGCCGAGAAGCCACTCCGTACTCTTGCAGTCGGCCACCGGTCCTCAATTCGTAGAGGACACGCCCCAACAGGCTGCCAGCCAATCGGAAGCTACTGCGGCCCGCCTGGACACGCCCCCGAATCGCTCTTCTTCCGCGAGCCGGCCGCTAGCCCCGCCTCTCGGCCAATAGCTGCTCGGCCGCCCAGAGAAATCACACCCTGATGCCTGAGGGACTTCTGCACGGGTCGGAGGTCATGTGAGCCTCAGCAGTCCTCCCAAAGAGACCACTCTTCAATTGCGGCGGGATTGGTCCCTGAGGATCTTCAATGATCTGGGTGCGGTCTGTGCCTCTATGTACTTCCTCAAAGAGCTGGACAGAATTAACTAGACTAGAAACAGAGGATAAGCAGCTGGCCTCCTAACAGTAAGGACCACTGAGAATCTCTTCTGTTTTGTTTTTGTTTTTCAAGTCGGGGTTTCTCCTTGTGGCCCTGGCTGTCCTGGAACTGGCTCTGTAGACTAAGCAGGCCTCGAAATCAGAGATCCGCCTGCTTCTGCCTCTAGAGTTCTAGGATTAAAGGTGTGTACCTGTTTGAGGCCAGCAGGGGTAGAGAGAGACACATTGTCTTAAACAAACCAATTAATTGATTTTTAAAAATTTAGAGGCTTATGTGATGGTTCAGGGGGTAGAGTGTTAATTGTTCTTCCAAAGGATTTAAATTTGGTTGCAGCAGCTACGTGATGTTTCACAACTGTCTGTAACTCGAGTTACAGGAAATCTGACACCCTTATCTCACTTCCTTGGGCACCAGGGATACTTATGCTCTACATACGTACACACAAGCAAAATGCATAAAAAACAATAAATCGTTTTCTAAGAGCTTTTTCCTGTGAGAGACACAATATTCAGTATTTTGAGTGATAATCATCCACACTAAAGGGCGTTTATATAGAAATGTACTTTTATTTATTTTTGATTTATTTATTTATTTTTAATTTTCTGAGACAGGGTTTCTCTATGTGAAGATGTCATGGAACTCACTCTGTAAACTGGGCCGGCCTGAACTCAGAAATGTGCGTATCTCTGCTTCCCAAGTGCTGGGATTTAAGGCCTGAACTACCACTGCCTGGGTAAAAGTGCACATTTCATAATGCTATATTTTCACACTAGAGATATATAGCTTTATTTTCAATATCTGTGATCATCATTTTTTTTTCCTTTAAAAGGGATGTAGCTCAGTTGGTAGAATGCTTGCCAGGCAGGTATGAAGCCCTGAGTTCCATCCCCTAACACTGTATAAAGTAGATAGGCATAGGCCTATAGTCTCAGCACTAAGGAGGAGGATCCAAAGTTCAAGACCAGCTTGGTCTACATAGTTCTGGGCTTCGAAGTGAGACCTTGTCCGAGAGAGAGAGAGAGAGAGAGAGAGAGAGAGAGAGAGAGAGAGAGAGAGAAGAAGGCATAGAAGTTGCTGCCCACTGCCAAAAAAGGGTGTATGGGTGGGGGAGGGGGGTAGATGGCTCAGCACTTACAGCACTGGCTGCTCTTCCAGAAGGCTCTTGTTCCATTCCCAGCACCCATGTAGTGGCTCACAATTGCCAGTAACTCCAGTCCCAGGGGATTCAATAGCCTCTCTGGCCTCCAAGGACACTGCATACATGAGTTGCAGATATATAGGCAAACACCCATACACATGAAATAAAAATAAAGGAAAAAAAATTAAACTCAAAAGATATCCTAGCCTAACATGGTTGTGCATATCTGTAAATCCAACACAGGGAGACACAGAGAATCAGGAGTTTAATGCTGGATTCGGTTACATAACAAATTTGAGGCCAGCTTGGGCTGCATAGTGAGTTGTCAAACAGCCTTGGATACTAAGACCCATCTCAAAAAACCTAGAAAGAAAAAAAGAATGAACAAAAGAAAGAAAGAACAGCAAAGAGGCAGGACTGGGAAGATGGCTCAGTGGTGATTGTGCTTGCCTCTGCAAACATGAGAACTTGAGTTAGAACTGTTGGATCCTCTGAAATTGGAGTTATGAATAGTCGTGAAATACCTTATGGGTGTTGGGTCTTCTGCATGAATAAGAGGAACAAGTACTCTTAATTGCAATGCCATTTACTTTTATTTGTGTGTGTATTCCTGCCTGCTCATCTGTGTGTGCACAACCTGTGTGAAGATGCCTGTGGAGGCCGGAAGAGGGCATTGCAACCCTTGGAATTAGGATGTCAAGAGCTCCCTGGTACAGGAATCAAACTCACATCCTCTGGAAGAGCGGCCAGAGCTCTTAACGGCTGATTCATCTCTCTAGCTCCAATAAAAATGATTCTTGTAGGGCTCAGTGGTACACATCTGTAATCTTAGAAGTTTTCAAGGGTGAGTGGGAGGGAGCCCACAGTTTAGTTTGGAACTAGCCTGAGCAATATAAGGATAGATGAAATTGTAGGACACACAGTAGGGCCTGATATTTGAGCACTGTTTTGTTTGTTTGAGACAGGGTTTTTCTGTGTAACTTTGACTTCCTGGACTTGCCTTGCAGACCAGGCTGGCCTTGAATTTACAGAGCTCTGTCTGCCTCTGCCTCCAAAGTGCTGGGATTACAAGTGTTCACTACCATGCCCAGCTCAGATAGCAGTTTTTAAAGTTACTTTTGTATAAACTGATGGCATACTATGACTGCTCCATAGTATGTTGGATCTGGTCATGAGAGAAGCAGGAGCAGATAGAGATGAAGACAGAGAGACAGACATGGAGACCAACTGGGAGACAGAGAGAAGCATTAAAAACAGCATGGTTATAGGTAAAGAAAATGAGTAGCTGTGGGAAAGGAAACATGAGCTGGGAGATTTTTAGAGTAGATGGAGGAGAAGGGCCAGCATGGACTTTGAAATGTGTAACAGGTACCTGTGATAGGAGCCTGGAAGCCAGCTGTGCTTTGGTATGCTGATAGGCATCACAGAAAGCCACTTGCCTTTATGCCAGTAATAAAGGAAATGACCAGCTTCACAAGTTCCTGAGGAATTCTGGAATTTATCTATTTTTTATTTCTTCTTCTTCTTTGTTCGTTTTTTCAAGAGACAAGGTTTCTCTGTGTAATCCTGGCTGTCCTGGAACTCACTCTGTAGATCAAGCCTCAAACTCTGTAGACCTGTCTCTGCCTCCCAAGTGCTGGGATTAAGTATCTGCACCACCACTGCCTGCCCTGCAGGCGTTTATCTAACCACCAGAAGTCCTCCTATAGTCCAGTTCTGGATATTTGGACTGTCCTTTGGAGTTTGGGAAAATAGAGTTTCCTTTGGACCTAACTCTAAGATAGGGTATCATGCAGTCCAGAGTGTCTCGAGTTCGCTATATATGCTGAAAATGGTCTTGAAGTCCTGATCCTTCTACCTCCACCTCCCAAATGATGCTATTACAGGGGTGTCCTACCATGTCTGGTAGCTTTTGAAGTTTTTGCCACTTGGAATACTCTATCTGTACTTGATACACTTGTCTTTAAAGTCCAGGTGTGGATATTATCGCTCAGATAGTTTGACAGTACCATTCCCCAACCCCATCCCTGACTCCTCACCAAGTCTCCTACGTTTGAGAAACAGATCGAGGATACTGGTACGCTTCTAACTGTGCACCTTTGATAGCACCTACTATAAGTGCTGTCCCTGTGACGTGAGTTTACTCCTCTAGAGCGGGTTTGCTCTAACATTATATTCTAGAACATGGATGACAAAGAGTAGGTGTATAATACATAATAGACATTCATAATACTCATTAAATTCTCGCTACAGGTTTGGAGAACACTAACGTAGATAGGACTGAGCCGGGTGTTTCTGCGAGGGAGTCAGACACGTAAAAACTGCAGCCAATGAGGAGGGTGGAGGCTTTCTGACAGAACATGCAATAAAACGTAATTTTCGGGGTCACGGGAAGGCGTCCGCGCGCTGCATGCCGGAATCTGCATACTGACGCCGCGTTGTCTGCTGGGGTTTGTAGTCCCACCCAGGGCAGATGACAGTTGCTACACTCAACCACCTCATTCACAAGTAAAATGCAGCATCCATTCGTAAGTCACAATTTACGAAGTTCCAATTCAGGGAAAAATTGCAAGCTGACATCCTCAGTCTAGCCCTTGTTGGCTCAGAGTGCTAGGCTTCGGAGGCGGCGGCGCATGCGCAGTGCTCCCGCCCCGCGTGCTGCGGATGCCTCGCCTCCGGAAGGGGCGACCGGCGAGGCCGGCTAGAGACGGTCCGCGCAGGCGCTGTGTCCCCGGGCCAACATGGCTGCGCGGTATTCCCCACGCTGGTTGAAGGTGGCGGTGGGGACCCCCCGGCTGCCGGCTGCAGCGGGGAGAGGGACCCAGCAGCCACAGGGGGTCGTAGTGGCAGCCTCCCTGTGTCGCAAGCTGAGCGTCTCTACGTTCGGGCTTTCCATGGGCGCTCATGGCCCCCGGGCGCTGCTGACATTGAGACCCGGTGTCCGCCTCACAGGTGAGGGAGGCTTCCAGCTCTGGAGTAGCGGCTCCGGGGACTAGAAAGGGCGGCTAGTCTCCCTCTGACGCCCCGGCTAGCGGGATGGAGGTGTCTCCCGGCTCGAGAGAGGGACTGCTGGGGACACACGCAAGCAGGAGGCAGAGAGGCCAAGGTACCGGCTACCCAGAAGCGGTCCAGGGGAAAGCTGCGTGGAGCAGGAGGCGGTGAAACGCCCCGAAGGCCGTGAACCTTCACCTCTGTCACAGTTACCTTCTCTGTCCAGGCCGCTGCCACCTGTCCTAGTCTTTTTTCTTCACTTTCTAGCTTGTAGTGGAAGAGGTAACTGACATTCCGTGAGTGCTAGCCATCCAGAAATCTAGGAAGATGCAGGTGCTTGTCCTCATTAAGGTCAGAAGGTGTGATGAATTTTCTTTTCATAGTGTTCATCCCTAACATCACGTGGTGTAAATGGAAGGACATTTATCCGTCTTTTTTAGAATCTGTAAGTCAGTGAATTAATATAATGTAATCTAACATTTATTAAACACTGTAGGAAGTATGGTTTCTCTTTAGAGAATATCTAAGTGTGGCAGGCATTGTTACCAGTTCATTTTATGGAGAAACAGGTATAGATGTTAAAGAACCTGAAAAAGTTACAAAGCTAAAAAGTGGTAGTCTTGGCATGGCAGGTACCTTTTTTTTTTTTTTCTGCTTACATATATAGGTTGTTTTTTTTTTAATTTATTTATTTTTATCTCAATCACAGGTTAGGTACTTTGAATCCCAGGCATAGCCCCCTCCCCCATTCCCTCCTACCCTCCCACTCCCTCCCTCATCTCCTTCTTCCCCGCCCCCTCCAAGTCCACCAACAGGGGAGGACCTCCTTCCCTTCCATCCAACCCCAGCTTATCCTGTCTCCTCAGGGCT
>CM053757.1:16687559-16881649 GCA_028658305.1 Pachyuromys duprasi | reverse complement strand
CAGGTACCTTTTTTAATTGCTGAAGGAAATACCAAATTAGTGTGCACTAAGCCTTGAAGTGTTTTGGCTACAATCTTTTCTTTAAAATTTTTTTAATTACTTTGCGTTATGTATATGTGTGTTTGTGTGTGAGCATGTGCTCTTTAGTACACAGGTGCCCGAAGAGGCCCTTGGAGTTCCTGACAGTTAGGAGCTGCTATACTTAGGTATACAAGGAACTGAACTTGTATCCCCTACAAGAGCAGTATGTGAGGTTTCTCTTCATGATGTTTTCCTGTTCTGTGTTGTACCACTTCATTTTCAGTGAGAGTGAAGGAAACAAGTGTTGAACTTTATTAGCAAGCATAGAGCCCCATGCATGCCTTAGAGGATTTTTAAATTATTGTGCCTTTGTGTGAGAGAGGAATAGAGGCCTAAACAGGCACTAAGTATTAATTCTATATGAAAACATAGCTAAAGAACTGCAGCTGGCTTTTCTCAAGTCAGCCCAGAGGCTGTAGTGGGCATATTCTGTCTCAAGTGACAATATTTGTGGAATTGGCATCATTTAGTATGTGTCCTGATACCACATCTAAGGTCATCAATTTGGTCTCCAAACTTTAGTTTGTGATCATTCCTCAAGTCTGATTTATGAAATCAGATGACAAAAATGTCCCAAGCTGGGGCTGGAGAGATGGCCCAGTGGTTGAAAGCACAGAATTCTCTTCCAGAAGACCTGGGTTTTAATTCCCAGCACCTACATGGCAGCTCACAGCTGTCTGTGGCTCTAGTTCCAGGAGATCTAGTACAGATATGCATGCAAGCAAAATATCAATGCACATAAAATAAAAAAAAAAAATCATTGAAAAAAATCTCCCAAGCAGAAAGAAAGCATTATCATGCTACTGGATTAGGCATTCTTGGAACAAGAATGGAGAGTAATCCTATTCTGGGTTCCAAAAAAGCAAGACATCTGCTGGACATACCTTTGAGAAAATGAAACAAAAACCAAACAAATTCTTCCTGTATAGTTGCAAATTATTGAAGCCTATATATATCTTTAAAAAGTTTACCTTGTAATAGTTACCTGTGGTTATCTATACAGTTTCAATTAAGTTCTCTGCTGTTGTTGAACCTGGTACAGTTGCCAAACTTTTGCTGCTAATAGACTCGTCCTGGCAGGAGTGGGGAGTAACAAGCCAAGCAGGTATCAAGTAAAGAGGCTGAATACAGGATCACCACGAATTCAGTTCTAATGACTTCTCCAGTCTGACTGAAGATAATGATAATCTCATAACCCCCCCCCCCCATTTTATTGTATTCTGACCATTCCTGCTCTTTTTTATTCCTTCTTCCTACATCTACTCAGCTTTTCTGGCCGTTTTGGAAACAGGGTGTCATATATTCCAGGATGGCCTAAAACCTCCTATGTAGCGATGAATGGACCTTGAACTTCTGACCATCTACGTCTTTCTTTCTTTCCTTTTTTAGGTTTATTTTTTTTCCTGCCTGCAGGCCAGAAGAGGGCATCAGATGTCATTCTAGATGGTTGTGAGCCACCATGTAGTTACTGGGAATTGAACTCAGGACCTTTGGAAGAATAACCAGTGCTCTTAACCTATGAGCCATCTCTCCAGCCCTGCTTCCTTCTTTATAATGCTGGGATTATGGGCATGTGCTCATCAGGCACCATTGTGCTGGGTGTA
This sequence comes from Pachyuromys duprasi, assembly GCA_028658305.1. NCBI lineage: Eukaryota > Metazoa > Chordata > Mammalia > Rodentia > Muridae > Pachyuromys > Pachyuromys duprasi. The sequence goes on along the minus strand of CM053757.1, from coordinate 16,879,964 downwards.
TTCAGTGCTAGGCATCAAACTCAGCCTTGTGCATTCTGTCCAAGCAGTGTACCTATATATCCCCAAGCTTTGCTCTCACTTGAAGTACATTGAGTTTGGCTGTTAGTGTGCTCAGAAGGGAACGGCCCTATAACTGTGTTCTCTCACAGGTTTTTCATAGCTGGTCATTTATGTATAATTTCCTCTTGTTGGACAAGTTCCCAGACTAACTTAACTTTCTTGTTTCATCTCCAGGGACAAAAAGTTTCCCTTTTGTTTGTACTGCCTCCTTCCACACAAGTGCTTCTTTGGACAAAGATGATTATTACCAGATATTAGGAGTGCCCCGAAATGCCAGCCAGAAAGATATCAAGAAAGCCTATTATCAGGTCTGTGATGGTCTCAGATTTACTGCCAAGACTATAGAAAAATTGCTGGTCTTTTTTTTTTTTTTTTTTTTAAATATATATGTAGTCTATTTTACTTTTTAAAATTGTATGTATGTGTGTGTGGCCATGTATATATGAATGCAGATGTTCACAGAGGGCAGAGGTATTGGATCCTGTTGGGACTATAATTCCAGGCAGCTATGAACTATCTGACATGACTGGGAATTGAATTCAGATCTTTTGGAAAAGTAGTATGTGCTCTTAGCCACTGAGCCATCTCTTCAGCTCAGATTGCTGTTGATCTTGTCTGGTCCTTCTTGTCTTGGTGTGTGTATAGCTTTCTCAGGCAGGTCGCAAGCAGCTAATTCTATGGAATGACCTGAGAAAGATGGAGTTTTGGATGCATTTGTTGCACAATGAATGTGCTGTGAGTTAAAGCTGTTTTAAGAAAGAGGAAAGGGGCAGGTAAGATGGCCAAGTGGGTCAAGGTGTTTGCCACACAAGCCTGGTGCTCTGCGTTCAATTCTCTAAAGCTGTTTTACATCAGAAGGAGAGACTGCCTTCACAAAGTTGTCCTCTGACCTCCACGTGCACACCATGTTGTTCATATGCTTACCATGCCATAAAAATTAATTAATTAAAAGGTAAAATATATTTATTTTTAACTCATTTTTATGTTTTGTAGCAATCACTGTCACAAGTTTATTAAATGATTCCTCAAAAAACTTGCACAGCAAACCAGGCATGATAGTGCATGCCTTTTTATCCCAGTCCTGGAGAACAGAGACAGATAGAGCTTTGTGAGATCAAGGCCAGCCTGCCTCAAAAACAAATAAAGCCTAGCAGTGGCGCCATACGCCTTTAATCCCAGCACTCAGGAGGCAGAGACAAATGGATCCCTGTGAGTTTGAGGCCAGCCTGGTCTACAGACCAGTTCTAGGACAGCTAACAAGACCACATAAACCCTGTCTCTAAAAACTAAAACAAACAAAATTGTGTAGTAGAGAAACCAAGTTATTTACTTGCTCTTTTACATAAATTCAATGTACCAGACATGCTGTCTTACTATTTGCTTTCACAAAGGTGTCCACATTCTAAAGAACTAATTGACTATTTTTTAAGAATTTTTTATATTTGATTTGTTTGCATGTATGCTTACCTCATGATGCTGTCAGAGTTTAGAAGAGAGGATAGAACACCCTGGAACTGGAGTTTTAGATGGTTATGAGGTGCCGTATGGGTGTTGGGAACTAAATGCAGGTCCTCTGCAAAATTATTAAATGCTTTTAACTGTTGAGCATCTCTCCAGCCTGTAGTAACCTGTTTTGGGGAAGAGATTTCTGGTAGATGAGGAATATGTGCCTCTCTGAAGGAATGATTTACTTCATTTTTAAAAGATTGATTTATTTATTATATATACATCATTCTGTCTGCACATGTGCCTGCACACCAGAAGAGGGCACCAGATCTTATAGCTGGTTATGAGCCACCATGTGGTTTCTGGGAATTGAACTCAGGACCTCCGGAAGAGCAGCCACTGCTCTTAACCTCTGAGCCAGCCAATCATCCGGAATGATTGATTTTCAAATTTTAAATCGTACCGTAAGGGAGACAGTGCTATGAAGAAGCATAATTGGCAAGTATTTGGGTTTTGTTATAGTAACCATCTGTATCTCTAATTTCTTCCCCCTTAGCTTGCCAAGAAGTATCACCCGGACACGAATAAGGATGATCCCAAAGCCAAGGAGAAGTTTTCCCAGCTGGCAGAAGCTTATGAGGTAAAGTGACTTGGGTGCATGGTCACTGCCGTTCAGCTCTGTGCATGCGTTATAGTCCACTGCACAGGACAACTTGGCATGCCATACAGACGGTCCAGTGGGATGTTCTGTCCCTGTCAAGGTCTCATGTTAATCCTGCTAACTTAGACTCTCAATGAAGAAACAAGGCTGGTGAAATAATTCAGTGGGTGTATCTCCTGTCAAGCCTGATAACCTAAGTTCAATCCCCAGGACACACATGGTGGACAGAGAAGCAACTTCCACGTGTTGTCCTCTGACCGCCAGCTGAGTGCCATGGCACACATGCAGAATTAATAGGCAATTTTTAAAAATTAAGAGACTAGGAATGGTGACATATATGTAATTCTAGCACTAGTGAGGCTGAGGTAGGAGAATTTCTTCAAGTTTAAGGTCAGTCAGGGCTACATAGTTTTCCTTAATACCAAACAAAATAGAATAAGTTTTATCTGTATCAGTAAAGCTGCTCAGATAATTCTTATTAATAGCTGATCTTGGGAAATCCCAGTTAGACTGATTAAGTTCGCCCTTATTTGGTGATTTAAGGTAGCAATTGTAAAAGTAGACCATAAAAAATACAGGAAAAAAAACCCATACATCAGTGAAAGAACCATTGCCCAGTTACAGAGTTATTGGAGAGTAGCCATTTGTCTTAATTAGGGTTTTTATTGCTCTGAAGAGACACCGTGACCATAGCAACTCTTATAAAGGAAAACATCTAATTGAGGCTGACTTATAGTTTGGTAGTTTAGTCCATTATCATCCAGGTGTGAAGTGTGGCAGCACACAGGCAGACTTGGTGCTGGAGAGGTGGCTGAGAGTTCTACATCTAGATCAGTAGGCAGCAGGAAGAGAGCCCCTGGCCCTGGCTTCTGAGATCCCCAAACTCATTCCCAGTGATACACTTGCTCCAACAAGGCCACATGTCCTAGCAGTGCCACTCTGGGGGCCATTTTCATTCAAACCACCAGACCGTTCCTCTGGGTTTGACTATCCCCAATGGGTTCTGCATAAGTCAGAGTTTATGTTCAAGGGATGAGATAGCAGCATATAGAGAGTCAAAATGCAGTAAGTATGAAGGTTTTATCCCCTGCCAACTATAGCTAATAGCTTTCTAGAGAAGCAGAACTAAAAGGCTATATGTAATTAGAAGAGATTTATTGGAGTAGCTCATAGGATCAAAGGAGCTAGAGAGGTAGCTCATTAGTTAAGAGCATTGACAGTTCTTATAGAGGATCCAGGTTCAATTCCCAGCACCCACGTGGCAACTCACAACCATCTATAACTCCGGTTTCAAGGGATTCAGTGCCCTCTCTGGCTCCTTTTTTTTGGTGGTGGTGGGGGGGGAGGGGAGTGCAGGGGTTTAAGACAGGATTTCTCTGTGTAGCCCTGGCTGTCTTAGAACTCACTCAGTAGACCAGGCTGGCCTGTAACTCAGCATCGCCTGCCGCTGCCTCCTGAGTGTTGGGATTAAAGATGTGTGCCACCACTGCCCAGCACTTTACCAACTTTCTAAGAATGCCTTAAATCAGTGAAGTTAACAGACTTAACCATCATACCATGAAAGGTGTGCTTGATTGCTAATTTTTATATTTTGATTTTTTTGAGGCAGGGCTTCTCTGTGTAGCTCTGGCTATCCTAGAACTTGCTCTGGAGACCACTCTGTCCTTGAACTCAGAGATCCACTTGCCTCTGTCTCCTGAGTGCTGGGCTAAAGGTGTGCACCACCACTGCTGGGCTGTTTTACATTTCTATTTTTATGGTGCTGAGAACTGAACCCTAGGCTGTGTGCATGCTTAATAAATGCTCTACAACTGAGCTTTAATGTGATTTGGTGTTTTGCTTAAACAGGGTGTCACTGTGTAATCCAGGCTGACTTCAAACTCATTGTCCTGCCTCAGCCTTCTGATTGGTGGGATTACAGGCCTTCACCACCATGCCGGACTTTTGTAGAATGTTTTGTACTTAGTAAATGTGACAGACTTATGTGGCATGGGCTGTTGTCTGTGTTCCTAAGCCTTAGAAGACCCAGAAATGCCTGACTGCTTTGTTATTTTCATCAAAGGTGTTGAGTGATGAAGTAAAGAGAAAGCAGTATGACACTTACGGCTCTGCTGGCTTTGATCCTGGGGCCAGCAGCTCTGGACAGACCTACTGGAGAGCAGGTCCCACCGTTGATCCTGAGGAGCTGTTCAGGAAGATCTTTGGGGAGTTCTCATCATCTTCTTTTGGTGATTTCCAGACTGTGTTTGATCAGCCCCAGGAAGTAAGTTTCTTATTTATTTTCATTCATTCATTCATTTATTTTTGAGGGGCATCTCACATTGTAGCCTTGTCTATTTTGGAACTCACTATGCAGACCAGGTTGGCTATGAATTCACAGAAATCTGCCTGCCTCTGTCTCCCAAGTGCTGGGATTAAAGACGTGCACTGTCATGCCCAGAATTTCTTATTTTGAAGAATCACCTTTTTTTTTTTTTGAGACAGGATTTCTCTGTATAGCCTTTGCTGTCTTGGAGGACTTGCTTTGTAGACCAGGCTGGCTTGGAACTCACAGAGATCCACCTGCCTCTGTCTCCGTGAGTGCTGGGATCATAAGCATGCACCACCTCGCCTAGCTTTAAAGGATCAATTTTTAAGTTTAAGTGCAATGGTGATTTTTAGTTTCTTGTTTCTCAGAAAGGCAATGGAGTGATTCAGAGGCAGCCATTTGGCAGAAAGTTAGGAACATTTGAAAAATTCCTTAGGTAGTGATGAGCTCATTCATTGTGATGTCATTATTAATAGCTACTTAATCAGGCAACACTCAGATATGCCTCAGAAACCATAGCAGAGTGATTCATCTAGAACAGTAGTTCTCAATCTGTGGTTTGTGACCTCATTAGGGCTTGAATATGAGATATTCTGCACACCAGATACTTATATTATGATTCATAGTAATAGCAAGATTACAGTAATGAAGTAGCAACAAAATAATTTTGTGGGGCTTGGAGCGATGGCTCCAGAGGTTAAGAGCACCGGCTACTCTTCCAGAGGTGCTGAATTCAATTCCCAGCACCCACATGGTGGCTCACAACCATCTGTAATGAAACCATCTGGCATGCAGGTGTACATGCAGACAGAATACTGTATAAATAATAATAATAATAATAATAATAATAATAATAATAATAATTTTGTGGCTGAGGGTCGCCAAAACATGAGGCAGCATTAGGAAGATTGAGAACCACTGATCTAGAGCATGCTCTGTTATTGTACAGGAGCTCAGTGCAGCAGAGAGATACTGCTAACTCTTCTGTGGTTTTGACCTAACAAGGCGTTGTCAGCAGAAATGATCTAAGTTACTAAGTATTGTTCTAGTTTGCTTTCTGTTACTCTAAGAAAATGCTACTCAGTGTAATATATTCTCTTTTCACCCATTTTCCTGACAATCTCATTTTTCTTGACACTGAATAAAATTCCAAAGTGTAAAAAAAAAAAAAAAAAGAAAAAGAAAGAAAATGCCTGAGACAACTCACAGAGTGGAAAGTGGGGCCGGAGAGGACGGCTCCGTGGATGAGAGTGTATGCTGCTCTTTTTCTCTTTTTTTTAAGTTTATCTTTTATACAGCATTCTGCCTGCTTGAGTGCCTACACACAAGATCTCACTGTAGATGGTTGTGAGCCACCATGTGGGTGTTGGGAATTGAACTCAGGACCTTTGGAAGAGCAGCCAGTGCTCTTAACCTCTGAGCCATCTCTCCAGCCCCAGTGTGCTGCTCTTACATAGGACACAGGTTTGGTTCCTAGCACCCTCATGGTAGTGCACAACTGTGTGTAACTCCAGTTCCAGTGGATCTGACTCACTCTTCTCTCCTTCTTGAGACCAGGCATGTGTGGGTGCATATACATGCAGGCAAAACATAAAATAAAAAATAAAATGGAAATGTTTCTTTTGGCTATGACTTAGAGTTTTTAGTGAACGGACTGTTGACCCCATCTTTTCAGGGCCTGTGGTTAGGCAGTATATATTGATGGAGAGTGTGGTATATCAAAGTTGTTTACTGATCCTGGCTGGGAAGGAAAGGAGGACAGACTGGCAGCCCCAAATTTTCTTTGAGGACACATCCCCACTGATCTCCTATCTCCCACAAGATTCTACCTTCTCAAGGTCACACTACCTCCAGTAGCACTAAGTTAGGAACCAAGTTTTTTTTTTTTTTTTTTAATTTAATACATCTTAAAAGCTGTAATTTTTACCTAATAGATCTTAAACTCTGTATGTGTAAAGCTGAATTACACCCATTCTTACCTGGCAAAATATACATGTATCTATGTTTGGAGTAACTGCAGGTGCTGGCCAGTGCCCTCTTGTCCTGGAACAGCGCTGCTGTAGTCATTGTGCCTCTCTCTTTCAGTACATCATGGAACTGACATTCAATCAAGCTGCCAAAGGAGTCAACAAAGAGTTCACTGTGAACATCCTGGACACCTGTGAGCGCTGTGACGGCAAGGGCAATGAGCCTGGAACCAAAGTGCAGCATTGCCACTATTGTGGCGGCTCAGGCATGGTAAGGATACTCGGGTCCCTACCTCTACTCCTCTTGTCAGTGTTTCTGTCTGTCAGCTACCTCCCTATGCTGCTCTCACCATTCCTTTTCTCTGTTCCAGGAGATTCTTTACTTAGGTGTTTCTGGGGCGTGGGCTGTGTCCCGCATCACTGCAACAGGCTGGCCTTGAGCTAAGTGGTTGAGGATGCTCTTGAACCTGCCTGTAATCCTCTCTATCTTCCAAGTGTTAGTGTTCCACCCCGGCTCTTTTAGGGAGTAGGACTAGAGGAAGGACAGGGTCTCCCTCTCTAACCCAGACCGACTGTGAATTTATAAATACTCATGCTTTTAAGTGCTGGAATTATAAGTATGTGTCATCATGCCTGGTTATAATTCTTAAACATCCTTTTTAGTATTACATTTATTTATTTGTTATATGTGTATGTGTGCCATGCTCACATGTGGCATTCAAAGAAAAATTTGTGGGAGTCAGTTCTCTTTCATCATATGAGACCCAGGGATTGAATTCAAGTTATTAGGCTTGGTGACAAGTGCCTTTACCTGCTTGCCAGTCCTTTTTATATATTTATTTTTTATTTTGTTTATTGAGACAGGGTCTCAATGTGTAGTTCTGGCTAGTCAGGAATTTGCCTGTAGACAAGTAGCTTCACATTCAGAATTGTTCTTCTGTACCACATACAGGCATTTCATTTTTGGGGCTGTTCCTAATCGGTGAACATGTTCTTAGCATGTTCAAAGACCTTAATTCATATTTTGTTTTGCTTGAGATAGAGTTTAACTCTAATCTAGGCTGGCTTGGAACTCATGCTCCACGCTGACTGAACATGTGGCAATCTTCATTTGTTATCCTTGTTGGTGCTGTGCAAACAAGTGTGAGTCATCATGCCTAATGAAAGCCCTAAATTCCATCCTCAGCACATACACGTACACACACATACATGGGGTGGGAAGGGGGCAGAGAAATCACAACGATAGATATACATTTACTTAAAAATCTTACTTCAAGCTGGGTGTGATGGCACATACCTTTAATCCCAGAATCAGAGGCAGGTGGATCTCTGTGAGATCGAGGTCAGCCTGGTCTACAAAGCAAGTTCCAGGGCAGACAGGGATGTTACACACAAAATCCTGTCTTGAAAAACAAAGCAAAAAAAATTGACTTCTGAGCTGGGTGTGGTTGTATGTACCTGTACTCCCAGCACTTGGTAGGTAGAGTTAGAAACATCAGAAGTTCAAGTTTATTCTCTACTATACAGTGAGTTTGAGTCCAGCCTTGGCCACATGAGATGTCATCCCTCTTCCTTCGTGTAAAAAAAAAAGTTCAGAGTCTCATGTAACCCAGGCTGGCCTCAAACTCACTATGTAGCTAAGGCTGGCCTTGAACTCCTGATCTCTCATCTCTAATTCCCATATGTTGGGATAATACACCTGTGCTACTTCACCTGGATATAAACTATTCATAAAATATTTTTTGATAAAACAATGTACCTGCATACTTAGCATTTTTCTTTCATAGGAAACTATCAATACGGGGCCTTTTGTGATGCGTTCTACATGTCGGAGATGTGGTGGCCGGGGCTCCATCATCACAACTCCTTGTGTAGTCTGCAGAGGAGCAGGACAAGCCAAGCAGAAGAAGCGAGTGACGATCCCTGTGCCTGCAGGTGGGCCATTGCCCAGAAAATGGGCCAGCACTGTTGTACCCTATTGTCTGCAAGATTGCAGAGTTAGACATAAGGCCCTGGAGGAAGACGTAGAATCTCTTACAGCTTCCCTTTGTACCAGTCACCTTCACAGTGTGTGCACTCTGCTCCCACCTTGGGATGCTGCAGCTCCTGTCCCAGTTTTCTGTCTTCATGCAGTGAGGACCAACATTAACAGGAAACAAACTAGTTACATGGTGACACCTGTCAATCCCAGTACTCAGGAGGCTAAGGTAGGAGGAGCAAAGTTTGTGGTCAGCATAAGGTCCATGATGAGACCTTATTTCCAAAATAAAAGAAGAAACCTGCTGGGCAGTGGTGGTGCACACCTTTAATCCCAGCCCTCAGGAGGCAGAGGCAGGTGGATCTTTGTGAGTTGGAGGCCAGCCTAGTCTACAAAGGGAGTCCAGGACAGCCAGGGCTGCACAGAGAAACCTTGTCTCAAAAGAAAAAGAAACAAAGAAAGGAGAAGAAGAAGCCAAAAACCTGATCAAGTGGTTTTTCCTGGGTAGAAATTGCTGTGGGAAACCCCTACCATAACTACTATTTGGAAAATTTGTTCTCCTAGGAGTTGAAGATGGTCAAACTGTAAGGATGCCTGTTGGAAAACGAGAAATTTTTGTCACGTTCAGGGTACGTGCTTGCCTGTCAACCTGTTTTGGGTCCTTTTTCTCTTGTAGTGGGTACAGCTGAGATCACTCATTGTAGAAAGGAAGGGTATAGGTGTTACTGCTCCTGGTTAGAGAAAGGCTGCCTGGGCGTGATTATTGCTGCCATGCCTACATGCAGAGACGAAAGCTTTCTCACAACACTGTCAAGTTAGAAGCGATGTAGCCAGTGTGGTGGAGCACGCCTTTAATCTCAGCACTCTGGAGGCAGAGGCGGGTGGATCTCTGTGAATTTGAGACAAGCCTGGTCTACAGAGTGAGTTCCAGGGTAGCCAAGGCTACACAAAAACTCGGTCTTGAAAAAAAAGGAAACAAAAAAGTAGCTCACAAATCCCAGAACGTGTGTGTGTTGTTGTTCCTGTATAAATTGTTGATCAGACAGCAAAATCTTTTTTTAATTAATTAATTAATTAATTAATTATTAATTCATTTTGAGGCAGGGTTTCCTCTGTGTAGCCTTGTGTAGATCAGGTTGGCCTTGAACTCAGAGATCTGCCTACCTCTACCTAACCAAGTGCTGGGATTAAAATCATGCACCACCATGCTCAGCCAGAGAGAGCAAATTATAATGGTATTGTTTTATTTGTTTATTTAGCAATGTCAGAAATTGAACACTCAGCTTCCTGCATGCTAGCAAAGTACTTGCACTCCCTAGCCCCAAATGTTTTTCTCTGGTAACAGAAAGACTTACACTCCTAGGTATGTATCTGAGAAAAAGCCATGCAAGTGTAGCATGGTTTGGGTCAGGGGGTATATAATAGCAAGACAGTGGTGACAAACCTTTTGACAGTGGTGTCAAAAAAGAATGGTCATCAAACTGCTATGTATTGGAATGTTGTCAACATATCAGAAGGAAAGAGCCCCAGGGGAGCAGGAGCCACTGCTTCACTTAGCACAGGGGAGAGAAGGCAGGTTCTTCCAGGCCATGAAGAACAGGAGACTCTACAGAGAGCTGTCAAGCATGTGAGAGCTATCGATATGTGTTGTTTAGGGATGTAGAAAGACAAAGCAAAAGTAAAGGCATCCTTGTAGGGTTTGATAAATGTTAAATTCAGGGTAGTGATTAACTGAGGAGCATAAAGAAAGTTCTATTTGTGATTTTTCTTTCCCCCTTTTGAGCAAGGATCTCCCTGTGGCAAAGGCTGCCCTGGAACTCATAATTGTCCTGCCTTAGCCTCCAGAATATTTTTGTTGCAGGTGTGTACCACTTGCTCCACCATGTTTGCAATTTGGCTGTGGGTGCCCTGTTTGCTAAATATACTTTCCCTTTTTCTTTGTGTGAGGCAGTTTATTATCTGAACCAAGTACTAGGTATAGTGAGTGGCGCATGCCTATAATTCTAGCACATGGGATGTGGAGGCAGGAAGAGCCTGAGGTCAAGGACAGCCTGGGCTGTACAACAAAACTGTCTTTAAAAGCAAGACTGAAAACAAAAACAAGAAGACGTGGGATGGAGGAAAGTGCCTTGCATGACTGGTGCTTACCTGTAATCCTAGCACTTGGGAGGTGGAGGCTGGAGGACCAGAATTTCAAGGTCTTCCTCAGCCCCACAAAGAATATGCAGCCAGCGTGGACTTGATAAGCCCATCTCAAACACCACCCTCCAATAATAAAAATGACCAACAAAAAAGCTGGATATAGTGGCACTTGCCTGTTTTCCCACTATGTGCTCAGCTGAGGCAGTGGGTTTAAGTCTGAATTTGTAGTCTACCTGGGCACGTAGTGAGAAACCAAAGACAGGACAGTACATAAAAGATAGTGTGAGGGGCGAGTCCTCTAGATGAGAGATCAAAGATGAAGGTAGATGCTGGGGTATAGCTTCAGTGGTGGTGTGCCTGGTGTGTGTAAGGCCTTGTGTTCTATCCCAGCACTGCAAATTAATTAATTAAAAACCACATAAAGACAAAAGCCGGAAGCCATGTTTATAAGAATTTGGGAGAGGATGGAGCTGCTTTTTTTATGTAATAATAAAGGAAAGAAAAGGGGCAGAAGAAATCAAGGGCAGAGGATGTCTTTGCGATATGAAAAATAGTATTTGTAAATCAAATAAATTCCAGAGCTGGCAGTGTGTCCTGGAGGCAGCTTGTGTTAAGTGACCATCTGAAAGACTGTCAGTGCGTGCGTGCGTGCGTGCGTGTGTAGAGGAGAGGACAGAGGGTGATGTGTGGTGCCTTTTTTGGTTCCTTTTCCCCTTATTTTTTGAGATAGTTTCTTGTTGAACCTAGGACTCACTGATTTGTCTAGGCTTCTGGCCGGTGAGCTCAAGAGAGTCACTGTACACATACATGCACGCTCTCCTCCCCTCCCCCAGCAGGGCACTGCCAGGCCCACTTTTACATGAGCACTGTGGATCTTCATCCTGGGGTGGCAGCCACTTCCTCACTCCTGTAAATCATTTTTTTATCTTTGTAAATGTATTTGTCTATATTTAGTAATCTTTCTCATTAGGTAACATGGGGGCGGGATGTAAAAGCCAAATTGCATTCTTCCTTCCTTTTGTGATTGTGATACCAGCCGAGGCAATCTGGACATTGCCCTCAAGCAGCACTTCCGTGGTAGTTACACTTGTCTTCTCTTCTCTTTGGCACTAGGTGCAGAAAAGTCCTGTGTTCCGGAGGGACGGCGCAGACATCCACTCTGACCTCTTTATTTCAATAGCTCAAGCTATTCTTGGGGGTACTGCCAAAGCCCAGGGCCTGTATGAGACGATCAATGTGACGGTGAGAGGGCATGAGGACCGCTGTCCTCGCTACCCTGCCACCCGGCTGCTCTTTTTCCTTCTTCCTGTTCGTTATTTCAAGCCTGATGCTTATTGTGTGCCTCAGCTGATCTTCAACTAGTACTCCAGTTGCCTCACCCTTCCTTGTGTTAGGATTACACGCATGTGCCACCATGGTCGGTTAATTTTTTTTTTTTTAATGGGAAATAGATGAAGTGGTCTAAACTTGAGTGTCCAGCCTGTCCGGAAATCTAAGAGTAGAAGAGACATTGACACTAGGAGCTTTAGGCTGCTCCTTGAGGAATAATTACAACTCCAGGTGTTTCTGCTCAATTCTTGCAATAGTTCCTGGTCTGGGTCTCCTCTTCCACAGGTCAGGGTCCCAGGAACAGGGTCATAAATGATGTAGTAGGTAGGATTTGTTCCTGTTCCCACCCAGAGCATGTGGTGTGAGTCGGTGTCGTACTCAGTTGACCACCTCGAGTTTTGGGGGTTTTGTTTGCTTGTTTTGGGTTTTCTGTTTGTTTGTTTTTTGAGTTTTTTTGTGGTATTTTTGAGATAGAGTTTTTCTGTGTAGCCCTGGCCGTCCTGTAACTCACTGTATAAACCAGATTGGCCTGGAACTCAGAAATCTCTGGCAACTATCTCTAGTTTTAATTGCAGCTGCAGCAGACAGCTCCCTGTGCCCACTTTTATACCTCTGTGTTTGTCTCCAGCCTTCTCCAGAGCCTGGGTATGGAGACTTAGGCCATGGCAGTGGTCACTGTGGGCAAATACTCCCACCTTCCCCTGGAGACTACCTGGAATATCAACTTCTCTAGGGTCCTTGCTTTCCAGCATTTGCGAGTAATGGAGCAAGCTTAGTCTCATACCTGCCTTCAACTTTCTGCTTCTGAGTCTTTCTCTTTACCCTTCACACCTATTTCATGGGCTCAACTGTCTCACAACTGTGTGGCTAGCTTGTTCTGCATACCCAGTGCAAGTCCTGTTTTGAAGACACCTTTCATGATTGTCTTTGTGTAGTAAAATGTTTGTTTTGGACAATGGCTACCAGGAAACATAAGCACATTCCTTTCTTGCTAGATCCCTGCTGGGATTCAGTCAGACCAGAAGATTCGCTTGGCTGGGAAAGGCATCCCCCGGATTAATAGCTATGGCTATGGCGACCACTACATTCACATCAAGATCAGAGTTCCAAAGTAAGTGTTCACTAAGACTGGCCAAGACTGCTGGACCCCATATACACAGTTGCAGCACCCTTTGAGCCTTTTGCTTGCCAGGCTCAGTATCCAGCAGTTCAGCTGACCCTCGAGCTCTAGGCTTGAGCAAGTGTTTCTTCCTTGGAGTCAATTTTGTCCAGCCTGTGTTTCCCATCTGAGCATTGGATATAGCTTGTTGGCTTCATTGAGCTGTGGAAGTACAAAATGAATGACACATGGGAGATGCTAAGTTCCTGGTGTGCTCTGGGCAGAATACTGGGGCACCCAGTTGTGGAGTGCCCTGCTCCTTCTCTTGAGAAGCCAGATTCAGCTCTTTTCCCTTTTGTGAGATTAGTTTCTTACCTGCTGCTTCACAAACACACATGTACACCCCAACACATGTACATCTGGCGTAGTAGTAATAACAGTTTAAACAACTCGGGGTTAGAGGAGAGCAGAAAGGACTGCTGCCGGCACAAGACATCCCAAGCCCACGTCTCAGCACAAAGGGTATTTCTTTGTCCCCGAGGGACAAAGGGCAAGGAATGAGGACAAAAACAGGAATTAGAGGACTAGAGAGAAGGAGAAAGGGACAAGGGTGAGAGGAAGCACGGAGAGGACACTGGTGTGGCACAATGGCAAATGGCAGTTCATAAAGGCAAGAGGGGAGAGCCTGTGTTTGGATGAGGTGTTCAATTTTAATTGAGCATGTTAATTAGGTGAGGCAAAGGGGCTTTTGATTGCTGGACTCTAATACTTTGATTGCTGGACCTTGGTAGTCAGCCTCCGGAGTAGGAAGTGGCCAAAGAAGGAAATAGAGCTTGGTGGCCAGCTTTGGGAATGTAATCTAATAGTTTTCAGCAAGGCAGAGGGAATGGGAGAGAAGAGTAAGGCCCACCAGAGCCATGTTTGCCATGTTCAGGCCTGCTAGAGTCCTTCCAAAGCTTTGATATGGCCCTTGGTTCCTCAGTGTGTGCTTAATCAAAGACTAAGCTGCATTATGTCCTTTCAAAAGCTGCCTGGAGAAAGTACTTGGCCACTAACTATTCTTGGTCCACAGGAGGCTAACCAGCAGGCAGCAGAACCTGATCCTGAGCTATGCTGAGGATGAGACTGATGTGGAGGGCACGGTGAACGGTGTCACCCACACAAGCACTGGTAAGGAGCCTGGGAGTAAGTTGGTGGCATGAGGGACCTCTGAGTTTCTGAAGGTTTACAGACATTTCAAAACAGCATGTTTGATTTCTGCTTTGAGTTTTCATAGGCGCCGAAAACTGTCTTTGGAAGAGGGAATCTGGTTGTGCAGCCATATCTCATTGAAGCTTTTCCCTTTCACTGTATGCATGTGCTTAGAAAGCACAGGATCACCTCCTGCCCAGCAGCTCTGTGGCTCAGAGCTGTGGGTCTGAGTTCTAGCCTTGGCTCTGCCACTTGCCTTGTGACTTTGGGCATTTCCCTACAAGAGTTCTTTGTAACAGCTTACAGGGAAGATCAATTAAACAGAGTTGTACCTTCCTGACCCCAAACATCTTACCAGGATTCCAAAGTAAACAATGGTAACAACAATGTGAAAGTATTGTCTCCTGATTCAGTGACCAGAGTTGTTGCCCAAGCTCAGATGTCTTGCTCTGTGAACAGAAACACAAGTGGTTGACATCTGGGCTGGAGCTTTCCTGTGGCCCCTGTATCTGAATTTCATGTGAGGCCTCTGTTGATTGGGACAGGTCAGGATAGGCTGTGCCCAGGCTGCACATGTTTATAGCTCATTGCATTTAGGCTGTGCCCAGGCTGCACATGTTTATAGCTCATTGCATTTAGGCTGTGCCCAGGCTGCACGTGTTTATAGCTCATTGAATCATTTTGTTTTTATGGGAACCTGGATGGAGTTCTTAGATCTGGAATGATCTTAGATTTGTGTGTGGTAATTCATAGGCAGTATTTAGAACTAGGGTAGCTTTTTCAGAGTGGAGAGAGGATTTGGAGTTCTTTGAAGGAATAATCAGTAGTGGAATTAGAAATCCCAGCAGCATTTCCTGGAAGTTGGTTGAGCTCTTGTTGAAGACAGGATCTCTGTTTATGGCTTGACCAAATACCAAATGGCATTTATTTTAATGTTTGTGTACATAATATATATACTTTTCCCTTTCCTCTTATTCATTGCTCTTATTTTTCTCATTGTGTACCTCTAATTTCTTCCTGACATGTCCTCAAGGTCTCATAATATATAAGATTTGTTCTGTACACAACTGTTTTCCTCTCCTGCCCACCAGAGAGCTTATGTTTTGCAGGGCTGGGCTCAGGTGGGGGCATGGGCATTTCACCATGTTGATGCTATTTTTCTTCTCATTAACCTCTACTGTCATTGTTTTCAAAATTGCATCCCTTTGGAAATTTGATTCCCAGATTTGACTTTGTAAAATAGCTCATTTGATAAAGTGCTTGCCTAGAATGCCTTAAGTTTTAAGAACAACAAACAAACAAACAAACAAAAAACAATGGGCTTTTTGATAACCTTGTATAGATGGGTTGGGGAGAGGGTCATGAGACCCTCACCTTCACTCCCTCCTGTGCCTCCTGCTAGGTTTAGATAATTCTTCTCCATACTATGTGTTCTCTGGAAGGTTAACTGAAAGGGAAAATCCATGATGCACTTTCTGTTAGGTCATCATCCATGTGTAGGACTTTTCTGCAGTGTGATTGTTTGGGAGTCACTGCCATTCCTGTAAGTAACCCCTCACCCATGTCTGCAAGTAAACCCAATAAATTCACTGGTTCCCTCACTGTTGTTGGTTCCCTGTCTGGGATGAGTAGACATTTGTTCTCTTATATCTTCACAGGAAGCGTTCATACAATATACAGGCACAGAGTGAACAGCAGGACCACAAGATCACTCTGTAGGCATATTTATAGAGCTGCGGGGCTCCCTTAGAAGAGGAATGGTGTTCTCAGCAAAATGCTGGACAAGATCTGGGCAGTCAGGAGCTCGAAAGATAGTTCAGCAGAGAGAGATTGCTGCTTTTGCAGAGGGCCTGGATTTGGTTCCCAGCATCCACTTGGAGGCTTAGAACCACGTCTAACTCCAGTTCCAGGAAGTTCAGTGACTTCTTATGAGCTTTTCCATGGCACTAGATATGTAGGCAAATTAAAAAAAAAAAAAAGAAAAATGCAGCAGGTTGGTGGTGGCTCGTGCTTTAATCCTAGCACTCAGAAAGCACAGGCAGGTTTATCTCCGTGAGTTCGAGGGCAGCCTTGTCTACAGACCTTGTTCCAGGACAGCCAAGTCTACATAGAAAAACCCTGTCTAGAAAAAAAAATGAAAAAATCCTTTAAAATATTTTCTGGGTAATCAGCAGAGCTCCTGGGGACACATATGAGCTCTAGGTTGTTACACGAAGCCTGGAACCTAGGTTCTGCATAGCACACTACTCACCACAACACTTTCTGCCTTGAAGTCCAGAGGCCAGTTATACCCTGCTGTAATTCTGAGCATTTCCTTTTCTAATATGTATAGGTTTAAGTAACATAAAGGACTCTTAATACAACAAATGTATAAACCATAGGCTTCCTGTACCTCTTGAGTACCCTAAGATAAAGAGAACAAGAATTGTGTTTTCATGTCTTTTGTAAGTAGATACCAGCATTGTAAGTTACCACTGATGGCACTTCTAAAACATGCCATCTACATGCCACTGGCTTTCCCACTTGAGCTCACAAATTGCTTAGAAGCTGTCTATGTTTTGGTTTTTTGAGTCAGGATCTTATGTAGCCCAGGCCTGCTTGGAAACCACGACGTAGTGGAGGATAACCTTGAACTCTTTATCCTCCTCATCTCCCAAGATGCCAAAGATGGGATAATACACACCTCACTGGCATTGTGAGAGACAAGATGAGGTACACAGCAGGGGATCCTGTGTGAGAGTAGCTCGGACATGTTAATGTGTGCAAAATGGGCAATTTAGAAATTGGAGCTTTTCTTGAGGTTCGTTGCTTTATCTTGTAGCCAGTAGTTTGGGTGGTTATGAGTCTGGGCTGGGTTTGAGCTAAGGTCTACTTGCTGGCTTCTACTTCTGGTTGGCTCTGAGATTCGAGGTTGACCTGACAGCATTGCTTCTGTGTACATGCAGCTATGATGAAGGCTCTTAAGGACGCAAAGATGATGAGCTACTGAGTATAAGCTGTGTGGGTTGGCCCCGAGGCCTCTGGCATGTAGTGTTGCCTGTGTTATTGTTCAGATTACAGACAGTTGCTCTCCCTCCTTTTTTCTTGTTTGCCTTCTATGAGTTTTTGACTCCAAGAAGAGTTGTCATGTCCTGAGTCTCTGAGTGTCCCATCTGTTTCACTCTAATACCTGAGGTACCCTTGCCAGCCTGAGAGTGGCCTCTGTGTTCCTATAGTGGCCCTTGGCTACTCCTTGAGTGCCAGCCCCTGGGCAGCTAGGCATGGGTAGGTGGGGCTGGCATCTGCTGAAGGTGTACGCTCTTGACCTGGGTTCTTTCTGCTGTTTGTGCCCAGGTGGCAGAAACATGGATAGCTTCGAAGGAAACACGTATAGTCGAGAGGCTGGGGAGGACAATGAGGGACTCCTTTCCAAACTTAAGAAAATGTTTACTTCCTGATACCCCTGCTGAGGTAGGAAAACCTGTGAGCCTCCTTCCCTGTTTCCCTCTGTGAACTAATCTCTCTTCTGGTTACTTTAACCAGCATTGGCCCTCACCCCACCCTACCCTTCCCCAGAAGTCCGGAAAGGTGCTCACCAAAGGTGTAGTAAACATGGCATGCTCTCAGTCTTTGGAGCAGAGCATGTGGTGCTTAGCCAGCATGGGGTGGGGTAGGCCCCGTGGCCAGCCTTCTTCGGAATTCAATTTAGAGTCCTTCCTAGAAAGGCTGAATTTGTGGCTGCCTCATAACCCCTTTATGTCATTTGCCAAGGGCTTTGTCCCTCTGTGGTAGAACCAGCTTGCCCACAGTCCAGAGGGCAAATTGTGGCGGAGCCAAGCCTAGAACTCAGATCTCCTCCATCTCCCACCTGCTTTTTAGTGCAATAGTCTTCCCAGGCAGCGTGGTGCCATGCAAGTCAGGAGCTGAGGAGCAGTACTTGTTTTCTGTGCCTGGAGACACTGTTGTTCATGCTCACTGCAGGTCCTGGGGCTCTTGACCTTTAAAGCACAGCCATTCTCCAGGGGTTGACAGAGCCTCTCCTCAAAGGATGTGTTCTGTGATGTGGAATGTAACTGTTTGTCTCCTTGGCTCAGGAAAACGGTCAACTGGAAACTAGATCAGGAGCAGAGGCCTTCTCCATGGCTGGGGCATCAGACACGGGATTCCAGAAGAGCAGCACTGAGCCCCTGCCTACAGAGCCCTCTGAACTACCTAGCAGCAAAGCTATGTGACAACACCTCTCTGCGCACAAGTTCATGGTGGACAGCCCTAGGCAGTGATGTGTGGCCCTCAGGCTGATGGAAACACCCTGTCCACTGGTAGGTGACTTGCTTCTTCTGGCTCAGGCAGGACACCTGGACTCTTCTTGCGGCACTAAAATAATCTGGAATCACATGTAGTAGAGAGCTGAAAGAATTAAAGGCCAAACTTACAGCTTAAATGAAGCCTTCAACTGCCCACCATTGTGAGGTGATTAATTTCCCTCTCAACAAAGCTCATGGAGTTCTGGGATACATCCTCCCTGACCGGTTCTGCTGAGGTGTGTTACTTCCCTTGGAGGTTTGTTTCTTTTTTTTTTTTTTTTTTTTTTTTGAAGGTACCAAGCAGGTGGAAAGGGGGTGCTAGGGCCCTGGGAGGCATAAAGAACACAGTCCCTCTATCCATGCGCCTTACATGGCAGGTTGCCTGATAGCTGAGTTAGATTGTACTAGTCAGGTGTGAGGGTGAGGGTGGGGAAGCAGAGGTTCTTGCCTGCTGGACCAAAGTTACCATGGTCATGTGGGACAGACCTCAGCCTCTGGAGACCAGGGCCTCGCCAGCCAGGGGCTGCTCTCCTCTCCACTGCTGACATTGATTTCCAAGATGTTTTAAAATGACTTAGTGGTAAGGTCCATTGTCCTTTCCTGTGCAGATGTTAAGAGGGGAGAGGACAGTGTCGTAGTGAAGGTTTACCTCCTCTGTGCACAGAGCAGCCTCATATCCAGCCTCTGCTGGGAGCATGTTGCTAGTATAAGACAGGCTAATAAAGAACAGTTTCTCTGTTTATAATTTACAAAAGCAGAACATTTTATTAGTGTCTGATTTAAGAATGTAAAGTGATTCTATATCAATGTAAATAAGATGATCTACTACAAAAGATATTTAAAACCGAAACTCTGGTCATTTCTTCTTTGAGAGTTCAAGCTAGCTTTTGCAGCCGCACAGCAGTGCCACAGGCGGGTGAGCTGGCAGCATTTGCTGGCAGAGACCCTCTCCCTGCCGTCAAGGTGGCCTAGTGCACCGGCAGTGCCCGACCCTACTCCATTCCCTAACCCTTGCCACGAGACAGTGTTCCTGTGCAAGCGAACCCTTGAGCCTGGTTGATTGGAGAGCCCTGCTGAGAAATGTACATGTGCCCACTATGCCCTTTGATTTTTCTGCTTTCCCTTCATTATTTCTCAGTCTTTATTTTACTATGTAGCTCAGGCTGCTCCTGACCCCTCTGCCTTCACCTCCCAAGTACTAGGAGTACAGACAGTCCACCACGACTAAAAATATTCTTTGTAAATTTTTTGAAAAGACAGTAGCTGGAATTGAACCCAAGACCTCAGGCTGCTAGGCAAGTATTCTGCTACTGAGCTATGTTCCCTCAGCTCCATTTTCCTGTATTGCATTTAAAAAAGCAATTAGTATGTGTGGGTGTCTGTGCATCACTTGCATACAGTGCCCACAGAGACCAGAAGAAAGTGTTGTCGTCTGGAACTGACATTACAAAGGGTTGTTAACTACCATGTGGGTGCTAGCAACCAAGTTAAGGTCTTCTGCAAGAGCAGCAAATTCTTGTGGTGGAGCATGCCTTTAATCCCAGTACTTGGAGGTAGAGTCAGGCAGATCTGTGAGCGTGAGGCCAGCCTGGTCTATATAGCAAATTCAGACCAGCCAGGACTATACACCAAAACTCTTGTCTTTAAAATTCACGAAGGACCTGGTGCAGTGGTGGGAGGCAGAGGCAGGCAGATTTTTGTGAGTTGGAGGCTAGCCTGATCTACAAAATGAGTCAAGGACAAACAAGGCTTCACAGAAAAACCTCGTCTCAAAAAAACCAAATAAAACAAAAAAATTTCATATAGTTTTGCTTATTAAGTACTTTAACTAGTCCAGGCTTCCAGCAGAGTCTTGATGGCTTTTGAGATGAGCAGAGAGAGGTAAGGAAGGATTCTGTGGGCTGGGTGGAGCAGAGACCAGGGAAAAACAGCTGAGTGAAATAGACTCAGGAGTAACATTGTACTAACTTGAACATTTACCAATCTTTTCTCCATAAAATGTTTGTGGGCTGTCTGGTGTGAGCATGCAGCCTGGGCCAGCTGCTACACCAGACTCTAGGATGCAGCAGCGCTGGGAGGCAGAGGCTTTTCCTGAAGAAGCCAGCGGGGAACTGAGGCTGACAAGAGGGAGGTGGGTCTTTTGGCTAGAACATAATATTGCCTCTTCTTGGGTGGATAGGGCGTGGTCAGACAGCATCTATAGAAGGAAGTCTCATCTCCAGGTCTAGGCTGGATTTATTACTACACACAGCTCCTGAGGCATTTGTTTTCAGACGTCTTTGTTGCAAAGAATTGGGGTGCAAGATAGTCTACTTGAAATGCTAAAGCAGCCAGGGGTGCTGGTACACACCTTTAATCCCAGCACTTCAGAGACAGCCTGATCTACAGAATGAGTTCCAGGATAGCCAGGGCTACACAGAGAAACTCTGTTGACTCCTACCCCCTCCAAAAAAGAAAGAAGAAAAAAAAAGGATAAAAGAAAACCAAAATGCTGGAGCACCATATGGAGATGGGTGGAGGTGGGAATTGAAGGCCTCAGTGAGTTTGAGGCTGTCCTGGGTTATAGGAGACCCTGGGGAAACTGCCTGTCCCTTGTGCGTGGTTCCTCAGCATCTCCCCCACTTTGTTTTTTCCAAGGCAGGGCTTTGTAGACCAGGGTAGCCTTGAACTCACAGATCTGCCTGCCTCTGCCTCCCTGAGTGCTAGGATTAAAGGCATGCACTAGCAAGCCAGGCTGGTTCCTCAGCATTCTTGCTGTTGTGTGGCCATAAGAACACAGCCCAAGGTTTGCAGTTGTCACAGAGGCTAACTTGATGTCAAGTACCGTGATAGAGGAAGCGCCTATGCCTTACCATTGAATTGTGGTAAATGGGAAATGACGTTACATTACCATCTTTTGGTGAAATAGTTTGCAACATGAGGTGTTTTGTGTTCGATAGATAGTTTGTGGCACACAGAACAACGTGGGAAGTACTAGATGTGGTTTTCCGCTAACTTCATGTGCAGCTTGGGTGCTCCGGTGCCCTGCCACACAGGCTACCATTTAGAGGAACGCAGACTAGCCTGAAGGCACAGGGTTAGCAGGATTTCAGCTTGGCATAGCAGACAGCACATAAGGTAACTTGAGGTGCTTCCACACTGTTTTGCACAAGTGTCTTCGCTATAGCCTGGCAGGTGGGCAGCACATAGGCAGACACCAGGGGAGGGGCAGCCACATGCTCATGAGCTGGCAGGTGCTGGGTGTCCACTCTGGACCTTGCTTTTGGCAGGCTCTTCAGGCCTAGGTGATGCTGACATTCAAATTGTTGTGTCCTTCTGACCCAGCGGGCTCAGAAGTCCCCACTTGTTGCTCTCTTTTCTTCTACTCTGCTGAGATGACTCCTGCCCTTCCCCACAGAACTCAGTTACTACCTCCCAAAGCCAATCCTGTCCTCAGTGATGGGGCTCTTCCTCAAGTTTTCTTTCTTTTTTCCCCCAGTAGTAAGGATGAAACTTTAGGGGCCTTATGTATTCATGTTCAACCTCTTAATTTTATACACTATCCTAACCCCTGACTCCCCAACCACCTGTTTATTTCTGTCTCTTCTTTGCAGCTTGAGGTCTTTAGCAGGTTGGTTGTTTTGTTGTTTTTGGTGTGTGTCCTTCCCACTAAATAAGTTTCTCAGCTAGGCATAAACCTTTATTCTCAGCACTCCGGAAGCAGAGGCAGGTGGATCTGAGTTCAAGGCCAGGCAAACAGCATAACTTCTCTGTTTATTCCATATTCTGGGTATGGTGCAGTAAGCTGTCAAGTAGATGCCTCAGTCAAGAGTTGACAGTAGACTCTTTGATGAGCCCACTGCTCCTTTTCCTGCTAGAGGAGTCTGATGTCAGGGAAGGATAGTAAAAAAGATAGTGTGCTAGTGGTCAGACAAACCCATACACAGGTGCAGAGTCACGGACCTGCATCCTTGTCGCTCCCTCTGGAAGGATTAAAGGTAAGCTGACCTAGCGGGACACAGTGGCGCACACCTTTAATCCCAGCACTCATGGAGGCAGAGGCAGGCAGATCACTGTGAGTTTGAGGCTAGCCTGGTCTAAAAAGCAAGTCCAGGACAGCCAAAGCTACACAGAGAAACCCTGTCTCCAAATACAAAACACAAACAGACAAACAAAAGGTAAGCTGACCTATTGTGATGGGCCTAGCCACAGGCAACATTAACTCACCTCCACAGTGGCCATGGCTCTTCCATCTTTTATTTGTCCTTTTTGTATTAGTGTGTTGTAGGCTTGTACACATGTTTTTTGTGTGGGTGTGCGCATGTGTGCAGGTAATATGCATGTGTGAGTATGAAAGCCAGAAATTGATGCTGGATGTCTTCAACGCGCTCCACCTTATTTTTTGAGACCAGGCTCTCAGAGCTTGGAGCTCACTGGTTGAAGTGAGACTAGCTGGCCAGTGAGTACGAGAGATGTTCTGGCTTGCCCGTGCCCAGCTCTGGGATTACAGCTTCACATCCGCCAGACCTCCGAACTCAGGGCCTCATGCTTGCATAGTGAGCACGTGAGTGAGTGCTCACCCCACCTTCCACCCCGCCCAACCTGTTTTGAAGGTTATTTCTAGCTTGGTAACACCTGTCCAGAGTCCTGGTAAAGAGAGAAAAAAGACAAGGGACCTGGTCATCTCTTATTTTAATCTTCTGTCCTCAATTCAGAATGAACCACAGGTGGGTTTGGCCCTGCCTGGCTGGCTGAGTCCCTGTGGATCATGCTCGCACAGTGCTCAGACTCTTCTCAGGGCTCAGGGTGGAATAAGTACTCCATTACTTGTTACATCCAACTGAGCCCTTGTACCTACTTGGTGCCTCCTACTAGCATTTCTGTGCTGTCAGGGCCCATTTTCATGCAGCTGCCACCCCAACTCAATGTCCACAGACAGAGGCCTTTTCTTTAGGGAAACCATTTGTGAACAATGGTTTAATGTAGGAGGGAAGGGGACAAAAACAAAACTGTACACAAGAAAGGATGGCCGAGTTTCTCATACCCAAAAGAATGTTTCAAGGTCACAGCTGTGCAAAGTCCCCTTTGTGTTGCTCCAGCCACTGGTCCAAAGTCTGGGCCTTGGGGTTGAGTCGCAGGGTCAGATCAATGTTCCGGTCAGGTTTCAGGGCATAGAAGCGGAACATGTTGGCCAAGTCTCGGGCCCCCACGAAGCCGAGCTTCTCATATTCCTCAGGAGTGGTCTGGAAGCACAGAACCCACTGTATCTGCCTCCTCCACAGCCGTGGTGATGCCAGGTAGCCTTAGCTTCCCCCAGAGTTCCGGGAAACCCAGGGTAGACTAGGTGTCACCCAACAGTGCTTTGGCCCTTTCAGGTCCTCACTGTGAGCCCCTGTGAACACTAACAAGGAAGCCAGAAGTATGGAAACTATGGCTCCTGACACCCATCAGTTTAAAGACTGTTCTTTCAAGGTCATGAGGTAAAAAGCCATCACTGCCTTTCAGAGCTGATATCAGCAATATCACTTCCTTATTCAAAAGCCAAAACTTTTTTTCTCCCAAACCCAATCTGGACTCCTGTGCTCTTCAGATCCTCCACAGTCTGGATTAGTCCCACTTCTTTAAAGCCACATGGCGACCTAGCTTACTTTAACTGACTAATTGATTAATTATAGCCCCCCCATCCCTGGCAGCTTTCTCCGTGTGTCTCTGGTTGCCCTGGAATTCTCTTTGTAGACCAGGCTGGCCTTGAACTCAGAGATTTGCCTGCCTCTGCCTCGTGCTGGGATTAAAGGTGTATGACTCTTGGCTTCAAGAAGTGTACATTTTTTATAGGCACTAGGCATTATACTCAAAAAGCTTGGGGCTGGAGACATGGCTCAGCGGTTAAGAGCACTGGCTGCTCTTCCAAAGGGTGAGGATTCAATCCTAACACCTAGATAGTGGCTCAGACTTGATTTCCAAAGGAACCAGTGCCCTCTTCTGGCCTCCACAAGCACCAGACATGCAGGCGGGACACAGATGTCCACACAGGCCAAATACCCACACACATAAAATTTTAAAAAGGGCCAGGTGGTGGCACACACCTTTAATCTCAGCACTGCAGAGGCAGGTGGATCTCTGAGTTCAAGGTCAGCCTGGTCTACAGATCAAGTTCCAGGACAGCCAGAGCTATACAGAAAAACCCTGTCTTGGAAAAAACAATTTTTAAAAGAAAATCCATTATCATATTTAATTCTTATAGGAATACTTGAAAGTAGATACTATTAATACACCTGTTTTACAGGTAAAAGAAGGGTCATGATGCCAGGCACAGGGGTGCACACCTGTAGCCCCAACACTTGGGGAGGCAGAGACAGGCAAGCTCGAGGCCAGTGTGGTCTGCAGAGCAGGGTCAGCAGAGCCAGGCTACACAGAGAAACCATCTCAAAATAACAAACAACAAAGTCGTTGACTGTGCCCAGGCTCCCGTGCTGGCCTTAAGGCTGGAACCAGGTTCTGAAGCCAGAAGCCCTGGATCTGCTCCCCAGACCCCACTTCTCCCTGCTGTTCTGCTTGGGTCTGTGAGGGTCTTTGTGGGTATTTCCCAGAATCTTTTTTTTTTTTTTGGTTGTTTGAGACAGGGCTTTTCTGTGTAGCCTTGTCTGTCCTGGACTCACTTTGTAGACCAGGCTGGCCTCGAACTCACAGAAATCCGCCCAGCTCTCCCAGAATGTCTTTAATGAACAGGCTTTAGATTCATAACAGCAAGGAGAAACATAAAAAACGGTGTACCCAGTGGCCTGAACAGGAATTGTGAGGGTCAACAGAGAGGGCAGGAGGTATAAGGGGCAGACCTGTCTTTCCAGTTCTTGCTTCAGCACACATCCTGCTTAGGAGCCTGGCAGACGCTGAGATTTCAGCCTCCTTAACTGGACCCTACTGACCATTCTTCTTGGAAATGTCTGTCCCTTTAGTCAAAACTTACCCCGACATGTAAGCTCCCAGGAACAGTAGGACATTAATTGTGTCCATGAACTTAAATTTAAACCTTGCTTTGAAGGGTAAAAGCTCTAGATTAGTGGTTCTCAGCCTTGTTAACATTCTGATCCTTTAATACAGTTACTTATGGTGACCAACAACCATAAGATTCTTCCTTTGCTTTTTTTTTTTTAATTTTTTGAGACAGGGTTTCTCTACATATCCTTTCCTGTCCTGTACTTGCTTTGCTTTGTAGACCAAGCTTGCCTTGGACTCAGAGAGATCCGTCTGCCTGTCTCCCTGAGTACAGGGATTACAGGCATGGGCCACTGTGCCTGGTTCATTAAGATTATTTCCATTGCTCAATCCTTCCCACACGTTGAGAAGGATTGCTCTAGGTAGTCTTTCCTACCTCCAGAAGACCCCTTTTGGGGCCAGTGAGATGGTTCAGTAAAAGTACCTACGTCCAAGGTTGATGAGTTTGGTCCCCAGGACCCATGAGGTGAAAGCAGAGGCCATATGTTGTACTCTGGCCTCTGCAGAAGTACTAAGGCATGTATATGTATATGTACGCACACATACACACACACAAAATAATAATTAAAAAAATCCTAGCCAGGTATAGTGGCTCACACCTTTAATCCTAGCACTCAGGCCGATCTGTGAGTTCAAGGCCAGCCTGGTCTACAGAGTGAGACCCTGTTTCAAAACAAAAATAAAACAAAAGAACAAACAACAAAAAATAACCGTTTGGGAAGTTAGGAGCATCTTGCAAGAGCTGGGGTGTCACAGCTCCGAGGAGGGAGGAACCCACCTTGGTATGATGTACAGTCTTGCCAGTGTGCCTGCTGAGCAAAGCTGCGTACTCCTCTGCGGTGTGCCTGCAGGTACTGAGCCCAATGTTCTGCCCCACATACTCTTCTGGCTTCTTCAGCAAGCTGAGCACCACGGGTCCCAGGTCACTCACAGCCATTCCATCCATGGGGACATCGCCCATGGGCAAGTCTATGAGAACAGGTAGGTGTGACAGCAGGAACAGAGTTCCTCAGGGACCAGGCTTCAGCTGGTTTTCCCAGCAGCCAGTCCTCTGGGCATCCACATGTATCTGTTAGTCTTTATCTTTGTATGGTGCCAGCAGTACTCGGGTTCTGCAAACCAAGTCTGTGCCAGAGGTCTGTCGTTCCCTGGGTAGGACTCCTGAACAACGCCAACACCTGTATCCTCAGTGAAGGTGATGTTCACAGAGGGCAAAGAGTGGCCAGCAGAACACTAGCTGGCTGAGGTTCCTTCCAAGCTGTCAGGACATC
The DNA here is from genome assembly GCA_028658305.1 of Pachyuromys duprasi. Taxonomy (NCBI): domain Eukaryota; kingdom Metazoa; phylum Chordata; class Mammalia; order Rodentia; family Muridae; genus Pachyuromys; species Pachyuromys duprasi. Next base: position 16,853,254 of record CM053757.1, on the reverse strand, counting down.
CAGTTTGTTTACAGACTGGACAGTAATCACCATCTACATATTCTGCTTCCTGTTCTGAGAACAGTAATAACCCCGGCTGGTTTTCTCATTACTCTGAGGGACCAGTGTTAAACCCATTTCGCTGAATGTAAAGTCTAGGTCTACCTAAGATAGATGACATGCCCAGCGTCAAGCCTAATGCCAGGGAGCCTGGGCTCATCTGATGACAACCCCACATTTCTTGGCTATAGTTGTTACTTCATATGCTGAAAACTGTTTTTCACTATGTTGGGGGGTCAGGCACTTACCCAGCAAGTAGCTCTTTCCATCTGCAGCTTTCTGGGGCAGAAAATAGGAAAGGAGGTTCTCAAAATAGCAAGGCAGCCGCACACTGGTCATGGGAACACCGATGTCTCGGAAATATTCCTCCACCTCCCCTTTGCCATCAAAGTGTCCTGCTGACAGCCTCCCAGCTGTCAGCTTCCTGATGTTCTCCAGGCCACTGTAGACCACATAATGGAGGCCCAAGTGTTTGGCTAGATCTGCCAGAAGCTTACCCTGGTTAAGCAGGAGAGAGACCACAGGGTAAAAGGAAGGGAATGTGTCCCTGATTCTCCTCCCCTACTGCTGGATTAACTCCATGGCTGCCCATCTGTACTACTAAGAGCCAGACCCACCCATCACAAGGAAGCCCTCTGCTCTGGAATAATGCTCACACTGGGCAGGACACTACGTTTGCAAACCCACCATCTTAAGATGGTGGGTTTTCTTCAACTATAGATCACTATGCACACTAGGGGAAAGTGAAGCCAACCTCAGCTACATGAGACCCCATCTAAAAAACTTGAAAACATTGAAAAGGGAGCAGATCTGCCTTGGGAAGGGCACAGAAGCCTTTTGCATATCCTATCTTTGTAACCGTGGAACTCAGCCTACTTCATCGGACAGCTCAAAGTCATCTTGGGAGAAAATACAGCTTGATGGTTAGGCACATGGGCCACCCAGGTTCATCTGGGCTGAGATGAACTAGCTGTGTGTTCCAGGACAATTGGTCTAACCATGGTGACCCCACTGGTTAATAAAGAATGATCCATGCCATTAAAGTTGGTGGTATATAACTGCTGCCTCCCAAAATATATGCCCCTACCTTAACCCCTGCAAACTTGTGAATGTGACTTGATTTGGGTACAGGATCTTTGTAGATACAATTAAGAATCTTGAGATTTGATCATCCTAAATTAATCACCTGACTCCTAAATCCAAAATAAATATTCTCCTAGGAGAAGTGAGCCAGGATCTGGAGAGGTGGCTCATCAGTTAGAGGCCTGGCCGTTCTTCCAGAGGACAGGTTCATTTCCCTGTACCCACACAGCTGCTCACAATCATCTGTACCTTCAGTTCCAGGGTATCTGATGCCCTCTTCTGGCTTCTGTGGACAGTGTATGCAAGTGGTAAACAGACATAAAGGCAAGACACCTGTGGTTAGAATGGGAACATTCCCCCTAGGCTCATATATTTGAATACTTGGTCCCGGTGGTGGGACTGTTTGGGAAGAATTAGGAGGCGTGGCTTTGTTGGAGAAGGTGTGTCACTGGGGATGAGCTTTGAGGTTTCGAAAGCTCACAACCATTCCCAGGTAACACTCTTTGAACCTCGTGCCCATGGATCAGGCCATTACTCCAGTGACATGCCTGCCTGCTGCCATGCTTCCCACCAGGATGATCACGATGGACTTCAACCCTCTGGACCCATGAGCTCTAATAAACATATTCTTTTATAAGTTGCTTTGGTCCTGCTGTCCCTTTACAGGAAAAAAAAAAGTAACAAAAACAATACCATAAACAAATAATAAAAATTCAAAAACAAGCCAGAGCCAGACATGATGGCAGATATCTATAAATTTAGCATTTAAAATCACAAGTTCCAGGCCCACTTGGGCAACATAGCAAGACCTGGTCTCACCCCTCCCTGCCAAAATAAACACACAAGGAGAAGCCATGAGACTATAGAAGCAGATATTAGTATGACAGAGCCACAGAAGCTGGACATGCTGGGAGAAGCATTCTTCCTCAAGCATTACAAAGGACTAAAGGACCTTGCTGACATCCTAATTTGGTTTTCCAACTCTTAGAATATGAGACAATTTCTGTGGTTCTGAACTACCTGGAGTATAGTTATCATGGCCACAGGGAGCTCGCAAGATTAAGGAGAAAAATCTGTTTCAACAAGATCTTTGTCCCATGTGCTATGGTATGTATGTGGTTTAGTTCCTGTTGCATGGTTTATAGTCTGATGCATATAACTGGACCTCTGTGTAAACTTGCCTAAGTCATTATACCTGAGCCTATACCTGGGCAGGACGGAATAGGGTAGGTGTGGCTTTGGAGAATCCCAGGAGGAATCATGGGAAGAGAGGAAGGAAGACACCATGAAGGGTTAACATGGAAAAGAAACCATGTAGGGCCAGGAAGAAGGACTCCAATAATGGTGTGAAAGGGCCCAGATTTAGGATAAATGCAAGTATTTATAAGATTATGGATGGAAAATAGGATGGCAAAGGATGGCATTGGATGGGGGCCGGGAGATGAATGGTGAGGTGATTCAGACAGCATAGGTAGGAATTCTGCCTGGCCCAAGGTAAATAAGGCAATTATAAATCTAACAGGTGTCTGCGTCTTATTGTGATAGAGGGTTAGATAATACCTCCATGATAATCATAAGGCAAATAATAAACATTATATAGCACAGCACACTTATTTTTTATTTACTACAAGTCCCACAGGGGTTCATAAGCTAGGCAGAAGGTTGTGTCCTCAATCAAGAGCTACAAGAAAATAGAGCAGGGCCTGAGGTGCTCAGTCCTCTCTGGCAAGTCAAAGCTGCTTCCTGACCAACTGGGCCCACCCACCTTGTCTAGGATACACTAAAGCCCTGGTCCCCTCGCACCCTTACCTGCTGGACTTCTTGGGCCTGGCTGCACTTCTCCCAGTAGTTGGTCACAATGAAGGCGGCATGGGCCCCAGTCAGCGCCAGCTCCATGCTAGCCTTGTCATCCTGGTCCCCTTGTACTACTTCGGCACCTTGCAGCTTTAGCTCTTTGGCTGCTCTCTGCTCAGGGTTCCTTGTTACCACTCGAACCCTGAATGTCCCATCTTCCAGCAACGTGCGTGCCACCGAGCCACCTTGGGCACCTGTGAAGAGTTTAAAAAAAAAAAAAGGGCTGGAGAGATGGCTTGGTGGTTAAGAGCACTGTCTGCTCCTTGAAAGGACCCAGGTTCAATTCCCAGCACCTACATGGCAGTTCACAACTGTCTGTAACTCCAGTTCCAAGGGATCTGACACCTTCAGGCTGATGCACATAATAAAATGAAATTAAAAAAAAAAAATCTCTGGGTTATAATTGCTACCTCCACCAAAGCAAAAAATGCCCAAGAAACACCAGTCTCCTTAAACTATTTTTAGGTTTTCTCTATTTGGGGGGAGGTTGGTTGGTTTTGTTTTGAGACAGAACCTCACTGTGTAGCCCTAGCTGACCTGGAACTCAGATGTAGATCAGGCTAGCTCTGAACTCAGAGATCCATCCACCTCTGCCTCCTGAGTGCTGGGATTAAAGATATCCACTACCACATTCAGCTTCTTTACTAGTTTTTTTTATTTAGAGACTTTAAATTTTCTCCTCTGGGATTCCTTTGTTTTATGTATGTGACTGTTTGCCTGTATGTATCACGTGCAGCACGTGTGTGTGCCTGGTGTCCATCGTAGCCAGAGAAGGAGGGTGTTAGGTCCCCTAAAATTAAGAGTTACAGACAATTGTGAGCTGCCATACATGGGTGCTGGGAACTGAAGTCGGGGTCTTTGGTAAACAGCCTTTTTTTTTTTTAAGCCAAATTGAAAGCAAGCTAGATTTCATTTGAGTGCACCAAGGAGCCAGCCAGTTACTGTCTCTTAAGTGGGGATGGAGAAACCAGCAGGTCTTTACTTTTTAAAAACATGATTCGAGGGCTGATGGTGTATTTTGGTCGTATTATGTTTGCCTAGAATCTATGATCCTTAAATTCAATCCTGAGCAACACACACACAAAGCAACAAAGGAATAAATAAATAAATGCTTTTTTTGTTTTGTTTCGTTTTTTTCGAGACAGGGTGTCTCTGGGTAGCCCCTCGGGCATCCTGAACTTACTTTGTAGACCATGCTGGCCTCGAACTCAGAGAGATCTGCCTGCCTCTTACTCCCCGAGTGCTCGGATTACAAGCATACGCTACCATGCCAGCTGGAACAAAAAATTATTTTTAATTTAATCACTGAATTGTGTAACCATTTTTATCTAATTCTACCCACCCTGTGTCCTCGACCCAAATATGCCTCGTCTCTATGAAGAATCACTCTCACCAGGCGGTGGTGCCACACGCCTTTAATCCTAGCATTCTGGAGTCAGAAGCAGACCTCGCCAGGGCTGGTTCTCTCACCTGTGGCTCCAAAAACCACCACCAGTTTCTTATCAGCCATGGACCAGGGCCCAAGGAGCGCGATCCCAAGAGGCCTGGGGTGCAGAGTTGGCGAAGAGTAGGATCTCTGCCCGGAGCGGTCCGGTCCCTGAACTCGTTCCGAGATCCTGTCTGGGACCTCAGCTCGCAGGTTCCGGAGCACAACAAAGGCTAAGAGCAGGAAAGGCTGAGAATGGGGTTTGGCGGGATTCGCGGGCCTACAGCAGAGTCCACTAAAATCGGGAGGTGGGGGGTGGAGGGGTGGACACAGGCCTGCGCACGCCTCCGGGGTACCAAACAGCGCCTCCCGGCCGCCCCTTGCCTGAGGCTGGCCAGCTGCCCGGCTTCCGAGCGTCTGCGGTTCTGGTCCTGTCCCTGCTGTTGTTCACACAACCTGACCTCCCCCTGGCCCGCTGGCCGGATGGTTCCTTCCTCCCTTTCCTGCTCAGGCAGTTAAAGCGCCGGGGGTGCCGGGGTGGAGAGCACTGCCCTAGGGGTGCACGTCCCTTTCGGCTCAAGCGCACTTGGCACGTGACTGGCGTGTGGGTGGGAGGTGGGGATTCTGCTAGACGAAATGCCTGTCTCAGCCTCCTGAGTGCTGGGATTAGAGATAGGAATTACCCACATTATGCAAAACATTGACCAATACTCATAAAATGCTTTTGGTAATCATCATCATTAGAGACGATGTTTCACTAATGTAGTCGTCTGGCCTGGAAATATGTAGACCAGGCTTTGCCTCACCAGTGATTGGTACCACACCTGACTTAATTACTATGTTAATTTATATATGAACATCTAATCTGCAATTGCACATGATGGGTAAGTATCAGTGGCTCTTGACCCTCTGAGGCCCTGTGGGGCTCCTTTGCATGCCTGACCAACTTTTGCAGGAACTGTAACTTTTATTTATGTTTTTTGTTTTTGTTTTTTGAGGCAGAGTTTCTCTGTGTAGCCCTGACTATCCTGGAACTTGTTCTGTAGCCCACCTGGCCTCAAACTCAAAGATGTCCACCTACCTCTTCGAGGACTAAAAGTGTGCACCACCACACCCTGCTCTTTTTTTTTTTTTTTTTAAACACAAAGGTGAAATTTATATTCAAATCATATTTGGAAGTGCCTTATCAGTTCTCTGAAAAGTTATTGCTGGGTGGGAAGGGCCATCCATTTTCCATTCCCTAATTCATCTCATATCACCTCCTCTTCCGTATCATCTCCTCCAAAGCACATTTTTCGTTACTTGGTTCCTGAGAACTGTCATTTTCCTTAAAATCTAGTGTTTGAGATAAGTCAGAGAATTGTATTGTTGTGTTTTTTTCCCCATTACTTTTAGTTTTGTGTGTGTGTGTGGGCAGGTGTACATATGAACACATTTTGCTTGCAGAGGCCAGATGTGTGAGATCCCCCTGCAGCTGGAGTTAAAGGTGGTCCTAAGCCACCGGATGTGGGTGCTATGAATCAAACTCAGGGCCACTGGAAAAGCAATTTTTGTCGTTTTGTTTTGGAAGAGTCTTTTCTGTGTAGTCCTGGCTGTCTTGAAACTCACTAGGTAGACCAAGATGGTCTTGAACTCACAGATCCACATACCTTTGACACTTTATGTGGTTTGTTTTTGTGACAGGATCTTGTTATGTGGCCCAGGCTGGTCTCAGATTTGGGAGTCTCCTACCTCTGCCTCCAGAATATTGAGATTATAAGCATGTCTTGCTATGCCTGGATGGTTATGCTATGTAAGATACTGACCCATACTTGAAAAAAGTGGGTGTTTATTGCTTAATAAATACAGATTCACATTGTGTTTATATTTACAAATGGATGCCATTTATGGATTTTTCTTTTATTAGAATATATTAGCTTTGATAATTGGATTCAGTATGACATTTTATGCATGTATAAAATGTATATTTTACCACGTCCACCCCATTACCTTTTGTTGTTCTCCTCCTGCTTCTGCTGATCTCCTTCCTTTCCAGCCAGTCTTTCTTCTATTTTCATATTTGTTGTTTTCTTAAAATATTTTATTCCGTTTTGAACGTTGTGTGTATGTGTGTGAGTATGTGCACGCGTGAGGTGTCTGTGGAGAACAGAGGAGGGTCTTTGCGTGGCTGTGAGCTGCCTGATGCAGGTGGTGGAGACTGCGCTGGGCTCCTTGGGAAGCGCAGCAGGTGCTCTTAACTACTGAGGCAGCTCTCTAGCCCTCCACACACACTTGCCTTCCATAATGGTTTATTAGGGTTGCTCACAGGACCATAGGCTGAGGTGAGAGGATATGTAAAGAAGAATGGCCATCCATTTATGAGTTTATCTCGAATATGTCTCCTGTCATCTCTGCCGCTCTATTAGGCTTCTGTGCCAATGAGACAGACCAAGGGAATCCATGTCTTCTTGTGGTATGGGGCAGACGTTGAGGAATTGTAGCACGGTAAAACATCTGTTACAATCACTAATAAATGTTAATGATAAGTTCTTTCGGTTCTTATTGTAAACACTTGTGCTTTGTTTTCCTACACATAAGCCGAGCCGTTGAGGAACTGGGCAATCTACTTCCCTAAGTATCAGCTGATGGACTTCCTCTTGCTGCCTTAAGTAAAAGAACTGCCAAATGGCCAGCTGGACTGGATTATGCCAGCACCAGCCAGCTGGAGAAAACTAGTGATCCTAATGATAGCTTTAGCTCCTGAAGGCGCAGCTTTACTGTTACTCTGACTTATTGCTTATCGAGAGACCCAGTGAACTCTAATTTTGCCACTATTTCCTTTCAGGAGCAAGAGGGGAACACCACTCCTCAAGACCTAGTAAAAACATGACTCTGATTGGTGCTAAGAGTTGAGATTAGTCCAAGCACAAGTTTCCGTGTTTCTGATTGGTGTTTAAGAGGCAAGACTGTGATTGGTCTAAAACAAATAGCTAAGGTTTGTCCAAAGCTAATGGCTATGATTGGTCCCTGGTCTAAACACCCTTTTCAAGCTGCTGAAGGTCACTAGTGGTTTTTCCTGGAGATTTCTCGCTACTAGCCTCAGCTGGTATAGCTGCTGTAGTTCCACACAGGTGCTTCTCAACTGGATCGTTTGGGGTTTTGTGTGGTTTTTGTTCTTTCCTCTTTTCAACAGAGTCGGCAGAGTTAAGATGGAGGAGGCAGCAGAGACCGCACTGAAGATGGTGGCTGACTCAAGAGGCAGCCGAGTGGCTGGGAGGAACACTAGTAAGTGGGGTCAAGGCAGCCAACTGTTCGACATCGGAAAAAGAAGCGGAGCAGTTGGAGAGCAGCCAGCACAGGAAGGACAGTGGATGCGGAGAGACAAGGAAGAGCAGAGAGCTGAGACCGGAGGACCCAGAGGAGATGGACTGCAGGTCCTGGACACAGAGCTGTCAAGTCTTTGGGGCCTTAGGGGCTGAGACGCTGAGGTACCGCTATAATCAGCCTTGGCTCTTACACCAGTTGCCACCATCTTTCTGCTAGGCCCACGAGGAAAAGTGCGCCTCCTCTAGCCCACGTGGGTATAGTCACGGGATCATCTCGAGTTCACTGAGACTCGTGAAACCAAAAGGTCCGCTGCAAACTGTTTGAGCCAGGTGTGGCTGACACTGCCTTCAGGAGCCCTGAAGACTAGGTCTACAGAGCAAGTTCCAGTACAGCCAGAGCTACATAGTGAGACCCTGTCTGGAAAAACAAAACACCACAAAAAAGCCACGGGAGCGGAAGGACGTTAAGCTCGTTATGATGATGGTACACCCATGGATGCTAGGACAGATCCAGCGATGAGTACATTAGGAAAGAAGAGAAGTGCTTCCCTGGTTTTTGGCAACTTTCTCCATGGAAAGCTCTGACAGTATAGCACAGTGGTAGAGTTCTTGTCCAGCATGCTGGAGATCCTGGGTTCAATCCCTAATAGTGTGTCCCGTCCCCAGAATAAAAACAACAGAAAGGAACGCTCGGAGGAGAGAGTGCACGCCCTGCTCTCTGTGACTCAGTCCTAACACAACACCCCAGTCCTGCTCAGGGAGAAGCCCCGCCTTTGTACTTTGGTCATCCAGGAAAACATCCAGGCTGCTTCCAGAGCTGCCTGTTTGTTTGTGAGTGGTACAGAGCAGGAAAAGATTCTGCAAATTTGGCCAACAATTTCAGTGTGGAAATGTTCCCAGCTCATGGGTGTGCTGTGCACCTGAACAGAGAGAGGTAGAAAGAGAACATTTAGGAGGCCGGGGAGACGGACCACAGTGAGAAAGCATGTTCAAAATCTAAGTGTTTCCTCTCCAGCACAAAAGATTAGAATGAATTCATTTAAATTAATTCAATTAATTAGCATTTAATTTATTTAATTAATGTATTGTTTTCAAGACAGGGTTTCTCTGTGTAGCCCTGGCTGTCCCAGGACAGAACTCACTCTGTAAACCAGGTTGGCCTCAAAGTCAGGGTGCTGGGACTAAAGGTGTGTGCCACCACTGCCCAGCCAAACGAAAAATTTAATAGTTAAAAAGGAAGTAATTTTTTCAAAATTTTATTACGCTTTGGCAAGCACTGTGTCATTGAGCTACATCTCCAAATCTTTGCTATGATGTTCTGTGAACACAGAGGAAGGCTGAAGGAACGGCATAGTTCGCACTCCTGTGGGGACTGCCTGCACACTGCAATTCTCGATGTTGGAACCACGTTCTCTTTATTGGAACACTTGCCTATGTATCCATTCCACCTATCTACCTTTTTATAGGCTTTTATAAAAGTCCATTTTATATTCTATAAGATTTCTTTTTCTTCTTTTTAATTATTTGCACGTGTGTATAGGGATGTGCCCATGAATGCAGGTGCCTTCAAAGACCAGAGGCGTTCAATTCCCCCAGCAACGGGAGGTACAGGCAGTTGTGAGTGTCACGAGGTAGGTGCTGCGAACCAGCTCCAGTCCGAAGAGCAGTACGAGCGCTAAGCCATCTGAGACAGGGTTTTTCTGTGTAGCTTTGGGTGTCCTGGAACTCACTTATAGGCCAAACTGGTAACCATCCATCCACCTGCCTTTGTCTCACAAGTGTTGGGATTAAAGGTGCATACCACCAGCGCCTGGATCCACTTTACTCTGTAAGAAATCACTTGTATGTTTTCTGTGTGTATGTGTGCCTATGTGAGTCACATGCATTCACAGTTAACCTCCGTTATCTTTCTTCAGAAGCTGTCTTTCCAGCCCCCCACCCTCCACCTTACTCATTGGTCTGGCTCTTGATAATTAGGCTAATACGACTGGCCAACAATCCCTAGAGATTCACCAGTCCTTGCATCCCTAACACTAGGATTCCAAGTGTGTCACCAACCCAGCTTTGTGCGTATGAGTGTTTTGCCTGCATGTACGTACGACACATGGGCGTTGTACCTGATGCTCACAGAGGCCAGAAGAGGCCATCAGATCCTCTGGACCTGGAGTTGCAGGTCATAAGCCACCTTGTAAGTTGCAAGGCAGCAAGAGCTCCTAACTACTGAGCCATTTCTCCAGCCCCAGCACACCCATGTTTCATGCTAGGGATTAAATTCAGGGCCTCATTTTTGTACAGCAAGCACTGTATCAGTTGAGCTAAAGAGCCAGATCCCTATCTTACTTTTTGACATATAACAAAATAAATTTCAGTACCAGTGCCCATCACTTTTGAACACTTCGGCATAGACATCATTATACATATACACGTATATTTCCTAAAGTTAAACGTATAAACTTATATAATGTTTTTTTTATATGTTTGTTGTTTGGATCTGGGTTCTATCCCCAGCACCACAACACTCATAATTCCAAGGATCCGATGCCTTGTTCTACTCCACAGGTCCCAGGCTTACACATGGTGCACTGTTGCCTCCAACAGTTTTGGCCTCGTGGGAACACATGCAAAACTGAGTGACTACTTTGGGGTGCAGGACAGATGGCAGGAGCAGGGCATGGGACGAGAACGACAGATGACAGAAACTGCAGTCTCTCAAGCAAGCCCCCGGCCTCGCAGCAGGCAGAGACGAGGCTCCTTTGAGAACCCCTGCTGTGTGGGAAGCATGTGGGCTCAGGACTACTGACAGGTGCCAGCAGTGAATGAATGCGGCTGCACAGAAGTGGGTCGGGGCAGATAAACTTGGGTGATGCCAGCTACAGTAAGATACTTGAAAAGTCCTCAAATAAAATTAAAAGAAATAATGCAGGTAAGGGTGAAAAAAAACACAATAAAACAAGGTGTTTGTGCCCTGTATAAGGCCATCTCAGATGGCTTAAAGATACAGAAGAAGAAACAAACAGCATAATTGCAATTGGCACATTACTGATTATGATTATTATGATGTTGGTATTTCTTATTTTAGTCTTAGCAGCCATAATGGAGTTCTATGCCTTCTCAAAGAAAAGAGCTTTAGAGATATAAGAAAAAGAGAAACGTGAAAAGTAGAGACAAGCCTTAGAAGAAAAAACAGAAAAAAACTGTAAGTAAAAGTAATGAAAAAGATATTCAGAGAGAGACAGGGGAATTAAGACCAGAGCCTACTACACCACCGTATAATGAAAATAAAGTCAGCCAAAGATTGTTAAAAAAAAAAACCCACAAAACTTTAGTTTATACAGTTACTGTATGACAAGTGCCAACAAAAAAGATCTGTAGATGTGCTAGATATGAAAACATTTAAGAAAGCTGTCACCTGGTATGGTGTGCATTCACCATTTGTTAAACAGATATTAAATTCTTGGGCGATTCAAAATCGAATAATCCCTCAAGACTGGAAATAGATGACAAAAGAAATATTAGAACCTGGTCCCCAGTTAATTCATGGTTGAAAGAAGAAAGGAGATAGGACAGACAAATGGGGCCAGAGATATCACTATTTCCCAAGATCAGTTGCTAGGTGAAGGTCCATTTGCTGAGGTGCAGAAGCAAGTAATATGATAAGGCCACCTTGGCATTATGTTACACAACAGTTTTAAGTGCTTGGGACAAGATTGAAGAAACAGGAAAAAGCTTGAATTGTTTACTCAGATTATGCAAGGTCCAAAGGAAACATTTCAGTTATTTTTTTTTTTTTTAAACAAAGATTGACTTGAGCTCTAAGTAGAAGGGTATCAGATCCAGAAGGGAGGAAAGCACTAATTGAATCTTTGGCTTTTGAAAATGCTAATACTGAATGCAAAAAAGTGAGCAGGCCCTTCAAGGCAAGATCAGAACCAATAGATAAATGGATTAGAAATACAGCTGATATTGTCTCTCATTCATATGATGTAACTTTTGATATTTTTTAAAGATTATGTATACAGTGTTCTGCCTGCATGTACACCTATATGCCAGAAGAGGGCGCCAGATCGTATTACAGATGGTTGTGAGCCACCATGTGGTTGCTGGGAACTGAACTCAGAACCTCTGGAAGAACAGCTACTGCCCTTACCCTCTGTGCCACCCCTCCAGCCCCATATGATGTAACTTTAGGAGGAGATGTGATCTCTAAAGGTTTCGAGAAAATCCAAACTGTCAAATGTCTTAATTGTGGTAAAGAGATTAATTTTAAAAAGAATTATAGTTAGAACCAAGCTAATTCCGAAAGAAGGCCTGAGCCTTCTGGAGTATGCAAAAGATGCCACAAAGGTTCTATCTGCCTCAGCCAGCAAAATATCATCCACATATTGGTACATTATGGATTGAGAAATTGCTTATGAATTATTTCTAACAGTTGTTATACAAAATATTGACATAAGAGCTCTGTGTGGTGCTGCATGCCTTTAATCCTAGCTCTCAGGGAGGGAGAGGCTATGAGTTCCAGGCCAGCCTGGTCTACAAAGCGAGTCCAGGACAGCCAAGGCTACACACAGAAACCCTGTCTTGAAAAATTAAAAAATACGCATATGCACATAGATACCTAGCATATTACAGGTTAACGATACAATTCCACTGGGCAACAAGCAGTTGTACAGAGATCTAATCGTACCTTAAAAGAAATGCTTAAAAGGGATGGAGAGATGGCTCAGCAGTTAAGAGCACTGTCTGCTCTTCTAGAGGTCCTGAGTTCAAGTCCCAGCAACCACATGGTGGCTCACAACCATGTATACTGGAATCTAATGCCCTCTTCTATCCCTCTTCTGGGATTCAAGCATACATGCAGATAGAGCATTCATATACATTAAATAAATAAATAAATATTTTAAAGAAAAAAAAAGAAATGCTTAACAAACAGAAAGGGGTTAACAAAGACCCCAAAGATAGGTTACATAATGATTTATTAACTTTAAATTTTTTAAATGCTAATGAGCAAAAAAAAAAAAACTACAGCTGCTGAGATACATTGGATTATGGGAAAAAACCCTGCTGAACTAAATCAGCATGTTTATATTAAGAATGTTTATATTAAGGCAGGAAATATGTTATGTTGAATTCTGTCAAAATTAATAAAGATGAGATTTAACCAGGGGAAGCCTTCTGAAAATCCTGATTGCAGACATTAAGGAAGAAACCAAGAATAACAACAAAAGAAGGTAACATAAACTGCTGATTCCTCTATACAGGAACAGCTCTGAGACTGGCTAAGATGTGGGAACATGTGTCTCCATAGCCAATAAGTCTTGCTGGCTACAGAGTCCTCAGGACTCATCATGCCATCCTTTCATATGGCATGGGTGAAAATTTATATTACAGTTTGGTTACACAGACCAAACCTACTAATAAAGAACTACAGATGCCTTTCACCTGCTCAAAGAGCAAACAACCATCTTTAACTGAATTGTGCATATTGTACATTCCATCCAAGAGTTAATGCAAAAATGTATATTACCTTTTTGTTGCAACATAGTGTATATGTGTTTTAAGTATTGTATAAGGTATTACACCTATGCAACTCATTTCAAAATATGATATGAAATTCTAGTTCTTGAAAGCTGCTATTACAAACTGTTTAGGATAATTAAGAAATGCAAATTAATAGTAAAATTTATGGTCATGTTAGGTAACAGTTTAGTTATTTACAAAAATAAGCCTTATTTAGCTTCCCATAGAGGTTTTTAAGGTTGAACAGATAGTAAATAGCTAGAAACAAATGTTTGCCTAGTCAAAGAAACTATAGAGAGATGGTCCTCAAAAACCTCAGAGATCTACAGAATATGGCATTTAAAGATATTTTATTAGGAAAAGGTTTTTTTGACAGGCATGTCAGGTCCTGGCAGTGTAATGCCAGGATCACTAGACCCTCAGAGACCACCAGGAGACGACTCAATGCAAGAGAGCTTTATTACGAGAGCGATCGAACTCGGGACCCAAGTCAGGACACAGCAGTAGAGAAGTGGGACCCTGAGCCTTGAGTGAGCAGGGTTTTTAAAGAGAAAGACTGTAAGCAGGGGGTTTTCATGACAGCAAGTAGGGGGGTTCATGCCTTGATGTTACAGAATTGGGTAAAAGCCACAGGGGAGAGGTGAGCATTTACATAATCACAATTGCCAGGGAGATTGTCTCTATTTTTTTACTAAACATTTATTCTGTGATATTTTCTGGAGGTTGTTGCTTGGAGAGCTTTGTTTCCTGCCAGGTGCACATTCTGTTATCCTGGTACCTGAGTTCAGCTCCCTGTCAAGATGGCTCCTTATTTCAAAATGGAGTCACCCAGGCTAACTTAAACTCTTCAGCAGCACCCTCACCCTACTTCAAAGAAGAAGAAAGGAGAGGGAGGAAGAAGAGGAGGAAGAGGGGGAGGAGGAGGAGAAGAAGGAGAAGGGCATCAAAGAACCTCCACATGGAGTTTGCTTCTTAGGTGGCAAGCTAAGCATTAGGCAAGAAACTGCCCTTGCTCGAACTGCTGACAGTATGCTGACCAAACTGGACACAGGGAAGTCGACTTTGCCAGGACAAGTTATGCAAGTCCTTCATACTTCCTGCTTCTCATAAAAGTCTGTCATATGCTAGGCCAGAAGGCCAAAGGTGATGCCTCTGTGCTGCAGAGGAGTCTTGGGTGATTGTCTAGGCAGCCAGCTGCTTTGTCCTTTCTATCCTTTTGGAAGCTGTTCGCCCTGCACTTGTCTACTCTGGTAATATTTATCCTTCTCAGCTCTCTGATGGGATTGAAGACTGGATAGTTATAGTCTCACAATTAAGCTCAAGTTGTTTAGGATTTAAGAAAATGTTTTAAGATCTAGGAAGATATTTTTAGGTCGATAAATGCATGTTATGATAGAACATGACTTAAGTACAAAAGTATGAACTCATCAAGATAGATCTCCAGAGTTGCCAAATACAAATGGACTGGATGGATATTGTGAATGTAATTCTTACCTGATAGTTTTTGTAATTGTTTTTATTGTCTATAGTTTATTCATGTAAGAGAAAGAGCCTTTTGTTCGACTAAAAGGGAGGATGTTGAGGATGTTTTGTGCACCATGTATTCAGATGATGATTTTTATACCCACCGATCTGGTTGAAGTCTGGATGTTGGCATTGTCATTTCTATGAAGCATCTCCCGGCTCAATGTTGTGTTGATCTCCATCACATCTGATTGGTTAATAAAGAGCTGAGCAGCCAGGTTGGAGAGATGGCTCAGAGGTTAAGAGCAATGGCTGTTCTTATAAAGGTGCTAAGTTCAATCCCCAGGAACCACGTGGTGCCTCACAAACCATCTGGAATGAGAGCTGGTGTCCTCTTCTGGCCTGTAGGCACACAGGCAGAATGCTGTATAAATAATAAATAAATAAATCTTAGAAAAAAAAAAAGAGCTGGATAGCTATTGGCCAGGATTTTGATAAGGCGGGACTTCTGACCCCAGTGAGGCGGTCCCAGGTGGAGAGTAGATAGTGAACAGGGAGGGGGGAGATAGTGAACTCCCATGAGGGAGTTAGCATGAGGACATGGATGAAAAAGAAACAGCCAGAGTGAGACTAAGATGGCTGGGAAGTAGGCCAGCCCAGCATAGTTGGGTTAGAATAGATGAGTATTATCTGCTCAGCTATCATACTTGTAGTTTATTAATAAATATAATAGTGTCATTATTTGGGAGCTAGGGCAGGCATAGAAAAGCCGTAATTTTATTTATAGTGCACACATAAACATCGAGGAAAAACACTCATACACAGAAAAGAAAATAAATCTTAAAAAAACAATAGAAATAACAACAAAAAACAGCCTGGGGTGAGGTGACACATGCATTTAATTCCAGCATTCAGGAGGTGTAGGCAGGTAGATCCCTGTGATTTTTGAGGCCATCCTGGTCTATATACATGAGTTCCAGGACTGCCTGGGTTATATAGAGAAACCCTGCCTGAAAAAAATAGATAAATAAATAAATGTATACAGTTCATTATGGATTCATTTCAAAGCAACTTTTCTTAAAAGAGGGACAGGCTAAAAAAATAACAAATAGCCATACTAGAAAAAAAAAAACAACCGAGCATGGTGGCACGTGGCTTTTAACCCCAGCACTCAGGGAGGCAGAGGCAGGCAAATCTCTGTAAGTTCGAGGCCAGTCTGGTATACAAAGTGAGTCCAGGACACCCAAAGCTACACAGAGAAACTCTATCTCAAAGAAAGAAAGAAAAATTGGAAAATAAAAAAGAACTGGTTAACATCAGTTCTATCTTGCGTAAGGATTAAGGCCAAGAAAACATTTATATCTTGTTAATTGAAACCAGTATGTTTGAGAAATTTGGCTATTCCTGCAAATTATTTTCTGAATGTTAAGATAAATAATTTAGTTTCAACTTGGGAATGTGAAGCCTGAGTGATCACTTTGGTTTTTTGCCTGATCTGGTCAGACCTAGTAAAGGAACTCATTCCAACATAACATTCCCCAGTAGCCGGACATTTGGCTGCGTAGTTGGGTTCTTTTTCCTACCTCACTACACTGCCCCATCCCTTCCAACCCCGTAACACCAGGTAGGAGGGAAAAGGTTAGAGAAGAAAAGGGGCGTTGATATTGTTAACTATTTCCTGCTTATTAGGGGCCATCGAGTTCCTTGAACCAGATTTGATCTTTGTCAATCAGGATATCTTCAGCCGGGGGAGCAGCAGCCACCATGCCTCTTGGGGCTCTGGAATTATACACTCCCTGAAGAGTCTCCAGAATTCCAAACATAAACTATCCTCAGCTGGAGAAAAAAGATCACCTGCTTGCTAGAGCACGAAGCAGCTCATGGCCAGCTGCTGTGAACACCCTGAAGCAGCCCCACGGCCCACACCTGGGGTCAAAACAAGAAGGTACACAACATTCCCATGTTTTTAAAGAAAGCGAAATTCTCACTAAACTCTCCTATAATTTTCGTATGACAGGAGTTATCTTTTAACGTCACGAGGTGATCTTTCTATTTATGCTTTTTTTTGGGGGGGGGCTTGAAAGGATTTAAAATATACAAGTACACAGGAATAACTACCCAGAAGCGGTCTTATCTCAGGGTAGTGTGATGTATGAAGATTTTGCGCTCCGGGCCAGCTAAGCTGCATAAGCAAGATGTTAAAAAGTGAAAAAAAAAAAAAGTTTATCTTTGTTTTGAATTATGTGCATGTGCCCGTGGAGCCCAGAAGAGGGCATCAGACCTGGCAGTTCCTAGACAAGCAATTTGGGTGCTGTGACCAGGACTGGCTCCTCGGCAACAGCACTATTCAATGTGAGCCACTTCTGTAATCTCCACAACCAAGGTCCACGAAGGAGGCTGACAGGGACTGTTAGCAGAGGTGAGCAGAGGCTGGGAGTCAAGGGGAGCGTTTGCACTGAACTGCCCAGGGCTGGCTCATGTGCCAAGTGGTCACGGGGTACAGGTCAAGATTTACAACTTGGATCTTACATCTCTGAGCAGCTATGGGACGATTAAGCAAGAAACCGATGTCACTGTAAAGCGCTCATTAATTTTTTCTTTCTTTCTTTCTCTTTCTCGGTGTTAAGAACCTAGTAATTCTTTCCCAATGACTTCCGTCCCCAGCCCGGTTGGTGCTTTTGTTTGTTTCTTGGCAAACTCTCACACCGTAGCTCAGGTTGCCCTTGAACTCACCGCAATTCCCCTGCCCCAGGGCCTCGCCCCCGCGCCCCGCCCCCCGCGCCCCTCTGCCGAGTGCTGGGATTCCAGGCTCGAGCCGCCACTCTCCACCAGCAAACAGTTGGCTTTTGTGGACACGCTTCCTCTCCGGTCAAGGCCACCCCTGCCGAAGCTGCGTTGGAAGGCGGGCTCGGCGTCCCCACGAGCCTCCCGCGAGCACCGCGCCCCTGGGGGCGTGACCCGGCAGCCCCGCCCCTCGCTGCGTGCGCACGTCGCGCCGTCCTCGCGCTGGTCCGCTCGGCTGCGGCGGCGCCGAGCGAGTCGCTGACGCGGAGGTTGACGGCCCTGCAGAGGTGCTGAGGGTGAGTGGCCCGCGCTGCCCCGGTCTGCCGTCCCCGGGTCCTTGCCTGGCGGAGGCCTTCCTCCGGAGCTGCGCGCCGCTGGCCGGCCGCGCCTCGCCGCCAGCCCGCGGGGCCATCTGGGCGGGGGGCGTCCGGAAGCGGGCTGAGGCGGGCAGGCGGGAGACGGGGGTCAGAGCGGGGCCATCGAACGGGCCTTGAGCATCGGGTGAGCCCCAAACCGCGGACGGTGCGCTCCAGACGTTTGAGCTCTATACCCAAGCGTCCACTGGTGTGCCGGTGGGGCACAGCCGCTCCCAGCGTCCCGAGTGCTCTTGAGGGGACTCCGGGGTCGAAGTTAGTGTAGCCCAGCACTTGAACCTACCTGGGGTCCCCGTAGGAGCCCGGGGCGTGGGGGCCTTCTTGGCCTGTCCCCCAATGACTCCCCCTGGTGGGAAGATCTCTTAGAATCCCTGTGGAGACTTCATGAGTGATCTCTGGTACAGGATGCAAGACTAGGAGTACTCAGACACAGATGTAGCCGGTTGGTCTGGACTGGGAGGTCACCTGTCACCTCCAAAGCACAGGGCTCCAGGTGACTTAATTGCCTTGCAAAAACTGCCAGGACCGCCTTGCACACAGTGTTTGCACAAGGGCCCTCTGTGTCATAATTGGTTCTGAAGGATCAGTTGTTGTGGCCTGTGGCTGTTCATCCTTACTGTGTTCTGTTGCTGGCGCTGTAAACTCAAGTAGAGCGAGTGTTAACGAAAGACATGAACAGCATATAATGTTCAGTTGAGGGAGCAATTTGCTTGCTTTGTAAATCTTTGCGTTTTTTCTCATCTGCAAAATGAGATTATTGAGAGACTCCTGAAGTAAATCGACTAACATCCCACCCGCAATGCACAGATGATTTTAAATCTGGTGGCCTGCCTGGACATCCTAAGCTTTTTCAGAGATGGTTTTGTTGTTTAAATGGTCATACTGGCCTTAACCAGCCCAGTCATGTAGAAAGAAATAAGCCCATTACTGGTTTTGTGCTTTTCTATTTCTCGCATGGTGCTGTTTGTGATAGCTATTATAAACATATATAATTATTATTAAGAAAATATTTTTTTGTTACTGGATGTTCAACATGATGAGCACGGGTTTTACTACAGAACCCTCAACCCTGCCCCGTGCTTTGTGTTTTGAGAAGGTAATCTTGCTATGTAGCTGTGCTGGCTGAATTTGAGAGCCTCCTGCCTCAGTCTCCTAACTGCTAAGATTATGAGCTTGCACTTAGTGCCCAGCCTAAACCTTTTTGTTTTTTTTCCTTTGAGTCAGGGTCTCTTAAAATTATTTAGTCCTGGCTGTCCTTGAACTGGCTGTGTAGACAGCCTCGACTCACAGAGGCTCTACTGTTTCTGCCACTCCAATTCTGGGATTAAGGCTTATGCATTATGCTGGGAACTGTTTTAATTACAGCATTTATCAATGCTTTTAGTTTCTTTAAGGAGTGAAAATGATTATTCAGAATTTTTTCTCTAGGAACATCACAAGACATAATGTTTGCTAGGAGTTCCCAGTTCAATAGGACATTTATAAGTTCACTTGATAAAATTAGTAAACATTTTCTAATAAAGTGCCTCAACCAAAACACTGATTAGGGTGTAAGAATCTGTGAGCCTTGGAAAGTGACATGCTCACTGGATGATCTGATTCCAGTGGGGACACAGAGAGGAAATCCGGTGATTCCTCCAGTTCGACTTGAGTTCCTTTTTTTCTTTGCTTACGGCAGTGAGTTGAGAAGCTGTTGAGTCACCAGAGTACTCTAGGATGGATAAGGCCATTGAGCTGCAGAGGTCACACATTAACTGCCTTTACCTTACAAAATGTGTTGAAACTTGCAGACTTGGATT
Organism: Pachyuromys duprasi; assembly: GCA_028658305.1. Classification (NCBI taxonomy): domain Eukaryota; kingdom Metazoa; phylum Chordata; class Mammalia; order Rodentia; family Muridae; genus Pachyuromys; species Pachyuromys duprasi. The sequence continues at coordinate 16,833,609 of CM053757.1, read as the reverse complement.
GGATATTTGGGCGTACCTTTATTTTTAATAGCTGACTCTTTACAGAACAGCTTGGCTTTGCATCAGGACTATACCAGAAACTGAAATAGCACCCTTCCAGAAAGCAGATTTTTTAGAAACTGGAATTGTATAGTTTAGAGTAAATTTGTAATTGTGCTTGTCACTCCTTGGAGAAACAACAAAAAATAAATCCTCAAATGTTTTTCTTTGTGTCTTACTGGCCACAGTTAAGGAAAACATTAAAGGTATGCCTCTTTTGGAGTCTTGGGAGTAACCAATAGGAATTTTGAGGCTGGTACAAGACATGGTGATATGGTGCTCTAATTTCAGTATTTGGAGTTGTTCAAGGTCATCCTTGGCTATATAGTTGGCTTGAGGCCAGCCTGAGCTACTTGAGAACCTATCTAAAACAAAACGAAATAGAAAAAAATAACAAAAATGGGATAAAGACTAAGATTTTTGTTGTCATCTGAATAATTTCTCATTACTTTTGTAGGTAGAAAAATGATACTATTCTCAATTTAAAAATATTTTTATTATTTTATATGCATTTTGTGTTTTGCCTGCATGTGTGTCAACGGGAGAGTGTCTGATCCCCCGGAACCGGAGTTAAAGACAATTGTGAGCTGCCATGTGGGTGCTTGGAATCAAACACTGGGTTCTCCTTCCATGTTGAGTTCTAGGGATCAAGCTCAGGTGGTTCTTGCATTTGTACCAGATAAGCCATCTTGCTGCCCCCGAAAAGAGGTATTTTTTAATTGGTTGTTCTCTTTAAGTTTTAAAAATTGAGGTGGGGGAGTTGTAGAGGTCAGAGAACACCATGTGGGAGTTGGTTCTGTTTACACCTTGTGGGTCAGAGGGTTCAGGCTGTCCAGTTTGGTGGCAAATACCTTTACCCACTACACTCTCACTGGTCCTGTTTTGCTTATTTATGCGCTTTTTATGTACGTTGGTGTTTTGTCTTCATGTATGTCTGTGTGAGGGTGTTGGATCCTAGAGTTAACAACAATTGTGAGCTGCCATGTGGGTGCTGAGAATTGAACTTGGGTTCTTTGGAGAAGAGTGGTCAGTGTTCTTAACCACTGAGCCTTCTCTCCAGCTTGGCTTTTATTCTTAAGGAAAAAAATTTTTTTTTTCCTTACAAGTGTGTTGCCTGCATGTAAGTATGTGTAACACGTGTGGCAAGTGATATAAGTGGCAAGTATGAAAGGCTGTGAGCTACCGCATGGGTGCTGGGAACTGAACCTGGGTCGCCTTCAAAAGCAGCAGGTGTTTTAATTTTAAGCACCATCTCTCCAGCTCCCACCATTCCCTATCTATCTATCTATCTATCTATCTATCTATCTATCTATCTATCTATCTATCTATCTATCTATCTATCTATCTATCTAGAGTATCACCTGGTTGGCCTGGACTGAAAATGTTCACTTTTGTCAGGTGTGGTGGCGCATGCCAGCACTCTGGGAGGCAGAGGCAGATGGATCAATGTGAACTCGAGGGTAGCCTGGTACAAGGTGAGTCCAGGACAGCCAAGGCTACACAGAGAAACTCTGTCTTGGAAAAAAAAAAACCACAACAACCAAGTTTACTTTAATACAGTGGTTATTTTCACTAGAAAGTTCTGTGACTATCCAGGAGCACAGGCAGAGACACTGCATTAGAATGACAGATGCTTTTCTTGGAAACTCCAAGGGATTTGGGAGGTCTACCTGCCTCTGCCTTGGGAGTGCTGGGATTAAAGGCTTGTGCTACTGCACCCACCTAGAACCAAGAATTATTATTATGTCATTCTCTGCAAGGATTCTAGAAGCTATGTGTATTTAAAAAATCTCAGTATCATACTAGTGTATATACCCAAAATGTAAAGGAATTTACATGTTAAGTGCATATGCCTACTGGTAGGAGAGAGGAACAGAAATGTGAGCCCGTTTGGTAGGTGTGTGAGTCTCTAAGCTGTGCTAAAGACAGCAGAAACCTGGCGTTATTTTTACCAGGAACTGACAGTCATCTTGGGAATCCCAGGAAAGTACAATTGATGGAAGATTTATGATTATCCTTTTGATGCTCAGTGTTTTGAGGAGTCAGGGAAGTTAAAGAGCTAAGAAATTGAAAATATGAGGAACTAGAACCAGACCCACAGCAGGTCAGGTAAAAGGAAGAAGAAAACAGGAAAGACTACAGAAAGGAGAAATGTGTAGAAGAGCCTCAGGTTGTTGTGGAAGTTTCATGCTCACAGAAAAAGAATTTCCTAAAATTACACTAAGCGGGCTGGAGAGATGGCTCAGAGGTTGAGAGGGCTCACTACTCTTCTAGAGGTCCCGAGTTCAATTCCCAGCAACCACATGGTGGCTCACAATCATCTATAATGAGATCTGGTGCCCTCTTCTGGCATGCAGGTGAACATGCAGACAGAACATTGTATACATAATAAATAAATCTTTAAAAAAATTATGCCAGGCACATAATCCAAGATCAGTACACAAGATTCAGGTTAGCTTATGGAGACCTGTGCTTGCTTGCAGATGGAACGGGAACTTCTTTTTCTGTATAAAAATGTAATTTGACCTAGAGCCTTCATCCAACTCTCAGTACCATGAAAAATGGCAAATGTCCTTCCTCTATATTCAGAGATGGACAGTTGTTAGACAAGCACTCTATCAACCGAAGTATATCCAAACTCAGAGTTTTGTTGTGATTTTTGCTTTTCAGCAAATTGTGGGCATTAATTTTTTTTTTTCCTTTATGATGACACCCAGTGTGAACAAACATAGGACGTGAATTTGTTGTGCAGTTGTATTGGTTTTCTAGTGGTTGGCTTCTTTCGCCAAGGAACAAATGAGAAAAGACCTTGCTGTTGTGAAGTACAGACTGTCAGGATATCTGAGACAACACAAAGTATACAACAAGGAATGTCTGGTGGAGGCTGAGAAGCATTTGTTGGCATGATTGTTAAAAATTTACCACTGGAGCCTGTAGAGTTGGTTCACTGTTAAGAACAAGAAATGCTCTTGCAGAGAACCCAGGTTCAATTCCCAGTACCCACATGGAGGATCATAACCATCTTCAACTCTAATTCCAGAGGATTTGATACCTTCTTTTGACCTCTGAGGTCACCAGGCACACACATGGTACTTATAAATACATGCAAGCAAAAACATTAATACATTGAATTTTAAAAATCTAATTTTTTTAAACTTTATTTTTTGGAATTTGACACAGGGTTTCTCTGTGTAACCTTGGCTGTCCTGGAACTAACTCTGCAGACCAGGTTGTCCTCAAACACAGAGATGTACCTGCTTCTGCCCGTGCTAGGATGAAATGTATGTGCCACCACCCAGCTGAAATATTTTTTTTAATTTGCTTGTCTCTGTTTCTTAACTCCCCTGGAGACACTCACTAGGAACACTTTTCTCTCCCCTTTTTTTATTCCTGTACTGGGACCTGCCTCTAATCCCAGCACTTGAGAGGCAGAGGGAGATCTCTCTGAGTTCAAGGTCATTTTACATAGTGAATTCCAGGACAGCCAGAGCTCTATAGTAAGACCGTGTCCTGGTCCCCCCCCCCCCCATTTGCGTCTCTATATTATATATGTGTGGATATGTTTGCCTGAGTTTGTGTGTCTATGTGGAGGCCAGAGGTCAACTTCAGGTAGCCTTCGCCTCCTCCCCCAGACAGGGTTATGCTGTGCAGCCCTCGCTGTCCTAGAACTCACTCTGTAGCCTAGGCTGGCCATGAACTCACAGAGATCCACCTGCCTCTGCCTCCCAAGTGCTGGGTTGAAAGGCATGTACTACTACTGCTCATCTGGTTCTGTAATCTTTATGTCCAAGATGATCATGTTGCCAGATTTGGTTTCTATTTAAGCTTCTATGCTTGGCTTGCAAAGGTTGCTTTATTTACTTTCTTTTTTTTTAATGTAATTTATTTATTTTCATATTAATCACAGGTTAGGTACTTTGCATCCCAGGCATAGACCCCTCCCTCATTCCCTCCCACTCTCCCCATCCCTCCCTCATCTCCTCCCCGCCCCCTCCAAGTCCACCTACGGGGGAGGACCTCCTCCCCCTTCCATTCGACCTCAGTTCATCTTGTCTCCTCGGGGCTGGCTGCAATGTCCTCCCCTGGGATCTAGCCAGACTGTTACTCCCGGGCGTGTATGGGGGAGGGTCAAAGAGCCAGCCATCAAGTTCATGACAGAAACAGTCCCTGTTCCCCTTGCTAGGGTCTTCAGTTGGACGCTTTAGTTACTTTCTATCGTGTTTTCTGAGACGGGCAGAGTGTCACTGAACCCAGGGCTTGCAGTTTGGGCTCAGCTGTCTTCAGTGACCCTGGAACCTTCCTATCTTTGCATCTCTCCTCCCCTAGCACCAGGCTTGTAGGTGCCTGCCACCATTCCCAGTTTTTATGTGGGTACCAGGGAATCTTAAGTCTTCATGTTTGCACAGCAAGCATTTCACCTACTGAGCTGTACCTCTAAGGCAAGCATTCTGTTACTGGATTGTACTCCCAGCCGCCCTGTGCATTTATCTGTTTATTTTTAAAGGTGAGGTGGGGTTTAGAGTTTAACTTGCTGGCAGAATGCTTGCCTGTTATGCGCTTAGTCCCTGTCACTGCCTACGCAAAACAAAAACACAGAGGTGACTGGCATTCTCAGACTTGTCCATGACCTCAATTTAAAGGTCAAAGGGTGCTCACTGGACCCTTATCTGTGGAAGTGAGGGATCCTTTCTAAAACCAGTGTAACCCAGTATTTTTCCTCTAGAAAATGAACAGAAATCACTATATGCTTGATAACCCCTCAAGGCCAATCTTACCCCTACTAAAAGTTTCTCTTTTGTTTGATTGTTTTGTTTTTGAGACAGGTTTTTCTGTAGGGTTAGAGAAAAACTGTCCTGGACTTGCTTTGTAGACCATGCTGGCCGCGATAGAACTCACAGAGATCCACCTGTCACTGCCTCCCTGAGTGCTGGGATTATAGGCGTGTGCCACCATGCCTCCTGGCCTTACTAAAAGTTTCTGCCATAAAAATGCTCTTTTAAAATTCTTTTAAAAAGAATGCTTACTCCAAAAGAAAACAAAATTTTAAAATGCTTGCTTTCATAGAGAGTGGTGATGTATACCACCTGTAATCCCAGTTGGATGTCTGAATTAGGAGGTTAGCAAATTCTAGTATTGTCTGGATTACATAGTGATATCCTGTTATAAACTACTAGGGCTACTCCCTAGCTAGCTATTTTCTTTATTTTTGTAATTAGATTTTATTTGTTTATATGTGTGTCTGTTTATATGTGATACCTGTGCAGGTGGCCACATTGGCCAGAAGAATGTGTTCACTAGAGCGGGAGTTACAGACTTTTCGTTGAGTGTTGGGAAACTCTCTTGGGTTTTCTGGAAGAACAGCACCCTTAACTGCTGAGCTTTCTCTTTAGCCTCTCTGGATTTCTCATTATTTATTCATTGTCCTTTGTCATCAGCTCTTTGAATGTGCCTCTATTTTGAGAATACCTGATTTTTTTGCTTTTCCCTGAAACAGTTTATCTGTATAGCCTTGGCATGTAGACCATGCTGGCCTGGAACTCACAGAGATCCACCCGTCTCTGCCTCCCTGAGCTCTGAGATTACAGGCATGTGCCACCATGCCTGGCTTTGAGAATACCTCTTAATTCTGGAAGTCATTCATTCACTCAACAAACTCTTGATTATGTGTATGCATTGTAATATATAATGATGCATGGGAAGCTTGAAGTAGTAAAATTAATGCTATGAAGGATTTATGAATCAATTTGCTTAGGAAAGATTAAATTACACAAAATAGAATTTAGTTAAAGGGGCACTGCCTCCTGGAAAATAAGTAGTGTACCTACCATGCTTGTTAGAAACTGTTAGAAAATTTAGTGCCATAATTGAGGTTTGGGGTTGCTGACTTAAAACCAGCCATTAGGCCCATCCACATATCAAAGAACATGCTCAAGCAGCTCATGTGGGCAGCTCAGGGCCACAGCCATCATGAAGTCCTAGTCTGTCTTTAAGTTCCTCAAGCTTTTATCAGGAAAAGTATAATTTTGCCAACTGGGCAAGGTGAACCTGGTAACAACTGCCAAAAAAACCAACACAGTTGTTCACTCTTTTGCTTGTTTGCTACCTCACTCTTGTCTCTCTTTTTCAACACTGATGTACTTAAATAGTTCTAGGGACTGGAGACATGGCTCAGCCATTAAGAGCACTGACTGCTGCTCCTCCTGAGAGCCCGGGTTCAATTCCCAGCACTCAAATGGCAGTTAACAACTGTCTGTAACTTCAGTTCCAGGGGACCTGACACCCTCACACAGACATACATGCAGGCAAAATACCAGTGCACATGAAATAAAAATAAATTATTAAAAAATAATTCTGGCAATATCAAGACTTAATTCTGGTGATATCTTTGCTGCACAAATCTCCCCCCTGTCTAATTGGCCAGACTTACAGTATCCTGTCTCTGTTTCAATTGTTTAGTGTAGGGCTGGAGAGATAGCTTAGTAAGGGTAAGATCACTGTCTGCTCTTCCAGAGGTCCTGAGTTCAATTCCCAGCAACTACATGGTTGTTCACAACCATCTTTAATGAGGTCTGGTGCCCTCTTCTGGTGTGTAAGCTTACATGCAGACAGAACATTATACTTAATAAATACATATTTAAAAAATTAATCAATTATTCAGTGTAACTTGAGGTCAGGATTGAGAGAGGTTTAAGGATGATGATGTATGTGAAATGCATAAGCCTAAGGTATATATAAATTAGTAAAATTTTCTATTTGTGGCTGGCTTCTCTTTTGGCATTAGCCCAGTCTTGCTCTTGCTATTGAAGTTTTCTCTTTTCTTTTTTTTTCTTTTTTTTCTTCTCTTCTCTTCCCTTCTCTTCCCTTCTCTTCTCTTCTCTTCTCTTCTCTTCTCTTCTCTCTCTGTCTCTCTCTCTCTCTGTCTCTCTCTCTCTCTCATTATTGTTTGTTGTTGTTACTGTTTTGCTTTGTTTTTTTCCAGATGGGGTTTCACTGTGTCCTCCCTGGCTGTTCTAGAACTCACTCTGTAGACCAGGCTGGCCTCGATCTCCTCGGCTGTATCCTCAGTTTTGTTTGATGTTTTTGAGCTAGGGTCTTACTGTATGGCCCTTGTCTAGCCTAGAACACACTATGTAGACCAGGCTAGCCTCAAATTTGTGGCAAACCTCCTGCCTCAGCCTCTTGACTGCTGTGATTGCTGCTGTGCACCACCACATCCAGCTTTTTGTTTTGAGACATAACCTCTCTGGCTGGCCTCAGACTCCAGTCTTTCGGCTTCAATATGCTGAGCTTTAGGATTACAGGTGTGTGTAATCATGCCCTGCAGTCTGACAGTTTTACAACTCATCTCTCGTAACTACCTTATAGAATTGTTGCTACAAAGAATAGAAACTCAGAGAAATGAGGTAGCTGTTCCTGAGTAACTCAGCTGGTATGTGGCAGAAATGGGGTTTGCTCCTGGTTGTGAGCATTGAAAGCTTGTGCTTTAACCACAGCTGCATCCGTGCTGCCTTTTGTCCTCAGTAGACTTCTCTGTGGATGGCTGATTTCAGTTAGCTTTTCGTGAGGGCTTACTAGCAGCAGGGCTCCAGTGACTCTACACCGTTTCAGCTTCTTGTGTGTTGTGGTAGCACATATGGTGGACTGCTATGGGGGAAGGATGCCTGGGCATATGCCTGCTGTTAGATTTGGTGAACTCCTTTTCTAGAAACTTTTCAGATGGAAGGATTCCATCTTCAGGTCATAGAATAATGTAGAATTATACAAATACTGAAGTGTGTGTCTAAATTAATAAATAGACACATACTGCATTCATGCAAATGGCAAAAGACTGTTGCGTTAGAAAGACTTGTGTTCTGAGAATCCACTAGTTAGGAAACTGTCACAACTCTGGAAATTTCTGGTGTAGATCAAGTAATGAGGAGCTGAAGTGTCTTGAAAGCTTTTCTAGAAATCTAGTTGAGGGTTATTCTGCTAAGTAATCACCGTGTTACTAATATTTTTGCCTTTTTAAGTATGATTATGAGGTATGTTCAAGTACATTTTTTGCTAATAGTGAATGATTTTGAATTTATTTTTAAAATTTGATTGAGGATATAGTTTGGTAGAATGCTTGTCTTATATGTGTAAGGTTCTGAGTTCAGTCCTCAGCTAAAATAAACTTTTGATTAGATTAAGGTACATCCCTATGTATTGACCTGCATCTGAGAGTCTTTTTTTCAAATACATTTTTAATTAATCAGGTTCTTTATTTAGTTTAGCTTTTTCAGACAGGGTTTCTCTGTGTAGCCCTGGCTGTCCTGGAACTTGCTCTGTGACCAGGCTGGCCCCGAACCCTGCCTCTGCCTCCCAAGAGCTGGGATTAAGGGCATATGTTACCACTCCCTGCGTTTTATTTTTAATTATGTGTATATGTATCTGAGTGTGTTTGTACAGTGCCTGCAGAGGCCAGAAGAGGATGTCAGATTCCCAGGAGCTGGAATGACCAGTAGTTGTGAGGCACCCGACGTGGGTGTTTGAATCTGAATTCAGTTCCCCACCAAGAACAGTATTGTGGAACCATCTCTCCAGCCCCTGTGAGGCCTTTTGTCGCACAAAAAGCTTCATGAGTCTATACTCTGGTATGTGGCTCTTCTTATGAGACATTGTTTATATGTAAATCAACCCTTATTTGATAAGAGAATACAGTTGAGGACCCCACTCCTAAGGATTTCTAGTGCCTTGCTTATTAAGGTAGGAAAAAAAGCCTAAGATGGAAGTTCACTTTTTCTGACGCATTCTCAACCTGTCAGCTGTGCTTTATTCTCTACTAGCACAAAGCTGTATAAGACACAAGCCAGTCCTGAGTTGCTTGAACCTGTTCTGTTTTAGGAATGTCTGTTAGGAAGTCTTGGAATAATCCCTAACTCTCAGGACCTGAGGAAGCATGTACTAGCGCCTTGTAGAAACAAGGTGAAGTATGGCACCAGCTGATGAAAGTCTTTTCCTGTAAAGTTGCTGATCTTACCCCTTATCCTACCATTTTCGAACAGCATGCATTTTCTTGTAGAATTTTTAAAAATATATTTTTAAATTTTATATGTTTTACTTGCATGTAAAACTGTCAGACTGCAGGGCATGATTACATACACCCGTAATCCTAAAACTCAGCATATTGAAGCAGAAAGACTGGAGTCTGAGGCTGCCAGAGAGGTTATTTCTCAAAACAACAAGCTGGATGTGGTAGTGCACAGCAGCAGTCACAGCAGTCAAGAGGCTGAGGCAGGAGGATTGCCACAAATTTGCTTGCAAGTAAAGCATATAATTTACTTGCATAATTGCATGTATGTATGTATGTGTACCACTTACATTCCTGGTGGCCACAGGGGTCAGAATACGATATTGGACCACCTGGAACTGGAGTTGAAGAGAGCTGTGAACCACCATGTAGGTATTGGCAATTGAACCTAGCTCCTCTGGAAGAGGAGCAAGTGCTCTTAACCACTCTCCAAACCCATCAGAATATGTTTTCAGAAGTACACAGGACTGCTTAGATTTTTAAATAACCAGTATACAGAGATTCTTTTTTTTTTTTTTGAAACAGGGTTTCTCTATTTAGGTAGCTTTGGCTGTCCTGGAACTTACTCTGTAGACCAGACTGGCCTCAAACTCAGAGATCTGCCTGCCTTTGTCTCCCGGCTGCTGGGATTAAAGGCCTTCATCACCATCTCATAGAATCTTTTAAGTAGATCTTGTTTCTCTCAATTGCTATGGCAACTAGTGCTATAGAGATGACCCTATTGTGACCTCTTTAGTGTAGGAATGCCCTCAGAGCCTCTGACCTTATTGTCCACCTAGGCCTAATAGGTCTGGCTGCTTCTCTCCAGGCACGGAGTGTTGGGGTGTGCCATCTCCTCCTTTGGGACCACCTTGGGTTGCCCTCTTAAAAAAATTGTCCTTACCAAGGAACTTGGATTGTATAACCTGAGCCAAGGGACAGGAAATAGCAGCTCTCAGTCTTGTTTGCGTGTATGTGAGTATGTGCATGTTGGGACCAAAGGACAACATTGGGTATTTTGCTCATTCCTTCTTCACCTTAGTTATTGAAACAGGTTCTCGTTGAACTTGGTCATTGATTTGGCGAGGCTGGCTGGTCAGTGAGCACCAGGGATCTGCTTTATCCTCACTCTCAGAGCTGAGGCTACAGATGTGCCACTGTTTTTAGGTAGATCATATGACTCTGAGTGCAGGTCTCATTGCTTTTACCCACTAAGCTGTCTCCTCAGCTCCCCGCTCTTTAAATGGAAGCTTAAGCATTTGTTTCAGAAATCATAGGGTCATGTTTTTCATTCTGAAATAGCAAGCTATGGTTTAATGCCTTCCTGTAGGAGTAAATGCAGTATAGTACAGGCGCCAGTACCTCAGTTTCTGTGTAGCCTGTAGTTGTTGTAATACCGTACTTACTCTCACATGCATGAACCAGTGAAAATTAGTTGGGGACACAGGAAGAACCTCTTGCATTCTGAATGACTCAGGTTTGGTTGCAAAGCTGGCCTCACATTCACCTTGTAGTAAAAAGTGACCTTGGGCTTTTGACCTTCCTGCCTCCACCTCTGGGGTGCTGGGGTTACAGCTGGGGGATAACCCAGGGCTTTGTCTGTGCTGGACAAACACTGTACGAACTGAGCTCCAGCTCCAGCTAGATTTCAGTCTCTTTCTCTTTTAAGATTTATTTTTAATGTGCGTCAGTATTTTGCCTGCATGTGTGTCTGTGAGAGGATGTCAGGTCCCCTGGAATCTGAGTTACAGACAGTTGTGAGTTGCCGAGTGGGTGCTGGGAATTGAACCCAGGTCCTTTGGAAGAGCTGTCAGTGCTCTTAACTGGTTGGTGAGCCATCTCTCCAACCCCCTGATTTTAGTTTCTTTCTTTCTTTCTTTCTTTCTTTCTTTCTTTCTTTCTTTCTTTCTTTCTTTCTTTCTTTTCTCTCTCTCTTTCTTTCTTTTTTTAAATTCAAGACAGGATTTCTCTGTGTAGCTTTGTTTGTCCTGGACTCATTTTGTAGACCAGACTGGCCTTGCCTCCTCAGCCTCCCAGAGTGCTGGGACTACAGGTGTGTGCTACCATGCCCAGCTTTGATTTTAATTTCTTTATAGTCAGTGGAATACTGCTCAAAAGTGACTTAGCCTGATTGAGTATCCAGATCTGTCATACTTGTAGCCTGGTGCCCAGTCTTCCATCTTGCAGGAATAACTTCTAAGACTTTTTGGTGTTACTAAATTGGAAAGCACTGGGGACCTTGGTTTGCAAAATGACAGTTTAGAGCCATCTTAATTATGGAGTCTTTCCCTCCAATCCCAAATATGATTCCTGTACTGGTATCAGCTCAGGACATGCCAAGACCAGGTTCTCAGCACAGAGGAGATTTATTTGCCCCAAAGGGACAGAGGGCAGGGAATAAGATAAAGACCCGAGAAAGAGGATGAAGAAGGGGAAGAGTGCAAAGAGGAGGGGTCAGAGGTGATTGTCCTGGAAGGATGGCAAAAGACTGCCTCCGGGTAGAGAGGAGACAGATGTGGCCCACGGGCCAATAGCAGTTTATAAAGGTAAAGGGGAACCTCATGTTAGGATGAGGTGTTTAATTTTGACCATGTTAATTAGGTGATGCAAAAGAGGGCTTTTGATTGCTAGACTTCAATATTTTGCTAGCTGGACCTTGGTACTCATCCTCAGGAGGAAGAAGTGGCCAAATAAGGGAATGGACCTTGGTGGCCAGCTTTATCTACATTTTAGCAAGGCAGAGGGAATTGGAAAGAAGGTCAAGGCCTGCCAGGGCCATGTTTGGGCTGTCAAGAATCTCTTTAATTCTGTTCTTTTTTTAAAAATATCTTTTGGTTGTTTTTGGAAATTTCATATATGTATACAATATATTTTGATCCTCTAATTTATAGTTGTTTTTATAGAAGGTGAAACTACTGATGACAATCTTTTTGCCTGAATGAAAGAAAATGAATGACTGGTTATCCACAGGGTACATGGCTTTAAGTTTGCCCAAAGTCTTCAGCGCTTTTTCTTTCCCCTGGGCTCCCCCAGGCTCTGCCCCCGACTCCTTCATAGGGTTTCTTTGTGTAGCCCTGGCTGTCCTGGAACTCACTCTGCAGACTAGGCTGGCCTTAAAATCAGAGATCCACTCGCTTCTGTCTCTAGAGTGCTGGGATTTCCAGCATTTTTTTTTTTTTGTAATTATTTATTTTGGTCAGCTTTTTCTTAATGCTTATCTATGGTTGACCTGTGGTTTTTATTTGTTTGTTATCTTTTTATTTCCCCCAGCATTTCTTCAGGGAATGTTGTTGCCTACACTTTGTCCTTTTAAAAAAAGGATCTGCTGAAGGAGCTAGAGAGAGGCTCAGGGTTTTAGAGCACTGGCTGTTCTTTGAAAAGGACCTGGATTAGATTCCCAGCACCCACCTGGCAGCTCACAATTATCTGTAATTACAGTCCCAGGGAATATGACACCTCTTCTGGTCTCTTCAGGTACTAGGCACACACATGGTACTCTGATACACATGCAGGCAAAACACCCCTACACATTATTTAATAAAACAAATCCTGCTCAGATCATTTAAAAATTTAGTCACAGCTCTCTATATACCTTTCATTCTTCTTACAATACTAGAATTGTTGCCTTCTATGAGATTTATGTCATACAGCGTATGACAGATACTAGTCAGGGAGCAGGAGTGAGTCTGCTGTTGATTTAATTTGTTGTAGGAAAGCGCTCCCCCACCCCCTTCTCTCTCTGTGAGGCTCTTTCTTCTTGGTCTGGGGCTGTGAGAAGTGAACTTAGTGTCTCACATATGCTGGGCAAATAGGAAGGCTGTTGGCCAGTGAAAGAAAGGAAATGTGACTGGTTCCAGGTTTCCGCACCAAATGATTAGAAGGGGAAAAGGAAAGGGACATGACTGCTCCTAGCATGTATGGAGGAGGGGAAAGTTTATTTCAGACATGTGGGAGAGTGTCCTTAGAGGTGGGAACACCTGGGAGAGTCCAGTGTTGACCAGTCTGAGCTGTGCCATGTGAGGAGAAGGGGAGAAAGGAAGAGAGGGGAACCAAGTGTAGCAGCCAGGAGGCCAAAGGTAAAAAAAGAGTAAGCTTGTAACCAAAATGGTTGGATTATATAGGGAAGAGCAGCTCAACCCCCTTGAGCTGGAGTAGACCAACCAGGAGGACCCTGTAATAGGGAGGGGCTGAGGGGTGCTGGGAGAACCGGGCTGCTTTAATATGCTAAATAGGCACCTCAGCTCTTTGTCTCTGGTTTGAAAGCTAACACCCAGGACTCCTGAATGTCTCAAATGTTGGTCCACGCTCCTTCTCCCATATGTTTACCATTGCATCCTTGGTGTCTGTTTTGACTGCTCTTGCGGTTGTATTTGGATGTGCTAGAGATGAGGACACTCACTTTCCTCATTTAAAAGAAAAAAAAAAGTTTATGGAAAGGAGTCTTAGACATCCTGAGCTGATGTCACTTACTAAGGTTTCTAAAAGGCTAGTGCTTTTAGATGAGGCTTTTGTTAGTGTTTTTGAGATCAGGTCTCACTGTGTAGTTCAGGCTCTCTGTAGCTGCCTCATTCCCCTCTTAACCCAGTATTAGGATTATCAGGATGCAAGGCCAGTGGTGGCAGCATCACACACCTTTAATCCCAGCACTTAGGAGGCGGTGGAGCGCAGCCAGGGCTATACAGAGAAACTCTGTGGAAAAAAAAATTATAAGGCTGTACCACTACACCCTGATGTGTTTTTGCTGTTTTTTCCAGTGCTGGGGCAGAATATAGGGCTTCAAGAATACTAGGAAAATGTTCTGCCAAGGACTAACCTAGCCTGTGCATTTAGTTTTTTGCTATTTAGCCAGATTTGCAAGGGCATGTTTCATAAATCAGATTTAAGTTTTTGTCACTGGGTTTTTACTTTTCCAGAATTTCTTGGCTGGTCTTGCTCTTTATCAAGAGGTTAATAGTCATCTATTTAGTGAACTGTGGGATTTAACCTCCACAAATTAAGTGAGGGGTGACACTTATGTATCAGATTTCCTGGGGAATGGTTGGGCCATATATTGTAGAAACTGAAACTGTTCACCTAGATAATGTGGTTTCCTTAGGGTGTTAAGAGGCTCCTGTTATCAAATGTCTTGTTGAGTTAGAGCTGATTTAGCTCATTTACACAGCTAACAAAGAGTGTGAGTATTCTTTCCTGCCTTGGTCACATGTTTTACCTTGAACAAGTATTGCCATCTCCTCACACTGTCACAGAAGGTCTGAGTTTTCTGGTATGAGGTGTTCAGAATCATACGAATTGGCTGGATTTTCTGTATTTTCTTAGTGATTGTTTCAAAATCTTCCAGTTGTTCTTTCTTAGTTTTTATGTTGCTTGGGACAGGGTCTCATGTATTCCAGGCTGGCCTTGAACTCATATGTATCCAAGGATGACATTGAACTTCTGATCTTCCCTCCTTCACCTCCTAAATGCTGTGCGTAGTTTACTAAACCTAGCAGGGGATTGAAACCCAGGGCTTTCCCAGTTGTTCATTCTTACCAACAACTTTCTCAGTAGGAGATTATCATTTGAGGCAGCATTATATTCCGTACAGTATCTTTATGTAGCATCTCATTGTAGTCCTCACAGCATATTTGAGAAGGTAAAACACTTTTGGTTGGCCTGTTTTATGGTTGAGGAAACTCAGCTTTCAGGAAATTATGACTCATACATTGCCAAGAACTCTTGAATATGGAGACTTCATCTCTCAAACCTAAATATTTTTATTTAAAGACTAGGCCCTTTGTGCAGGGTTCGTCTCTCAGACTCTTGAAGATAAGCTTATCTTCAAAAGTTGATAAGCTTATCAACTTTTATCAGAGTGGTGCTAGCATTCCATTGTTTACTGTCCTTTGAGTAGCTTATTGTTATTGGATGTTATGCTGTGTGATTACTGTGATGTTATTACTGAGTTTCTAGTAATATTTAGTAATAAGTAGGAGTCCAGCAGTAGCTTCAGTATACTGGCAGGTCCACTCAGTATGTCCCTCCAAGACCACATGGTGGCTTACGTAGAAAACAGGTTCATAACATCCCCTTACATCCATTTGCTAAATGAGATAGAAAACTGGCCCTTGGTATTTAGTTGATTCTTTTCTTTTCTCTCCTTTCTCTTCTCCCTCTTTCCCTCTCCCTCCTCTCCTCTCCTCTCTTCCTTCCTCTTCTTTTCCAGATAAGATTTCTCTTTGTAGCTCAGGCTGCTCCTTTCCTTCAGTACAGAATGAATACAAGAAGTCTTTCTTATTCTTTATATCATCAGGTGGGAAAGGAACCATTATATAGTTATATCATGGTTACTTAGATTATATTTCTGTCTAGCAGTAGTGCTCTGAACTATGTGGCCTTGTGAAATTTGGTGGAGCTAGTCTCCATGAAGGAGAGTTTCTTTGAATAACACCTGTTGTTTCAGAAAGTCTTAGTGCCCGTCACAGTGGTTTACGAGGAGCAGCAGCTTTGAGTTGGATGTTCTAGATCTGCTGGGTGGGTCTGCAGGAACCTCTTGCTATAGACGTCTCTGTGATAGGAACTTGCTGCTTCACTCAAATCAGGTACTAGAATAAAAACTAGGAGCTGACTGGGAAAACAGCTGGCAGTACAAGAATTACAGAGTAGCAGCTAGTGTTTTAAAAGAGGGGTGCACAGAAGTGACCTTTCTGAAACTTGTGATAGCAGAAAGGCCATGGACTGACTTCCTGTTGAGTAGTTCAGGGCAGATCTTAGCTAGTTTGCTTATACCATCTAAGTCCTATCTCCAGGTTTCCTTCTTACCCTTTCCTTCCCTGCATTTCTCTCCTCCTTCCTGTTTTTCCTTCCAATAGGATCATGCTACAGGAAATAAAACAGCCAGTTGGCTAAGTTGCCCAACAAAAACCATAACTGAAGAGTTTTCCAAATTTCTACCCTATCGTTGTTAATGTACTTATACACTGATGTAATTTATGCTAGGCAATTATTCTACCTCTGACCCAACCCTGCCCCGCGCTGTTATACATAATTGCAGTCAGTGGTTTGGGTTTTGTTTTTTTCTTCTTTTTTATTTAAACTGTTCTGTGCATGATCACAGCTTATCAACTTTTATCAGAGTGGTGCTAGCATTTCATTGTTTACTGTCCTTTGAGTAGCTTATTGTTCTCAGATGTTATGCTGTGTGATTTATTTTCTTACTTCATAGTATGACTAGTTATTATTATGGTACAGATTGCTATGAGCAATTTTTAAGGATTATACAGATCACGGAGGATTTGGATATGTAGCTTTTCAGAGATTGAAGATAATTATTTCCACTGGGGCCAGGTAACCTCTTAGTGATACCGTACATGGTTACTCCCTTGAGAAATGGTGACTAGGTAACAAGAATGGGTACAGTAACCTATGCTGGTTAAATGTAACTAAGCCTTCTCAGGAAGGGAGCTTTCAGACACCTTGAGGACTCAGTGTTCTTCAAAGGGAATAAATAAATTGTGCTTGGGGTTTAGAAAACTATTAAAGTGGTAGACAGCAGGTTATTGGTATTTTATAGTTTTTTTTTTTTTAAAACTACATTGTAAACTAGATGTGATACGTGCCTATTGGTGTACTTTTTTAAAAAACCCTTTATTCATGTTTCTTACATCTTTTTCTTTCTACTCCACCCCAAACCCTTTCATCACCAGGTAGGAGAGAGAAAGGGCTAGTGGGAGAGAGCAGTTCTTTTAGCTGCTTCCTGCTGATTAGGGTCTGGGAGCCAGGCCAGTCCTCATTTCAGGAGATCTCCAACTTTTTTTTTTTAATTTTTTATATTAGTTACAGTTTATTTATTTTGTATCCCAGCTGTATCCCATTCCCTCATTCCCTTCCAACCCCACCCTCCCTCCCTCATCTCCTCCCTGTCCCTCTCTAAGTCCACTGATAGGTCCTCCTCCCCTTCCATCTGACCCTAGCTTATCAGGTCTCTTCAGGACTGGCTGCAACGTCCTCTGTGGCCTAGCAAGGCTGCTCCTCCCTCAGGTGGGTTGGGGGTGTGGGGAGGTCAAAGAGCCAGCCATTGATTTCATGTCACAGACAGTCCCTGGATCTCCAACTTCTTGTCTGACAACAGCAATCAGGAGCAGCAAGGTGGAAACAGGAGCAGACATGTTCTTTTTCGGAACCTACATAGTCTCTGGGCTCTGGCATTTGTTCTCTCTCCAGAGTCCTCAGATTTAAACTATCTGCAGTTGACAAAAGGCTCCTCTCAAAGCCCTCATGAAGTATGGGGCTGTGGGTGACCTGAGTCAGTCCCACATCCCACAAAAACATGTTTATATCCACAACACATGCCTGTGATCTCGAAGGCTGAGACAGCGCTGGAGAATTGAGATTGAAAATAGCTTGGGTGAAACTGGGCATAATGGCACACACCTTTAAGGTAGAGGCAGGCAGGCAGGCCTGTGAGTTCAAAGCCAGGCTGGTCTACATAGTTCCAGGACAGCCAGAGCTACATAGTAAGACCCTGTCTCAAAAAAGAAAAAAGAAAGAAAAAGAAACTAGCCAGACTATTGTCTACTGTCTTGACCTGCCAGCCACCCAAGTAATGACATAAAGACCTATAAAAGTTTGTTTCTTTTCTTTCCTAGCTCCCAAATAAAGCTTCAGGCACTGTAGCTGGGCAGATAATGAGCTATTCTAACCTGACTATGCTAGCCTGACCTATTTCCCAGCCATATGGTTCATTACTTACCATCTTAGTCTCGCTCTGGCACCTCCTTGTTCATCACTCCTCATGGTGACTCATTGGTTCCCACCAGAAGTCCTGGCTTATCCTCTCCTGCCCAGCAATTGGCTGTTCACTAATTTATTAAGCAGTCAGAAGTGATGGAGAACAATTTTTACAAAACATTGAGACAGAGGCTTCATAATAATGAGACTGCCAATGTCCATACTGCAACCAGATTTCTGATACAAAAATCAGCATTTGAATATACAGGTCACAAAAACATCCTCCAACAGAGACCTTTTATTGATTTGAAAGCTTGACTTGTTCCCAAGCAGCTTATAAATTGATCCACTCAGATTAATCTACGTTCTGCCACATGGCTTGTTAACTCTCCTCAGTACCAGCATTTGTTTCTTCCTCTGCATCTGGTCTGGTGAATCTCCAAGCCTGATTCTTTTCCTCAGAGTTCCTCTCTCTGCCTGGAAGTCCCACTTATCCTTTCCTGCTTTGCTATCTGCTGTTCTGCTCTTTATTAAACCAATCAGAAGGTGATGGGGATGTTTACAAAATACTGAGACAGGTGATGCTTTGTAAAAATAATAGTACCAAAGTCTGGCTTATTCTCAGCTGGTACAGAAATCGGCATTTGAATAGCATGAAGACAACCTTTAACACAGTGCATAAGAGATTATCCCAACACCAGACCCCTGTACAGCTCAGGCTATTTTCAGTCTCAAAGTAAGAGACACATTAATAGTATACTTAACTCCTTTCCTCATCCCCCATCCTTTTATAGGCCTTGAACTTTGTTTAGCTGGGGATGATCTTGAACTCCTGCCTCTACTTCCAAAATGCTGAGATTACAGGCATGTGCCATTATACCTGGCTCTTTCCCCCTTTTATATCAATCTGTTTAACCATCCATCCATCTATCTGATTTAGAGTATTTATAGAAAGCCCAGTGTTCCATGCCATGGAGCTAAACAGTGGAAAAGACAGCTGTAGCCTTTTTGTAGAGCCAGAGGTCAGTCTTTCACTGGCTGTAAGGACAGAAGGCAGGGGCTGGCAAATGGTAAAACTGAAAGGATGGTTAATGAAAGGTAATGGGGAGGGGGGTGGAGAACCAAAACAAATTAAGTGCTCAGAATTCAAAAATGTTGAATGGGTACCAACAGAAGCCAACTCTACTTTTTCCCTTTTTATGTTTAAGAGATGAAAAAGGTCTTGTTGCTCAAGAAAACTACATTCCCAGAATGAGCACTTACTACCAGATAAAACTGATTAAATTTAGTTACTGCTACCCATTGTAATAATTGGGTGCAAGTATCATTTGCAGAACTATTGAGGTGATGAATGGCATCATTATCAACTGTTTTGTCTGCCTCACTGCAACTGGTAATCTGTGTAACTATGCTTGTCCCTGATATTGCCATGCTGTACTCTGAAAAGCAGGGGATCTGCAGTTTTAAGGTGCTCAGCTTCGTTTTCAACATCATGGTGCACCTTAGAAGCTCTGGGACACTTTACTGCACTACACCCTTCTCTAATATGGGCAGCCAAGGGCTCTCATCTTGATACTTTCTTTGCCTTGTTGCTGCTGCCTGGAACTGAGAGGCCAGAAGCACTTCGTGTCTGTCGGGATTCCCAGAGATGTGGGGCATTACTCCCTCCACCTTTTTTTTCCGTATGGTCTTACTAGGACCTGGAACTCAAATTATAGACCAAGGCTGGCTTTGAAGCTGCAGCCACCCTCTTGCTTCTGTAAATCTACATTAGTTCTTTGAAAATCCTTAGAAGGCACATGTAAGAGTCACCCTACAGTTGACAAAACTTGCCTCAGGCCCTCATGAGAAAACATGACAGGGCAGCCTTGTACAACTGTCTTTTTCACATTGTTTCTTTAATCTGCTGTACCCCACCTCCCAGCTTTGAAATCCTTTCATTGTTGCTGGTTCTTCTGAAAGCCTCTCTCTGTTCCATTATTGATGGCCACCTGCCTTTACATTCTAATGGGCAATTCTGTGTACCATATAGTTCAGAAGTATGTATGTTTTGGAGTCAAGAGAATGTTCTATCTTATACTGTGTTTTTATTTTTTCATTTCATTCTTAGATTTCACTAACCCTTAGTCAAAATGCAAGTAGAAGACCTAGCATGTTGGCACATGTCTGTAATTCTGTACTCAGAAGGCTGAAGTAGTAGGATTATCACAAGTTTGAGTTCAGTTTGGGCTTATAGAGCTATTTCAAAGCAGCTTAGGAGGTTCAAAGTGTGTTTAAAAAAATAAAAACAAAAGCTGAAGGGGCTGGAGAGATGGCTCAGCAGCTAAGAATACTTACTGCTCTTACTGAGGACTGGGGTTCAGTTCTCAGCAACCACACAGTGACTCACAAACACCTGTAACTCCAGTTCCAAGGGATTCAACACCCTCTTACGACTTCTCGGCACCAGGCATGCACATGATACATATACATACATGCAGGTAAAACACTTATATTAAGTTAAAATAAAGCCATTTTAAAATTAACAAAAAATGACTGCTGAGAAAAACATCTCTCCCCACCCCCTTTAAAAAACCCAAAAGATGGTAGATAGAAGAACTGATATATACTAATATGAACCTGGAGGGGAAGCCCACACAGGTAGAACTGTGGTAAAATGGAAGCCTTACATTGCTTAATAAGCTGAGAGCTCCTGCAGATTTAATTTTTTTAATGTTTTTTTTCTTGCTTTCCAAGGACCATTTTCTCTTTCTTTCTCAGTCTCCCTCTCCTTCTTGACAGAGCTTCTCTGTGTAGCTCTG
Source organism: Pachyuromys duprasi (assembly GCA_028658305.1). Lineage (NCBI taxonomy): Eukaryota > Metazoa > Chordata > Mammalia > Rodentia > Muridae > Pachyuromys > Pachyuromys duprasi. The sequence continues at coordinate 16,813,029 of CM053757.1, read as the reverse complement.
GCTGTCCTTGAACGTACTCTGTAGACCAGGCTGGCCTCAAAATCAGGAAACCTGCCTAGGCCTCTTGAGTGCTGGGATGAAAGGCGGGGTACCATCACTGCCTGGCTTCCAAGAGCCTTTTCTATAGTGCTGGACATGGGTCTCACACATGGTGGGCAAACCTGAGCCTCCTCAAGGGCTGTTCTTACACCTAATTGTCTCCTTTGTAGAAGATGCTCATTAAATAAGTACTAGTTGAGGTAGAAAATTATTTTTCCTTGGCCCAAATTGGCCAGATAAGGCTCCAGAGTTGGAAGTTTTGTCTTTATGAGTGACTTTAGTATTAGTTGATGCTGTTGTGCTATACTGTTCATCTAGAAAGTTCTCCAAGTGGGCTCCCCCTTTATGTAGTGCTAGAGTAAAAGTCTCCAGGGATGGAGGATGAAATTATCATATTATGGGATTGTATTTCCCAAGCTCAGCCTTGAAGTAAGCAATGGGAGCTAATCAGCTAGCTTATTATTCTATGCGGCCCAGCAGAGCACAGGCTAGGATGGGGACAGTTTGCTTGCTGGGTGACACACTTCAAAGTGCCTCAGGCTTGTTGACCTGCTCTGTGCTGCAGTGGAGCGGGTTCTTGACAGCACTCTGCTTTTACTCCTTTTTATCCGGCAGCCCACACAGGTAGAACTGCGGTAAAATGGAAGCTTTACACTGCTTACTAAGCTGAGAGCTCCTGCACATTTAACTTTTTTAATGTTGCTTTCTTTTTTATGTCTTTAGTAGGTTTTTTATCTGTATGATTTCAAACATCAGAAAAAAAAACCAGTAACTTTCGTATCCCTTTTACCTAGACTGTCAGCATTTCTGCCTCATTTGCTTTCTTGCTTCACCTAAATCCATCCTTAAGTGATGACAGAAATTGCAGACAGCATGCATACTTCTGAATGCCGGGTTGTGTTGCCTAAGAACAAACTCAGCATTATTGTAACCCACGTCCATCTTCAGATCTGTCTATGTTTTGAAATGCTCCCAATAATGGCAGAGCTTTGTTTTAAAAAACAAATCTTTTTTTTTAAGATTTTATTTAATTAATGTTCTATAAGATTTTATTTAATTAGTGTTCTATCTGCATGTGTGCCTACATGCTAGAAGAGGGCAACAGATCTCAGTATAGATGGTTGTGAGCCACCGTGTGGTTGCTGGGAGTTGAACTCAGGACCTCTGAAGGAATAGAGAGTGTTCTTATCTGTGAGCCACCTCTTCAGCCCTGTGGAAAACAATCTTGAGGTGCAGGAGTGTCTCCTCAGTTATGTTGGCTTAAATCAGAGGTTACTCAGTTACCAACTCCTTGTGTCTCTACAGGACCAGAGTGAAGGCAGCAGGAAATAACTCAGCAACAATGTCTTCAGAGTTGGAGACCTCGGAAGGGGTAGATGAGTCAGAGAAGAACTCCACGACCCCGGAAAAGGAAAACCATACCAAGTGAGTGATAGCAACTGGCTGCTTCCTCTCAGGAGGGGCTTGCAGCTGTCCTGCCACATGCCAGTGTGTCTGGTTCAGTCTGGTGGTGGTATTAGGGGACGGTTATTAGCCCTGAGCTGTCTAAACCCTGGGATGTTTTGTTGGCACTGGAGGGCCCTGTCCACCCTCAGCAGTTCCACTCTCTGGTTTTCTCTCTTCTGTTAGCGAAGGAGATGGACCAGATGCTGCTGGGAGTGCTGAGTTAGGTTTTAGTTGTTTTCCTCTTGAAAACCAAGTGTTGCCAGGTGTGGTTGCAGAGTTGGAGGCCAGCCTGATCTACAGAGTGAGTTCTAGGCCGCCAGGCCTGCACAGAGAGACCCTGTCTCAAAAAAGAAAAAAAAAAAATTAAAAACCCTGCCTGGGCTATTGAGGAATGAAAGGTAAAGCTGGTTCCTTTTACAATGTCGCCTCCCTACCAAATGTGGAATCTGAGCTTTACTCTAGGGCAGGCCTTTACTTGCTAATCTCTTTGAGACTCAAATTACTGGGCCCTGCTGTGCATTATTCTTGGGCTCTTATTAGAGTCCTGTCATTGGCTAAGTTATTTCTTATATCTTAAAACAATTGCTAATAAACCAGTTCTCAGGATGTGGGGTGATACAAATTAATCTTCTAAAAAATAAAACAAAATAAAATAAAAACTGCAAAGGCTAGACCACAAGAGAACCAAAATTTTCTCATTCTAGTAAACTGGACACACAGGAATACTCCCTAGGTTCCGTTGTTCTTATACCTTATCCATTTATTGGTGTAACTATCCTGTGTAATTCTGTTAAATACAAAACTAGGAAGCAGAGGCAGGTGGATCTCTGAATTCGAGGCCAGCCTGGTCTACAGAGCTAGTTATAGGACAGCCAGGGCTACACCTTGAAACCCTGCCTTGAATGAACAAAAGGAAAAAAAAAAAAAAAAGAACCAAGATCTTGGTCTCTTTCCCTCAACTCTCTTATCTTCTCACACCTAGGCTCATCCCATTCACGTAACATCCCTAGCGGGAAGCAGCTCTTTCTAGGCTGGATTAAATTCTGTTTCTTCAGGTACTGAGTGGCCACAGAAGCAAATTGTCATTCATTTGGGTACACAGACACACACTCACACACTTCTGTCCTTTGCCCTTTAGTCCTTTCTGGAGAACTGGAAAGTGTTATTGTCTCACAAAACTCATCTCCACAGGATGGCAGACCTTTCTGAGCTCCTGAAGGAAGGGACCAAGGAATCACATGACCGGGCAGAAAATACCCAGTTTGTCAAAGACTTCTTGAAAGGAAACATTAAGAAGGAGCTATTTAAGGTTTGTGCCCTCAGTCATATTGAGGTGAGCAGTGGGGTGGCTTTAGTCGGCTGAGGAAGTTGCTCTGCAACAACTCAAAGTGAGAAGCTGCTGGGTCTTTCTAATTTTTTTTGGTGATAGTCTGGCTGCAGATGGGCTCTAACCCTGGATCTTCCACCCTTAGATTCTTGAATACTGGGGATGAAAGGTATGTGCCACCATGCCCAGCCAAAATTTTTTTTCCTTAAGTGTTAAGCCATGGCTGTTCAAGCATAAATGGAGTAATAAAAATGTTTGCAAATATTCACTGTTGGTTTTTTAAAAGAAATTACAGAAGCTCCTAGGTGTATTAAGTAGTTCATTATACATATATATATATATATATATATATATATATATATATATATAAAGGGTCACAGTTGGGTCTTTGGGAACTGGACAGTGGCTTCTATCTTGAGCTACTCTTAAAACATGGTGGGTTCTAGAGGTGCTTTCTTGACTTATAGCTATCTCCTACAATCTTCTATCACATAGCTGGCCACTACTGCACTTTACTTCACATACTCTGCCCTTGAGGAGGAAATGGACCGCAACAAAGACCACCCAGCCTTTGCCCCCTTGTATTTCCCCATGGAGCTACACCGCAAGGAAGCGCTGATCAAGGACATGGAGTATTTCTTTGGTGAAAACTGGGAGGAACAGGTCAAGTGCTCTGAGGCTGCCCAGAAGTATGTAGATCGGATTCACTATGTGGGGCAGAATGAGCCAGAGCTGCTGGTGGCCCATGCTTACACTCGTTATATGGGGGATCTTTCGGGAGGCCAGGTGCTGAAGAAGGTGGCCCAGCGGGCACTGAAACTCCCCAGCACTGGGGAAGGGACCCAGTTCTACCTGTTTGAGCATGTGGACAATGCCCAGCAATTCAAGCAGTTCTACCGGGCCAGAATGAATGCCCTGGACCTGAGTTTGAAGACCAAAGAGAAGATTGTGGAGGAAGCCAACAAAGCCTTTGAATATAATATGCAGGTACTACTGGATACTGACTGTGGAGCCTGCTCCATGGGGTTATAACCATGGATGTATGAGCTTGATTCCTTTAGCAGTAGAGTCAAAGCCAGAGGATTTTCAAGAGGCTGTGGGAAGCATGACAAATGAGCTCCCACATGCCCTAGAAAAAAGTGAGGATCGGCCATCAGAGAGCATGAAGCAATGTGTGGCTCCCAGATGGAGACCTGGCTTGAGGTCCATGACACAGTATTTGAAAAGTCTGAAAATAGAGCCATCTCCCTTTTTCACCGCAGGATGCTAGAATTGAGGAACGGGTAGTTTCCTCATTGTGTAGCAAACATTGATATAAAAAAACCTTGCTTAGTATGGACCCAGATTCATTGGGAATAGAGTTAGTAGGTTTACCAAGTCATTGGGCTGGTCATGCAGCAGCCATTTCTGTCCCCAGAACCACATGTCAGCCCTTAGTGTCAGAACAGTTGTGGGCATTCAAGCAGAGTCAGTAGAGTCACCTAAGCTCCAACTAAGATGTGCAGGGTACTATGTTTGCTTCTCTGGCTTGATGTTCAGCTGGTTTACAGTCCTGTGGCTCCAGCTTCTCAGTGGGTGGTGTGTAAAGTGCAAATTCTGAGTGCCTGATTCAGGGTTCGCTCCCAATTTCCTCAGATATTCAATGAACTGGACCAGGCTGGCTCCATTTTGGCAAGAGAAACCCTGGAGGACGGACTCCCCATACATGATGGGAAGGGAGATGTACGTAAATGCCCCTTCTATGCTGCTCAGCCAGACAAAGGTAAGCTGTGGGTCCTGAGCTAGCATTTCTGGAGTGGGTTTATCATTGCCCTCCACTCATGTCATGTCTCCTGTTATGCTGCATGCAGGTTCCCTGGAAGGCAGCAACTGCCCCATCCGGACAGCCATGGCTACGCTGAGGAAGCCTAGCCTTCAGCTTGTTCTAGCTGCTACTGTGGCCCTGGCTGCTGCACTCTTTGCCTGGTACTACATGTGAAGGACCTGTCATGTTGCATCTTACCCCAAGTGACCTGTTCCACTCCCGTCTCCACCTTTGACTAAAACTACCACCTCAGGTGACTTTTTTAATGCTGGGTTTGAGAAAACAAGCAACCAATAAAAGCCAGACGCTAGAGCCTCTGCCTAACAGCCATCTTCTCTGCCAGCCAAGTGCACACCAGACACTGGCCGGTGCCAGTGCATCACTGCAACAGCCTTGGACCTCTGATCTGGCAGTGCTCCAGGACTTTGGCCACTTAAGAGGCCTGGGTACATTCTCTTCATTTCTACCAATACTTGTAGTCATTGCCTTGCTAGGAACGAGCTGCCCACACACCCAGGCTTTGTGGGAAAGGGTCATGCTGGCTGATGACGGTTCAGTTTTTCTAAGCCTCAGGGAGTCTTTTGGGGTGGAAGCTCTCCTCCAAAGCCCTCAGAGCTTATCCTGCTCAACCAGGATGTCCCTAAGAAGTCTATTAGCATGAGCTATGGCCACTGACTGGTGTGCTTGCTACAGTGCTCTATAAACAGACACCACATACTTCCCTCCCTCCTGCGACGGGACAGAGGCCTTCAGAAACAGTGGCATGTTGCATACAAATGGACATCTTCTTTGACGACAGTCCTCACCTGCCTTCTGACACTCCTGACCAATTCCTAGCACCTTTTCCCATGTATTCACGCTAAACACCATAAAGATCCTTAATATCTTCCTGGACCTGTGGTTTTTCTAACTCTACTATAAAAGCACATACTTATATTTAAACAATTCATGGTCTAAAATATTTTATTAGTTAGGAACCTATTCCTATAAAAGTCTTGTGTGGAAAAAAAAATGGTGAAACAACAGGGAAACTCTTCAAAGACCCACCACCTTCACAGTTCAGATGATTGGTTTACCAAGGTCTGGGTGCCTAGACTTAAGTGTTTATCTTCAGACTGTAAGATCTTAGCCCTCTCTTGTTTAAGGACTGGAGAGCAACCGCTATAGCTTAGGTCACTAAGCTAGGGCAGGGCTCCAGTTCTCAGGTTCTGTAGCGAGGACACCTAATTATGTAAATAGTAAAAACCAGTGACCTGGCCTAGAACAACTGGGTTCCCCCAGGGCAGGTCTATACATAATTCTGGTTTGTTAAAATTGGGTTCTTAAACATGTGTTGTTTCCCAGGCCTGGGTTCCTGCCTGCCAGTAGAGTTACCTGTAGTCCCACCCTGTCCCTCAGGAAAGAAGGAAGCCAGGCAAGACAGCAGAGGCCCAGGGCAGGGGAGTGTTAAGGGCCAATTTAATGAAACTACAAACTGGGACTAGGCCACAGTTCACAGTGATAGGAGGCCATGCAGTGGTAGTGTGAGACCAGGAGAGGGACAGCAGCAGGATACAGCGTCCACACGGGCATATTCGCAGACCATTCAGGAAATGGGAAGGTTTGGGCTTACACCCTGGGCACGACTCATGTCCCTAGGACCTCCCCACCACTTGTGACTTCTTCCTGGTCTCCAGCCCAGTGCCACAGCTGTCCCGACTTAAGTGTTCCAATACTGAAGCAAGTCAACTATAGCAAAAAGGCTGGGACTTACTCCAGTGACAGTGAACCTACGAGGAGGTTCGTCTGGTCTTCTGTCAGCAAACTACCAGGCAGAAGTTGCACCCATATACCACACAGACACAGAAGTAGACAGGACAGGCTCATGGGCATTCATTCCTTCTGGCCCCAGAAAATATAGGGGTTCACAGGTGTGTGGCCAGAAAGGAGGTCTGTACACTGACTGACTCAAAGAAGCTAGATAAGAACAGGGGCAAACTTTTCTTGGCTACCGGGGCTTTAACGTGACCAGCATTCTCTTTGCCTTACACCACGCAGCTCTTAGGTACCTCCTGGACAGTGGGTAGAAGTCCTGGGTTTCCACACCTGAGAGTTCTGAGGTCCAGGGTAGGCAGTCATTTCTTTCTTACCCACGCCGGTACCCCAGACAACATACCACACAAAAACCCAGGCCTTAAGACCATCAGGCTTGGGTTCACTTAATCCTCTTTTCCAAAAGATGAGGAACAACTGTTGTTTCAGGCACAACCCTCACTGTCAGCCCTCATCTGGGACCTGCTGATGTTCTCTGGGTGCTCTTGGTACTAGGAAGAGTTAAGGGCCAAACTGGCCCTTACACAGAAAAGGAGGAATGAGGACCCCATTGAGAGACCCTCTCCAGCCTGTCTTCCGGATTGCAAATGCCCAAGCACACACAGGTCACTGTCACTCCCATGCCGCCCGCTGGCCCTGGCCTTAAGAGTCGGGTGCTCAGGGAAGGACAAGGGGAGGACAGGATTTCCAGGGTACAGTAGCAAAACTTCCAACCCTAAGTGGGGGTTGGGGAGTAATAACCACTGAGCACAGGGAGCAGAGCACATGGGGCCAGACTGATAGGTGGGGGAGTCCAAGTCTGGCACCGTTAGCACAAGCGCTTGTATGTGTAGATGTAGGCTTTGCAGCTGGGACACGTGTGCGTCACATCCTTGAAGTCATTGATGAGGCAGGGGATCAAGCAGCAGCCAAGATCACACCTGCATTGAAGACAGAAATAGGCTGAGGCCTGAGAAGCATACAGAGCCCCAGTAGCAGCACCACTTGCCTGTGCCCCACACCTACCCCATGAAACAACAGAAGAAACCCAGCACAAAGTTCATCAGGCCAATCTCGTAGGAGATCTTGGTGGTGATGGCCTGCTGGCAATGGGGACACACTGTCTGTACAGGTGCACCTTCAAAGATCTCTCCCTGCAGCACTGTCACCGTAGTGGCTGCCCCTGATGGAACCAAGACTGTGGCCGTGTGGCCCCCAGGGCCAGGATAGGGCCCTGGTGGATAGGGTCCTGGTGGGTAATAGCCCATTGGTGGGTGAGGGCCTGGAGGAGGGTAGAAACCTGTAACAACACACAGAAAGGTCACTGGCTGGCCAAGGGAACATAGACAATAGCTTCTTGCCACCTTCCCCAAGAGGACCAGAGTGTCAGTAGGAACAGGCCTTACAGCTGAGGGCTTGGCTCAAGGTAAGCATTTATAATGACCCATTTGATCCCTACCACATTGTGAACAAGACTGTTCTTCCATGTTTTCAAGGATGAGGGCTTTAGCAAGAGGGAAAGTACCATTCCTCTTAATAAAAAGCTTTCCACGCCAACCCCAGATATTATAGGAACCAGACGAATGTAGCCCAGAGAGTACTGGTGGACAAAGCTCCAGGCCTCCATTGGGGGCTTGTGTCCTTAACAGGGAAAAGCCCCACCACACCACAGCCCTTAGCATAAACCTTCCCTCAGTGCATGGCAAGTTCTCCTTGCACCACTTTCATTTCATACGGCTTGACTTAAGTGAATTTGGGGTGGCAGCTGCCTTAATGGTTCCTTCAGTTCTCAACTCACCCGTAGGCATGTAGGTGCCATCTGCATTCACGTGGGGGGGCACAAAGCCAGGCCGAGGCATTGGATGGCCAGGTGGCTCATAGGGTGGGGGGGCGACTTCAGCAGAGGGCGGTGGCAGGCCTGGTGGTGGCTGCACCACTGCTGCGGAGGTGCGGCCTGGACAGAGGGACAGAAAGAAGGTGGGTCAGCTGATCTCCACACACAGGCTGGGCACAGGGTGACCCTAAAGCAGGACTTGAAAAGCTTCAATTACACTTGGAATGCAGAGAGAGCTGTGACAGGGACTCCAGAAGGCAGAGGTCAGGAAAGGCCCTCAAGACAAGAGCCAGGGTGTACTAGTCCAGCAACCCACCTCATCTAGGGACCTTACCTAGACCTCTACCAGGGTAATTTAACATCCTTACCTGGGGTAGGTGGGGCTCCACTCTTTTCTTCCAGTAATGGGGCTGTAGGGCCTCCCGGATAAGGAGGGGGTGGCTCATTAGACATCTTGGCTGCTGATACTCCTGGACCTGGAGATAAAAACAAATTCAGCTCCTTGCTTCCATGCAAGGCCAATATACTAGGTTGTGACCATCTTCAAATGCAATCCAAGCATGTTTTCTCTGGCTCAAACTCAGGTTACCTGAGCTCTGCTACCTTTTCCTGTCCTCAAAAGGAAATCTCAGTGTGTGGAAGATCAGGGTTGGTGGTTAGATCCATTCTCCTTGGCAGCGTCTTGGCAGCATCAGTGACCACTGATCTCCCCTCTTGACACTTGGGACACTCTACCTCTGCCGGGGACAAGCCCACCACAGCTACCATCCTTTATACTGCTCTACCGTCACTCATTTCTTTGGAAGCTGGAGGGTAAGGACAGAACTCTGGTGACGAGGCCCAGCAATCCTGTCTAGGACTCTAACCCGGCCACTACTCAGGGAAGCATGGTACCCAGTCTTCCAACTCTTAATCATAGAGGTGTGTACTTCTACTACAAGGCTATAGCATGGTTTAGAAAGGTGTCTGGACTTCTTACCTCAGATTTCTGGTGCACAGAGAACAGACGCAGATGAGAGTATTTCCGCTGCTCGCTGAGACAGGGATCTAGGAGGCTGTTTCAGGGAAAGGGCAACACCTTTAACCACAGGCTTCCAGGTGAACTACTCCCCATGCTTGTTCACAGCTTAAGCATGCCACTCCCCAGGTGGGCACAGCTGCTGAAACCTCAGTGTACCCACCATTCCCTATCAATCCCTACAGGTCCAGTTCCCATGCAAAAGGAAGCAAAAGGAGTCAGCTGTGGGTTGGTGTGTGGCACTGGCTTGTGTCCTTAGGAGGCTTAAAAAGGAAAGGAGTTGTCAAAGGAAACACTTTGTTTTACTCCTTTCATCAGATGTCCTGCGCACTTGCTGCAAGGCACTGGAGGCAGATACACTCAGGTCTGTCTTCACTCTATTTAACACAAAAGACTAACCATTAGCAGTATTCTGAAGTAAGGACTTCTTTTTGCTAATTGAAAAGCAGTAACAAATAGAAAAACTCCAGCACTGTAGTATGTTCAGAAAAAATGACATTTCTAGTAAAGCCTAGAGCCCTTACAGTAAGTCCAAATACACAGAGGTAACAAGTCTGCCAAGGGTGAGGAATCCTGGGGTTCATGATTCTTTTCATCCCTCTACTCACTTTTTCTCCTCTAAAAAAGAATCCCACTTTGTAGTCCAGACTAGTCCATCTCTCCATCTCCCTGCCTTAGCCTACCATGTGCAAGGATTATATAAGCATACACCTGGACACCTTGCTTTCTAAGGTCAACAAATCAGGGGTAAGGGTGGAGGGATCAGATCCAAACTTTGGGTTCAATTTGTTGTGACCTGAATAGGAATGCCGCCCCCCCCCCAGTCTTTTGTTTGAATGATGGCCCATAGGGAGTGGTACTTTTAGGAGGTGTGACCTTGTGTGAGGAAGTGTGTCACTGTGGAAGCAAGCCTTGAGGTCTCATATATGCTCAAGCCACACACAGTGGGACAGTCTCCTGATGCCTGTGAATCAAAATATAGGACTCATAGCTCCTTTTCCAGCACCATGTCTGCCTGTCTGCCTGCCAACCACCATGCTTCTCACCCTGATGATACTAAACTCAACCCCTGAAAGTATAAGCCAGACCCAATTAAATGTTTTCCTTTATAAGAGTTGCCATGGTGTCTCTTCACAGCAATAAAATCCTAACAAACCCTAAAGCGAACTTTAATATGACAGTTTGAGAAACTCCATTCATGCCCAATGCAACCTAATATCTCCCATGCCCTTCGGCAGGAAGTTGTTCAGGCAACTGAGTACAAGGCTCTGCCTCTACCCCACTAGAGCTCCAGTCCACCTTTCCACAGGCAGGCCCATAGCTGAGGTTTCCAGGAACAGGTCATAGTTCTAGCCCCATCTACTGCTCCAGGTTGTAGGGCCACTATTCTACAAAGCCATCCTGATGTCTCACAGCCCCAACCTATCGATAATGCCATGTGCATTTTATTCAGCTGCTTTGGGGGGTGCTTGCTCCAAGTAGCAGTCATGGAATGGAGCCCTGTCGGGCATACTGCAGTACAGCCCTGCCTGGCTCCCCCTCACCCTGTATAAAGCTCTGTCAGGCTGGCATACTCTACCTTTGCTTGGCCACACCACTCACTGAGCTCTTGCTTCACTAAAGAACTTCCAGATGGGGGTTTTCACAGGAACAAGGACAGAACTGACATTCTGAGATGCCTACTGAAATTACTAAAGAGCCATGAAATCAAGCAAAAGCTTTACTCCCCCATCCCCATCCCAGGCCATATGGAATATGACTCAGCTCCAAGGGAAAAAAAAAACTCTTACAGTCAGCAAAGCAGCAGACCTCCATTTCCCTCTCAGAGGAGAAAGGGTTAGCCTTGTATCAGGCAAACAGAATGGCCAACAAAGAGATCTGGAGTCAGACAAACCTGGCCTTAAGCTCAGGGCCTTGCTATGTCCTGTATGAGAAACCCCTTCCCCAGGAACCCAATCTCTAGTACATCCCATGGGAAGGGGGTCTAGGGGTTCATAATGTTTTGCAGTTACATCATGGTGATAGATGTACAGTTCTGTCAACATATTAAAAGCACCAAACGTAACAGTGGGAAATCATTCTTAAACTGTTAGGCAATTTCATGTATTACAGAAACTAAGATGGCTATGAAAATAATCTTATAGGACTCTGTCATACATGAAATCCATCCTTCACCAAAACATTGTTATGTAGCATATTGCTGTACTTTGAAAAGAACACATTCTAAAATAGGACCCTGAAGGATAGTACTGCCTGGTATGATGGCTAATCTTATCAACTGGGCATACCTGAGAAGGACGAACCTCAAATTAAGAATAGCTTTTGCAGCATGTCTGTGGGGCATTTTCTTGATTGCTAATTGATTAGGAGTTGCCAGTCCACTGTGGGCAGTTAATAACCCTCAGCAGTTGGGCCTGGACTATCTACATAAGAAAAGTAGCTGTGAGTCTGGCAGCAAGCCAGTAAGTAGTAGGGTTTTTGTTTGTTTGCTTGCTTTTTAGTTTTTCAAGGCAGATGTGTAGCCTTGGCTATCCTGGACTCCCTTTGTAGATCAGGTTGGCCTTGAACTCTACCTGCCTGTGCCTCCCCAAGTGCTATTGCACTCGGCTAAGTAGTGTTTTTGTTTGTTTGTTTGTATTTTTATGTTTCTCTCCTTGAATGCCTGTCCTGGCTTCCATTGGCAGTGATAGACTATAAGCTGTAAGCTAAAACAAACCCCTTCCTCTCCAAGCTGCTTTTGATCATGGTGTTTACAACAGCCACAGACACTTGGGATGGAAAGAAAGAGATGAAGGCTGGACTTCTGGTGTGCTAAGTTCAGATGCTCTCCTCTGGGTCTCTTGTTTCCCAGAGAGGAGTTCCAAACACAAGGCCTCAGAACCTGAGAACTACCCCTGGCATTCTGCTTGGCTTTCAGCTATTCATTATGCAGTGAAACTTATCTAAGGCCAAACCAGAGCCTGGCAGTTTGCCTGCTGATACAGGGCCCCTTACAGGGGTAATAGCAGGGAACACATATCTCTTGGCTAGTACATGTCTACAGGCCACAGTTGTAAGGTCTGAGGGCAAACTTAATTCTGATTGAAACTGTCCTACACACTGTAACAGGTAACCAGCAAACTCCCATGGTCTTTTCTGTCCCCCAGAGTTCCAGTAAGTAGGCATACCACCAAGTCCCTGTGCAGCAAAGCCCAGGAAAGGAAAGGGGAATTTTGAATCTTGAGACGTATTGGGGCAACAGCCTGGCACAAGTTTTCACAGGACTGAAGAAAAATACTGAGGGGATGAGGCAAAGGTGACAGGACAAGGCTCAGACAGACTTTCTGACATGACTTTTTCCAGGTTTACCAGAACAATGAATCTTTCTCCAAATGTTTCATCCTGTGGACTTCTTTACACCTGATTATCAACAACTTCAAATACATTATCTCTCAATACCATATTAGAAATATCTCTTAAATACTTGATAAAATAAAGAATTTTAAAAATTAATTGGCCAGGCAGTGTTGACTCACACCTTTGATCCAGGCAGAGGCAAGTGGATCTTTGAGTTCAAGGCCAGCCTGGTCTACAGAGCTAATTCTAGGACACCCAGAGCTACACAGAGACATCTGTCTCAGAAAACAAACAAAAATTAGTTCAAGGCTAAGGGTGTAAAACTCAGGGAGAGAGCAATTTCCTTATATATGCAAGATCCTTGGGTCAGTCTCTACAAATACATACATATATATATACATACATACATACATATATACATACATACATACATACATACCAAGCCGGCAGTGGCAGATTAACTTTCCAAAATTCCAGTTAATACCAACAGATCAAATTGTAACGGTGGCAACAAGTTAATTATAAATTTTCCTGGGAATGGTGGCTCAGCATTTGGGAGGCTGATGCTCGAAGGCTACTGTAAACTTGAAGCAAACTGAGCTGCAGAGTGAAACAAGGCCTCAGAAATCCAAACCAGGGTCAAAGAGATGGTTCAGCAGTTAAGAGCACTAGTTGTTCTTATAGAGGACCCAGATTCAGTTCTCAACATCCATATAGCCCACAACCATCCAGTTCTAGAGAATCCAAAGCCCTCTTCTGAATGCCATAGGCAACAGGCACATATGTGACTGACTCTGACTCTCAATACATACAAATGTTTATAAATCCAAACCAGTGGGACATGAATATGGGTCAACAGGTGAAGGTGTGTGTTATGCAAGTCTAGGAACCTGAGTTTGATCCTTGGAACCCAAAAAAGGTAAAGAACCAACTCCACAAAGTTGTCTACTCAACTCCATACAAGTGTTGTGATATACACAACACACTCACACACAAAACAAATGCAAAAAGTCACACAAAAATTGTTTCCCAGCAGGGAGCGCTGGCACATGCCTGTAATCCCAACACTCGGGAAGGCAGAGGCAGATGGATCTGTGTTTGAGGCCAGCCCTGGTCTACAAAGTGAGTCTAGGACGGCCAAGGCTACACAGAGAAACCCTGTCTTGAAAAACCAAATAAATAAATAAATAAATAAACAAACAAATAAATAAATAAATAGAAATTTAAAAATTAAAAAAAGTTTCCCTATAGTATGGAATTGCCTTGTTCATGTCGAATCCCTGAATCACCAGGATGTCTGTGCTGGTGACTCTCTGGGGAAGGTGAGGACAATGGAGAGGGAACCCACAGCCTCTTGACCTGCACTTTGCCACTAATACTCCCAGCAACTTCATTTTTAAAAAAGTATGTTTATGTCTGTTTATCTGTTTGCTAGTATGTGTTTATGGCTGCCTTTGGAGCTCAGAGAGTCATTTCTTGAGCTGCACTTATAAGCATTTGTGAGCCACTTGAGTGGGTGCTGGGATCTGAACTCTCGTTCTCATGGTTGAGCAGCAAGCACTTTTAACTGCTGGGCTATCCCTCTAGCTCCCAGTCAGTTGTTTTTCCGGGCACGAGGGGGAAAAAAGCAGCTTGTTTAAACAATAACTTGAGAAACTACAACTATGCATACGCTTTACTTCCAGACAGCCATCAATCTTGAAGTTTTCTTGCATGCCTCACACTATCACACAATGCTGAAAGGCTATGCACTTCCATACTAAGAATTAATAAAGTTGTGCTTGCTTTGACAGCACATATACTAAAATTCAAATGATACACAGATAGCAGCCCCCTGCACAGGATGACCTGTAAATTCAAGTAACTTCTGTAGTTTTTTTTTCCTTGTTACTATAAAACTCTTTATCAGTTATGTTTAGTTTAATAACCATTTTCTTATGAGGCGGCTTTATATAAAGTTAATGGAAAAAGTTTTACCATCCTCATTTTGGTAAGTTCTTGATGGCTTAATGTTTTTGTAAATTTTAGCATTTGTGTGCACGTGCCATGGCATGTGTGGAGGTCTAAGGACGACTCTTTAGAGTCAACTGTGTCAATCCCCCTCATGTAGGTTCAGAAACAGTTTACGTGTTAAGCATCTTTACCCACAGACCCGTCCCAGTGGCTAGGCACTAACTTATGACAAAAAATACTATCTTTAAATGGGCAGTGGTGGCACACGCCTTTAATCTTAGCACTGTGGAAGCAAAAGCAGACAGATCTCTGAGTTTGAGGCCAGCATGGTCTACAGCAAGTTGCAGGACAGTCAAGGCTACAGCCAACCCTGTCTTGAAAAATCAAACCAAACTAAACCAACCAGTTAAACAAAAACCCAAATCTATCTTTAAAAATAAAAAAGAATAAAGTTATCTTTTATTACCTTTATATGTCTGTGTATATGCTGTGTAGTGGTAAAGACAGGTGCAGGTCGGGTCAGGTTAGTGCTGTCTTGATCTAACTCAGACTCTAGTGCTTCCTCCTTTCATCCTGATTCTGAGCCATCCATGCAAATGCTCGTACAATGCAAAGTCAAGGTAACTAACGCTGTCTTTGCTCTACTACTAAGGTAGTCAGACCTCCAGCAGGAGACCCCAAGAAACCCTCCCGCAGGCTGCAAGACACCAAACCGCTAGACTGAATGCCAGAGAGCCTCAGAGTCTTAGGTTTCTCTAGGGAAATGAAAGCCTCTTGTTGTTCTATCTGGATTGCACCCCAGGGAGGCATCTGCTGCTGTGCAAGCTTTTTAAATTAAGCAAGCAGCTGGGACAAGGACTCTACATCAACCTTACATGCTACGATTTTCTGACTGCGACATCAGAGCCTTGGTTTACTCCTCTACCTTCCTCTCAGAATTGAAGAAAGGTTATTAGAGGGTGTGCAAAATGTCCTCTGCTGGAGGACAGGGGTTGGTCCACAAGAACATGGAATAAAAAGAACATGTTACAACCTGAGCTCCCAGTGGTGGTGGCAGTGGTGCATGCCTTTAATCCCAGTGCTCAGGAGGCAGAGGCAGCCTGGACTACAAAGTGGTTCCAGGACAGTCAGGACTATATAGAAGCTCTGTCTCAGAAACAAAACAAATTAAAAAACAAAACAAACCTGTTATTTTATTACTCAACAGTCATCAATGCCTCTCTCCTGAAGTTATCTGATCCCTGATCATGGTGCCTGTGGCCATCTGCAATGACCTCACAGAGACATTCCAGCAAGACCCCAGTCTGAGAAGCTCAGCTCTATAGTGTGCCTTACCAAAACAGAGATCATAGCCTCTGTGAGAAATCCTCTAGAGTGCTCTCCTGTTAGACTTGCCTGGAACTCCCAAGTCGGCAACACCCTTGGGAAGGCATCCTACCCTGGATCCAGTAGCATGGAAGTAGGGTACACCTGCTATAGAGCTGCACTCCCACGGTCAGCTGACTTCCACTACCCTGTCACAGAGGTAGTTCCCTGTGGCAGCCTTGGTTTTAAGACACCAGCTGGCCTCAGATGGACTCTTCTGTCTCTGGGATCAGGTCTTTGGCATCTGGCTAGTAGCCAGGCATTCTGCCCCACCCAGAGTCTCCCATTTGCTGAATAAGGCAGGAGGCCATACAATGTGATAGGTCATTACAACCAGTGGGCACTAGGACCCTTACTGTTTGTTTACTAGCCCCTGGGCAACATCATATTGCTGTCCTATCCTGACTTCCCAAATTCCGCAAGGGTAGATTTTAGCAATAGGTTTCTGGGGTGGCCATGTGAAGGAAGGCCATGTGAGTGAGATGAGATCCAGGTGGCTGGTGATCCTCTTGGAGTAACCAGCCATGAGCTCATGTCACAGTTGAGTCGGCACTCATTCCAACAACTACTCAGGGGTCCCATTAAAAACTAAACAAAACGCTGAAGAACCAGTGTTCTGGAGTCTATACCCAGCCCTGTTCAAAGCCCAGTATGAAGGCTTGGAGGAGACAAGAGTCCAGCAAAGCAAAGTGCACTGGGCAAAGTAGAGGACTGGGAGAGGACAGCAGCCTTGAGGGGACGACCCAGCTATAGGCATTGCTGCTAAGCTCCAAGCCTTAGATCCTGAGACACAGCAGGTCAGGGAAGACAGTCCTAGACCTTCTGAGACTCAGGCTTTTGAGATCCCAGCATTACACCACTTGATCTTTTACTCTGAAGGCACCAGCAGGACTGGGATAGATGTAGCTCAGTAGTTGAGCATTTGCTTAACAGCCATGAGGCCACGGTTCAATTCCTTGAACTGAAAAGAAAAACTCAGGAAAGTCTGAGTTACACAGTGAGATCCTGTCTCGAAAGCAACAAAATATGTAAACTAAAAATAAAAGAAACAAAACAAACAAAAAGCAGGTAGCAATGGGCGCAGAGCCCCCTTCCTTTCTTGGCCATCAATGACATCCTAAGAACAGGTCTTCCTGGCACTCTAGCATCATGATAATGGCTGAGGCCCTACACAAATTCCTTTATCTCTGACTTATTTTGGAAAATGATGTCCTTGTGAGGTGGACCTAAACTCTTCATGCTGGACAAAACAGGCTTCATGGAGATGACAGGTACTAGTTATTTCAGAAGATGCTTTTAAGTGAACTACTATGAAAAGAAACATCCATTCCTAGTGAAATCAAGGCTATGATTATGTCACACTGAAAATAATAGTGACAGATTATGAAGAATGACAGCCTCATAAAGTAGGTGGCTCAGACAGTTAGCTGCACCCAATGCCATCATTCCTGGGTTTTTCCTTCTGTTATGAAACCAGTGGATTAACCAAGACACTCCAACCCTAATTACAGTCCCACAGTCATCTGACTAAGCTCTGGCCAAAGCTGGCCTTAGTGCCTGCATGGGGAGGCACTGAGGGAAGTTAGCTCTGTTAGACCACAGACCCTTTTCTCCTTGCTGGCTGGGCCATAGGACATAGTTACTATAGTGCAGCAGCCTTGGAGGGACTCCAACCACTCTAACTCTTCCACAGGATAGAAACATACT
The DNA here is from genome assembly GCA_028658305.1 of Pachyuromys duprasi. Taxonomy (NCBI): domain Eukaryota; kingdom Metazoa; phylum Chordata; class Mammalia; order Rodentia; family Muridae; genus Pachyuromys; species Pachyuromys duprasi. Next base: position 16,795,409 of record CM053757.1, on the reverse strand, counting down.
TGTTTTAGTCAATTACTGGTAAACAATTTCCAAATATTAGGGGAAAAAACACTAGCATTAAAAGTTAGTGTTCCTGAGGCCAGGTGTAGTGGGGCATGCCTTTAATCCCAGCGCTCAGGAGGCATAGGCAGGCGGATCTCTGAGTTTGAAGCCAGCCTGGTCTACAAAGAGTCCAGGACAGCCAATACTGTTACACAGAGAAGAAACCCTATCTCAAACAAACAATATATATATATAGTTATTTGAGCCTAAAAGTATATATCTTTCCAGATGAACTATTAAAATACTGCCATTATCTTTCCAGTTAAGTGGGTTTCTCCAGGTGACAAAATATAGCCTGTTAGGCTGGCAAGCTAGGGCAAATGTTCTTGTTTAAAAACAAACCCCAGACCTATCTCCTGACTGCACACAACCATGGAAGAATAATCATCTATGCTGGATGAACACTTTCCAGTATGGCTGCTTTAAGGTCACTACACACTATAAATAAGCCTAATAAATTCAGTGGTTATCCAGAATCAACGTTGGTAGACTCACACCTTGGCTTGTTGTTGAGACCACAGGAGCAGGTAGACATTATTTATGTCTCTCCAAGGGAAGGAATTTTAGCAACAAAAGCTAACATGGGTTTCTATACTGAGATCTTCTCTCTAAAGAAAAATCTCTATACTGAGATCTTCTCTCTCTCTCTCACACACACACACACAAGGGCAGGGGATGTAGTTTAGTATAGATCACTACATAAAAGGGTAGGGGAAGAAAACAAATACAGACAACTAGTGGGCCTAAAAAGGGCCACACAATACTAGTACTCACTTCAGCGTGACCGCCTGATTGCAGAGGCTGATGCTGTTGGATGGGGAACACTGATGGAGCATTAACCATGTCAACACAGATGCCCAGCATGGGGAAAGAGAAGAAAGGTTCAAACTAAACACACACGTGCACCCCCTATGAGTGACCCTTGTAGGGGCTCAATGTCTCAAGCCCTCACCATCTTCTTCTCACCAAGCTCTGCACAAATCTGCAGCTAATTCAGGCTAGAATTCCTACAGCTGCCCAGAGAAAATATGCTAAGGAAAAAAGACAGAGAAAGCCAGGCATGGTGCTCCATACCCTAATCCCCACACTCAGGAGGCAGAGGCAGGTATAACTGTACGTTTAAGACCAGCCTAATCCACACAGAGAGATTCAGTCTCAAAAGAAAGAGAAGGGGAGGGAGAAGTGTCCTTCACAGAGTCCATCTGTATCTGAGAGAACCCTGGGGAAAGCTGAACTTGTCTATGACTGTGCTCCCACCCGCAGCCTGAGGCCTGCCGAATCAGCATTGCGTAGACTGTGAAATTCTGTGCTCCATTTCCACCCACTCTCTGTGGAGACAAACCAAGAGGGGCAATAACTCCACTGCTGGCGCTGACCATCTCTGGCTTGTATCTATGAGGGCACAAGTATAACATGAGAAAGAGGAAGTAAAAAAGAGAAGCAGAAGCCCAAACAAGATAGGACCAGCAGCTCCAAACTTACAAGCAGGCATTATGTCTAGGCCACGATGAGGACAATAACTGTGCATGGATGTCCTAATGATTTCTTGCTCTTCGCAAACTCCTTTCACTTCCTGCGACATCAAAGTGGTGGCCACAACAGAACAGGTTAATGGTACTTTTCTGGAGGAAAGTTGTGCTTCCTGTACATTCTTTTTGATTTAAAAAAATCATTTAATTTTAAGGTAGTTATCTTAGAGATACAATGGACACAGACAGGGACAGCAATTCCCACAAGCAAAGATATCTATATGTATTGTCTTGATGTTCAGCCAAAAGGATGGCTAACTCCACCTGATTCAAGTACAAAGTAACTGCATTCACACTTAAAAATGACACCTATCTCCTTTTAATCAATATGGAAAAATTGTATGGACAAGGAACTGAGTACAAGTAATTAGGAACACGGAAATCCTTTTAGTGGTGTTCTCTGGGTAGTGAGATCTTAGGAGGTTTGTTTGTATATAAATACAAATGCAGAAGCCTTTTATTTATGTGTAGTTTCTAGTTTTTCTATGATGAACACCAGGTCCTTGAATGACTCCTTCAAATTGCTCAAAAATGTTAAATGTTATTTCTCAATCCAGAACAGTGCCTCAGACTATGACTGAATTCTGGAGCAACAGGGGCTTCTGATAACTCTCTCTCTGATTCTGACTTCCCTACGTCTTCGTAGGTCTGGTACAGTGACTCCTACCTCTCCTCTGGATCATAGCCCAAGGCTTTGAGCAAACTGTTAGGTTTGCTAGGTCTCCCATGGAGAGCCAGCAAGTCACCTGACAGAGGAGGGCAGGCAAGTAAATCCCCAAAGGACACATGATACACTAGAGAGTGATGAAGTTACCCAGCCTGAGGCTGATGATGGTTGATTCTTAGCCAAGAACACAGCCCAGGCTTCATCATGGTCCTGTGCCCTGCTCTCTGAGCTGTTTCTGTATGTTCTGCTGCTGGCATAAAACATTATGGAAGTACACACAAGAGGAAATGAGGAGCAAAGGGTGGAAAAGGAGCTACAGCTGCAGGCACAACCAAAGATAAACAAGCTATCAGCACCTGTTCCAAGACAGGCCATGGTGACCGAAAACTAATTTTAGAAATACCACAAGCCTAACGACCCATCTCTTAGGCCACCAAAATGGAACCCTGAGGGAAAAAAACTCCTGATATCTGCCTGCAGTAAGCTTACACAAATGGACATAGTTAAACCATGTAGTTATGAGAATCATAGCCACCAGATACAAGCTTTTTGTTTATAAGATTTTAACTTTTTTTATGTGTGTTAGTGTATGCCATGTGTATTCTGGTGCCTGCAGAGGCCAGAGGTGGGCATCAGATCTCCTGAAAGAGGAGTTACAGATGGTTTTGTGCCACAGGAAACTAAACCTCTGGGCTCCATTCTTTCATCTGGCTCAGAGTTGCCATATATGCTATGTGCTCCTCCACCAAACCTTCTCTCACAGCAATGAGGTGAGCTCTCATTCAACAGGTCACTCCTGTTATTCTGGAGAAAGCTCTGCTTGGGGGAAGATGATAAGCTGCAGAGGTATGTTTTTAATAGTACTGGGCACTCTATAGAAGTCACAGCAATTAGTAAAAGGAAAGAAAATACCACAAAACAGCACTCTTGGGTGAGACCTCAACAACTCTTTAATGTTGCTGTCAACTGCTTTTTTAAGAGCAATTTTAAAAAAACAGGAGCCTATGTTGGCATATATTTTTAATACCAGCACTAGAGATTAAATTGAGTTCAAGGCCACCCTGGTTCACTTTTCCAGGGGTACAGAGTGAGACACTGTCCAAAAAACAAACAAACACACACAACAGGGCATTAAGAAGTGACTCCAAAACCTGAGGAAAATGTGCCTACTTCAGGGTCACAGTGAAATCTTTTTTCTTCCTTTCCTTTTTTTTTTTTTTTTTTTTTTTTTTTTGAGACAGGGTTTCTCTGTGTAGCCCTAGATGTCCTGGACTCACTTTGTAGACCAGGGTGGCTTCAAACTCACAGAAATATGCGTGCCTTTGCCTCCCAAGTGCTCTGATTAAGGGGTGAGCCCCTATGTCTGGCTTCACTATGGAGTCTGTCTTAGCAATAGCTTCCCTGTGGACCCACGCTGATGTCAGCAAAAGCACCAGCAAAGAATGGGAATCAAAGCACTACAGGACTGCAAGACAGCCAGATTTTTAAATTCATTATATAACCCAGTATACAGAAGTTGAACCAAATTTTTATTACCTGAAGTTGACATGGGACCCTGGGACGTTCACTCATATCAGCTGGCACAGGAGAACTCTGGATTTTCTCTTTGGGAAAAAGGGGAATGTGTGTCAAGTTTGGAGTTGTCATTGGCATGTGTAGATTTCTCTCTGACTCAGATATCTTAATTTTCTAGCTAGAAAATCATCAGAGATAACTAAATCTGAAATTTCAGCTAACATTCATTTGGGTGTCGAGCACTTATTACGCGCCCAAAGGCAGGAGCCATGTGAACTCCTGGAGACTGTAGTAGAGAGAAAAGAGCAGCAGGTTGGGGGTGGGCTGAATAGGGATGCTGCTATTCTGGCTGCTAGAACAGACACTGGACTCAGCTGTCCTGACAAGCACCCCAAACACCTGCTGCAGCCCTCTCCTGTCACACTCTCCAAAATGTTCAAAGCACCGTTGTTGCCCAGCATGGTGGTACAAGTGCATAATCTCGGTATTTGGAAGGTGCAGGCAGGATGACCAGAAGTTCAAGGCCAGCCTCAGCTACATAGAATGTTTGAGGGCCACCCAGGTTCTATAAGACCCTGTTCCAAAACCAAACAACAACAGAGCACCAACCTTTTTTTTTTTTCTGCCTCCCTGAATGCTGGGATTACAGGAGTGTGACACCTCGCCCAGTGTACCTGAGTGTGTTGTGGGGGTCTTATGCTCCCAACAAAGAGCTACACCAGTGAAATCCATCCTCTGCACTTAAGTTTACATGGCTTTCATGGTACCTAGAACAAAACAGTGGTGAAGTCTCCCTACCTAGCCCCTAGCTTTTCCTATGAAAGCAGAGCTGGAAAGAAAATGGGAAACAAAATGACATGTCTCCACATTTCTCAAAGCTCACAGGCTAGTCAAGGACTTTACAGGGCAGTTTGACCTTATGAGGTCTTTGCTCTACTAGCTGATTTTAGAACTGATCCAATACCTGGGGAATGAATTCTATTCAAAAGTATATTTTGAAGGAAGAATGTATACACCATGCTCCTGTGCCTTCAGAATTGATAAGCTCATAGGAAGACAAGACTGAAAGTCACGCAGTACCTGATTTTATTCAACCAATAAATACTGAATGTCTGCCATGTGTCAGACATTTTTCTACGCAATCAAGGTGGGAGACACTTCTCTTAACAGATTGGAAAGAGGAAGCTATAAACACAGAAATAGAAACAGTGGTACAGTGATGGAGGAACAAGAATTTGGGAAGGAGTCCTACAGCGCTTAAGTCTACATAGGAAAGGTTTCACCGAACATGGAACATTTCAGCACAGGCAAAAGTGAATTACATGCAGTATGGGAAGAAGGTCCAGGTAAGAAGCTACATGCAAAAACCTCCAGAGCAGCCTGACGAGAGGGGATCCTAGGAGAGCTCCCACACTGAGGACAGGGCAGTAGTCAGGAGAGCATTTGGGCTATAACCTCTTTTGCACCAAATAACTTAGAAAATGGGGTTGGGGTTAGGTTGTCCCAGTCTCCCTTTGCATCGTGTGGTATACATTTATCAAATATAAATAGCTGCTAGAGGGAAGAAACCTACAGTACTTGGGTACCTCTGGCAATGCTAAGTACAGTTTCTTTTTGGTCAGTTTGAAGCCATGAAAAAACTGGTCATAGTGTAGCTAATCTCCAGGCCAATCATGCATATGTGGAAGCTGAGCTTGACTACACCAAGGGTCAAAAATAAGGCCTGAGACTTAAGGGATTCAGAACTCCCAGGAAATCTGAGACCTGATTTGATCATTTGAGGTCTTCCCTCAACAGGGCAGGGTTATTCAGGTTTTAACTTGGGCCAGTTTTATCTAGTGAATCCATCATTAGCCGAGTTTCCTTTTCTAAGTGACTTATTCAAGAGTCAAGACCCTTGACTCCTTAATTCAGACAATTCACTGCACCCCTAAGAGTAATTACTCAATTCACAGCCCCAGTACTCACGTATCTATAGACCCACCTGGGAACCTGGGGCACCCTTCAGAAGAATTTACAAAATATGCAAGAGCAGCAAGTGGCTCTAGTCACCAGAGAGGTCTGTGGGCTAGGGTGACAGGCAGCGAGTTCCTGGCCCAGGGCATTAGTTACTCCCAGACTTGGGGGATAGTCTCACGACAGCTCATAAAACGTGTACTACAGCTTGGCTGCCATTCCTGGGCAGGATCTCCCCATCCAGAAGGGTTATTTCTGTTTGCCACACCCCAATCACCAAACCAGATGGGTGAAAGGGGTTCCAAACACGTTTTTTTCAAAATTACAATTTATTTATTTATGAATATGTGTGAGCTCATGTACCATGGTATGCCTGTGGAAGTCAGAGGATAACCTAAAGGCGTTGGTTCTTTCTATTATGGGTGTTCTGAAGATTAAAGTCGGAAAGTCAAATGCCTTTACCTGTTCAGCCTCTTGTCAGCTGCCAATTTTTTTTTTTAATTTTTATGTGTATGGGATTTTGCCTGCATGAACATCTGTGCACTGCATTCACATTCATTCAGTGCCTGAGGGGGCAAGAAGAGGGTGTAGGATCCCATGGAAGGTGCTAGGAACTGAATGAAGGCTCTCTGGAAGAGCAGCCAGTGCTCTAATTGCAGAGCCATTTCTCCAACTCTGAAAATTTAAAGTATTTCCTTCAAACCTTGACCAGAACTTTTAATTCTGTGAAAAAACAAAAACCAAAAACCAGTCTCTCTCATCTGATGGCCAAGGTTTGAGAGAAAAGGTTGAGGTTCAGCCCTATGTCCCAAACCTACGTCAGTCCACTCCAGCCCCACCCACTGTACTTTGCACATCTCTGAACACACCTGTTGAATACATGAGTCCATGAGCTTTGGGATTAACCTCCGTGGACTCTCTATACTGTTTCTAATCCAAATGCCCACTACCCTTAACTCCACAGCCAGAACTGACACAGGTGAGGTAGACTTCTCTGTCTTCTTTCAGAAAGGGCCTTTATTTATGGCCAAAATTCAAAACAGGAAAGAATCCCACTTCTTGAATAATAACCCGCTCCAAGGAGGAATAACCGCAGTGGAACCGGGAGAGCTCCCACTTCCGTGCTCCTCCTTCCCTTAACCCTGTTATCTTGATGTGAAGGTCTGCTTTGCCACTGTTTGGAAACTCTTGCTGCTTTCTCTGCCAGAACTATACCTAAGCTACCTCCTAGACCAGCGGTTCTCAACCTTACTAATCAACCTTTTAATTCCTCATGTTGTGGTGAGCCCCCAAACATAAACTTATTTTCGTTGCTACTTCATAACTGTAATTTTGCTACATTGTAGTGATATCTTTAAGAATTCTGGAATTTTGGTTTCTTTAAAAAAAAACAAAAACGCAGAAATGTTGTAAGAAAGTGTTTTTGTTTTAATCCCAGGAATGGGGATATGGGAGTGATTTGCCTCCTGCTCAAGCAGAGGCATGTTTTTACCAGCTGTAGACAGGTTCTGAAATTGTGGGTGTATAAATGCTAGGGTCCCAAAAGGCGAGGTTGGTTGTTGTTGGTTGTGGTTTTTTAGTAGTCATGCTCAAAGAAGAAATTAAATTCAAGAATGTCTCTCTTCCCTCTCCCTCTCTATTCTTTCTCTCTTATTTATGATTGGGGGGAAAACTAGGGGGATAAAGGCTGGGAAAAAGAAGAACCCACAAAGTAGCAAAGACCAGCTACAAGCAAAGAAAAAACAAGAAGAAAGAAATCAGATCCAGAGATATCTCTCTTTCTTTTCTCTATCCTTCTTTCTCCCCTATCCAGTGGTAGGGGTGAAATAGGGAGGGGGTTAAAGAAGAACCCACAAAGTAGCAAAGACAAGCTACAAATCATTTGTATATATGTGTGTTTTCTGATTGTCTTATTGACCCCTGTGAAAGGGTCATTTGACACCCAAAGGGTTGTGACCCATATATTGAGACCACTGTCTTAGACAGATGACAGCCAAAGAGCAACAATAAATACACAAAGAACATTGTATTGAAATCTTATCCCACTTCCCCAACTTGTAACGCTATTGTACTTAAGTCACTGAACCATAACAACTGCTCACCAAGTAGTAAAAGGTGAGAATTCTTCTCAAACTCAAATAACCCTTGCACCTTACTATCTATCTACTTTCACTTGCACTTCTAGAAGGAAAATCCCAGACACAACATGCAACTGGATCTGAGTTTAGACTAAATTAACATTTACTGAATATGTGGCTTTTCAGGCATATTCAGAGGTTTAGCTGAACCCCTCTGACACCTTGTAGTCAAGAACTGTGTTGATGGTGGCACACTCCTTTAATCCCAGCAACCAGGAGGCAGAGGTAGGCAGATCTCTGAGTTACAGACCAGCCTGGTCTATAGAACGAGTCTCATCCAGGACAAGTAAGGCTACACAGAGAAACCCTGGTTCAAAAAACAAAAACAAAAATAAACAAGAGAAGGAGAAGGAGGAGGAGACAAGCTATATCACCCAGTGCACAGGCTAACCAGGGATTCTCAGCACACATCAGGAGTATAGAACAAGAAGTATTTTCTATAATGAAAATGTTCTACAACTGCTTTCAAGGGAAACCAGCATACCCTGGCCATCTCCTGGGTTTAAGCAATCAATTGTTCTACCTCATCCTTCACTTGACTCCATCTCCTGGGCTCAAGCAACCAATCCTTCTACCTGCTTAAAAGTAGCTGAGAATACAGGGGTACACCACCAGGCTGTTTGTTAAGACTCCTTTGTGTTATGCAGCTTTATGTTCTTTCTTTTGTCTATCATGAAGGTATCCTAATCTTTTCAGCACTTAGAGCAGACACAGGTTCTTCATCTGGTCTGCGTAGGGAAATACTTGTCATATAGCTTCAGAGTAACAAAGAGGGACCCTTCAGGGTGGTCTGCCATCTCCAAGTCTAGGAAATATTTGTCACAGAATCCTATTATCACCAGACTTAAAAAAAGAGGCATCAGGTACGCCCAAGGAGCCACAGGCTCAGGACTGTGTGAGTGGGTGGTTCTGGAAGGGGTAGGAAGCTCTGAGGCAGGGCCTGAGGCCAGCTTGCTGTCCCCTCTGCAACATGAAGCCTCTCCTACACGACACTGTTTGGGAGAATCCTATGTGGAGATCTTTGGTGGGCTCCCAGAAATGGGTCCATTTCTATTTTGTACAATCTACTAAGTTCTCTCATAGGATGCCTCCAGCCACACATCCAGCCACTCTCCTTCTCCTCCAACCCAGTAAAGATCAAGTCCTCTGTAGAACACCCCACATACTGACTTCTCACTAGAACATCCTTCACTTACAAGACACCTTGACATAAATGATGAGACTTTTACTGCCACACCTCCCAAACAGTATCTCTTCACATTTTTGACTTTTGAGTAATGTTTCTGAAAGCAGGGATTTTCACAGAGCCTGTCTCTACTCCTTTCAAATGAACAGGGTGTGTGACAGACTGGTGTTCAAAGCTATGGAGCCAAGAACAAAGAACCGTGGGACTGAAAGCTATAACTATAATTCATCAGTACTATGAGGTTACCCACTGTGCACTTCAGCCTTGTTCTAAAGCTTAGAAAAACATTCACCAAACTAGCAGGTTCAAACTGGGCAAGGTTGGAACATACAAAGAAGCCAAGAGAACAAGGCCAAGGGCTGAACAAGCAGACAACTCACTTTAATTATTGCCAACAAAATCTGTTGGGACAACCTGGCCTCTGGGACACATTCCATTTTCCCTCTCTCAAAACAGTTTTGTTCCCTGAAATATTCTTTACACATTCCCAATTTTTTCTGATTCTAGAAACATGGTCAGTTAATTTAAGTCCTTCTCAGAGTCCATGTAAAAGTCTCTGCTGGTTCTAAAAACATATCCTAAAGAAACCCTCCAAAGCCACTTGGATCTCTAGACCTGGGAGGCAGACTGACTTTCAAACAGCCAAGGTTAAAAAAAATCAATACACAACAACAAGATTTCTAAGTCTAGTTAATAATATGCAACCTTTACTAGGAATGGAAATATACTCTTATCTGCAGTGTACTTTGGCAGGTGTAAAAATAAGAGACTACTGAGTATATAATAAAGGACGATATTAATAGTACATTCTAGTTGGTAATCCATGAGTGTGCACTGAAATTCAGCATCTATTGTATGCTTAAAATTTCTCCTAACTAAATGTCGGGGTAAAGGTCTTCCAGACAATGAATGACAGAAAAATACCTTTCTTATTATAAGCAAAGGGCAAGAAGAGCAGACATGCCCGCCTCTTCCCACCCAACTCAAGTCAGCACCAACAAGAAGCAATCTTGTATGCCCAGACAAAACCCTGCTTGGAGTACACTACAAAACTGATATAAAAACTACGGAATGCTCTCTCCCCGGAGTCCCTGATCCTCACTCCTGAGACACAGGTTCTCAGTCTCAACTGCGTGTGAGAATTTCTGAAGAGCTTACAAAATGCAGATTCCTGGGCCCCATCCCATCACTACTCAATCAGACCCGGGAGGGGGAGGGGGAAAGTTCAGGTCTTTCTCATGCTCCATCTTCCTTGACACCTGTTGAGAGGTCCCTGGAGACCCACCTCCTCCAAGGTCTTGGATAGCTTGGGGCTTCGCCAGCCCACCGCCTCTTCTAACGTCCTGCCTGAGCGCCAGGAGAGCCACGTCCAGACCTGCAAACCCGCAGAAGGAAGGCGAGACCGGCTCCTGCAGGACCGCCAAGGTCACCCACGGGTCTCTAAGGTGGCTTGGCGCAGGGATCCTCCCCCACCGACCGCAGTTCCTCTGCTCACCATACCCCGAGGAGAAATGGCACACACTGCCTTCCCTTACAGAAATATAGAAAGGCGTGACAATCACCCGAGTGGGCCGGCCTTCCTCCGGCCCATAACCTCGAGTGTGCAGGCCCAGCCGCTCGCGGCCCTAAAATGCTGTCGCTCACAGCCCCGCAGCTGCAGCCACCCCGAAATCAACCATCCGCCCTGATTCTGGACTGCGTTTCAGGGGCAAGGAACTCTACCGCGCCAACCCGGCTCCGTTTACCTCAGAATCCCGGAGCCCGAGGCCGGAGGAACACAAAACCCGTGCAGGTCCCGCCTGGTGCTCTAAAGAGCCCCTCAACAAGCGGCTCGCAGCGCTCACCGCCCCCGCACCCGGAGGCGCCTGGAACTTGTAGTCCTTCGGCGCACCCGCAGCATTCCCCGAGGCGGGGGCCTACGGCTCCCGGCACCCTCCGCGCGAGAGGCGAGGGCGGGGCTCCGCGGGCTAAGTCACGCGGCCGCAGGGTTTCGAAGCCCAGCCCCCGCCTCGAAGTGCGGAGGGAGGGGGCTCCATCGGAAGCCGGCCGGAACTCTCAGAGGTGACTCACCGTCGCTGGGCCCCTCGCGGGCCGGGAGCCGCCGCAGGACCGGCTGCCTCAGTTCATGGCTGTCGCGGCCTGTTGAGTGCAAAAGCGTAGGCCTTGGAGAAAGGCCCGAGCTCCTGGCCTCGCGGCGAAAGGCGGAGCTTCACGCCACACGTGACGCTCCTCGGTGACGTCAACAGAGGCGCGTTGCGGGTGTGAGACGAGCACGTGGGCGCACCCCAGGCCTTTCAGCTGGGGGAAAGGCTCGGGAGAGAGAGCTTGGCGCTGCTTGCGCCCGCCTTCGCCCGGCCAGCCGCGCTGTGCACGGTTAGGGGAAGGGGCACCATCCTTGCCCTAGGCCACCGAGGCTATGTGCTTGAAGATGAGAATCACACCAGCTGTCCCTGCCCTCACACAGCTTCCAATCTGACGGGCCATATACAAATAAGCCACAAAATGCCCAGCACCACGAAGGAAAGCTCCAGGATGTCCCAACACAATCACAGAGTGTTGCCCCTGGGTAGGGAAGGTAGGAAAGACGATGGTGGGGCGAGGTGGGAAGTAGAGAAAGGGACTAACTAAATGAGCAAGAACTGAAAGGTACTTTGGCCAGCAAGGTGAGGACTCCGAACGGTAGGCTGGATCCAAGTCATGGAAAGAGTTTGGACTTAACTACAAGTGGAAACTGAAGCTCTTGGCGAGCTCTTTTTCTTTTGTATTTGGGTGTATATTGGGCAGTTGTGGAGGTAAAAGGATAACTTTCAGGAGTCCGTTTTGGGTTTTGGCCGTCAAGCTCCTGTGAATCATCTCACCGACCCCGTGTGTTTGAGACAGGGTCTCCCTCCACCCAGGATGGCCTTGCACTCAGACTCATGACCATCCTCCGACCTCAGCCTGCCAAGTGCTGGAATGACGGGCAGGGAGCCATCACATATTGCGTTTTAAGCATTAGAATTACTGTTGAGATTCATTATTCACAGGTTTTGTATTGCAAATGTTACCTGCTCATTAACATACCTTTATACCAAAATCAATACTTGTGCTTTCCCATTTACTCATGGACATATAGATCCTGTGCATTTTTAGCTGAGGTTAAATAAGAGCAACCTGTTACAAAGTATTTTATTGTAGGTATGGTATTAGTGGTTTTGTTTAAAATGAACCTAAGGGTAGGCTTGAAGTGCTGTCTAGTGTTTCTATATTAAAAAAAGACTTGAATTTTTTGGGCGAATTATACCCATTAGTGAATAACTTGGAATCGCCACTAATGCATTAGTGTCACATTAAGGAAAGAAAGAAAGAAAAGCACATCCCCTTGGAGTCATTTGATCAAGAACAAGTTCAGGTTTTAATTTGTACTTCATGCTTCTTCTGCCTTCCATCTTCTGTTGTATGAGCCTGAATCTGAGTCTGAAGGCTGTCTTGTGAGTATTTGTTCCTGTGGCTGTGTGTCTGTGTCCCTATGTCTGTTTCTGTCCATGCCTAACAAAGGACTTCATTCTGTGTTTATTGAATAGCACAGAAGACATCACATGGGGAGAAAATGGATTCTTTACAGAAATCTTTGACAGTTTTACAAGGGATGGAGGCACCAACTGATCTCAACTGACCCAGATAACAAACATTGTTTATCAACCAGAATCTTAGGATGATGCTTTCAAACTTTACAGTATATTTTAGGAAGCTGCTTTCAGCTTATTTGCTGCTTCCAGAAATGATACACATGGATTATCTAGGTGGGGGGCATGAAAGTGTACATAATCTAAGATCATAGCTATATATTAGTTTAGGTTGTAATACTGATTGTTTGGAAACTCAAGGCAAGTAAGGATGATTGTTCCTTGTTCTCCTAAAGGCAGGTTAAACAATCAGTTTGAGTTCACAATAGAATAGCAGTCTTAAGACTTTTGTTTTTGTTTGTTTGTGTGCGTTTTTGAGACAGGGTTTCTTTGTGTAGCCTTTCTGTCCTGGAAATAATTTTGAAGACCAGGCTGGCCTCAAAGAGGTCTACCTGCCTCTGCCTCCCTGAGTGCCAGATTACAGGCGTGCACCACTATGCCCTGCTGAAGTCTTAAGGTGTATTAACTTTGGCTGTGAGGTCAAGCAAAAGTTCCAGACGCTAGAATTTAGGAAATATTTTCAGAATATTGCCACAGTGCCTGAGAAAATGTGTTAGATGAGTTTTGTATAGGTTTAGAGTTTAATTAAGCAGAATCAATAACATATATTAAGTAAGGTGTCTTTAAACATAAACACTCAAAAAACAAGGCTGTATACTGATTAGTTGATAAAAAAGATGTTGTACCCAGAGGCTACCTAAGGAACCTAAACCTTTATTTTTTCCCAGAAGCAGTAGTTCAGCGTTCACTACTTATTTGTAGCAACTTCATAGAATACACCTACCTCAAAAATGTTATTTGACTAAATATGATTCGACCCATACTTCATGGGCTCGTTCTAACTAATGTGTAAAGAATCAGTTAGACCAAAAGTGGCATTTAGGAAGCTGGAGAACAAGCACTTAATGCAATTTAAAATTTTCTACTTGCCATCTTTTACTCGTTCTAGCGTTAGAGGGGATAGAGAGATGGCTCAGCAGTTATAGAGGACACAAGTTCAAGTCAGGTGGCTCACAATGATCTGCTGGTAACTGCAGCTCCAGGAGATTTACACTTCTGTCCTCCACAGGTCACTGTACTCACACGCACATACTCTACATACAATTAACAATAATAAAAATAGCAGTTTAATGAGATGGATTACCAGGGTAAAGTACTTTCTACCAATCCTGAGAACCCGCTTTCAATCCTCAGGACCCACATGGTAGAGAGAAATAACCACTTAGTTGTTTTCTGAGCACTATGGAATGCCTCTCTCCACACACAATATGCAAAATTCTTAAAAAACTTTTTTCAGTTTGCCGTGCATTAACAAGCCGGGTGTAGTGGGAGAGCTGTGAGGCCTTTAATCCCAGCCTGGAGGCGGGACATGGCTCAGAGGCTAGGATACTCACTGCTCTTCCAAAGGTCCCGAGTTCAACTCCCAGCCACCATATGTCGGCTCACAACCATCTATAGTAAGAAGTGCAGGCAGAATGTTGTATAAATAATAAATCTTTGAAAAAAAAATCTCAGCACTTGGGAGGCAGAGGCAGGCATATCTCTGAGTCCAAAGCCAGTCTTGTTTACGGAGGGAGTTCCAGGACAGTCAGTCAGGGCTACACAGAAATACTGTCTTGAAATTAAAATTTAAAAAAAAGGTAGGTATACCAGCTAGGCCTGTTGGCACAGCCTTTAATTCCAGCACTCTGAAGGCAGAGGCAGGTAGATCTCTGGATGAGGCCAGCTTCATCTACAGAAGGTTAAGCCAGCCAAGGCTGCACAGAAAAACCCTATCTCAAACAAACAAAAGTTGGCTGCAATGGTGCATGCTTTTAGTCCCATCACTATAGAGGCTGAGGCAGGATTATTTTAGTTCTAGGCCAGCCTAGGCTACATAGCCAAACTCTGTCCCCAGAAACCTAGGGCTAGGGCTGGATCTCAGTGATAGAACACTTGCCTGTTAGTGTAGGTCCTGGATTCCATCCCTAGTACCACACACACACACTCAACCCTTTAATTAAAAGATTTAGGAGCATAAAAAGATAAAATTAATTTTAGTAATATCGTATATTATTTTATGTATACTGGGTTATTGTTTCAATATTTAATCAATATAAAAATATCAATGAAATATTTTACTTTTCTTCACAATGCCTTTGAAATCTACACTAGTTTATTCTTAGAACACATCTAAATATAGACCAGCTACATTTTAAGAGCTACCACATGTGGTTTGTACCCGCTGTGTTGGATAGCACTGATCTAGAACACTTAGTCATTTATTCATTTAACCAAACAAGGTGTTGTAGCCCTAGAAAGATAAAAAATGCTGTAAGGCCAATCTCTACCCTCAAAGTCCACACTGTCCAGCTGGGAAGACTGGTACAGTAGCTTGTTGTGAAAACGATGAAGGACTTTGACAAGGCTGTGTGTGCTGGAGTGTATGATCCCAGTACTCAGGAGGCTGCGGCAGCATTGCCACGAGTTTGACACCAGCCTGTGCCACACACCAAAACCTTCTTTCTTTCTTTCTTTCTTTCTTTCTTGCTTTCTTTCTTTCTTTTTTTGATTTGGTTTTTGAGACAGGGTTTCTCTGTGTATCCCTGGCTGTAGGCGCTAGCTTTTTAAACGTTATTTTATTATAGTTTCTTATGCCTCTTTCTCCCTACTCCACCCCAGTCCTTTCCAACACCCCAACACCCCAGCCCCAGCGAGGAGAGAAGGAAGGTTAGTGGGGAGAAGGGGCTTAGTTTTTCTTAGCTCCTTCCTGCTGTTCAGGGTCATCGGGTTCCTTGGGGCAAGTCCAACCCTCTTTTCAGGTTACCTCCAACATCTTGTCACGCTGCATCAACAGCAACCAGGAGCAGCAGTGGGGAAGCACTAGCAGCCTTCTTTCTCGGAGCCCCCTTTCTCTGGGCTCTGGCATTTATTTCCCTCTCAGAGTCCCCAGAATTAAACTATCTGCACCTGGCAAACACTAAAACAGGACTAGGAGGATAACTCAATTGGTAAAGTCCTGCCTTACTGCCATCTGGATTTGAGTTTAGCCCCTAGAACCCATGGAAGAAAGTCTGCTGTGGTGGCCCATGTTTATACTCCCAGCGCTAAGGAGGTGGAGACAGCTCTCTGGCCAGCCAGCCTAGCCTACTTGGCAAGATGCAGGCCAACAAGAGACTCTGTCTTAGAAAAACAGATAGATTGCTTCTGACAATACCCAAAGTTGACCTCTAACCTCCAACATACACACAGTGATATGTACCCACACATACATGAACGTGTGTATACTGCGCACACAAACCCCCACCATCAACGAAAGTGCTTTGAGAGTTTAGGAGGAGTACCAAGACAAAGAAGCCTTTAGAGATGAGGTGAGCACCTAAGCACTGGATTTGTGGTTTCTTTTGTTTGTTTGTTTGTTTGAGACAAGGTCTCACTATGTAGCCCTGGCTGTCCTAAAACTAGCTATATAGACCAGGCTGGTCTCAAACTCACAGAGCTCTGCCTGCCTCCACTGGGATTAAGGCATGGGTACCACACCCTGAAGGACTAGAAATGTTATCTGAGGAAACCCCTGGGGATGGTAGGGATGGAGAGATGGAAGGATGGAAGGGGGATCAAGAGGGAGAGTAGATTTATGTTGTGAGGAATTGCAACATCAACTTCAATTGGAACATTTCTTCCAGGAAAGAAGCAGAGCCTCCTTGAGAACAGAAACTTAAAAGATGGGGAGTGCCCCTACCCAGCAGAATAAAAAGGAACAAGCTTGCTAGGGGTAGAGATTCTCACCAGCTAAAATTCAGAAAGAGATGGAACTGCCTGCAAGCCCACAGTCTCTGCCTCCTCTTAGTCCTCTTCTTCCCCATTCCTTGTAAGTAAGGGTCATGAAGGGGTTATGAAGAGCAGCTGAGGAGGTTTGGCACTGTAGGAGGCCCAGAGAGGCCGTTAGTGAAGGTGCGGCCTCCATAGCAACTGAAGCCCCAGAATTGAAGGAGTCATGGAAAGAAGTTGAGACTGGTACCGTAAGAGGACCCAGGACTGGCTACTGGCAAAAGTGCAGCCCAGATGCATCAGGAGACCCCCGCTATTTGGAGACGTCAGTACCATGGAATGGCTGCCAAGGACAGCAGCAGCCTGGAGTGGAAAACAGCCTGAGCCTAGGAGACAGGCTGTGTGTGCCGCAGGGGGCGTCAGAGAAGTGGCCCAGGCCCTTTGGAGGAGCCCAGAAGAGAGTGGACACTGAGTTATTTATGGTTGGAGTTGCTCTTGCTTTGTCCAGATTATTACTGTGCCCTGGTTCTTCCCTCTTGGAATAAGATTTTATAGGAGCCCACCGCTGACAGACTTTGAACTTTGAGTTTCATAGAGACTGGATTTTTAGAAAGCCTTTAGAGTTTAAGAGACTGGATATTTTAAGGAGACTGAAATATTTTAAATTTAAACCTTTAAATTTGTTTGAGGCTGAGCAGCCATGGCACAGGCCGTTAATCCCAGCACTCAAGAGGCAGAGGCAGGTGGATCTCTGTGAGTATGGTCTACGGAGTGCTGGAACTGCAGAGTGAAAAAACAAATACAAAAACAAAAAAAAAAGTTTGAGTTTGAAAAGACTGAGGGACTTTTAAAGTTATTTATGTTTTATCTTTTTATGTTGCAATGTCCATATTAACATGCCATCTGGGGACAAGTGAGAAAGGAAGGGTTCTAGTTGAAAAGTGGTGTGTTTGTGTGTCAAGTTGATAGGGGTCAGTTTCCTAGCAAGCTTTCTTTTGGTAACATTTTACAAGGAAAGTTTATTAGTATATATTTTGAGACAGAGTTTCTCTGTGTAGCCTTGGCTGTCCTGGACTCACTTTGTAGACCAGGCTGGCCTCAAACTCACAGAGATCTGCCTGGTCTACAAAGTGAGTCCAGGACAGCCAAAGCTACACAGAGAAACCTGTCTTGAAAAATAAAATTAGATTGTAAGCAAGTCTGTAGAACATTTTCTTAACTGGTGAGTGATGTGAGAGGGCCCAACTTACTATAGGTGTTAACACTCTGGACTGGTGGTCCTGGTTCTAAAAGAAAGCCACTGAGCAAGTAATGAAAAGCAACAGTATTCTTCCATGTCCTTTTACCAGCTCCTGCCTCTAGATTCCTTCTCTGTTTGAGTTCCTGCCCTGGTGAATAATCATGTGGAAGTGTAGGTAAAATAAAACACATTGGTTTTGGTCATGGTGTCTCATCATAGCTATATTAAGCCAAACTAAGACAAGCTGGAAGAGCTCTTGGCTGCTGAGCCACATCTGTGCTCCAACCCCCCAGAGGCTGAGTGTTAGGGGTTGGTTATCAGCTAATGGCACCATTGGGAGGCAATAGAAACTCTAGGAGGTAAGGCCTAGTGAGGAATTAAGTTATTTGGATGTGTCCAGGAAGGACGGATCTTGTTCCTGGACCACTTGTTGGTCTCGGTTCCTGGCACCACAAGGCGAGTGGCTTTCTTCTGCCCTCCCTCTCCTCTGTGATGTTCTCACTTCAGGCCCACAGTAAGGAGACTGTGACCACGGACTGAAGCATCTAGAACTGAGCCAAAATGAACCTTTCCTTCGAGATCACCGATTTGGTTAGACTGGCTGGCCAGCAAACCACAGTACTTTTGTGTGTATGTGTGTGTATATAACCTATATATGGTAATTATGTATATATATATATATATATTTTTTTTTTTTCTTTTGAGACAGGGTTTCTTTTTGTAGCCCTGACTGTTCTGGAACTTGCATTGTAGACTGGGATGGCTTCAAACTCAAAGCTCCCCCTGCCTCTGCCTCCCAGCGCCGGGATTAAAGACGCGTGCCACCATGCCCAGCTCTATTCCCTCCTGTCTCTTACCTCCACAGTGCTGTGATTATAGACTCATGCTGCCACACCCAGCTGCTCAACTGATTTCTCTCAGATATTTCGTCACAGCAAGATGACTCTGAATAACATAATCCAGGAAAAGGAAAATTTACAGACTAAATGATTGATTTCCTCAGGTTGGACAAGTTCAGGGAAATGGGGAGGGATGGCCCGTGCTAACAGATGAGGGCTTTCCATTTGGTCCAGACTGACCTGGAACACCTTAGGCTGCCCCGTGTTGCCTCAAATGTGCCATCCTCCCACATCAGCTTACCAAATGATGGGCTTGCCTAACGTGATTTTTTGTCAGTGCCCAAGTGTGGGGGGCCTTCTGGCACCTTGCTGCCCCCTGAATTCTTGGCATCTGGTCTGACCTGGTTTAATGGCCTACTACTTGGATACAATAGTGCATTCCTGGCTGACCTGACGCTTTTGATAAGGTCATCTTCCTGAAACACCTTAAAACTTCCTCCTCGCCTCGGGGCTTCCCGAGTAACACGTCTGAGGAACTTTTCAAACAATCGTTATTAACACACCTTGGGATTCATTTGTTGGATCTGCCCTGTGATACACTGTTATTAGCACATCTTGTGACTCCTCTGGTGGGTCATCCTGTGATTCCTGGTCACTTAGTAACCCTGCCAAAGGCAATTACATTCCTTTCACACTGCCTATATAAAGGCTATACTAAAAACAATAAACCGAGACCTTGATCAAACAGCCTGTCTTGGTCTTCATTCTTTGCATCTCTTATCCCACCCCACTCTTATCCCCTCTCTTAGGGTCTCCTTTGACTGATCTCCGGTCCGGGTCACCCAAGACTAAACACAGGGCCTTAAATATGCTAAGCAAGCAAACATTGTATCACTGAATTATACCTCCAACCCTGAGTTTTCTTTTTATGCTGATAAAAATAATGTTCTAAAATTGTGAAGATGGTTACACATACTTGCAAATAAACTAAAAGCTATTCAATTGTACATTTTTAAATGAATGGATTGTTTGGTTTGTAGATTATGTTGTAATGCAGTTGTTAGTCAAAGTGTCACAAAGAATTTAGAAATGTAATAATAAAAACAGAAGGCCACTATCTCTCAACATACAAAATGGTGTTGTATTTGCATTACTTATTCTGGAGTCTTCATTGGCGGTGTCTGAGATCAGGAGCTCACAAACTGTTCCAGGACGCATCATGATCAGGTGACAGTGTAACCATTTCCTGGGAAACATCAAAACCCAATTCCTTCATCAGCATCCAGTTCCTTCATATCATTGGCTTCTCCCAGCCTCATGTGTACACTGCAGAGCTAGCCACCTTTTATTTTTAGTCTAGGTTTTAGCAAATCTGGGGCAGCAGGAGTGGCAGAAGCACACCTTCAGTGACAGGAGCCTGTGCGCAGTGGCTCTGGCACCAGAACATCACTCTTCTGCTGTCGGGTGCAACTTTAATCTTCACAGGGTGGCCCCCACAGGTCCCAAGCGCTTTTAAAAAGCCACAGTATTCGTGTACTGGTCAGAGGACTACTTGTAAGAGTTCCATTCTCCTTACCCTGTGAGTTCAAGGCCAAGCTCAAGCTGTCAGGTTCCACAGCAAGGGCCACTAACCACTGAGCCATCTTACCAGCTCCTCCCAAATATCTGTGTTCAGCGGCTTGTTCCTAGTTAAAGAAACAGCCCAAAGGTAGGAAAGTCGGGGCTTAGCAGCTTCACAGCCAGTTCTCAATGCAGTGACAAAAAGGACACAGCAAATCCCTTTTTGCCTGTCCTTCTAGGCCAGAATTAAAATTAGACCTGATGAGCCCTGTGCAGACCACATACTCAGGCACCTGGCTGAGCGAGGCAGAAAGATTGGGAACTCAAAAGAGGCCAGCCTCTGCTACATGGTGAGATGCTTCCATAGTCAATCAGTCACCCTGAATTTTACACTAAGACTCCACAAAGCAGACTGAACTTTAGGCCTGGAGCATAGCTCAGTGTTAGAGTCCTTATCTAGCAGGTGCAAGCACATGGGTTCTGTCTTGGGCACTACACCATACAGAAAAGGGAAGTCTTGCTGGGGTTGGTAATTTTTCATAAACCTCAATTACTAATGCAGTCAGCACCAAGTTGGTGCACAGAACATGACCATGCAGCCTGCAGACTTTTCCACTCATTGCCCCTAAGAGATGTTACTAGTGCTTAAGTTCATTTCCCAGTCTAAGTCAGAAATGTTGGGGTACAGCTTTGAAGTAGAGCACTTGCCTGGGAATGCTCCCTTCTTGTCAGTGGAGCTAACGCCGCCAGTGGTGTATAAATTGTATAACGCAGAGGCCCAAGTTGACTAAAGGGTGTTTTGAGGGCAGTCGTATTCACTGGCACAGACTGAGCAGTCAGGAGGTACTTTTCCTTCTTGCATTCTCTGCTTTCTTTTGACACCCAACGAATGAGTTTATGCACCCTTGGCTTGAAAACCTCCAACAAAATCATGTGCTCATTTTGAGAAACAACTAATATCATTGAACACTTTGTCCTGGGTATCAAGCCAAGCACTTTGCAAATTCACCTTCATTCATTTCAAGAGGGAGCCTAGAAATGTTTATCTCTGCCCCTCGAGCATACATGGAGAAGGGTAGCTGGTGAAGGGGGCGTTAACATATTCAGGGCCAGTGCCCTGCACCTTCCATGTCTTAGGATTCTAGTCTGGGATAGACCCCACTACTCCAGGACTGCATGTGAATAAACACACACAAGCTGGAAGAGGTGTTGTCCAATTCAGGCCAGCTCTTTGCAAAAATCTGTTTACACCCAGCACAGGACAGAGGAGTCCCCTGAGTTGAGCCAGCGATCTTGTGAGCCCACATGGTGGCATCAGCCATTTGGTGGTTATAATTACCCAAATGTTTGTTTTTTTAAAATACTAATTGTAGCTGGTCTCTGCTACTTTGTGGGTTCTTCTTTTTCCCATCCTTTAGCCCCGAGGCCTTCCTTGCCCCCTCCCCCACTAGATAGGAGAGAAAGGATAGAGGGGAAGAAAGTGTTCTCTGAATCTAATTTCTTTCTTCTTGTTTCTTCTTTAAGCACAACTACTAACAAATTGAAAACAATGCCCCCGAATGACCAACAACCACCCCACCTATTGGGGCTCTAGCATTTGGAATTCTGAAAAATTCCCAGAATTCCAAACATCACACAATGACAGAAACTATCTGAAGTTGGCAAAAACATGCCCTCTGATAGAGCACGAGGCAGAGGCAAATCATAGTCAACTATTGCAAAGAAACCCCATATCCCCATACCTGGGATTAAAATGAAAACACATTCTTATAATATTTATGTGTTTTTAAATAAACCAGAATTCTCCCGATAGCCAATAATCCACTGAGGGCCTTGCACGTGTAGATAAGCACCTTACCCCTGGAGTTTTGAGGTCGTCTGAATGTACAGCTCAGGCTGATCTTGAAGATATTTTGTAATGAGCCTAGCCTCTAACTTGGAATGTTTCTGTCTCTGCTTTCCAAGTCCTAGGATTCTAAGTGGGTGCTACCATGCTCAGCTATTCTAAGATCTTTGCTATGAAACAGTGCTTCCATCAAAAGTATACACCATGGTGAATTTCCCAGGCTGATTCTACAAGCTCTTCCTCACAGTCCCTTCCAAACCCAAGGTCTCTGTAGGGCTTTTACTCTGCTGAAACCAAAGATTAGTTCTCTCCATGTTTGTACTTTTTTTTTTTTTTGAAACAGAATCATGTGTATCCTAGACTGGCCTCAAATTTGCTGTGTGGCAAGAAAACCCTTGAACTTCTGACCCTCTTGCCTCTCTCTGCTCTTCTTTTTTTAATGAAGCCACATTAGTCTACATATCAAGCTTTTCCATGAACATTGAGCATGGTGCTTTGTGTTTGTCAGGCACTGCCCCTGCTACTGGGACAAAAGCAGACTGGGTCTCTGCTTCTTGTGCCTCCTCCTGAGACTCTTATCCTTCTGTTGGGTTGCCTTGTTCAACTTTGACATGGTTTTTCACTTTATCTTATTTTATTTTGTTATATTTGATTGTTATCACTTAAAAGCCTGTTCCTTTCTAATGAAAGACAGAAAAGATGTGGGTATGGAGGGGCGGGAAAGTGGGGAGGAACCAGGACTAGAAGGAGGGGAAATTATAATCAACTGTATTCATTAATTGTATAATCAATTGTATCAATCAAATTGTATGAGAAAAGAATCTATTTTCAATGTAAAGGGGGAAAATGAAGAAAAGACGTGGTATTCTGGAAGGGCTTTTGGGTTGGTTTTGGCTCACACTGGAAGAAGGTACAGTCCATCATGCTGGGAAAGTTGGAACCCTCCTGAGGGAGCTTATACAGGTAAAAGAAGAAATAAAAGGAAGGAACAAACAAAAGTTAAGACTAATAAGAACAAATAAAACAAGGGGGATGCAGTGCTAAGCAGCCACTTAAATGTTGGGACGGGTAGAAGCTAGAGATGGGCAATTATATGTTAGTATTTTGAAAGAGAGTTTTGAGATAAGTAAAACCCAGAGAGAGGAACCTGAAAGTCAGTATGTTGAAAGAGATTTTGGGAAAACTCGGGAGTGAGATGGAGGCCATCGCTGCTTCAGGGTTTCTTGGGCTGTGGTTAGGAGGTGTGTTCTTGGTTTCTAGAGAAGGAGCGGTGAATTTGGCTACTTGGAAAATGAATTTAAAAATATGAGAAGGATGAAGGGGTAGGTATAACAGCCTTGGGACCTGAGCATGTTGCCGTTTTTGCTTTCAGTTTAACTGCTTTCATACCACTTTTGAAAGGCGGGGTGGGGGACCGTGAAACAGCGCGCATGGGGGCGGATGTGTGCAGACTCAGGCAGCTGCGTGGGCCTCAAGCTACAGCGTGATCCACCAGAGCCCGGCCCACAAGTGCTGCATTTGCCATCTTGCCAAGGAGCTGCGGGTGGGGGTGGCGTGGGGGTTGGGACAGACGGGCTAACAACCTCAGAGGCTGCAGTGCCCTCCTCCGGGCGAGAAGGCGCACAGAGTGAACAGTCGGATGAAGGGAAAATGCGTGTCTGGTAACTGTATCCTTGAATGTAAGCCAGTCAAGGGAGAGGCCGACTGGAGGGATACTGTCTCTTGCTGTAGCTTGGTCATATCCTTCACACCTATTTATTCTAATGAGTCCTTCCGATTAGGGTGGGGGATAACTACCCTAACCATCTGGAATCCCAATTAGCTCCGTTTAACTATTCTGGGTGCTACAGCCCTGAAATTTCAACGGGATAATTGGGAATTAATTAGGACCCATCGCCCTGGTTGGCTGGAGCCATGATACCACGGGTATGGCCAATTATGTGGGTACATCCTGGAAAAGCAAAAGGTTTGTGATCAGATTGGTTTCTCCTGCAAATACTGTGGAAAAGATCCTTGACAAACTTTGTCAAGCTTCAGGGCTCTGACCATTAAACCTATTAAAACACTCCTTTTGTTTCTGATGGGCATAGTGGCTAGTCTGATGTTAAGCATTGAACTGCCCGTGGACTAAGCATGAAGATCCATCCTGAACATCTAAGAAATAAGAAAGGGGAAAGTCAGGCACTGGTGGTACACATCTTTAATCCCAGCACTCAAAAGACAGAGGCAGGTGGATCAATATGAGTTGGAGGCCAGCCTGGTCTACAAAGCGAGTCCTCGACAGCCAGGGCTCTGTTACACAGGGAAATCCTGTCTCAGAAGAGGGGGTGGGGGTGGGGATGTGGAGAGTAGAGGAAGCCCTGAGTGATGAATGGAATCCTAAATAAATGCTGTGCGTACTCCTAACCGCATTACCTCATATGGACACAGCTAAATCAAGTCCCAGAGGGTAATGGCAAAGCCATTTCTGGTCCATGTGTGTGAAAAATAGCTTCCTCTCTGAGGGTATTTATTGCCCTTCGTATATTATGCTCCCCTACAGAGACCGGCTCTCTGAAGATTAGCTAACCCTGCTTCATTGATTCATCTGTGCAGCATAAACACAGCTCTCATGGCTCTGTGTGGACCTGCCCTGCCACCTTGTTCTGTGTGCAGTAACCCCATCTTTCTGTTCAGCTCTCTGTAATAACGCCCCTGAGCTTCCAGAGTGCCGAGATCCTCTGAGAGCCCAGACCACCTGACTCCAGTGTTTCTGTGTCTTGTCTGTTTGCCTTTTCTTCATTCCTTGGTTGCCCCTCTTTCAAGTCCACCCCTGGACAAAATACACCAAGACTTATATAATTAAGACATCACCAGGTGGGCTGGAGAGATGGCTCAGGAGGTTAAGAATGCTGGCTGTTCTTCCAAAGGTCCTAAGTTCAAATCCCAGCAACCACATGGTGGCTCACAACCATCTAAAATGAGATTTGGTGCTCTCTTCTGGTGAGTAGGTATACATGCAGGCAGAACACTGTATACATAATAAATAAGTAAATAATCTTTTTTTAAAAAAGATATCACCAGACACAGATATGCTTCAGAAGCTGAGAATTAAAAAGAGAGAGAGAGAGCGCCATGAACCTAGCCTGGCTCTGAATAACTAAGGTGTGTTTAAACACCTCCTAATTCTTTGTCTGGCCCTAGACATACCTGTCCCACTATATTACAAACCAGTTGCAATCCATATTGTCTTCCCTTGTCCAGTTGGAGAATGCTGCCTTAAATCCCCACTGTGACACACGCCTTAGGCCAGAGAAACCTATTTTTAAGTTACCAAATTCAGTCCTCTCCACCAGGATCACTTGGAACACCTGTAGCTGGACAGGTTTGGGTGCACTGTCTCATTGCGTCAAAGGAGAACCTAGCCTGTGGCTGTTTGACCACCTCTTTTTGTTCCCTATCAGGAGAGGAATACCTACCTTCCAGAATGCAAGATGGCCCAAAATCCAATTCTGATGACACTGGATGAGTATGACTGCCATAGCTCATTAGTCACTTGTACTCACAGCCCATGTGAGGACATGCAGATGGACTAGGTTGCAAAGGGAACCAGCAGGTATGTGGGAAGTGGGCTTTGTGGTGAGTAGGGTGCATCTCCAGCTTCCCACAGAAAGATGAGATGGGTTGTTTAAATATTTCTAAGAGCTGGTAGAAAAAGAACCCCAAAGATGAGATATGAGCATAGCTGGTCTGACTTACGGAGGAGCTAGCCAAACAGAAGCCTTTCCCCTTGGGTGAGCCATTTCTGTCAAGAGAAGTCAGGGGCCCTGTGTAACCCACTGTCATGACAGCACTTGAATTTTCACATCTCAGAGCAGAGCTGGGACCTTAGAGGCATTCAGTAGAGGGTGTGTGATGGTTTGGGAAATAGCTCAGTGGGTGAAGTGCTTCCTGTGCAAGAACATGATCTGTGTTCAGATCCCTAGAACCTATATATAAATCGAGGCATGATGGCAAGTCTAACTCCAGTACCAGGGTGCAGAGACGAGCAGATTCTGAGGGCTTTGCTGGCCAGACAGATCACCAAGATCAATAAGCAGAATGTGAACCAGTTCCTCAGTATACACACACACACACACACACACACACACACGAAATAAAAATAAAATTTAAAAAGGACAAATTACTCATTTATATCCAGGAATTGGACTACATTCTTCCTTCCCTGCTTTTGGACTCCCAAGATTTATACCTATGCTTTCCCTATTCAGATTCTCAGGAGACCTTTGACCTTGGACTCAGTCTAAGGAACCACGGGCTTCCTTAGTTATGAAGTCTTTGGGACTTGGCCTAAGTACACTGCCAGCATCCAAGGGTCTCCAGCTCGCATACAGTCAGTCATGTGACTTCATAACCACAAAAGGCAGGTGCTCACAACCCCCTCATGTGTCTCCATTACATTCCGCTGTTTGTTTTTCTCTCTGGAGAACCCTAATGGACATCTTAGAAGATTTATGAAGCCCACATGTTTTCCTTTTCTTTCTTTTCTGTTGTTTTCCTTTGTTCTTGGTTTTTTTTTTGTTGTTTTTTGTTTGTTTGTTTTTGAGACAGAGTTCTCTGTGTAGCCTTGGCTGTCTTGGAACTCACTCTTTAGATCAGCTGGCCTAGAATTCAGAGATCCTCCAGAGTACTGGAGTTAAAGATGTGTGTTACTTCAGGGGGTGGGGCTGGGCAAAAGAGGTATTGTCCCCTGGGCTACAGGATCATCCGGTACTTAAACACTAGAACATACCATAACCTTCTTACTGCCCTGCCTTCTCTCTTTGCAGGAGTAAGTGCCTGGGTGTGGGTGGTGGTTGTTTTTGACCACATCTAGAGGCTTAATTCTTTAGGCTCTTTTCTCATCTTTTCTTAAAATCTGGGAGTTTTTGACTCCACGAAAACTGCATTCTGTCCTGATTCCAGAGATTTCCAGGAAGCCAGCTGCTTCTCCATGCCTCCCTATGCGCACTGAGAATCATAATCAGGGCGTTTGAACAAAAGGCTGCCACTTGCTGCTCCTGAAGCTTTTGTCAAATAGTAACTGAACATCTGCTTTGGGGGAGGCTCACCTATGAGCACCTACCCCACAGTGGGCTCTTGGAAGCATGCCCACTTGACCATGTTCTCTGGTGTCCTAGCAACCAGAAACTCTGATCTGAGCTCTGACAAGAACAGAGGTCATTCCTTGCTGACCACTGTGACTGCCGCTCTGTCTCTCAGGACCTGTCTCTGTAGCAGTTCCAATAATTGAAAGCCACTATTTGCCCCTCGGGACACCCAGAAGCCTTGCCATATCAGCCCATCCACTGGCAGGATGAGTTTCTCAATTACATACACTGAGCTGGTCGGCATAGCCATACCACAGTGTGGGGTGGTAAACTTCAAAGCCCTTCACCTGCTGCTCCAGGGCATCCTGGATCACATCCACATCGCTGACACCAGAAAGATCCTTTCAGGGGACGAGGACTTCCTTCAAAGTTCACAGGTCATCATTGTGCCCAGAGAAGGAGATGCCCAGCCCATCGTGAACCCTATGAAGAGGCTCGGCAACATCTTTGACAATGTGATAGACCGCCTCAACAACATAGAGAGCAAATTAAGTATAATTCAAGACTTGCCCTCCACCTCAGAGCTGCTCGAGGCCAGCTTTGGGGCCAACCGGCCTGCGGAGGAAATGTGGAACATAATCAGGCTCCAGAAGAGGGTTGAGGGCAGCGAGGAAACCATAGCAAAGGTAAACCCCCTGTTGGAGAAGCGCTCTAGAGCCCAGGGCTCCTCCTACACACTGTGTCCCTTCTCCCTCGTGATAGGATAGATCCACTTTTGGAGAGTCAAAAGCTTTATCAGACAGAAACCAGGTTCCAAGCTTGCATCCTTAACTGTGTACTAAGGGAAAAAGGCAGACACAATAGACAACACGATATAGGATTCTGTTGTTGCAAAATACCCAGAATAGGCAAGTGCACATGCCCAGAAGGCAGACTGGCAGTTCCCAGAAGGTGCACCTTCCAAGGGGAAGGTGCAGGGCATGGTAACCTGGTGGATATGGGGTTTCCCTTTAGAGTGATCCCAGCATTTGGGAGGTGAAGGCAGGAGGATCAGAAGTTTAGGGCAAGTTCCATACTAGCCTAGGTTCATAGGACCCTTTGTCAATTAATAATAGCAAAAAAAATATTGTGTCATGTGACTCTTCAATTAAAAAAAAATGATGCTGGGTGGTGGTGGAGCACACCTTAATCCCAGCTCTCAGGAGGCAGAGGGCCTGGTCCATAGCCAGGGCTACACAGAAAAACCCTGTCTTGAAAAAAAACAGAAATAGTAAGTAAATGAATGGACGAACAAATAAATAAATAAGTGAGGACCAAATAAACAAATAATGAGGACCTAAATAAGGCATGATAAGCTATGTATAGTGGCATTGACTTTTAATCCCAGCACTTGGGAGGCAGAGGCAGGTGGATCTCTGAGTTCAAAGCCAGCCTGGTCTACAAAGTGAGTTCTAGGACAGCCAGAACTACAAAGAGAAACCCTTTCTGGGAAAAAAAAAAACATTTTTTTTAAAAGAACATCCGTTGCTCTTGCAGAGGCTCAATTCCCAGTACCCAGATGGTGGTTCATAGCCCCCGTTTTGATGCCCTCTTCTAGGGCCAGAGGCCTGACATGGTGCACATACATGTATGCAGGAAAAATCCCTACATGTAAAGTAAAATGAATAAATCTTTTAAAAAATTAAAAGGGCAGGGACTGTCTCTGACATGAACTGATTGGCCTGCTCTTTGATCACCTCCCCCTGAGGGGAAGCAACCTTACCAGGCCACAGAGGAAGACAGTGCAGCCACTCCTGATGAGACCTGATGGACTAGGATCAGAAGGAAGGAGAGGAAGACCTCCCCTATCAGTGGACTTGGGCAGGGGCATGTATGGAGAAGGGGGAGGGAAGGCAGAATTGGGAGGGAGGAGGGAGGGAGCCACGGGGGGAGGGGATACAAAGTGAATAAAGTGTAATTAGTAAAAATTAAAATAAAAAATTAAAAGGAAAGAGAAACAAAGCCTTCAAGATGGCCCAAAAGGTAAAGCTACTCGCCACCAAGCTTAATAACCTAAGTTGAACCCCTGGGACCCAGATGGTAGCAGGAGAGAACTGGCTCTCACAAATTATCCTCTGACCTCCACGGGTTCCCCATATCTGCCTGCACACGCACACACAGAGAAGAAACATTAATTACACTGATTTTTTTTTAAAGGAAAGGGTAACATCCAGGCATGGTGGCACACACCTGAATTTTCCAACACTTGGGACGCTAAGTCAGGAGACTCAGGTTCAAACCTTGCCGAGGGCCGAGGGTCTAAGGCAGTGGTAGCACACTATCCCAGCAAGCATGTGGTCCTCAGTTTCATCTCCAGTGGAGGAGGACTGGTGGCAGGATGTGAAGAACAGGAACTGTCAGCCACTGCTGCACCGAATGGAAGATGGGGTGGTTCCTCTGGAACACAGCTCGCAGGTCCTCAAGAGGGCCGTGTGACCGTGTGGCTCAGCCGTCCCTCTCCTGGGTTTGAATTCAAAAGAACTGAAAACAGATTCAACCAAAAGCCCCTAACAGAAGCCACCCAAATGCTAAGGATATTTCTGTACTGACCCCACATCATCCTTTTTGAGCCACATGGCCTTGAGCAGCTCAACCTTTCACTCCTGTTTTCCAACCTGTGAAGTGGAGATAAGAGGTATATCACCTTCTTGAGCTTTTGGTGTGTAGAGGAAGGGTCCTTAACATTTAGCAGGGACGAAGAAAATACTAGGAAGGGAGTAAACCCTAAGCCTTGAAAGACACGGGGTGGGGGTAAGGGGACAAGATGATAGGATTTGGGCTGAGCAGGAGGGTGACTTTTTCAAGGGCCAGGAGCAAGGCTGCAGGTCAAGACTGAGTGAAGCCTTACAGGGCTCTGGGTTCAGGGCCCTTCTACTCTCCACTAGTCTTTGAACCCTGATGGTTAGGAAAACCCTACACTAGAGAGACATAGAGAATTGCCACTAGCTTGGGATAGGTTTAGAGGTAGGAAGGGCTCTTCTTATTTCCAATGTGGGGCAGAGTCACCCAGCAAGTCTGAGAGAGAGCCTACACTGGCCATCGACCAGAGGGGCTGCTGGCTCTCACTTATGTGCTTGGGTGTGAAATCTTCAACTCAGGTGTTTGTGAGATGGCAAACACAATGTCCTCCCAACTCAGTATTGTGTGTCCTGTCTTACAGTTAATCTTATATAACTGTGTTGGTTTCTCTTAGTTTCACTCCTTGGATTAGGCGCTATCGTATAAATGATTGAAACTGTATTTGTTTATAATTTGCTTCACAACACAAGAACTGAGAAGTTATTACTCTATTGTTAATCCTCTATCCTAATCTAGTTTCCTCTCAGCATACAAGCCAGGATACTTGCATTTTGTAGCTCTCCTACCATGCTGTCTTTCCAGCACCTCTGCCTGTAGCTGAATTCCCTACTTCCTATCCTCTAACTCCTCCTCCCCTGTCTGGTAGGAAGTCCAGCCCTAGTCTCTCCTCTGCTCAGTGATTGGCTGTAAGCTGCTTTATTGACATATCAACGGACCATTGGGGAGCAGAGTTTATACGACACTGAGAAAAGAGAATCTCAGAACAAGGTTTGCAACCAGATATGGGGGCTACGGAAATCAGCATTTGCATTAGAAAATAACCTTACGTCTGCAGTCCTGATTTTCTTGGGCTCTACACCTGCCCCAATTCTTCCCTCCTTTCCGCTTTGCTCCCTGTCCAGGGAAACTGAGTGCTCACTGTGTACTGTGTGAGCTACGCACTGGCCCTGCTAGCGCCTTTAAGCTCTGCAGCGCTTATTCACTCTACAAGGCATACGTTATTCCAGTTTTCAGATGGTGAAGTGGATGCACAGGTCATTATGCTGTAAAGCAGAGAAGCCATCAACACCTAGCAGCGTGGATAAGTGGAGTAACCCAGCCCTTTTTGCTGGTAGGAACTGTGGATGGATGTTTCCTTACCCCAGAACTGTAATTGGAATTCACACAAACTGGGGCTGAAGATATAGCTCAGTTGGTAGAGTGCCCACCCAGCATGCATGAGGTTCTGGGTTCCAGCATGGAGGCAGCATCTCAATATTTGAGTGCTACAAAAAGAGGGTCTGGGGTTCAAGGTTATTCTCGATAAATATTCAGTTCAGGGCCACTCTGGGCCACATGAGAGCCCATCTAAGAAAATAATAATAGAAAGGTTTCTCATTAGCTGTCAGTCATACAGTGCCACATCCTAGATCCCCCGCCCGTGCTTGCTGTCATTCAGAGCTTCAGTCTGAGCAGAAAAATGGGATACAACGTCAGTGAGTCAGAAGGCCCTGGGACCCTGTGGAAACTTAGGGGCCTGAGTCTATGTAGTGCTGGTGGAAGCAAGAGCCCTATCTGGCTGACACAGCCAGGTCTGACACCAGGCAGAAGAGCCAGGAAACACAGGCAGGAGTGTTGACCATCCTGCTGAGGGGAAGCAGTGAAAAGAGCCCAGGCTGTGAGGGTCCATTTATGCGAAATGTCAAGAAGAGGCGAATCCAGAGAGTTGGAGAGAGGCATGAGCAGAAAGAACTTTATTTTAGGGAACTAAAATGTCTTGAAACTATCCAATCAGTAGAAAAGATAGATGTCAGGCACAGAATGGAGCAGGTGTGCCTGAGCCAGCATCAGCCGTGTTAGGCTTCAAGACAACACTGCTGGAGACAAGGCTACCCCTGATGGCCTAGGGAAGGACATTATGGAAGGACAGGTGGACACAGATGTGGGAAGTGCTAGCCATGGGTCTTTGGCCTTGAGTAAAGGCTTCTAGAACTCTCAAGTACTCAGAGCAGCTAGGCAAAATCACCTGTTTGAACCTGTGGTCAGGTTCAAACCTAGCACTGCAACCCTCAGAAGACTGTACTGATAGGGAATGTCCCAGTCATTACAGCATGCTGCCTGGTCCTAGCCTGATTGGAGTTGCTCAGGGTTACCACAATGACCCATTGGATGAGGTTGCCATGGTAGCTGGGGCAAGAACAGTGAAAGCTGCTTAGCTAAGTGTCTGCACGAAGCAGACAGTTAGGATGGCAGGCCAGATGTCAGAGATGCTGATGATCATGTCCACTGCACCTTTCCACACTCTTTCTCTCCGCTGCTTGGGTTATTGAATTCTGTCACCCATAGTAGCCACCCTTTAAAGGGCACAAGAAAACTGTTGCTCTCAATACTCACTCCAGACAAGGCAAATGATGCCTGGGAAACTAACACAAACACCTGAGGGCCGCCCCATGGTGGCAAAAGGCCTGTGAGTGTCCAAGGCCCATGCTAGCTATTGGTCAGGATGCTTTTCCCACAATAAGTCATTATTAAGCAGATTTAGGTTGTAGGGTTTCTCCACTCTAATACTATAGACATTGTGGGTAGGATCATTCTTTGTGGCTTGGAACCATCCTATGCATTGGAGGATGCTGAATAACACCCATGGACACCAGAAGTACCACCTGCCGATAGCCACTGAAAACAACTCCAGGTTACTGGCAGCTGCCCACTGACCCAGATGAGGACTGTTGGATTAGAAAATCTGGGCTCCAAGGACTGGAGAGATGGCTTAGAGGTTAAGAGCACTGGCTGCTCTTCCAGAGGTCCTGAGTTCAATTCCCAGCAACTACATGGTGGCTCACAACCATCTATAATGAGATCTAGTGCCCTCTTCCAGCGTGCAGGTGTACCTGCAGACAGAACACTGTGTAAATAATAAATAAATAAATATTTTTTTAAAAAAAGAAAGAAAACCTGGGCTCCAGGCTGGGTGGGAGATGAGGCAATAGGATTACCTCAACTTCAAGGTCATTTTGATCTACATATCAGATTCAAGGCCAGCTGTAGCTAGATAGCCAGACCCCTGTCTTAGGAAGAGAAGGAGAAAAGAAAGGAGAGAGGGAAGGAAAGGGGGAGAGAAGGAATTAGGGAGAGAGAAGAAGGGAGGGAAAGAAAGGAAAAAGGAAGAAAAACTGCCAGGTGGTGGTGGCATATGCCTTTAAGGCCGGCCAGCCTGGTCTACAGAGCAAGTGACAGCCAAAGCTACACAGAGAAACAAGAGAGAAAGACAGACAAAGAGGAGGGAGGGAGAGAGAGAGGAAAACTAAGCTTCCAGGGTAGCTTCAGCCATCTTTTCCAGACTGTAACCCACAGTCTGTCACCAGTTCAATGCATCCCACACTTTCCACAGCTACCTGTGTACCAGCTCCCTTTAGCAGGTTTTCCCCAAGTTGCAAGCCCCTCCTTGACACTTCCCCACCCCCATTCCTCACCTTCCTGGAAAGCTGCCTTTGTTGGTCCCTGTCTGTCTGAGACCTTGGTTTTCTTAGATAAGAATGACACTGATTCAGGGGAGGAAAGAACAGCATTAACTCTGTAACTAAGGTTGCTCCAAACTCCCTCCCCCCTTCTCTCCCACAGCCGAAGCACACCTGTTGTGTATCAAACAAATTAAAATGACTTTACAATTAACTTGGGTTTGGGGATTGTCTAATGT
Organism: Pachyuromys duprasi; assembly: GCA_028658305.1. NCBI lineage: Eukaryota > Metazoa > Chordata > Mammalia > Rodentia > Muridae > Pachyuromys > Pachyuromys duprasi. The sequence continues at coordinate 16,761,893 of CM053757.1, read as the reverse complement.
CGCTTAAAGGTGCAGCTTTTAGAGAATCAGATTGTCAGAGTAATAATGAGCCCATGGAACTCTGATGTCGCCCTCCCTAGACTGTTGTGAAGTACTTTTGCCGTTCTTTGGTTCTCTTTGGTGAGGCTATCATTAACATTCTCACGTTCACAGCTCTGGATTATGGCTGTGTTAGCCTTCCTGGATGTTTGCTCAAGATAAGGGGACCCCTTTAGTGGACCCCTTGAGGCCTAAGAACGCCACAGAGTGAGAGAGAGCAGTCAGTTACAAGTTTGGACATGCTTGGCTTCTATGCCTGTTCCAGGTTGGTTAGCTTCAGGACTTGCTTCCCTATGAACTCAGATCCATGCAAGTCCAGTTTGTGGCCTGAGTGGCTGGGCAGATGGAAGACTTTCCCCTATGGCCCTAGAAGCCAGGCTTGTCCAAACTGACTGCTGCTGCTGCCAGATGAGATACAGGGCACACCCCAGGCACTGAGGCAGAGGACAGGGTCACTGGCCAAACCTTTCAGTGCAGTGTCCTGGACCAGACCCTCAGACAGGAACAGAACTTAACTTTCATTTGCAGCCTACCCTCATGGGGAAGCCCCCAAATTCTAGCAGCTTTTCCAGGTACTTTTTGTTTGTTGATAGGGAGCATATTGTTTGTTTTTGAGATAGTGTCTCATCCAGCCAAGGCTGGCTCCAATCTTGCTGTGCTACAGAGGATGATCTTGGTCTCCTGATTCTCTTGATCCTCCTGCCTCCAAGTGCAGGGATTTCAGGTGTGGCCCTACCTGGCACTTAGCTGTGTTTGTGGAGGAAGGTTGTTCCTGCTTGAGGTGTTTGGTCCCTGAGTGTCTCTAAAGGAGACAGGAAAGAGGAATTAGACAGTGCTGTCTTCATATCACCCACAGGTCTCTCTGAAGAACACTTTCCAACCACAGTAGATGAAGACTTAAAAACCCACCTCAAGCCTGGTCATTGTGGTGCATTCCTTTAATCCTAGCACTCAGGAGGCAGCAACAGAGGGATCTCTGAGAGTTCAAGGTCAGCCTGGTCTACAGAGTGAGTTCCAGGACAGCCAGAGCTACATAGGGAGACCTGTCATGAAAAAAATAATAATGATGATAATAACAATAATAATAGTAATAGTGGTATTTTACTACTTTGTTAAGATATTTCACATAACCAGAGAATTCATGTATTGAAGGTGTATAGAGTTCAGTTATAACGGGATGGGAGAGGATACGGCATTTTCTATTTCATATTCTAGAAGGGCATCTGCACATACGCTGTGAATAGCTTAGAACATACACTTAGTTACTGGCTTGCTTGTACTGAGTTAATTCTCCAGTTGGAGGCCTTGAGGAACATAGGGTTGACACAAGCAGACATGAACTAGATTCAGTTTCCAGAACACGAGAGTTCAAGGAATGGTAACAACAGAGAACAAGCATCACCAATCTTATGTTCCTCCTCATGCAGCTTGGTGGCTAGAGATGAGGTGAGAGGCAGCATATTCAGGGTGTTAAGTCACTATATTCTTGGACCATCAGCACTCTAAACAAAGTGCACCTTACAGATTCAATTATTGTCTCTGCTCATTGGCATTTGCGGCAAGCAATGCAAGCCCCAGAATTCCAACACTGACCATGCCCTGCTGCTCTCATAGAACTGTGTGACTCTTACAATCTAACTTTAGGGCATTATCAAGAGCCTCAGAAAAAATTCTGTCATGATTAGCTTAGCAATCACTCCACACTCCTGTCCCTTTAGCTCCAGAATTTTATTTTATCATAAGGTTTTGCAGGTTAACCTCTATGAAGCATTTATTATTTTGTTTTATTAAAAAACTTCATTATTTTATTGGCAAGTGATGTTCCATTTCTATGCACATGCTACGTTTGATTTATCAGCTGATAGACATTTGGGTTCTTATCGTTTGGGGCTATTATGGCTACTGCTCTTATGAACATTGATACACAATGTTTTTGTTTGTTTGCTTGTTTTTCAGGACAGGGTTTCTCTGTGTAGCCTTGTTTGACCTGGACTCCCTTTGTAGACCAGGCTGGCCTTGAACTCACAGCAATCCACCTGCCTCTGCCTCCCAGAGTGCTGGAATTACAGGCGTGTGCTCACTTCTGGCTGATGCACAACTTTCTGTAGGTCCTTTAAAAAGAGTTATTTTTTGCCAGATGTGGTGGTTCACACCTTTAATCCCAATACTCGGAGGCAGGGGCAGGCAGATCTTTGAGTTTGAGGCTAGCCTGGTCTAACATATTGGTTCCAGGACAGCCATAGTCACATAGAGACCTTATCTTTAAGAAAATATTTTTTATTTTTGTTTGTCATTATGTTGTATGCATTTGTGTCTGTATGGGACTATGTACAAGCGAGCGCATTTGCCTTTGGACGGTAGGAGAGGAGCTGGAGTTACACGGATGCTGGGAATTGCACTCAAGTCCTCTAGAAAGTACCAAGTACCCTTAACTATTGACCTATCTCTCTAACACACTCTGCTCTCACGTTATTTTATTTTATTTATTTATTTATTGAGAGAACACCTTAAACTGGTCTTAAAATCCTAGCTTCAAGTGATCCTTCTGTCTCAGATTTCCAAGTGGGTGGGACTACAGACAGAAGCCACCATAAGTGACAACTTTTTATGTGTGAACATCTAATTACCCTGGCACCTTTTGTTAAACAAATGATTCTTCCTCTCACTGGATCATAGTGCTTTTGTTAAAAACTGGTCAAGGAGGCTGGGTGTGGTGGTACACTCAGCTTTAATCCCAGCACTCAGGGAGGCAGAGGCAGACAGATTGCTGTGGCTTCAGGGCCAAGCCTGGTCTACAAATCCAGGACAGCCAAGGCTACATAGAGAAACCCTGTCTTAAAGTAACTCGACAGATAGATAGGTAGGTAGGTAGGTAGGTAGGTAGGTAGATAGATAGATAGATAGATAGATAGATAGATAGATAGATAGATAGAATAAAAACTGTTCAAGGGCTCAGCCACTAAGAGCTCTGGCTGCTCTACCAGAGCACATGGTTCAATAACCAGTATCCACATGGCAGCTCACAACCATTTGTAACTCTAGCCCCAGAGGATCTGATGACCTCTTCTACACCTCTGTGGGTGTACCATGTGCACATGTGGAATATAGATATGAATGCCTGCAAACAACTCATGCAATAAATAAATAAATTTTTACAAATTAGTTAAATATAAAGTTGTCAGCTTATTTCTAGACTGTCAGTTTTATTCCACTGACCTCATTTGGCTTCATGCCAACATCATACTTTTTTTTTTTTCTTTTGCCATATTGGGCATAGAAGCCAGGGTTTTGTGTATATCGGACTGAGGTATAGTCCCAGCACTACCACACTGACCTAAGTACCTTTGTCTTAGAGTAATATTTGAAATCTTCAAGTTCTCCTATGTTGAAATCTGCAAGTACAAGGTCTTCTATGCTGCTTTTTAAAATTGCTTTGGTGCTAGGTGGTGGTGGTGCATGCCTTTAATCCCAGCAGACGCAGAGGTCTTTGAGTTCAAAGCCAGCCTGGTTAGTATAGTGAGTTCTAGGACAGCCAGGGCTACACAGAGAAAGATACTACTACTACTACTGATAATAATAATAATAGTTTTGGCTGTTCTGGAGCCATGCAATTTCATGAGAACTGTAAGTCTATCAATTTCTGTGAACCCCCCTGATGGGGATTGGATAGATCGGACTGGGTTGGTAGACACGTTTGGAACATGGCCGTCTTTAACAGTACAGTGTGGGGCTGAGAGGTGCCTCAGTGGTTAAGAACACTGGCTGCCTTTCCTGAGGACCAGGTTCAATTCCCAGCACCCACATTGCAGCTCACAACTATGTAACTCCAGATCCAGTAGATCTGATGACCTCTTCTAGACTCCTAGGCAGTCACATGATGCACAGACATACATGAAGGCAAAGCACCCATACATATAAAAATAAATAAATAAATATGTTAAACAATACCACATGACCATGATATATTGTGTACATATATGAAATTGTTAAAGGTTAAATAAAAAACTATTTTAAAACTGCAACATAATTAGAGGATATTTTCTAATTATTTATATACTTTTTATTGACCTAACTAACCGGGACATGGATAGATTTCAAGTGTTTAATGAAAGGTGAAGTATCAGTTCAGGACCCACAAGACCAAGTTCTCTGCACAAAGGAGATTTATTTGCCCCAGAGGGAGCAGAGGACAAGGAAGAAGAGACCAAGACAGGAGATAAGAGGATCATGGAGAAGGGGAAGGGAACAAAGGAGAGGGGATAGGGGTATTTGTCCAGGAGGACAAAGGACTGTCTCTAGATCAGGAGGAGACAGATGTGGTACACAGGCAAATGGCAGTTTATAAATGTAAAAGAGGGGAGGGGCATAGAAGAAGAGGGAGGGAGGGTGGGATTGGGAGGGGTAGTGGAGGGGGCTACAGCTGGGATACAAAGTAAATAAACTGTAATTAATAAAAATAAAATAAAAATTAAAAAATAAATGTAAAAGAGAAAACCCCATATCAGAAGGTGTTTAATTTTAATTGGGCATGTTAATTAGGTGAGCCAAAGGGGGCTTTTGCTTGCTGGACTTCAATACTTTGAAAGCTGGACCTTGGTAGTCAGCCTCAGGAGGAGAAAGTGGCCAAATAAGGGAAGGGACCTTGGTGGTAGCCAGCTTTAGAAATGTGATCTAATGGTTTTTAGGAAGGCAGAAGGAATGGGGAAGGGCAAGGCTGCCAGAGCTATACTTGGCAGGCTGGCTGGCCTGTGGCCCTTCTGTCATGCCATCTTGCTGGCCCTCTGTTTTGTTGCTGTGTTCAAGGCTAGCCTTGAACTAGCTATACCCTAAGATAACCTTGAGCACTCAAAACTCTCAATGTGCCTGTCTCTACCACTTCTCAAGTGCTGGGATTACAGGCATGTGTCACCTTGCTCAGCTCTATAGGCCTGCATTTATTTTATTGAATTTATTCCTCAGTATTTTACCCTTTTGTACTGCTCTGAAGTGAGATCACTTTCTAATTTTGGATTGCTTATTTTGAAAAAAGCCAGGGAATACAATTAATTTTTGTATCTTGATATTCTATCTATTCTACAAATTTGCTGAATTAATTTGTTAATCCTAATCCCGGATTCCTTTGTATTTTTTTACATTTTTTAATGTGTGGTTGTTTTGCCTCTTCTATGTACTGGCACCATATGCTTGTGTGGTATCACCGCAGAAAAGAGTGTCCTCTAGAAGCAGAATTATGGACAGCTGTGGGGTTTGTTAGGGTTTTTTGTTTTGTTTTTTTGTTTGTCTGTTTTGGTTTTGTTCTGTTTGGGTTTTTTTTTTTTTTTTGAGGCAGTATTTCTCTATGTAGCCTTGGCTGTCTTGTACTCGATTTGTAAATCAGGCTGGCCTTGAACTCACAGAGATCTCCCTTTAATCCCTGTCTGCTTCTCTCTGCCTCCCAAGTTCTGGGGGGAAGGCATGTGCCACCATACCCAGACCGTACTATTTTTTGATAGATAGGATTTTTTTTAACTGTTACCTATATATTATATTAAATGACTAAACTGATTGAGATTAAACTTGGCCATGACACACATTTCTCTTGTTTTGCTTGATTTGGTTAGTTAGAATTTTGTTGACAATTTTTTGTTTGTTTGTTTTTTGAGCGGGGTCTCACTGTGTGTGCATTCATCACAATGGCCTGAAGCTAGCTAGTTTTGAGACAGTCGTGTGCAGTCCAGGCTGGCCTCAAACTTGTTATATAACTGAGGATGACCTTGCATTTATGGTCCTTTAGCCTCTGCCTCCTGAGTTTGAGGTTTATGGCCATGAACCATCGCTACCATGTGTCCCAGTGTCTTAGCGGGGAGGATTAAGCCATTGCACTGAGATGCTTGTTTAGTGACATGGTCAGTGGTACTGCTCCTGCATCCAGTAAGGGCTGATATATTGCTCTTATTTGGCATTGGTGTAGCTCATCTAGATTTTCTTTAGGTTACTGCCTTCAGAGAATCTTCTTCTGTTCTTTTATTTTTGACGTTATTCTTTATAACGCTGAGTTTGTGATATGTCTGATCCCTGGAAATGTAGCATTCCCAAGAAAGTTCAAATTTCAGGCTAAGCCTGGACTACATAACATATAAACAAATGTGCCTCAAATAAATAAGAAAATAGATGTGGTGCTCTTGGGCTGATGAGATGCCCCAGTAGGTAATGTGTTTGCCACACAAGCATGGGGAATCTAAGCTCTACCCCCATCATCTACACAAAAAGCCAGGGATGTTGTTAGTGCATGTAACTCCAGTGTGGGAGATACAGAATCGGGAGAGAGCTGGGCCTGCTGGCCACTCAGACTAGACTACTCAGTGAGCCCCAGATCCCACTGAAAGGCCGTGGCTCAAAAATTCAGGTGGAGGGTGACTGAGAACACCACCCAACTTGACCTCTGGGTTACACAGACACACACACACACTAAAAAGCACCTTACCATGGCATGTAGCTGGATTTCTGTTGTTGTTCTGTTTTTGTTTTTCTGAGACTGGGTTTCTCTATGTAGACGTGACTGTCCTGAAACTCTCTCTGTAGACCAAGATGGCCTCAAATTCACAGAGATCTACCTGCCTCTGCCTCCTGAGTTCTGGAATTACAGATGTGTACTACCATGCCCAGCATAAGTAGATTTTATTTTGTTATCCATTCTGTCACTCTCCACCTTCTATTTGAAAGTTCTGCGCTTTTACCCTTAGCATAACTGTAGATAAGTACTGTTTTGTGCCATTTTGTTATTTCTTGAAAGCTTAGTTATACTTTGGGGCATTTATATACGTTACCATTTTTCTACTCCCACTCATTTTTCAGTTGAAGAATCAAAACCTAGAAAGTCACAGAAACAGCACCAATCATTGTGAGCAGAATTATGATCTTAGCATTGCCAACATGAATTCTGCCCCAGAAGTTACCTTTCTAGTCCCCTGACTTCCTCTCTCATCAATCGGAGCCAGTCCCCAAACATGCAGCCAGGGGGATTTTTGAAAAAGGTGAATTCACAGAATTTGGGCAGCAAAGGCAGGAGAATTCTAGGTCAGTATAGGGTGCATAGTAAGTCCTGGGTCAGCCTGGGCTATACAGTGAGACTCTGCCTCAAAAGGCCAATCAGTCAATTGGTAATTTTAAACTAAACTAAATAAATAGGCAAATCTAGTCCCATCATCCCTGCTTCTGATCCTCCAAGGGCTCCCATACGGGAGCTGTATGAGCTGCCTTTCTCAAAAGCCACCATGGCCGACATACATCACACACACATACACACACATATACATACACATATACACACATACTTACACACATATACATACACATATACACACATACTTACACACATATACACATACATATAAGCACACACATGCACATGAGGTGCTCAAGATGGGGAACTATACTGTGCCTTTCCTCCCCAGGCTACCTGGGGTTCTCAGCATTGTTGTTTCAGTATCCTTTGCTGCTTTCTGGGTACATCTATCTTAGGCCTTTTGAGAAACAAGAAGATCCCTTAGATGACCATCACCAAAAGTGTCTCATGTGACTTATTCTTCCTACACCAAATTTCAGTTTCCTCCCTTTTCTCCCTGTTCAGTTTATGAGGACTCTGCAGGATTTGTTTTCTGACCTTCATAAAATCAAGAAGCATGTCGAAACGCTCGAGAAGGATGTGGACCTGATAAAGTACATATTCGATAAGGTAGTCATCCCTCTACCTTTATTCCTTGCTTGGCCGTGCTGATTAGACTGCCAGAGGCTAGAGCAGTAAGAAAAATTCTAGAAGGCTTGCTCTTAGAAAATGTCACCATAAAGGAAGGAGGAAGGTTTAATCCCCCCTAGCCATTTATTTGCCCTACCTACCCCCTGAACTTTCTGTAGTCCCTCTACACACTCCTCCCTTGCTGTCTTAAGCATCAGGCATCAGTAACAGAAACCTAGTTCATTTTGGTTTAGGAAAAATAGAATTTATAGGTTTACTTTCTAAAGTGTTTAAAGTGTGCATGTGCGTGTGTGCTTAATATTATGTGTATGGGTGTTTTGCCTGCCTGAATGTCTGTGCAATGTGTGTGTGTGTGTGTGTGTGTGTGTGTGTGTAGTGCCTGGAGAGGTCAGAAGGAGATCCCAGATCCACTAGAACTGAGTTAGAGATGGGTGGGAGCCACTGTGTGGATGCTGGGAGGTCTAGGGTTGTCTGAGTGTTGGCAACTCCAAAATTCAGTTTCATCAGCTTTTCTCTCATTGAAAGTGCCATCCACACTAAAAAGCAGGATAAACCTAGCACAGGAACACACACTGTTTCTGTAACTCCATGTCATTGGCCTGAGTAAATCTCAGCCAGCCACAGGGTGACACAGAATCCCTAAGGCAAGAGGCAGCAGCCTCCAGACAACAGCTGATGATGCTGAGCATGCGAGAGCTAGGTCACCTCCAAACTGCAGAGTGTTGCAGTTGAACCATTTGCCCCAAAGAGCACGATCTCATGTAGCATTTGAGCCTCAGGATAATCTGGGGATGGTCAGGAAACAGGACCGTAAAACACTAGAAAGGACACCTTGGGACAAGTGTGTCTGCAAAACAATTTCTCCTTAGCCCATCTCTTGCAGACTCATTGTTCTGTCCCATTTTCGTCTGCTCTGACACAGGGTGTCTTGTAGCCCAGGCTGGCCTCCAGTAGTAGGGAGTGACTTGGGTCTATCTGGTCCTCCTGCTCCACATCACAGACAATTAAGTGTGTACACTCATTCCTGGGTTCATGCAGCTACATTGCCAGCTTTCCTCTTGAAGATTATTTTTCCAATATAACATTTTTATTGATTCTTTGCAAGTTTCGTGTCATGCATCCCCCCACGCACACACACTCACTTCCCAGTCCATTCATGTCCAGTCGGCCAGCCTTGTGACCTTGTCCCTCTTCAAGATTGTTTTTTTGGTTTTTTTCAAGACAAAGATTTCCTGTGTTGCCTTGGCTGTCCTGGACTCCATTTGTAGATCAGGCTGGCCTCAAACTCACAGAGATCCACCTGCCTCTGCCTCCCAGAGTGCTGGGATCACAGGTGTGCGCCACCATGCTCTTGAAGATTCTTAATGTTCTCCTCATTCAATGTTCTGAAAAATTCCAAGATTGTTGAATACTTTGTAGCCCAACACTTTCTTTCTTTTCTAAATCTGTGGAACACCTTTATCTTTCCTGGGAAATTCTAATTTTCCATTCCAAACTCAGTTAACTAATATGGTGAGAAGCAGCCAGGCTGGGACCAGAACCTGTACCCCAGACTCAGGTTAAGCTTCCTGGACAGATAAACCCAGAAAGGATGGATCTTGTCTGTGAAGACGTGAAAGCACAGGGCCGGAAGCTGGCTGCCCTGCAGCGGGAAGTGGTAAGATCTTTGGATTCAGCTCTCTTGCCCTGTGTGCTAGGGGCTAGAATGAATTTGGAGAACAGCATAGTCTGGAAAGGGTTTCAGTGAACAGGCCAATCCCCAAGAGCAGATGTGGTAGCCATACACATGCTTTTAACATCCCCACCTCCCCACCCTGCCCTAGCCTGGCTTCACTCACAGTCTCCATCCCACTGCACAGGTCCCCCTCCAGAACAAAGTTCGTGCCCTCCCCGAGCCTGAGGAAATGGTACTCTGGAGTACCCTTCATGAGGCCATGTTCACTCAGGTGAGTGTTGGAGGAGGAATGGGATATAAAGGGGTACAGGGGTATGAGACCAGACCAACCAGCTCAACTCGTTCCCCTGCAGGAAGCACCTAAGCTGGAAATGGACATGTGGAGGAGCACAACCTCTTTTCCAGAGTCTTCCTTGGGGCGGTTTGAGGATGGCCCTTTGAAGACCATGCCGGATTCTGGATTCCTTGGGGAGGATGAGTACATTCAGGCCAGTGGCTCGCAGGCTCAGACTTCCATGTTTCCATTTGGGCCTAGGTCTGGACAAGGGCCAGCAAAACGTACTGGGAGGCCTGGTTCCAGGCCAGTCCATTGGGCTAAGCCTAAACCGGCTGCCCCAGGTGCATTGCCCTTATCACCAAGAGGCACTCCTGTGGAGAGTGGTGGGCCTATGTGGGATACGGGTACCTTCCAGCCTAGCCTAGGTCCTGAGGGCCAAATTTACAGGGCTGCTTTCCCAGCCATGGAAGTTGGACCGTCAAGGCCCCAGCCATTACCACAACAGGAGGTTCCTCAAACAGAGACACACCAGCTTTCAGACCATGAAGAGAGAGAAAATGAATATGATGATGACTACATGAGAGACTCTCAGGAAGAGGTCCCTAAGGATGGGGCTTCCCGGGATGGGACTCCCAAAGGAAGGGCTCCCCGGGGTGGGATTGCCAAGAAAGGAGCTCCCAGGACTGGGATTGCCAAGGAAGGGGCTCCCCAGGATGGGATTGCCAAGGAAGAGGCTCCCCGGGCTGGGATTGCCAAGGAAGGGGCTCGCCAGGATGGGATTGCCAAGGAAGAGGCTCCCCGGGCTGGGATTGCCAAGGAAGGGGCTCCCCGGGATGGGATTGCCAAGGAAGAGGCTCCCCGGGAAGGGATTGCCAAGGAAGGGGCTCCCCGGGATGGGATTGCCAAGGAAGGGGCTCCCTGGGATGAGATTGCCAAGGAAGGGGCTCCCTGGGATGGGATTGCCAAGGAAAGGGCTCCCCGGGATGGGATTGCCAAAGAAGGGGCTCCCCGGGATGGGATTGCCAAAGGGGCTCCCCGGGATGGGATTGCCAAGGAAAGGGCTCCCCGGGATGGGATTGCCAAGGAAAGGGCTCCCCGAGATGGGATTGCCAAGGAAAGGGCTCCCCGGGATGGGATTTCCAAGGAAAGGGCTCCCCGGGATGGGATTGCCAAAGAAGGGGCTCCCCGGGATAGGAGTCCCAAGGAAAGGGGTCCCCAGGATGGCATTTCCAAGGAAGGGACTCACCAGGATGGGATTGCCAAGAAAGGGGCTCCCCGGGATAGAAGTCCCAAGGAAGGGGGTCCCCGGGATAAGATTCCCAAGGAAGGGTCTCCCCGGGACGGAATTGCCAAGGAAGGGGCTCCCCGGGATAGGAGTCCCAAGGAAGGGGCTCCCCGGGATAGGAGTCCTAAGGAAAGGGGTCCCCGGGATAGGAGTCCCAAGGAAAGGGGTCCCCGGGATAGGAGTCCCAAGGAAAGGGGTCCCCGGGATAGGAGTCCCAAGGAAAGGGCTCCCCGGGATAGGAGTCCCAAGGAAAGGGCTCCCCAGGATAGGAGTCCCAAGGAAAGGGCTCCCCGGCATAGGAGTCCCAAGGAAGGGTCTTCCCAGGATGAGAGTTCCAAGGAAGGGTCTCCCCAGGATGGGAGTCCTAAGGAAGGGTCTCCCCGGGATAGGAGTCCTAAGGAAAGGGGTCCCTGGGATAGGAGTCCCAAGGAAAGGGGTCCCCGGGATAGGAGTCCCAAGGAAAGGGGTCCCCGGGATAGGAGTCCCAAGGAAAGGGGTGTCCGGGATAGGAGTCCCAAGGAAAGGGGTGTCCGGGATAGGAGTCCCAAGGAAAGGGGTGTCCGGGATAGGAGCCCCAAGGAAGGGTCTCCCCAGGATAGGAGTCCCAAGGAAAGGGGTCCCCTGGATAGGAGTCCTGAGGAAGGGTCTCCCCGGGATAGGAGTCCCTTGGAAGGGGCTCCCCGGGATAGGAGTCCCAAGGAAAGGGGTCCCCGGGATAGGAGTCCCAAGGAAAGGGGTGTCCGGGATAGGAGTCCCAAGGAAAGGGGTCCCCGAGATAGGAGTCCCAAGGAAGTGTCTCCCCGGGATGGGAGTTCCAAGGAAGGTTCTCCCCAGGATGGGAGTCCCAAGGAAGGGTCTCCTCGGGATGGGAGTCCCAAGGAAGCGTCTCCCCGGGATGGGAGTCCCAAGGAAACGTCTCCCCGGGATGGGAGTCCCAAGGAAGGATCTCCCCGGGATGGGAGTCCTAAGGAAGGGGCTCCCCGGCATAGGATTCCCAAGGAAGGGGCTCCCCAGGATGGGAGTTCTAAGGAAGGGTCTCCCCGGGATGGGACTCCCAAGGAAGGGTCTCTCCAGGATAGGAGTCCCAAGGAAGGGTCTCCCCGGGATGGGACTCCCAAGGAAGGGTCTCCTTGGGATGGGAGTCCCAAGGAAGGATCTCCCCAAGATGGGAGTCCCGAGGAAGGGTCTCCCCGGGATGGGAGTCCCGAGGAAGGGGCTCCCCGGCATAGGATTCCCAAGGAAAGGGCACCCTGGGATGGGAGACCCAAGGAAGGGTCTCCCCAGGATGGGAGTTCTAAGGAAGGGTCTCCCCGGGATGGGACTCCCAAGGAAGGGTCTCTCCAGGATAGGAGTCCCAAGGAAGGGTCTCCCCGGGATGGGACTCCCAAGGAAGGCTCTCCCCAGGATAGGAGTCCCAAGGAAGGGTCTCCCCGGGATGGGAGTCCCAAGGAAGGGGCTCCCCAGGATGGAATTGCCAAGAAAGGGGCTTCCCGGGGTGGGATTGCCAAGGAAGAGGCTCCCTGGGAAAGGATTTCCAAGGAAGGAGCTCCCCGGGATGGGAGCCCCAAGAAAGGGACTCCCCGAATTGGGATTCCCAAGGAAGTCACTCCCCGGGATGGGAGCCCCAAGAAAGGGGCTCTCCGAGCTGGGATTTCCAAGGAAGAGTCTTCCCGGGATAGGAGTCCCAGGGAAGGTTCTTCCCGGACTGGGATTGCTAAGGAAGGGCCTTCCCGGGATGGTATTTCCAAAGAAGGGTCTTCCCGGACTGGAATTCCCAAGGAAGGGTCTCCCCGGGGTGGGATTCCCAAGGAAGGCTCTTCCCGGGATGGGATTTCTAAAGAAGGGGCTCCCCGGGATGCGATTCCCAAGGAAGGGTCTTCCTGGGATAGGAGTCCCAGGGAAGGGGCTTCCAGGGCTGGGATTTCCAAGGAAGGGTCTCCCGGGGATAGGAGTCCCAGGGAAGGGCCTTCCCGGACTGGGATTCCCAAGGAAGGGGCTCCCCAACATGGGAGTCCCAAAGAAGGGGCTCCCCGGGATGAGATTGCCAAGGAAGGTTCTTCCCGGACTGGGATTCCCAAGGAAGGGGCTCCCCGGGATGGGATTGCCAAGGAAGGGGCTCCCCGGGATAGAATTCCCAAGGAAGGGTCTCCCCGGGATGGAATTCCCAAGGAAAGCACTCCCCGACATGGGAGTCCCAAAGAAGGGGCTCCCCGGGATGGAATTGCCAAGGAAGTTTCTTCCCGGACTGGGATTCCCAAGGAAGGCGCTCCCCGGGATGGGATTGCCAAGGAAGGTTCTTCCCGGACTGGGATTGCCAAGGAAGGGGCTCCCTGGGATGGAATTGCCAAGGAAGGGTCTTCCCGGACTGGGATTCCCAAGGAAGGGGCTCCCCGGGATGGCATTTCCAAAGAAGGGACTCCCCGGGATGGGATTCCCAAGGAAGGGGCTCCCCGGACTGGGATTCCCAAGGAAGAGTCTTCCCGGACTGGGATTCCCAAAGAAGGGGCTCCCCGGGATGGGATTGCCAAAGAAGGGTCTTCCCGGACTGGGATTCCCAAAGAAGGGGCTCCCCGGGATGGGATTGCCAAGGAAGGGGCTTCCTGGGGTTGGGTTCCCAAGGAATGGGCTCCCAGAGATGGGGCTTCCAAGGAAGGGGCTCCCCGGGTTGGGATTCCCAAGGATAAGGCTCCCCAACATAGAGCCCCCATTGATAAAGCTCCCCAACAGGGAGCCTCTAGGGATGGGACTCTCCAAGACAGAGTCACCAAAGATGAGGCTCCCAGTGTCAGAGCCCTCAAAGACATGCTCTACAAATATAAGGCCCAGAAGGACAAAACCCCAGAAGAACGGCCTAAGAGCCCTTCATCTAATGTAAGTAAACTCAGGTCTGCTCTTGCGGCAGCTGCAGCAACTGCTGCAGCCTATGCAGCTGCAGCAAACACAGCAGTCCAAGCAGCCAAAGCTGCTGCCAAGTCAATCAAGGATGTTCCTGAAAGCAAAATGTCTATCAAAGCAATACATGACACAGCATCAGGGCCTTTAGGGACCATTGCAGACCTCCTGGGTGCAGGAACTAGCTATGGGGCCGCCAGCGTCATACCCTTCAAAGATGATGAGCTGGAGGACTTTCTTGAGGAGTTTGCAGCGGTCTTTCCCCACAGCACATCCAAATCATCCTTGTCCCTGGCCATGGTGAGGGCCAAGCAGGCTGTGAGTCCTGAAGAGAAGAAAAGGGCTGTCCAGTACTCCATGAGCCACATAGCCCAGATGCCTATCAGACACGACTCCCTGAAGGAGGAGTTTGTCCAGATGTCAAACAGCGTGAACCAGCGCTTGAATTACTTAGGTAGGCCTGGCCAACCTGGGGGAGGGCAGCAGATGCTCAGATCATCACTAGCCTCATTTTTTTTTTTTTTGCTTTTTGTTGTTGTTGTTGTTGTTATTGTTTGGTGTTTCAGGACAGGTTTCTCTGTGTAGTCCTGGAACTTAACTCTGTAGATCAGGCTAGCTTCAAACTCAGAGATCTACCTGCCTTTGCCTCTCAGGACTGGGATTAAAGGTGTGCACCACCATGAAAGAAAGTCTTTTGTGTGTTTCTTAAAAACTGTACTACAAAATCTACCATTCTTGCTGTCTTCTCTCTCATTCCGTATCTCTCCTCCTCTTCTCCTTTCCTCTCTCTCTTTGCATGTGCTTCTCTCCCTCCCTCACCCCTGCATGGCAGTCTAGAGCTGCTTCCAAAAAACCTGCATTTATATACTTAAAGAAAGAAAGAAGAAAAGAAAGAAAATCTGTCATTCTCTCTAAGTACTCCCAGATCACAGCATTTCTTTTGGACAAGCATGGCAGCTCCTTCCAGTCATGTTCCTCCATCACTCCTTTTAACAGTTGCTCTTCTTTTTATCCTCAGCCAACATGGGAAGCTTTGGCAAGCTTGGTAGCGCAGTGAATGTGCTGGAGGACAAGATTATTGGCCTCCAGAAGGCCAGGCTACAGGTCAGTGTCACTGAGGGGCTTTTGAGAAGATGGTGACTTGGCTTGAGTTAGGGTCCAGCCTCCTGACTATCACACTCAGTGAAGCTCTGGGAAGTGAGTAGGGCAGTACATCAGCTGCATCCACAGAGTTAATCCAGCTAGAATACAGTCCAGCTCTGCTGTCCCTGTCAATAAGTACTCAATGGCATCTCTTCCTGGTCTCAGGACCCTTTCACTTGTGGTAACATCAGGAGCAGAGGCTTTGGATATCGCTGTCTCTCCTATTCAGGAAGAAGAACTTGAGAGAGTTTGGGGTCACCAGATCGAGTCCATGAAGAATCACTACATGGTGCTGGACAGGACGGTGGAGAGGCTCCAGATTTCACTGGATAACTTAAAGGTTTGGGGGCCTCAAGACCAAGAGGGAGGCACAGAGGATTCCTCCCTGGGACCATGAGACCTTCCCAGAGGGTTTTCAGAAGGCTCCACAAAATGCAGGAAACCAGACAACATTTTACTCCGCATAAATTACACTTCAGTTAAAAATAAGTCCCAGGGGCTGGAAAGAGCTAAGAGTATTGGCAGCTTTTGCAGAGGACCTGGTTTTCGTTCCCAGCATCCACATGGCAGCTTAAAACAGTAACCCCAAAGCCAGGTGTTGGTGGCACATGCTTTTAATCCCAGCACTTGGAGGCAGAATTCTGTAAGTTCGAGGCCAGATTCATCTACAGAGTGAGTTTCAGGACAGCCAGGACTACACACACATACACACACAAAAAAAATCCTGTCCAGAAAAAAAAAAAAAAAACACCACAACGCAAAGCAAAGCAAAACAAAACAAAACAAGCAAACATTTGTAACTCCAGTTCTAGAGGATTTAGTGCCCTCTTCGGGATTCCATGAGCACCATGGATGTATGCGGCACTCATACATACACGCAGGTAGAACATTTACATATATAAATCTTTTTTAAAAAATTCTACACACATAAAGGGCCTAGACATTCTTGAGAGTCTTTGTGTCACCAGTCACCAACATGAGAAAAGAAGGATAGATTTAAGGTGTAGTAACATTTGCCAAAGGCATCAGTGAATGAATAAGAGGATTTCTTGCAACAACAATTTTGTTCATGACATTTTCCCTGAGCCAACTCCCCCTCCCTCGGGGTTGAGGCTGGAACTCAGGGCCTCATGCATTTTAAGCAAGCAGACAAGCACCAGGCCAGAGAAGGCCACTAAATGAGAGGCCAAGTGGGAATTTGTCCTCCACACCCATCTCTCTTTGGTGACCTTGGAAACCCCATGGGGACAAGATGGATGTGGTGATTACTTTATGTTAGTCACAGTTGAGCTTAACTTCAAATAATGTAAGAATCCCCAGGTAACTGACATCAGGTATAAATGTATTTATCCTTCACATCCAACAATTCAAGTGATTGCTCTAGAGCCATCAGGTTGCTTCTCAGAGTTGTAGACATAAGCTCCATTTTTCTAGTTCTTCTTTGTGACTGCTATTCACATTACCTCATGGACCATCATGGCTGTTGGGACTCCAAAAATTAACTCTGTTTTCAAGACAGCGGCAAAGAGGGTAGAGGATGGGAACTGGCTGTGTGGGGTGCCAAGTGCTTGCCCAGCACCCACAGAGCCCTAAGTTCCATCCTTAGCACTTCCTGGAAACACAGACAGAGGATAAAGGAGGCTAACCACACCCACTGGCCTCCGTTTACATCCCAGTAGGTATAAAGGCAAGGCCAGCTGTAGATTGCAATCCTGATCCAGGTATTGAAGCTGGGACTTTTGCTTGTGGTTGAGGGAGACCAGAAGTGATGAGAGAAGAAGCCAGTGTGTGTCTTAAGAGGAAAAAGTGACCCTAGCCTCTGGGGACAAGTCAGTTTAGAGCTGCTTCCAATAAGCCTGAATTTATAAACTTAAAAAAGAAAGAAAATCTATCATTCTCTTTAAGTGCCCCCAGATCACAGCATTTCTTTGGGACACGGAACAAACATTGCAGCTTGATCTAGTGATGTTCCTCCATCAGGAGCTACTGTTCCTGTCAAGGGCAAAATATGTTAAGAGGAGACAGGCCAGCACTAATAGGGGATTTCGTGAAATTCTGAGATGGGAAGTGGGGATTTCCCCCTAATGCTTAGCTTGGCATGTGGCCTGCGACTACAGTGTGTGGTTCTACCTATAGTAGGGCACACTGGGACCCATTGTAGATCAGATAAAGTCAACCAGCCTTAAGCATCTAGAGAACTGAGTCACCAGCTCTGGTTTGTGCTTCCTTGGGTTGGCCTCTGGTGACAGTATCTCCAAGGACGAGCTTGTCCCTAGTCTGATGTTGTTCCTCTTCTGTTCCTGCCGCCTGTTAGTGCAAGCCTTCTAACATTCCCACCTGCTGCCTCTCCACATGGCCCCAATCACAGCAAAGTTGGAGGCAGAAAGCAGATGTTTCCCTCAAGGCCATGACAAAGGCTGACCTGCCTATGTTCTGTTCTTAGGCCCTCAAGACTGACATCGAAAGGCTGGATCAGACTAAGGCAGATAAAAACATGCTGTATGACGAGCTGAAAGAAGTAAGTAAGCAGAGAAGCCCCTGTTTTCCTCCCTGTTAATCCTAAAGCCTCTGATTTGCCAACCAGAGCACTAGAATCACCCAGGCAAAGGCAGCAGCTAGCATTCCCTCCACTGCCTTCATTCAGGAAATCCGGGAGGCCTCAAAAGTACCCACCCACTTCCCTTTTCCATGACTGGAGGCTATTTATTATTTAATAGTCACTATTATTGATAGTGACACTATTTATTATTTTAAAAATCAGGCATCAGGTCAGGTGCGGTGGCTCAGGCCTTAAGTCCCAGCACTCAGGAGTCAGAGGCAGGCAGGTTTCTGAGTTGTAGGCCAACCTGGTCTACATAATGAATTCCAGGCCAGCCAGAGTTACCTGAGATCCTGTCTCAAAAACAAAAACAAACAACAACAAAAAAACATTTAAAAAAAATCAGGCATCAGACTGGGGATGTGGGTTCAATCCCCAGTAGTATATGAACTGTGCGTAGTGGCATGCACCCATAATTTCACCACTGGAAATAGAAGAATCAGAAATTCAAGGTCGACCTTGACTATGGGATACAAGGCCACCCTGGTACACATGAGACTCTCTCTTAAAAAATAAACATAAAGGGGCTGGAGAGATAGCTCAGAGGTTGAGAGCGCTGGCTGCTCTTCCGGAGGACCGGGGTTCAACTCTCAGCACCCATGCAGCAGCTCACAGCTGTCTGTAACCCCAGTTGCGGGGGACCTGACACCCTCACACAGACATTCATGCAGTCAAAACAGCACTGTACATAAAATAAATTCAAAAAATAAATAAACATAAAATAG
This sequence comes from Pachyuromys duprasi, assembly GCA_028658305.1. NCBI lineage: Eukaryota > Metazoa > Chordata > Mammalia > Rodentia > Muridae > Pachyuromys > Pachyuromys duprasi. The sequence continues at coordinate 16,743,523 of CM053757.1, read as the reverse complement.
AAACCACATTGTCAACTTTCCTGCTTGGCTCAGATCCCACAGCTATGTTTGAGCCAGGGTAGACACCAACACTGAACCAAAGCCAAGGCTACACAGTCATGACCTTCTACTAGAAAACTGACCACAGCGATCAGAGGTCTGTCACCCCAGGGGTCTCACTGCCCTGGACCCCTTCTACCTAGAAAGCTGACAAGGATAACTTGGCAAGCAAGGCAAACCGGACAGACCTGGAGACAGTGGCACTGGAGTTGAACGGGCTGGTTCAGAGCATGCTCTTGAAGATCACAAGCCAGGAGGATGACTGGAAGAAGTCTCTGAAACATCTCAGGAGGGACCTAAACACTAAGGTGAGTCTATGTGAGGTAGCACTTGCTACATAACAAATAGCCCTAGCGTTTAGCAGCCTCAGCAAATACTGATAGTTTTGAAGAGCAGGAATTTGGAAGTAGCTTCCCTGAGTGGTTCAGGACCTGTGACTCACGAGGTCAGGGTGAGCATGTAATTTCAGGCTGTATTGTCTGCATTAGTGTTTTGTCTGCACATATATCTATTTAGAGTGTCAGACCTTGGAGTTACAGACAGTTGCGAGCTGCCGTGTGGGTGCTAGGACTTGAATCTGGGTCCTCTGGAAGAGCAGCCAGTGCCTTTCACTGCTGAGCATCTCTCTAGCTCCTCAGGCTCTATTATCTGAATGAGCTATCTGAAGCCACTTCAGTTAGCCACTTCAGATTGGACCCTCCTGTGACTATTGGCAAACTACTTCAGTTTCTCATACAATGGTTCCTTCTTAGGGCCTATTAAGGGGTCTCATAACATGGTAGCCACCCCCCACACACACACACTAAGTGACTTGAGACAATAAGAAGAATGTGTAACATCTTTTGTCACACAGCTGTTGGAGCCACTCCCATCATTTCTGCATTACCCTGTTGGTTATACAAGGTGACCCTATTCAATGCAGGAGGGAATGGCTCAGGGGTATGAGTTCCAGCCATGTCTGGAGCCATGTTGGAGGCTGACTTCCGGAACTCTTGGGGTGGTGCAAGCAAACTAACAGGTTGGGGGTGGAGGAGGCTTTCTGCAGAAAGGATCATTCGTCACTCAGTGTGCTGCACCTGGGGAATGTAAACAGGGCTGGGAAGAAAGGACACAAATCAATGCAAAGTCACAACCCACAGCATTCCACACAACAGCTGGCCTGTGTTTCTATTGCTTCAGTGGAGCTGATCCTAAAGCCGGACTGGCAATATCCCCCAAAGAGGAATTATCATATAAGAAGGATGGAGGGTGCTCTCCACCTGTAACCCCAACAATCAGGAGAATCACAAGTTCAAGTCCAGTGTAAACGTAACTTTTGTTTATCTGTTTCAGCTGTTGTCTTGAAGGCTTACTGCCTCTGTCTGCCAACCTGGGCTTAGTCCTGAAAGCTTCTGGCCTCCGTAAATCTAACCTGCCTGGAAGCTGCAAGGTCAAAGGGTGGATATGAAGGAAAGGAGAAATGTGTGGGATTGGGTGCATGATGTAACTTTTACAAATAATCAATAAAAAGCTAAAAAAAAAAAAAAAGGAAAAGAAAAATAGCCAGATGCGGTGTCACATGCCTTTAATCCCAACATTTGGGAGGCAGAGGCAGGCAGATCTTCATGAATTTGAGGCCAGCTTGGTCTACAAAGTGAGTCCAGGACAGCCAGAGCTATTACACAGAAAAATCCTGTCTTGTAAAACCAAAAATTAAAAAAGAAAAACCAAAAATTAATTAATTAATTAGCCAGATGTGGTGGTACATGCCTTTAATCCCAGCACTTGGTAGACAGAGGCAAATGGATCTGTGAAAGACAGCCAGTGTTCTGTAGAGAGACCCTGTCTCATAATAATAATAATAATAATGATAATAATAATAATGGATTGTGATGTTTCCATACTTTGTAAGCATATTAAAGCAACTGTCCACTTTACATGCAAACCCTCCATAAATATTTGTCAGATGTGTAAAAAGTCAGGGCATGGGGTTCACTGGATAGTTTTCCAGCCCTGCAGTTGAGCAGAACAGTAGGTTTGGAGGCATCTCTATTTTGTTTTTATTTTTTGAGACAAGATTTCTCTGTGTAGCTTGGCTGTCCTGGACTTGCTTTGTAGAACATGCTGATCTCGAACTAACAGTGATCTGCCTGCCTCTGCCTCCCAGAGTGCTGGGATTACAGGTGTGCGCCACTGCTCCTGGCTTGGAGGCATTTCTTAAAACAGCCACTGGCAATCTCACTTTGCAACCCCCCTGTGCCAACAGTACCCACAAAGGCATGAGCTAAATGGTCTTCCCTTTCCTGAGTCCCTTGCTGTCTTTGTTTTATCTGATTCTCTGTGTGAGTCTGTAGGTTGTTGGGGTGAGCTAATTGACTGGACTTCTTTCTTCCCTGTGACTGGCAGCTCGTCCACAGTGATCTGAATAGCCTGAAGAAGGATGTAGAAGAAGTCTGGACGGTGGTCCGGAAGCTTCTGTTGGAAGGCCTGCGATTCGATCCCGACAGTGCTGCAGGCTTTAAGAAGTGAGTACACTGAAGGTGTTGATGCTGACATTGCTGCTAACAGAGGGACACCTAGAATTCCAGACCTTGGCCATGGGGACGAGGGCAGGGAGGGTGGGGTGCAGCAGAGCGTTTCTAGTCTTTTCTTCAAATGAGGAAACTGAGACTCAGGGAAAAGGGAAAACAGGATAAATCCACACAATTGGAAGGCTTATCTGGAGACTGAGTCAGGGCCGGTGGTTCCCGTCCACAGGCAGTCCGGCTTGCCATCAGGTTCCACATTCTTCCTTCCTCCAAGGGAGCTTTTCTTTCTTTCTTTCTTCCTTCCTTCCTTCCTTCCTTCCTTCCTTTCTTTCTTTCTTTCTTTCTTTCTTTCTTTCTTTCTTTCTTTCTTTCTTTCTTTCTTTCTTTCTTTTTTTCTTCCTTTCTTCCTAGTAGAGGAACTGATGTGATCACTAGCCCTGAGCCTGCAGCAGGTAGGAAACCACAGCGCTCTGCCACAGGGCCACAGGCATGGACAAAGGGGCTTGGAGGACCTTAAATTCATCCCAACCCCAGCCCCGGATTCTGTTAACCCCTGATCACTGACCTCCTTGTCTTCCAGGAAACTCTTTGAGCGGGTGAAGTGCATTTCCTGTGATCGACCCGTAGAGATGATGACCGGCCCGTGAGTACTGCCGCCGAAGGGCACCGCACAGGTTTGTGGGGTGTCCAGTAAGACAGTGAAGGCCCACGTGTGCTTTTCTACAGTAGTGACCTGTATACACCCTGACACTGCTCTGCAGATCTCGAACACATACAGCTAATGCACACACCTGCCCATGTATATACTCATTCTTCTACACCTTTCTATAGTACAGCCCTCATTGCCTGTCCCCCCTAGCGGCTACCTATGTGAGGAAGCAGGTCTTCTACCTCACTTTTAACACCCATAGTCAGTGCTTTGTCCCAGAGACTGAGTCAGAGCCACAAAAAATAAAAAGGGGAGAGGAGGACTCACTGAGAGAAAGCAGGAATTTATTATTTCTGAGTGCATTAATCCTTTTATTGACAGAGCCCTGCTATGAAGTCCAGGCTGGTCTCAGAACTTGTGGTCCTCCTGTGCCGTTGTCCCCAGTGTTGGGAGCTCAGGTGCACATCTTTAGTCCCATCTCCTTGCCCCTACTCTGAGACCTTTGCAAAGGTTCAGTGGCCTACAACATGCAGTTGCTGCCTCTAGTCAATTCCGGCCCACTGCTTAGTCCCCAAAGGCATCCCGTGTCATTATTAGTTACTTCTCTTTGCCACCTCCCTTTAGCACAGTAAGTTAGATTTCCTTTTCCAGATGTTTCCTGTAAATGGGACTGAACAGTATGTGGCCTTTGGTGCCTGGCATCTTCACTGAGCTTAATGTTCATGAGAATCCTCCAGGTTGTAGCAGAAATTGATGCTTCTTCTCTCCTTTGTTATGGCTGACTAATATTCCGCTGTATGGGCAGAAAGCCTTTTGTCTCTTCATCAGTCGGCGGGCATTTCTGTTGGGGGTCTATTCATCAGCTGGTGCTTCTGTCTTTTCAGCCACTGTGAGTGGTGCAACTGTGAACATTGCTGTGTATTTACAGTTTTCCATTGCTTGGGGAACAAACCTAGGAGTAAGCCTGCTGGGTCACACAGTGGCTCTGTACAGTGCCGGACAGTAATCAGTCCTGGACTGCTGGATCTCTGTGGACCTAACCCAGCCCTGAGACCCACAAAGCTGCCCAGCCCCAACACCAGCAGGGAGCCATAGGGTTTCCAGCAAGATTGTCCTTTCAGACCACAGGATGGCGCTGTGGTTTTAGTGATGGTAGTGAAACAGCTTGGGGTGCTGAGGCACAGTCAAGAGCGTAGACTGTTGTAGAACTCTGGTCTAATAGAACATGCCTGGTGAGGAACCGGAAACTGTGCAAACTGTGTGGTCCTGGGTGGAAGGCTCTAAGTACCAATGTGACCAAAAATCTGCTTGTTAAATCTTATCTGAATTTCATTAATTAGCCATTTGTAGCCACTGGTTACTCACTGGACAGCATGGCTGTGGACAATTATTAGTGACTTGAAAAAAATGATAAATGACATTAAACCAAATGTATGTGATTTTTTTTCATTTTCTTCAAAGAAATTATATAAAAATGGGAAAATATTGGAAGGATAATAATGTCAAAGTCTGTACCTGATCATGGCACTTGTTTCTTCTGTGCCCTTCTGTGTTTTATAAAATGGAAATCAAAATGTTTCACTGAACATGTCTCATTACAGCTTACCATCTACATAAAGGACACCTCTGCGTGTGTGTAACCACAGCTCAGATGGAGAGATGGGGTGGGCCCAGCTCTCTGGAGAGCTGTTCTGGATTTTCTTATTTTTGTTTCCCTATGGAGGCAAAATACACAGGCTATAACCTTAGCCATTTGAAGGGAGCTCCTGCAGTGAACGTGTTCTTAATGTGAAGCTTCTATGCTTTCCGGCTCCTGAGCCCTGTTTATTTGTTTATTACTGGAGACAGGCCTTTCTATATAGCCCAAGGTGGCTTTAGGCTTGAATTCAGAATGAACTAATAGTACAGGCTGACTTTGAACTTGCTATCCTCCTGCCTCAGTCTCCCAAGTGTTGGGATTCACGGGTGCATAAACACCCCCGGCTTGCTTTCACTTTATATTCAGAACAGGGTCTGCATCTTCCCCCAGTTGTCAGAGGTCCTGCAACCTTTGTACGTGGGCTGTGAGCTTTGAGCTGCAGACAGCCTGGGAGGGTGGAGCCCTCTGCTGGCCATGTGCACCTCTCGTAGCCCTGGTCCCTCTGTCCACAGACAGTTGATCACCATCCGCAATGCCCCTGGGCTATCACGAATGAGGCCAGCCAGTGCCAACAGTTTCGATTATCTGCAGCGGCAGCTGATGAGGTGAGGGCCATGCCCACCCCCACCCTTGGAGAGGCCCAAGACCCTTGTCCTGCAGAGACTTTCCTTCAATGCAAGTGCCAAAGAGGGCCCAGGGTGCTCATCTGGGAGGCTGTGGTGTGGCTGGAAAGCGCACAGAGGACAGTGGAGGAGAGAAACCAACGTTTGCATTGGCATCTACTGTGGGCAGGAACTTGGGTCCTGTAGCAGAGCACATTATAGTAGTTACTCAGGAGACTGAGGCGAAAGTATCTAAGGGTTTCATAGCCTAAAGAGTTAAACCTTGGTTCTAAATAAAAGGAACAAAGGGCTGGGGCTTTGGCTCAGTGACAGTGTTTGTCTGGCAGGTAGGAGGCCCTGGGGTCAGTTCCCAGCACTGCTGAACGAATGGGGTTTGCAAGTAGGAGGGCTTCTCCTTGTCTTGTAACCCTGGAATCTGGGATTACCATGCTTGTTGCCTTGTGGGTAACTGTGGATCCTCTGGGAGCTCTTGCGGAAGCCTTGTTGGCTTCCTTTGGAAGTATATCCCTTTATCATTCCACTTCACAGTTGAAAAGACTGAGACTCAGACCACGTGACCTGCCAAAGACCACAGCTAGTGAGTGGCTGGGAAGCCTGACCTGCCATCAGTTTTTCCACTCAACCTAGCTGGCTCACTGGACCCTAGCTCCATTTACTTTATCCTTGGGTGCCAGGGATCCTGGCAGGTGAAGCCTGTGTGAGCTTGTGGCCATGAGTGGGGTAGGGGGAATGAACAACCAAGTACTAGTCACCGCCAGGGGGAGAATGAACAACCTATGCTGGCTCAGTACTGTGCCTGATGACTGGCGCCCAGGGTGAGAGCATGTGCTTAGCAAGGCCAGACGGGGGCTCCAGGCACGGTTGGTTGAAGGAAGGGAGTATGGATTATTCCCCTTCCAGACCTGTCCATGTCTTATTTGCTCACCATGCTCCAGGCTTGCCTGCTGTACTATTTACCTTCCTTGATACTGTCCAGAGCCTGGGGGCCTGTGCGGGCCTCCTCTGTGACAGAGGGGTATCCATGTGGCTGCTGACCTTCTGCCCTGTCCAGGGAACAGCAGCAGCAGCTGCATTTCCAGAACTTTGGAGTCCGTGAGGAGCTGGGCTTCCAGAAGGACTGGGGTGATGGGCCCCGAAATGAGACTACCTTCAAGCACAAGTCACATGAGCTGTCAACACTCTACCCTTATGGGGAGCCTGAGCTGATCGACTATGACTCTGTGAGTCTGCCTGTGCCCTCCACCCCACAGAGGCTGGATACCAGCATACCCAGCCCCAGGTGTGGGATGAAGCCCCAAGCTGGGGGCACCTCGAGGAGGCTGTGCTTTGGCTCTGGGCATCTGTGTGCATCAAGAGGGAAGGATGGCAAAGGAGCCCCTGACTCGGGACCCTGGTCATCCACAGGCAGAGGTGGACATTCTGGGAGTGGACGGAGTCCTGTACAAAGGCCGAATGAGCAGCCAGTTTGGGGCTCGGATTGGGGAGAAGGACCTGTCAGGTGAGGAACATTGGTGTTTTCTGGGATTCCCGCCCTGGGATCCAGCTCTCCTGGCCAGAACAAGGGGATTCAGGTGGACTCATGGACGGTGCTGCCCCTGATTGAGGAGCCCTCACAGCCACTTTGCAAGAGTACAGTCCCCATTATTTACCAGGCACCAGGAAGAGTGAGGAACAAAAGTGATGAACGGCCCCTTATGGACTGCTGGGTGGGTGAGTGTGGCCTATAAGCACATGACAGAAGGCAAGAATTCATGGTGACAGAGATTAGATATAAACAACCAACTTGAGTCAGACATACAACACACTCCTCCCCACCACCAACCTCTGGCTTTTGAGACAGGGTTTCTCTGTGTAGCCCTGCCTGTCCTGGAACTCACTCTTAGACCAGGCTGGCCTCAAATTCACAGAGATCTGCCTGCCTGTGCTTTCTGTGTGCTGGCATGAGCCACCAATGACCTTTAATCCCAGCAGAGACAGGTGGGTCTCTGAATTCAAGACCAACCTGGTCTGCAGATCAAGTTCTAGGACAGCCAGGGTTACACAAAACAAAACAAAACAAAACAAACAAAAATCCAAATTGACCTGAGGGACTACGGGTACAGTTCAGTGAAAAGAGTTCACAAACGCAAGGCCCTGGGTTCTTCCCTCAGTACTGGAAAACAAATGAATAGCTGAGCTGAAGGCCCCGGCCATGAGGCAGCTCCTTGAAGCCTCTGAAGAAGGGACAGGTGTTAGTTGTTGAAGGGGGTGGAGAGGGAGGAGTGTGGTCTGAGGGGATGGAGGAGTGGTTTCTGGTAGAATGGGCAGAACTAGGGAAGGCTGAGTCTGTCTGGAGCATAGAAACTAGGGTAAGGGTAAAGAGGCTAAGGGTCAGACCAGTAAGAAAATCAGTTGCTGTGGTTACTCTGGTGTCTGGGACCCCAAGAATTTTGTTTTGTTTTCCAAGACAGGTTTTCTCGGTATAGCCATGGCTGTCCTTGAACTCACAGAGATCCCCCCGCCGCTGCCTCCCTGAGTGCTGGGATTACAGGCGTGCAACACCACAACTGCTTTTTTTTTTTTTAAGATTTATTATTTATACAGTGTTCTGCCTGCATGTGTGCCAGCAGGCCAGAAGAGGGCACGAGATATCACTGTAGATGGTTATGAGCTACCATATGGTTGCTGGGAATTGAACTCAGTACCTTTGGAAGAACACCCAGTGCTCTTAACCTCTGAGCCATCTCTGCGGCCCAACCCCAAGATTCTTGATTTCGCCACTGAGTGTGAAATGAAATAACACAAAAATGGAGCTTCTCTGCACACCCTCTGGGATGTTTTCCTCTGGGAAGGATAAAGCAGCACTTACATCAAGAGTGTCCCAGGATCCCAAGGGTATCTAACTCATAGTAACCCCATGGGGTGCCCATGGGCCAGAGCAGAGTCCAGACATGCAAAAGAGAAAAGATTTAGCCTTACTGATATGCTAGAGCGAGACACTCCCCACCCCGCCCATAACAACTGCCAGAGCTAACCACCACACTCCAGGGCCCCAAAGCCACAGGATACTTTGAGTGGATCTGAAGGCTGAAAGTCTGAAGTCACAGTGTAGGCTGTGCTCTCCTCAGAGCTGCTGCCCAGTCTCTCTCTCCTTGCCCATCCGGTGGCTGCTGGAGCCTCTTGGTAGGGACCAGATCACTCCAGCTGCCTCTGCTGCTGCCTCCTCCAGTCCTTTCCCTTCTGACTCTTGCAAGGACACTTGTCACTGGACTTCAGGCTTAGTGTAACCTAGGGTCATCCTATTTTAAGACCTGAAATTATATCTGCAAAGATCTTTTTGCGCCAATAAGGTCACTTCTGTAAGTTCCACGGAACATACCTTTCAGGAGTCCACCTTTGTCCTGGCAGGAAGTGACTGCTCAGCACAAAATTGCAGATCTGATGGGAAGGGGATTCAGCTGGGCCTCAGGGATAACTAAAGCAGGACAGCAGGGGCTAATGTTTGAGGAGCCCTACCTCTGTGCTAGGCCCTTCAGAATCCTTGCCCATAGCAACCAGGTGAGGCCTTTCACAAACAAGGGAGGTCTGCTTGGTGTGAAGTAGTCTCAGGAGAGGAGACTGGACCAGGATCTCCATCTCTATCTATCGATGTGGACCTTACAGGGGTTAAGGGAGGGGCTTTTCTCTCAGTGGGTGGTATATTCATAAAGAAGAACTTGAATTGGGGCAAGCTCAGCAGCTTTACCTTGCTTGGATCTCACCAGAGCGAAAAGTCTGGCCTGATGTGGAAGCCAGATCTCTGGATGGGCCCAGCTATATTCAGATCTTTCTTCCTTAGCTGTGAAGGTTTCGTGTCCCTTGGTTCAAAACATGAGTGATCGTGTGCGCCCAGGATCCTTACTTGCTCCGAGCTACCCCCGTGAGTACCTGCCCCTCCTAGGGTTCTGGCAGATCCTCCGGTTTCTCCTGGTCCCTCCCCAGTCCCCGAGCCTGGGTCTCACTCCGGTCATCTCCCCGTTTTGCCTGTTCTGTCCTCACCCTGGCAGCCACCTTCTCTCTTGCCAGGGAAAAAAGCTGTGGGGCCTACAACTGTTCTGGGCTTCTGTGTTCCCCTTCAAGGGAGTTTCTTGACCACTGCCTGTCCCCCAGGGGTCTCCCTAGCTGCAGAGGTGGGACACAGGAGGCCACTTATAGTCCTGGGTTTATTGGCCAGGGCTGCCAGGAGCCAGCCTGAAAGGACTGAGACCTTGAGCTTCTCTGGTTCGTATATCCGACCCTCTAGAGGCGTCTTAATGTTCACAGAGCACTTCCTATTGTCTGTCTATTCCGGGTCTTGACCTGTTCAGCAGGGCGGTGCTGTTTTCCTTGTCAAGGACAAAGAAGTTGAGGCTCAGCGCAGGTGCCCGAGCCCAGACTCCAAGCCTCTCCCTCAGGTGCACCACTCTACCCTAGACCCCATTCTTGGAGTTGTGTGTCTCAGTCACCTTTGAGGAAGTGCAGTGGCCAGCGCTGCCCTGGCTTACAATGTATCTCCAGTCTCCTGCTTCTGTTCCCCGGGGGAGCAGGCAGAGCATTCCATCAGGCTAGCAGCTTCCAGCAATGTTGTTAGAACACAGCATGGGTTTCTCTTGCTTCATCTGCAGCCTTGGGCCTCCGCAACAGCATGAGCTCTACCACCTCTCTCCATTCTGCCACAACATTGACTCGGCCACCATCCCTGCCACCATTACCACAGCTACCACCACTGATCCCAGTCTCAAGGGATATCCCAGAAAGCACCGGATCCACCAAGCACTTGAAACCTCTGCGGCTGGAGCACACCAACCCGTGAGACCCAAGCCTGTGAGCCAATTACCATGGGGTCCCCTTCACTCCAAGAGACCTGGTACCCTGGAACAGACCTAGGAAAGGGTGCAGGGATCCTGGATATAGGGGAAGGGTCTGCATAGGGGACCCATGTCGATTCATTGTTTACCTGTGTATCTAAAATAAAAGCCACACAATCTTTCCTAGCCAACGTTTTCATGGATAACTCAGCTTCTGAGTCAAGTTTTTCACAAAGGCAACTGAATTTCTTAAGCAATTTCCCGAATAGCACATAGCAGTTCTAAAACTATCCCCTTTGGGTTGGCAGAGTGTTTGCAGAGTATTCACGACCCTGAGTTTGACCAGCCCTCCCCCCGCTTAGCACCAACACTTAGCTGGTATGGTGGCACACACTGGCAATGCCGGCACTTCACTGGTGATGGCAGGAGGACCAGGCCAGGATCACCCTCAGCTACACAGTGCGTTCACAACCAGCCTGGGATACATGAGACCCTGTGTCAAACAACCGAAACAAAAATCCCTTTCTTTGCCATTTTGCTTAATATGTCAGATTAGCTTCTTCCTCCTTGAATCTTCCTTTGAGGCCCATTATTAACTTTCCCATGGGAAACAAATTACACCACACATTACTTTCATTTCCTGTAATCATTTCTGCCAGAGACCATTATGAATTGAATTGTTTGTGTGTGTGAGCTCCTGTGCATGTACAGAGGCCATAGAAAGAACCAAGTGTCAGCTAGGTGTGGTGGCCCATCCCCGTGATCCCAGAAGGCAGAGGCAGGCAGATCTCTTCGAGTTCCAAGGCCAGCCTGGTCAACAAAGCAAGTCCAGGACAGCCAAGGCTACACAGAGAATTCCTGTCTCAAAAAACAAAAACAAGGGGCTGGAGAGATGGCTCAGAGATTAAGAGCACTGTCTGCTCTTTCAGAGATCATGAGTTCAATTGCCAGCAACCACATGGTAGCTCACAACCATCTATAAAGAGATCTGGTGTCCTCTTCTGGTGTGCAGGTGGACATGCAGACAACACTGTATACATAATAAATAAATATTTAAAAATAAAAACAAACAAGAAAAATGTCTGGTTCTATCGCCATCTACTTTATTCCCTTGAGACAGGGTCTCTCACTGAGTGAACATGGCATTAAGCTGGTGGCTAGCAAGTCATGGCAACCCTCCTGTCCCTGGGGTTACAGTGGTGTGCGAGACCACACCCAGATTCTTACACGGGGTATCTAGGTATCTGAACTCAGGTCCTCAAACTTACGCAGCAAGCACCCTTACTTGTTGAGCTAGTTCTCTGGCTCTATTTATTTCTGAGACAGGATTTCATGTATTCCAGGCTAGCTTTGAACTCACTCTGTAGCTGAGCGTGACCTTGACTTTCTGATAATTCAGTGTCTATCACACAAATGTTGCAATTACAGGCCTGTGCTGCTGTACCAAGTTTCTGCAGCAGTGGGAATCAAACCAAGGAGGTGGACATGTTTGGCACACGCTCTGGCAACCAAGCTACATCTCCAGTTTTTTGTTTTAATTTTTTGGTTTCTTTAGACAGGATTTCTCTGTGTAACCGTGGCTGTCCTAGAACTATGTAGACCTGGCTGACCTCAAACTCAGAGATCTGCCTCTTTCTCCCAAGTGCTAGAATTAAAGGCATGTGCCACTATGCCTGGCTATCTCCAGTTCTTGAATTAATTAACCTTTTATTTTTTTTCTTTTGATTTTTCAAGACAGGGTTTCTCTGTGTAACCTTGGCTGTCCTGGGTTTGCTTTGTAGTCCAGGCTGGGCTGGAACTCACAGAGATCCACCTGCCTCCACCTCCTGAGTGCTGGGATTAAAGGCGTGCGCCACCATGCTCAGCTCTGTTTAATTTTTATGTTTTAACTAATCCACACGAGGACTGTGGGGTACCCTCCAAAGCTGGGGAACTGCAAAGCTATTTCCCAAGCCTAGGAGGTTCATAGCCCATGAATGCACTTGGTGGAATGCATCTGAGGTCCCATTTCCCCATGGCAATTAGTGACTAGCCTCTGGGCATGAAGTGCAGGTGCAAATGCAGCCAGGTTCCATGGGCACTCGAGCTCGGTTATTCCTTCTAGCCACTGTTTCCTGCTTCTCTTAATTTCACTCCCTCACGTTAGTCTTTTGTCTCCTCTCCTCTCCCTTTTCTCCTACTCAGAGTCCACCCTACTTCATGGGCACAGACAACCTTCCTGAGCATAGGTTCCAGGCATGCTCCACCTCAGAGGGCTCTGGCTGAGTAGGAAGCTGGTGTGGTGGTGGATGGAGGGTGCTTCCCAAGAGAACTGGGGGAAGATCTTGGTATGGAGGAAAGAACCCTTGGCTTGGGAGGCCATCCCTGTGTGTGGGGGGAGGGGGGGGCTGTATGCTTGTCTGTCTGTTTACAATGCTCCCTTGGCCTCTTGTTACCAGCTCATTGCCTGAAGCTGCCCCCAGGCAACACACCTTTTCTTTTTTGCAAAGGTGTCCAAATGAGGCTGGGCCAGTCCAACCCAGGTGACTCACTTATCTATACCTCCCTGGAGACCCCATCACTGTATTATTATTACTATTTTTTTTTTTTGGCATTTTCTGGCCAGAACAAAATCTTACTCCTTTTGGATTTTAGATAAGGGGCTTAGCCTGGAGCTGGTGGCCTTGATGGTCCCTTCTCTGGCCACTAACTGAGATAGGCCTCACAGTGCCCCTGTCTAGAACTTAAAAGGTCTGCGGAGACTCACAAGCTGTTTACCACCATGGCAGCCACATTCCCTGAGCTGCTTCAGCCCTATAGACAGATCATGGCTGAGGGTCACACAGCTTTGACTTATCCACGAGGCTGTAACTGTTGGATACTGTACTGTTCTGTCTTCCATTGCACACGGCTGTTGCTGGGGAAGTGGGGTCTGAGCTGAGCCTATGCATGTCCTTGGGGTCCAGGAGCTTGTCCAGGTACTCAGAGAGGGCACTCCTCTCCCTCACAAGCCCGTGTCTAACCTCCCCAGCTGGCCTTCTGAGGCTCCTCTGCAGCTTTAAGAGTATCAGTGGTCAACACTTGAGCTGGGTCCTACAGCACAGGAAGTGAGGACAAGGCCTCACTCCTGCAGGTCAATGTCCATCCTTCTACTTTGGAACAAGTAGTTGGGAGCTCAACTTCAGGCAATTTTTTTCTTTTGTTTTTCACACCTGGACTCACTTTATAGACCAGAATGGCCTTGAGCTCACAGTGATCCACCTGCCTCTGCCTTCCAGAGTGCTGGGATTACAGGTGTGTGCCCCTGTGCCTGGCAGGGCACTCAGCTTCAAAGACAGACCTATAGGTTGGAGGCTGGGAGTTGACAGGGATGTGGTTGACCCCATCACAACAGGGGAAGGCACCCAGAGCAGTAAAACCCTATCTCAGGCCTGTCCCAGTCTTTTCCTCCCCACAGGGCTCACAATTAGGATTAGGAGTAGCTGCAAAAGCAGACTGGATGCAGGGACAGGGACGGGCGACCACATGTCTTAGTTTGTCCCATTGGCACAGGGCCTCTCAGGATGTTAGCCTTTGAGTTTTAAAATTAAGGGATGGCTGTGAACACCTGCAGCACTTGGGAAGTAGAGGAGTACTAGAGTATTGGGAAGTAGCTGGAGTGTTAGAAGGTCAAGGTCATCCTGAGCTACATAAAGTTCAAGGCCAACCTGGGCTACATAAAACCCTGTTTCCCCCCCCCCCAAAAAAAAAAAAACGACAAACAAGAGACTGGAGAAATGGCTCAGTAGTTAAGAGCACTGGCTGTTCCAAAGGACCCAGGTGTGGTTCCCAGTACCCAAGGGGTTCACAACCATCTGTAACTCCAGTTCTGGGAGAACTGAAGCCCTCTTCTGGCCTCCAGGCATTCATGTGGCACACATATATACATGCAGGCAAAACACTTACAACCACATTAAAAACCAACAACAACAAAGACTGAGGTGACTGGGACAGTGCAAGGGAAGGTGTGGAGCTGAACAAGGGGCCAGGCATCACAGAAAGGACGGCGTCTTCTGCAGAGGATCCACCTGGATGTGCTGCTGAAGCAGGGCAGGTGCTCAATGATGCCCTGCACCATGAAGACCAGCTCCACACTGCTGTAAGTGAATAATCACAAATTTTCTCCATGTGGAAGTTCCAGCGCTGGATGGAAGAGCCTTTCAATACCAGACTCTTGTGCTGACCCCTAACATACCCAGTTGGCTGGCTCTAGGCAGTGGTTTCCATTTCACACTATCAGAGAAGTTTCCCTCTTCGCAGCAACCTTGCTTTATCAGGATCTATACAGAATGACTACAGCAGAGGTTATGGTTACTGGCCAAGCGAGCAGAGCAGGACTTTTGCCATTAGCATCCCAGCATCCCAAGAGGGCTCTGGCCTCTTGCGTTTGGTCGCAGACATGGATAGCTTTGCCATCCTGAGCCACCTGTTTTATCTCAAGAGGACTCAGCACCTCCTACCCCTCAAAAGAGCTGTATTAAAAGCTCATTTGAGGCACATATTGTACCTAAACATTTGCCATAGCCACAAAGACCTTTCCAAACACAGAAACTGGAAATTGCATTCCATCAAAAGATCTTTTTAGTCAACCTAAGAGGCCTCCCCACACCAGAAGACCCCAGTCAAAGGATTCAGCTGTCCTCTGCTGGCCAGGGACTGCTGTGAAAAGCCCCATAGAAACCTTTAGGACCACAGCCAGCATCAGGGACAGCGTGGCTCTCTGGGCTGGTTGTGGTGTATGCTGAGAGAACTCTGGCTGGGCCACTGAACCCTAGGGATGCTGAGCAGCCCTGGGTGTGGCTCCACATCTAAGACTCGCAAAGAACAAGTCTTTCTCTCTTCAAGGCTGTGTGAAGGGGCCCTGGCACCTACAGAAAGCAGCTTAGACTTGTGTTCCCTAGCCGGTGCCCTCCACCCATCTGTATAGGGCTTTTATTCTGCAATTGCTGAGTGAAAAGCAAGGTCCCTGTCAGAGGGTGGCTGATCTCAAGCCAGCAGCTGGAAATGTTATGTAGCCAATGAAATGGGGACCAACCCAGCAGAAGTGGGCCACGCTGTATCCCCAGTGTGATGGCCAGCTCCTGCCACGTGTGCCCTTGAGGTAATTTGAGCCACATATTCCAGTTTTCTAAGGTAAGTCAGAAGTGAGGCTTTTTACATTAAACGTCTTGACTTTAAAATGCTGACATAGTTAGCCAAACAGGCAACAGTGTATATGTCACTAGGTTCGTAAGCCCCTGTGATAACTGCCCTCCTCCAATGGGAGGGTACAGCCCCCAACTGTCAAAGCCAGGTTTTCCCTTATTCCTTTATGTCACAATGTTCTCTGGGACTCAAACACAAAGCTTGAAGTAGTCTTTAAAGCAACCTCATAAATGTAAATTGCATTTTTAAAGAGAACTGTGAAAAATCACTTAATCAACAGTCATTTGGGCAAGTGGGACATGACCAGCTCTAACAGGCTAGTTTTTGTTGTTATTCTGAGACAGGGTCTCCTGTACCCCAGGCTTGGTTTTTACCTCCATATATAGCTGAGGATGACCTTGAACTTCTGATCCTCCTGCTTCCACATTCTAGAGTTGGGAGATGACAGGTGTACGCTCTCAAGCCTCACCAATTTATGCAGTGCTAGGGATCACAGCCAGGGCCTCATGTATGCTAAACAAGCACTCTTCCAACTCAGCCCCATCAGGAGCCCATGAGTTGGTTTCTGTTGTTGCTCAGGCTGCTCCCAGGAAATGCTTGAGATGAAGCACTGCCAAGGACAGCTTACAAAGGTCTATTCTAGAACTTTGCTACTTTGCTCTTTAACCGCCTTCTCTGAACACAGACCACTCACTGTTGGTCATTTTGCTTCTTAGTTTCCTGGTTCCGGTTAAGCTATGGAGGGTCCAGGGTTTGTGTTAGAAAGTGTGTCACCAGCCTCATTAGGCTCTCCCAAGTTAGTCCTGACATTGTATAGTTCAGAGCTCACACCAGCACTGGAAGTACACCTGGCAGGGCTTGTGATTGCTCTGCAAAGTGAGTTCCTTGACTCCAGCTCAGCCCTGTTACCAGGGTCCGACCTACCGGAGTGCTCCAGCATCCTACAAATCCAAGTATTGGACCAGGACCCTCATCCTTGGCTATCTAGAGAGGTTGGAACTTAGGATATTTGACAAACACTTAAAACCTGGGTAAAATGACTCAGATGGGTAATCCCAGCATTTCGGCCAGTTCAAGGCTAGCCTGAACCACACACCCTGCTTCAAAACAAAACCCACAGCAGGCTCTCAAAAAACTAAAGCACTCAACATACTCTCAATCCTACAAGTCTGGAGTTCAGGAGTCTGGTGATGGTGTGCTCAGCAGCTGCATTAAAACCACCTAGTAGCCAGAGCAGTATACTTTTGGCACACCAGAAAGCTCACCTTTTCCAAGTGTAAACTAAATGGCTGTTAGTGTAGGCCAACGGATCCCTGTTGTCTGTTACTCTCCCCAGTACTAACATAGATGGGTCAGAAACCTGGGGTCTGTTTAGGCTGGGTATGTGAACCATGTGACTAGCAATGGCCATCCCCAGAGAGAATGTCAGCAGTGTCCTACACAGGGTTTTGATCATCACAGTGGAGACCGGTGCTACTTGACCTACTGAGCAGGTTTCCAGAATCTTGGGCATCACATTGTTTATAGGACAGCCATCATTGTAGGGACACTCCCTGCTCAGATGTTAGGCCAAACGTCCCTTCTGGGGGGCTGGAGAGATGGCTTAGAGATTAAGAGAAATGGCTACTCTTCTAGAGGTCCCGAGTTCAATTCTCAGCAACCAAATGGTGGCTCACAACCATCTGTGATCTGGTGCCCTCTTCTGGAATGCGGGTGAACCAGACATTGACAGAACATTGTACACATCATAAATCTTCAAAACAAAAAAAGTCCCTTCTGCCTTAATATGTTTAAACACTTGAGATCCCCAGGGCTAACTCTCAGCAGCCTCCTCAAACACCTAGACTCATTTCTAGGATGCTAGGTGTCTTATGGGGTAACTTCTTAAAACTTTAGTGTCAGTTGGGTGGTGGTGGGACACACCTTTAATCTTTCGAGGTAGAGGCAAGTAGATCTCTGGGTTTGAGGTCTGGTCTACAGAACAAGTTCCAGGACAGTCAGGGATACCCAGAAAAACCTTGTCTGGGGGCAGGGTGGTGGCCAAAAATGCTGGTGTGTACTTAGTAGCAGGGGCTCCTGTTAGAAAGCCTGACTTGGGGTGTGGGTGGGTACTAAGGTTCTATGTACAGAACAAGCTCTATGGTGATGCAGTTTCCCACTTTGCCGTGAAACACTATTTTAAGCAGGGAAGGTATGGTCTACCACAGGCCACTGAGGGGCTGCTGGGCATTGAAAAACTACCATTAGCACATGAACTACATTATACATAGCCCACATGGCTACTGTGTATGGCAGGTGGCCCTAGGATCAGATCCCCTAGAAAGTTTCCTACCATCTCTGACTGTAGGCTGGTATCGAGTTCCAGTAGCCTCTACAGTTGGTGGCCACACCAAGGGCCCAAGAAGATCCATGTGAAGCCCAGGGGGACAGGTATAAGCCCCACTCAAACAGGGCAGACCCATTCATCTCATCAGGAAAAGGGTTAAATAAAAGGTGAGATTCTGGGAACAAAGGCTAGAAAACTTAGCAGGGATAACCTCTGGTAGGCAAGATGATTTCATATCATGTAGAGAGGACAGCAAGAGACAGAGGAGAGTGTGGAGCTGGGAGAGATTAGGGTGGCTTATTCAGCTTGGCACCCACTTCCAGAGCCAGCCAGCAATGGCCAGGATATATGAGGCAAGACTACAGAGCCTGGTGGTTTGGAATTCTTTTCTCTTTTGTTAAAAGGGGGTAGTAAATGGGGACCAGGTACCCCTGGGCTCTGGGGAAGAGGCATGCAGGAAACCCCAGCAGGTAGGGGCTGGAGCTGGGTAGAAGAGTCCTGGAGTTTCCCATAATCCTTCGCAGGAAACAGCAATGCTGGCAGATAAGGAGGTGGAGTGAGGCAGGGCCCTTTGGAAAATGGGGTGGTGGGCCAAGGGGCTTGGGGCTCACTCTAACATGCAAAGTCCAGGTGCCCCATAAACTAGGTTGCTTTTAAGGAGCGACATACATATAAATACGTAGACATAGCTACACGCACACATGCTGAGAAGGCTCTGCATTCCCAAGGGTGGGGATCTAGGCCTACTGGCCCCAAGACAGGAGTCAGCCACGCCTCTGCCATCAAGTGATTCTCTGAAACACTCCAGGTGGTGCGGCCAGGCAGGTGAGTCTTCACTGGGATGGTTTCTTGGTCTCCAAGATGCTGCCCACCAGGCACCCAAGCCACTTTAGTCAAATCCACGCAAGCTGGGGGTGCCTGTGCTGTGAATTTGCATGCGGGCAGCTGTGCATGATGGCAGAAGACTGCCTGGCTAGAGTCCAGTCTCTCCCCTCCAGGGCTCTGGGGTACAGGGGTGCAGACAGAGGAAGGGTGAAGGGGCCCACGGAGACATCCTCTCCCCCACCCCACGGGGTTCTGGCCTCCGGGAGGGGGGAGGGGCCTCCCTTATCTCTCTGCCTCCATGGCAGGGTGTGCCCTTGGTTCTGAGGTGGCCTGTTGGGGAGCCAGGGGAGGCCAGTCTGAAGCTGGGGAAGGGGGTGCCGGAGTCCACAGGGGCGGCTGTGGCTGGTGGTGTTGTGGGCCTCCTGGGGGGGAGGCTGCAGTTGGCCAGCTGGGTGTTACGAAGCTGCCAGTGGCATGGGGAAAGTGCGGTGGGGGTGATGTGGCCGATGTGGCCATTGGGCTGCCGCTGCTGCCACCACCGTGGAAGCTTTCGGAGGCCTTGAGACGGGAGAACATGGTGAGGGCATCAGGGAAGTTGGGGGGCGTGGCAGGGGTGTTGGCAGGAGTGCACATCTGTGGGAGAAGAAAGGACAGATGGAGGACTGGTAGGGCCTTTGCTGCCTCTAAAAAGGCAGCACATGCCCAGAAGTTACTGGGAGTCACCTGGGCTACATCTGGTCCCAGCTGGCCCACCACCCAGGGAAGAACTCTCAGGAAAAGGCATCATAATGGATTGGTGTGGCTTCATGGAGACCACACCACCTGGCACAATGCCTGCTGCCTCAGGCATGAGGCTTCTCAGCCTGTGGTCAGCACGGCAGCCTGGCTGACTGCCTGGCGGGAGCTGAGCTCCAACGGCCAGTGTTCTCCAGGTTCTGCAGGGACCAGGCTGTCCACCCTAAAGCTTCAGTGTACCACCCTCCTCCCTCTGAGTACTAGGTGTAGCCAATAAGTTCAGCCTTCCCCTGCCAGACTGGGAGCCGCCAGTGTTGCCACTTTTGGGTCTCCAGGGCACACTTACCATCTGGTGGTGGTGGCTGTAGGGGATGTTGGTCTCCTGGAAAAAGGCGCTGAGGGCCGTCTGTAGGGAGAAAGGCTGTGCTTACCTTCTAAGACCTGTCCAACCATCCCAGTGGGACAGAGCTGAGGTCCTGCAGTGTCTGTGACCACCACTCAAGGAGGTGTCATGGAACTCACAGCAGGTTGGATAAGTAAGACCCTTATAACACTGCCTGGCACCAGTCAGGCACCTGTGGCTTACTGAACCCCTGCCCCTACCCATGGAATTGTCACTGTGGCTTTTCTGGGTCTATCATGGCCTGGGTCTGTCACCTCAATGGGTGGCAAATCCCCACACTTCTTGAGACTCAGAATCCTCATATATGAGCCAGGGGAGACTCACAGAGTCGGCCTAGAGGGTGGAAACCTGCTTTCTGCTTAACTTCCCTCTTTGGAGGGAAGCCCTTAACGTAGAGAGCTACAGTGTGACCCAGAAACTGAACCTCCACAAAACTGAAGACCGCTCACATGATAGGTTATGGGACAACACCCTAGCCACCTGTTGTTGGCTGGTTCCAAGCAATGGCCTCTTCAAGAGGGGCACTATCAAAACAGGACTCATCATCAATTCTGGAGGGTAGAACTGGTATCATCAACTTTAAAGACAGGAAAACTGAGGATGAAGTAACTCTCTAAGACCCTTGGCTCGAATGAGGTGGGAATGGGATCAGAACCCCAGACTGAGACTCTAGGTAAACTCTCAGGACTGGCCAGAGTGTGGTAAAAAAGGGGACCCAGCATAAGCCTTGTGTCACATGGGAGGGAGCTCCAAGGAGGCCTCAGGAAACCCAAAGGATGATCTTTGTATTGATCGTGTCCTGCCTAGGCCCTCTTAAAGAAATGAGGAATCTGGATGTTCTTGTGAAAGTGCTGGGTCAGGAAGGCTGTCAAGTGGGTGGGGGGTCCTGAGGGGCCTGCCAAGTCCCAGCCTTGCAGCATCATTACTTCTCAGCTGGGTCCAAAGCTAGCAGGACTCTCAAGCCCCTTCCCTCCCCAACACAGCAGAAACCCTGTCTGATTCCCAGGGCTCGCTCTTTATTTTCCTTCAAGTATATCCAAATGAATTATTCTGGGAATTTCCTACTGGAGATGCCCTGCACCAATGTTCCCAAACAGTGGAGAGAGGATGAACCTGGTGTCACTCAAGAATTCCAGGCAAGGGGCGGCTGTTCCCTTAGCCCAGGCCCTCAACATGACAACCTGTCCTCTGAAGAACAGTCAGTTCTGCACTGAGAAACATCTGTCCAGCTACACAGAGGTGGCCCCCACCCCCAGCCTCTGCCCCCATTAGCACCTGAATCTGAGAATGTGACCCAGAAACACTCCTGGAGTATGCTGCCAACAAGGAGAGTGGGGGAGGGCTAACTATGTGGAGCCCCTCACGCCTAGGAAGATGCCTCAGGTCAAGGGGAGTTCACAGCCTACTCTTCATTTTATATATGGTGACAGGGAGGCTTTGTAAGCCAGGGGCACAGAGGCTCTACCCTGTAAGCCAGAGCCCGTTTCCAGGCTGCAGGAAGCCCTGCTCCTCATGGGGACAATTTTCCTTGATCTTTATATTTACCATCTATTTCAGTCTGTTCCCCCCAGCCTGTCCCATACTGATAGACGGACTGGGAGTCCTCCACATAGCTCATTTCCCACACGACACCGGCCTGGCCAGCCTCAGGCAAGGCCCTGCGAGCACTGCCATGAATGTGGTTTTACAAGTTTTACCACATCCAGCCCCAGTGAACAGGGCAGATTAGGATTGTTGCAGTTGAGGAGTAGGGCACTTCCCTGGGGTGGGGCTGCAAGGGGGAGGGGATTGAGGTGAGGCCATTCAAGGCCTTAGAGGCTGACTCAAACACAGCTACCTGTAGGGGTGTGGAAACTGAGGCTAGAGAACAAAGCTTACCCTTTCCTCAGTAGAGAATTGGGCCTGAAAGTCTGGCAGGAAGGAGGTAAGGAGAGCAAAGGCTTAATTTCCAGAGCTGGAAGGCCTACTATCTTCCCAGACTGGGGACGTTTCGATTCTGCACCAGGAAACTGAGCCATAGTTTCTGCTTCCTGGATCTTCCCCCCAGAGGTTTCTCTGAGATGGCTCCCACTGGGAGCTCTGGGGTCTCTACCTGAACACATGGCTCTGGAGGGACCTCACACCTGTGAGGGACAAGGCTCCAAGCCTATGGAGTAAATCTGGGATCTTGAGTTAGAGGATAAGAGACGTTTCAGGAGCACAAAAGACTGGGCACACTATTCTATAGGTCAAGAAAAACCTGGGCATAGGTAGGAGGCAGACTGGCATTTCCAACCCCTGTCTAGAATGCCCTAAAAACAGTGAACTGTAATCCCCATCCCAAGGTACAAGTTCCTCTGTCAGGCCCGAGGACACCCAGGCTTTCATCAGGATACCGCCCAGTCACACCTTTGGAGTGGGGATCCTGCACACCAGCCACACACTTCGTGCCGTATGTGTACACACACCGAACCATAACCAGCATGGCCACAATCCGAAAACCTCCACTTAGGCACACACACCAAACGTGACACATGGGTATTCTCCATCAGACAGGCAGTCGGGCCGGGCTGCGCGTCCGCACACGCGCCCACATGCCCACAACCTTCGATGAGCCTTGCTGACGCCCAAGCGCGGTGCGTGCGTAAATACAAATGCACATGTACGTGTGCGCACACGCCGCAAGCCGCCCACCGGACACACAGACCCCGGGACCGTTCGCTCAGAGGGACTCCGCCTCCCGCCCAGCCCTGGGCGCCCTATGGGCGGCCTTCTGTTTCCGCCCTCGGCCGTTACCGGGACCGAGGGAATGGGGGTCCACAGGGCAGCCCCGTTTCCGAGGCTCTGGCCTGGCCGTCGGTGAGCCCGCACCCCGGCACGTGTCCACGCCGCCCGCGTCCGTCCCCTGTCTCCCTACGAACCTCGAACTGCCAGTGGGCCGCTTGCAGCAGCTGCTTCGCCTGGTCGGCCGCACAGCCCGCCGTCAGCACGAACTGGTTGATCATGACCTGGTGTTTGAGCTCGTCCATGTTCACGGACATGGCGCCGTCGCGCAGCCCGCTCCGGCCTCCCTGCGCGCTCGCCTCACGCGTCCACCATTAGCGAGCCGGCCTCGGCTAATACAAATATTTACTGTGCGCTCTGACTCACCGCGCCTCGCTGCCCGGCGGCCGGCAGAGCATGCTGGGATGTGTAGTCCGCGACGCCCCCGCCGAACGGGCCGGGGAGGAGCGTGGACGCCCTCTCCCTGGCCGAGCCCGGCGGGGCGCGGAGCCCCTGCCCCAGGCTGTAGAGCCAAGTCGGGGGCCGGGGACCGCAGCACGAACTTGCAGCGCGTCACGGGACCCCGGGGGCCCCGCAGCCTGCGGTGCTTAGCGTCACGGTGTTAGGAGGCGCATCCTCAGGGGGCTCCCCGGAAGCGTTGGCCCCACACCGCCGCCCTAGGCTGCGAGGCTCCCGAAAGTTCCGAGACTTAAGACGACGGTCGGCGAGGCAGAGCGTCTGCCTTTCGGGGCGCTGCTCGCAGTCACTACCTCCGGGAAGCCTTCCGGAGTTGGCAAGGAACCCTCCTTGCCTGACTTTTCGGCCTGTCGTGCAGGAGAAGCGTCTTAAAAAAAGGATAGTTTTTGAGAGACCCTGTCCGGACCGGTGTTCTCCGGAGCTTTGGGGTCCCTTTCCATTTGGTCCCCAATTTCCTACGCGAAAAAGAAAAAAAAACAAAACAAAACAACCTTCCAGCAGCCCGCGGGCACCAGGACCCCGCGGAGCACGTACGGCAGCGGCGACGGCGGCCGGTCCCAGCATGCCCCGGTTTATTTGCATTTTTCTGTCCCGGGTGACGTCACCAGAGCGAGGCCGTGACTGTACCAATGGGCCTCCACGGGGTGTTAGGACCTGGCCATATAAGGTAAACAAAGCAGTCCGCCCAATGAGGTGGTGGCGGGCGCGTCACGTGGCGCGGGGGCGGGGCCGGAAGCGGGGCGTAGGGCGTCGCAGGCCGTGTTTACAGCCCCGCACAGGCCACTTCCGGTGACGTCGCGCGTGGGAGCGTGGCGCGGCGGAAGCGGCGAGGGTCGCCCCGGAGGCTGGGGGAGGGGGCCGGCGCTGCTTGCGCCCCCCCTCCCCCGTCCTGGCCGCGCGCTCGTTTGACGTGGCTTCTGCTATGGTGGAGCCAGCCGGGGTGGGAGCTTCCGGTCAGGAGCCCCACGGACAAGCGCGGCATTCGTAACACGGACACTGCCCCAGGGAATTAAGCGCAGGCCCTGGGCGGCAAACTGCGGGGTACCGAGGCGCTTTTCTACGCCCGACCCCCACGTTCTCCGCTGACACCGCTGTGGCTGTAAAGGTGTGGTGCCCAGCGGATACCTGAGGGAGCTCTACCTGCCCCCCTCAACCCTAGTCTCTCCGATTGGGTGGCTGAAGGAAGGTGGGCGGCAGGTGGGCGGGGACTGAAAGGCCCGAAACGGAGTGGGGAACCTCGGAGGACGAGCGAGGGTCTCCCTTTCTTAAGCATCTTTCCCTTCTTTCTACAGGAAGTAGGAGATCAGCCTCTTTGCTGCCTTGTGGCTATCACTCAACAATACTTTTTACAAAGCAACAGTACCAGAATATTTTTTGTTTTTGCCGAGAACAGGGCTTTATCTCTAGGAATCATCATGCGCTTGTGTTATTGTAGGCAAAGCCGGCACACAAGGAAACCAGAGGCAGCTCTGATTCCATTGTTGCCATGGAGACTGCAACAAAGCCTGGGCAGGTTGGTAGCCAGATAGACCTGAATGGCATTTCTGACTGCTGTTTCCTCAAGTTCCTCCCTTGTGTGGGAGCTCTCCTAGCTGTGCTGTGTGGGACGGATGGGGCCTAGCAAAAGGCCTGGTACTCTGTGTACGACATCTGGCATCTCTTTTAAAATCCTTCGTTGGCCACTCTAGGGAGTGCCAGTCGCATTTTTATAGTTAAGCAAGCTCGAGGTGGCTTTCAGCCTTACTGCAGGCATCCAGTGGCCAGCAGTATCTTTCTGGCAAAGGAAACTGAGTATTGGGTTGGGGGATCTTTTTCGTTCAGGGATGTGGGAACAGGCACACATTTGATCTCTGTTGCCTTGCCTGACTCATCATCTGGCACATAATAGCTGCATGATAAATGTTTGTTGAGTAAAATTAATCATTTAAAATGTTGATAGTGGAGGTTATTTTCCACAAGGTGTGGACAAACACAGAAGGATATTGCTGGAGGAGCTTTGAAGCATATGAATTCAAATTCTAAGACTATTTAGTGAGATGTCCACTTGGTGAAACACTTGCTGTGCCCAGGCCCTCCATTTCATCGAGAATGTCAGAGCCATCAGGACTGTCCCTCTCCATGATCGGGGAAGGTAGTAAACTGAATGCAATGTGTATGTTTGTGTGTTACAAGGGTCATGTAACATATAATGTGAGATTCACTAGAAGGAACTTTTTTGATTTTTAAAGAAGACTACACCAGGTTTGGGTGTCTTAAGTTCACTGATGCAAGAACTCAATACATTTAAAGTAGGAAAAGTTGATACCATCTCACTATTCAGGGTGAGGTCCAATGTGGCAGAGAAAGTCATGATGGTGGGAGCTGAAGCAGCTGGTCACATCATATCCACAATCAGGAAAACAGGTCAATGCTCACTTCACCTCCATTTATTGTGCATTTATGTGGGTGTGTGGATGCCATGGTGTAAGTGTGGGGCTCAGAGAAAAACTGGAGTCAGTTCTTGCTCTCCATCATGTATGTTCTAGGGGATCAAACCCAGGCTCAGTTAGGAGCACCTTTACCTGTGTGCTACCTTGAAGGCCCAACCGTCTGTGTGCCATACAGTTCAAGGTCCCCCTGCTTAAGAAATGATGCCACTCACAGTTAAGACGTCTCTTCCTACATAACTAACATAAGACAGTCCCCCACAAATATGTCCAGGAGAGCATCTTCCAGGTAATTGGAGATTCTGTTAGACTGAGAGTTAACACTAGCCATCATACTATTTATCTACTGTGAGACTGGAGTAGGGTTACTTTACTTGTAAGCATTACTTTCCTCTTCTGTAAACTGGGAATGAAAGTAGAAAGCCAGAGAACTGAGAGAATATGTGTAGCTCCCTCAGGCAAGGTGACATGAAAAGAGTTTGGTCCTGAAGTTGTACATACTTACACTCCCAACACTTAGAATCATGATTGGAGGCCAGCCTAGTCTACTGACAGACATTATCTGGGGGAAAAATGTGTTTAGCCAGTGTAGATTTATAGGGTAGATGTGTTCAGGTTACATCAAACACCTGGACTCTTCACACTCACATATGGGTCATTTCATTTCAGCTTTCAAGATTCCTGGTGAAACTGAGATCCTGATTAATTGAGATATCCTAGTGCAGCTGCAAATCCAAGCTCAGTGAACCAAGTTGTCTGTATCATCCCACACATCAGATGGGATGCCCAGCAAGAGTGGCTGCCTTGCAGTGGATGTTGCACTTGACCCAGGCAGTCATGGTTCCACAAAGAGTAGTGGAATGCTCAGGTGCTGTGTAGTTTCCAGTGACTGGCAGAGTTCAGGAAGATGTCTCCCTCAGGCACAGCCTGGGAGGTAGATGTATTGAAATTGCATCCTTGGTGCAATTCAATAATCAGGGCCTTGCTTCCATTAGTCCAGGCACATCTCTATAGTAGTCATTATGTGTAGCAAGCCTGGTGATACTAAATAGGATTACAAAGAGATTATGGTTTTTGTTCCCAGCTGGTCAGTAGTACTAATTTGCTGGGTAGTATCAAATCTGAAGAAATTTGGAGATCTTAACACAACTGACTCTGGAGCCACTTTAGCCAAAGTATAACCAAAAGCTTGACTCTTCAGGGATGGAAGTTGCTGCCAGGGTGGGAGTCAAATACTACTGGGGGATGGTGGAACCTGTTTCTTGAGGGACAAAGGCAGGCCAGCAGACAGATTCAACTTTACACTGTTGATCTTTGGTTCCAATGTAAGAGGAAAGAGTTTGCCAACCAGAAAATGCAGCTTTTCATCTAGCTTCTTTGGCTCACATTGATGCTTCTTCAGACTTTCGGAGGGCTCTCTGGTGTCCTGGAGGTTCTCTGCTAGTCTCAACAACATGGTCTCAGGAGAAGTCTTTGGCCCTGGTGAATGGCACCGAGAGCATGCCCTCCAGTTGGATAGCCACTCTCTGCATTTGCACTAGCTCCAGGGCTAGCCCTTCATCATCTGAATACCATATTAAGTCATGTATATTATATATTACTCCATCATTCAGTCATTGCGATCAGCACACTGTCTCAGCCTAACAGTTCTTGGAATCTGACAGCATTTGCTGCTTCCCTCCTCTCACCATTTGTCTCTCTGCCCTCTCCCTCACATGAGGGTCTCCTCTTCATTCATCAAGGCCAATGCACTTGCCCTATCTACAAGGGATAGTGGGAGTTGCTTAGCAGATTTTGCACTCAGATGAGTGTATTTTAGTGTGGACTCTGATGAATTCACCATCTGACACTTCACTTGTTGCTGGTCTTCCTAGCTTCCTGCTGCTACAGCAGGTTCAAGTTAGGAAGCCCTTCTAAGAAACTCAACTTCCAGCAACCATATGGTGGCTCACAACCAGCTATGCTTTTAATATGATGCCCTCTTCTGGTATGCACGAAAACAGAGCACTCATATACATAAATAAATACAACTTTAAAAAAAGGTATTTAGGAAACTCAACACCTGGGGTTGTAGAGATGGCTCACTAGTTAAGGACCTCTTCCAGAGGTCCTGCATTCAGTTCCCAGCAACCACATGGTCATTTACAACCATCTATAATGTGATCTCATGCCCTCTTCTGGTGTGCAGGTGTACGGGAAGATAGAGGACTCATATACATAAAATAAATCTTAAAAAGTATCATCTCTGATCTCATCTGACCATCATAAAAACATTCCTTGGCATTCTCACAACGGTGTGTGTGTGTGAAAAGCTGGGGCATATCTTGTTAATTTTAAGGCTGCAATCAATATACTGATTCTTCTGAACTTGTTTTTAGCATATTACTTGCAGTCTGCCCTGCTTTGTGCCTCAGTTTCCATATATGTAAAATGGGGAGAAATCTATTTTCTGAGGGTGCTGTAAAATTACATATTCATTGCAAACGTTTTTACTGGCAGAGATATTTTGGGTTTTGGCCAAGGCTCAACCAAGTTCGGCGCTCCTGTATGAGCTTGGCGCCCACCCAGTTCTCAGCAGGTAAATTTTCCCTTTGAGGCTGAGCATAGCAGAAGAACCTAGGGAAGTGGGGAGAAACACTGAGGAAATGCAGAGATTTTCAGACCTGGTTCACGTGGGAGGCTCTGGAGCTTCCACAAGTGTCTAACTGTGGACAGACGATGAAGGGACTGAAGGATTCCGGGTTCAACCTCCGGCCGGGCCGCAGAGGTTAGCGTCGTCTTAAAGAATTACCCCCGAAGTCTGGGCGTCTTGGTTCGTCCCGCCGTGTCCACTCACGTGAGGGGACATCCTGGGCAGCGTAGTGCGCAGGCGCTCTGTGGTCCTGCGCGCCGGGGGCGGAGTGGACTTCATTTCCCCTGGAGCTGCGGAGCGAGGCGGGGCGGGGCGCCAGGCCGAGGCCAGGGCGGCCGGGGGCGGGGGCTGTGGAGAGGTGCAGCGGCGGCGGTGGACGCCCGGCGGTGCGGCCTGCTCTGAGCTATGTCCGTGTGAGAACGCTGCAGCGGCCACCCCCTCCTTTCCGGCCGGTCAGCAGAAGCGCGCACCATGGGCTCCATCCTGAGTCGCCGCATCGCGGGCGTGGAGGACATCGACATTCAGGCCAACTCGGCCTATCGCTATCCCCCGAAGTCCGGTGAGCTTCCGAGGGCGCGGACCGCGGGGCGCGGGCTGGGACGGGGACTGGGGACGCCGGGAGGCCCGGGGAGCAGACGCGCGACCTCCCTGCCCTGCCGCGGACTCTCCTCCCGGGCCCCTTTCTCGGTACCTGTGGAGTCTGAGGCGTGGCTGCGACCCTGGCTGTCTCCACTGGCCACAGTCGCGCCCTGCGCCGGCCCCTGCCTAACTGGTGACCTTGGGCCAGTCACTTCTCACAGCCTCTGTGTGCACCCGGGCTTGGCATCGCTGGGATCAGAGCGCACTGTGTTGAGGACTGTCTCACGCTCGGGGGTCGCCGCCTTTGGAAGCTTGAAGCCCGGCCCTGGATTGTGACAACTCTTTAGGATTTGGGCCCAGGCTTTCCTCCTCGCGTGCCAGTGAGGGACACGGCGTTTGACCTAGGGAGACGATCGATAGGGAGGTACTGGGGTTCCGCTGGAGGACAGATAATGGTTGGGATGGTTGGAGAGGACTACGGCCCTCCCCTCTGGTTCAGGGCAGAGACTCACTGATAGATTATGGGAGCTGGATGGAGGCAGAATTGGGGACCAGCATCAGGTGTGGGCTCACAACTATTTTCTTCTATCTGCTCTTCTATCTGCTTCCTCTTGGTTTTTGTTGTTGTTGTTTTAAATAAAGGACAGGCTCTCATGTAGCCCAGGCTGGCTCACTTAGGTAGCTGAGGGTGACGTTGAACACCTGGTCCTTCCGTCTCTACCTTCCCAGTGCTGGGATTTCAGGTGAGCACCACTTTGTCCAGTTTTATGAGGTGCTGGAGACTTGAACTCAGGCCACTGTGCATGCTAGTCAAGCATTCTATTAACTTAGTCACATTCCTAGACCCAGCTTTTTTGTTTGTTTGTTTGTTTTGAGACAAAAGCCCTGTTATGTAGCTCTGGCTGGCTTGGTACTCACTGTGTAGCTGATTTCAAACTCCAATCAGTTCTCCAGCCTTAGGCTTCTCCTGCGGAGATTACAGGTGTGTCCCACTGTTGCCTTGATGATGCATGAGTATGACTGGACAGAACTTTAGCTACATTTATTTCTCCAGTTTCCCGGTGGGGCAGAACATTGATCATCCAAATGGGTCTGGTCTTCTGAGTGTACAGTGTGATGTTTGGTCTTCAGGTGACTTTAGTCCAACCATGCCAGATTTTCTGTGTGGTCCAGAGGAATCTGCTATTCCCGTTAGTTGGACAGCTTGTTAAACAAGACATTTCAGGCTGTGCCTCAAGACTTTTTTTTTTTTTTTTTTTTTTTTTTGCCTAGGGACCTGCATTTTAAGCTCATTTCTCTGTGTTTGTCTGATGTCCACTCAAGTTTGAGAAAGTATTCTGTTCATGTGAGGCTCTTGGAAGTACCAGGATGAAAGAACAGGACACTAGCACCATGTAGTGACACTTCGTAGTGAATGGGATGAGATGGCTTGTCAGTGCAGTCCTTCATGCCTGTGTGCATCTCAAGCGCAGGCTGCAGCTCCTGAGGTTCCCCGTGGAGACCTCATCGGCTGATATCTGCATGTCCAAGAGAGTGGTTGTTGTTGTCCCTGCACTGAGGTCCTCCTTGTTTGTCTCCTGAGTGACCTTGGTCACCTTTGCTTATTTGCATCTCAGGTTCTCGTCTATAAAACAGGTCACTAATATATAGTGCTCAGAACTATGCTGAGCACTTAAGAATTCTTGTGTAAATGTTAGCTATTATAACACCTTCAAAGGTAACTAACGAGTTGACTGGCCCAGACTCTACCAGTATTTGGCAGTGGTGTGACAGATACCAGGAAGCTGGCTTACTGTGACATGTCCCCTCACCTGCCACCTGACTGTTCTTCACTTAGGCAGTTGGGTTAAACAACAGTGCATGGCGTGTGCACACTCACAGATCCACAGTAGGCATTTCCAATTGCTCCTCAGATTCCGTCCCAGAACGACCTAGCCTGCTGTGGCCAATCAGTGCTGGCACAGCAGGTGAATTTCATTGGCCACCTGGGCTTGCTGGGCTGCTGTTCATACAGTGCTGAGTTCTGGGCCTGCCCAGTCCAAAGGCTTTCGTTGTTTGGTATGTGTTTGTTGCTGTGGAGGCCACATAGGGAGCTACTCTGTTCCATACCCTCCTGGATAACCATTACAGACAAAGTGGCTTTCATTGTTCTGCTCTGCTAGTCCTTCACTTAACATGGGGTCCTCAAGATCTTGGTGTATGAACTAGGCATGACAGAAATGTTGAGGAACACTTGAAGGGTACTCCCATGAAGTGTTCAACTTTAAGAAATTGTATTTTCAGCTTTCTGCAGGTTTTCTTGATGACTTCAAGGAGAAGGGTGTTAGTTTTGTTGTTCTTGTGTTCTTTAAAGCTATGTTTATTTGTTTATTTAGGTGGTGCACACCTTTAGTTTTAGCTCTTGGGAGGCAGAGACAGGAGGATCTCTGTGAGTTATAGGCCAGCCTGGTCTACAGGGCATACTGAAACCCTCTCTCTCTCTCAAAAAAAAAAGTATTGTTCTTATTTTATTTTGTGTCTTTGTGTTGTGTGTATGCAATGCTTGTTGAGCCCAGAGGATGGTATTGGATCCTCTGGACAGACAATTGTTTTCTGCCATGTCAGTACTGGGAACCAACCTTGAGTCGGTTACAAGAGCAACAAGTACTCTTAACTGCTGAGCCATTGTTAAAGCAATGAAAAAAAATTATTAGATGTATTCATTTTTTAATTTTGTATGTTAATGTTTTATATGTGTGTATGCGTGTACACTTATGTGAATGCTTGGTAACCACAGAGGATAGAAGAGAGTGTTGGATCTCTTGGAACTGGAGGGAACCACCTTGTGGTACTGTAAATTGAACCCAGGTCCTCTGGAAGAGCAACAAGTGCCCTTAACCACTAAGATATCTCTCCAGCTCCCCAAGCAGTGTTTAACATCTCATGCTGTTCAGTTTTCTTCCTTAGGGAATGTTATCGTGTGCTGTCAAATGCTGAACTTTAATTCAATAATACATGCTTTGCATTCATCCCTATTTATTTTGCTCTTAACAGTGATGTTAAGGTGTAATTTGTGCACCATGTAACTTATCCATTGTAAACATGAATGGATTTTTAGTAAATGGGTAGAATTGTGAAACCACCACATTTGTGACCTTTTTCTCCCCAAAGTTATTTTGTGCTTGCTTGTAGTCAGTTTTAAGTAGTATAAGCAGTATTTGTTCAATTTATGTCTTTGCAATTTTTTTCTGGACATTTCACATAAATGGAATTATACAGTCTAGAGGTATTGTATGTGTGGCTGGCTTTCATTTAACATAATGGGTTTTTTTGTTTTTGTTTTGTTTTGTTTTGAGACTACTGTCATCAAGTTAGCTTGGAATCTGCTGTGTAGCTCATGCTGTTGAAAACTCAGGAGCTTCCTTCTTCAGCCTTTCGAATTCTGGGATCCTGTCCCTTGAAGGAACATCCCTGTGTGCTTAACATTCCAGGTTCTTCTCCTGCATATCTGTGAGCACAACGATGTCCGCCCATCTACAACTGTGCCCCTTTTGTTGGCCTGAATTCTCTACGTGGACCAGGCTGTCCTTGACCTGCCTGCCTTTGCTTCCTAGGTGCTGGGATTAATTTAATTGTATTTAGTTTTGTCTAGATTCTGTCTGTGTGCCACATGCCTGCCTGGTGCTTGTTGAGGCCAGACAAGGGTGGTAGATCCCTCGGAACTGGGGAACTGTTTGTTTTGTTTTTGTTTTTGTTTTTTGAGACAGTTTCTCTGTATAGCCCTGGCTGGACTTGCTTTGTAGACCATGCTGGCCTGGAACTCACAGAGAGTCACAGATATCTGGCTGCCCTCTGCCTCCCAAACTATTAAAGGTGTGTCTCACCACCCCCTGGCAAAAATCGTATTCTTTTGTACTTTGTTTTTAAAGGTAACTTTAAAAATAAGTGATATTTGCCTCTCTGGTTCAGGGATGATAAATGGTTCTTTGTTTACAAGTTACTGTTAATGAAAACACCAGTTACAATTAAGTACTTAACACATTTTTTGCAGCTTGGGGAATACTGGTCCTGTCACATGGCCACAATTGTCTGAGGATACTGAGGCCCCGAAGTGTAAGTGATTCAGTCAGGGTCACAAGGAGATCTGATAACAGGACCTCTTGATTCCCAGCCCTGGTTATGCCTTCTTGACCCTGTGACCTGTTTTAGGGTTATTTTTGCTATGGAAACACCATGACCAAAAGCAAGATGGGAGGGGTCTATTTGGTTTATACTTCCACATTGTAGCCTGCCATTGAAGAAAGTCAGGTCAGGAACTCAAACAGGAACAAAACTTGGAGGCAGGAGCTGAGGCAAAGGCCATGGAGGAGTGCTGTTCCTGACTTGCTCCTCATGGCTTGCTCAGCCTGCTTTCTTGTAGATCCCAGGACCTATAAGAAAGAGCCCAGAAAGATGGTGGTCTTTCTTACAGAACTCCATCCCAGGGATGGTACCACCCACAATGGGCTGGGCCTTCCCTAATCAATCACTAATTAAGAAAATGCCCTATAGGCTTGCCTACAGCCTGATCTATGGAGGTACTTTCTTAATTGAGGTTCCCTTCTTTCAGACATTGGTTTGTGTCAAGTTGACATAAAACTAGCCAGTACGGCTCCTTGTACGGGACTGGTAGCCACAACACACCAGCCTTAGACACTGAAGCTCTTTTTGGCAGGTTCCCTCTGATTTGACGTTTTGTATGCAGAGTGGCTAGGACAGGTTTGCAGATCTGTGACCTTGCTGAAGAGTCCACCTGTGTGCCCTTTCTGCTATGGGGTGAAGAGAGCAAGGTGATAGAACAGTCCTGCGGTGTGTCCCTGGGGATGTCCACTTGCATTGCCTTTTCAGGAAGTGAGTCAGACAAGAACTCAGCTGAGGGGTACCCAAGATTTGGAATTTTTACATTTAAATGGGAAGTGTGGGGTCTTTGGGACACAGGGATCTGGTTTTCACACAGGTTTCCCCTCTGGCATCTCTGAAATCCCAGGGCCTGCGTCAGTGTGGTGACAGCAGCTGTGAGGACTGTGCTGAGCTCACAGGCCTGCTTGCTTGTAGCCTCACTGCAGCTTGCTAAGCAGGCTCTACTTCCCTTTTTAGACGCAGAGGCACAGCCCTTGCTTGTTTCCTCACACAGCTGGCAGGTCTCCAGGCTGAGGGCCAGAGCAGGTGTGAAGTCACTATAACCACACACTTAAGTGACTGGCACATGGAGGTGACTCCCTTGTACTTCCATTTGAAGAAACCACAACATACCAGGTTGCCCAAAAGAAGCAATGGAGGAGGGGTGAGGGGTCAGACCCGTGACTGACCTTCTGGTGGTGTGGGAGTTCCATTCATCTTAGTGGCTGAGAAGCCTTCCATGGTCTGGTTAGCCCACATGTCTTTCCCTGTCTCCATTTACCCAGTGAAGGTGTTCCTCTCTCCTCAGATGTGTGGCAGAGGCCAAGTCCCTCTTGTCTTGGATAGGCTGAGGCCTCTGTAAGAAGCAGAAGCCAGGAGCTCTGCCACATTGACTGGGGATCGTATCTAGTGCCGTGGGAGAGCACTTGTTTGTCTTGTGTGAGATCCTGACGTTCATCTTCAGTTTTTCCCTTTCCCCTTCCCAAAGTATAAAAGCTAAAGGCAAAGTGCAGCCCAGCTCTTTGAGTGGCTGAGGCAGGAGGCTTGAGCCCATAAGTGTGAGATCAACCTGGACAACATACTGAGACTCCTATCTCACATAAACAGAAAAGGGACCTGTCCTTACGGGTGAATTTCTCTCTTGCCTGGGGTAGTCAAGACTAAGAGTGCGTTACTTCTTGGAGGTCAGCAGGGCATGGCTCAGACTGGCACCCAGACTCCTATAGGCTGTGCAAACAAACTGCTGGAAGAGCTGATTGCTGTGGGGTGAGTTGATACCATTGTCCCTAAGTTAGTTTCTGCTTCTCCCTGGGTCTGTGTTTCTGTGCCTGCAATGGAAACCAGGTTCTAAGTTCTCTCTTGGAGGTCTTGAAGCTTGGTTGGGAAGAGCAGCTCTGCACTGCTCCAGGGCTTCTTGTAAGGTTGCCAGTGTCTTGCATTTGGCAGATTGGCCTTCCTCGAGCTCTGCTTAGATGCCTTCTGGCCCTGGCCTGGCTCTAGGAGCTGGAGGTCTCCAGGATCAATCATTTGTGTGGCCACCGTTGAGCTGGAGGCCTGCAGTGGCCGTTGCCATCCAATATCTGACTACCAAGGTGACCCCTGGGCTTTTCTTCACTGCCTGGCCACTTCTAAAACCAGAGACAGGGAGATCAGTTATTGGAAGCTCCAGAAAGATCCTGGACACTTGTGGACACGAGTGGGTCTTCTGTTATATCAGGACCTACCTCTCAGGGTGAAAGAGGGCGTTTTTTGGGCGGGATGGAGAGATGGTCTCTTCTCAAGTTTGGGAGCTGTTGTTGTTTTGTTGGCTTGCCTCTGGTACTCAAATGGAAGGGTGTCCAGAAGACCCACAGCTTCAAGGCCACAAATCCTAGCCACAGCTCCAAGGGCTGGGAAGATATTCCAGCTCTGAGGTGGGACAATGTCGCAAGGGTATCCTGAGTCATGGAGCCCAGGAACCGCACAGCTATGAGAAGAGGCCTCCTCAACAGAGACATTGCAGCTCCCAGGAAGGGTTACCCCAATCCCTAATGAGCTGAGATTAAGGGCCTCAGTCCCACTCCTCCAGCCATTGCAGCTCCTAGAAGAGAGGGTTTCCCCAACCGATGAGCTGTGGAGCTTGGGAGCTTTCTCTTCTCTTCTTCTCTTCATTGCTTCTTCCAATGAGAGAATCACACCAGGCAGCAAATCTCACAAAAGAGATTTATTGGGAGGGTCCGAGGTATGAAGGGATGAACCCAGGGTTGGCTGCCCCTGCTCCTGGGAGAGGACAGCAGGGAATTGAGCAAAGGGCAGGGCTTATATAGGATTTCTTAGAGGGCAGAGCTTTTAAGGGCAGAGATTTCCAGAGTGAGGATTGGGTGGGCGCTCAGGGATTGGTGGCTTTTTTTTAACCCCCTTTTCCCTGCATCAGAGCCATGCGCTAGGATGGGAAGACCTTTCTGGCTGCAGGCGGCTTTGGCTGAGGTGCCATCACTGCAGAGACACTGTAGAAGAGATGTTTCCACTGTGGACAGGTCCTGTGGTAGCATTCCACCCTGGACATAGGCCGAGGCGAGAAAGAAGGTGTAGACACTGTGGACAGCTTTCATAATGGCATCTCATGACAGCAGCAGCCTGAGAAGGCATGGTTCCTGACAGGTGCCACCATTTTGACAGATGCTGTTCCCCCTCCCTTTTTGCCACTGCTGGGGTGGGAAAGAGGGCCTGTCACTTTGACATCCCTGGGTGCACACAGGGCAGGTGCCTGGCCACTTTCCTGCCTTAAGTGTTTACAGAGTTTACAAAGGGAGCCCAACAGCCCAACACTGAGTAAAACTAGAGGGTAGACCTTGAAAGTCAGCTTTCTTCAAAAGAAGCCGGCAGAGTGAGACCAGCGTGAATTTGTTTGCTATGTGGCTTGAAATTTTTCTGGATGCCTCTGGGCAGTGTCGGCTCCTTCCTGGTGTTGAACAGTTAGCAAAAACGTAAGTGCTTAGACATATATCTCTAACTCAGTTTCTGTTAACCTGAATAGACCTTTATAACCTTAGGAATTTATAAACCTTACCTATCAAACATACTTTATTCGTCAAACATATCTTGTTCCTTTTTAAAAATGTTCTAGAAGCCTGGTGTTAAATAACAGTTTGCAAAGACATAGACATACATCTCTAAATCAGTTTCTGTTAATCTCATTATAGTTTCATAACCTAATATAGAATACGAAATAATATATAAACCCATCCTAATTAAAAATATTTTTGAAAACTTGCTGTTGCCTTTTTAAAGGTTTTTCCCTGGAGACAGGTTTCTCTGTGTGTAGCCCTGGCTGTCCTGGAACTAGCTCACTCTGTAGGCCAGGCTGGCCTTGAACTCGCTTGCCTCTGCCCCCTGAGTGCTGGAGGCAA
The DNA here is from genome assembly GCA_028658305.1 of Pachyuromys duprasi. Lineage (NCBI taxonomy): Eukaryota > Metazoa > Chordata > Mammalia > Rodentia > Muridae > Pachyuromys > Pachyuromys duprasi. The sequence goes on along the minus strand of CM053757.1, from coordinate 16,706,926 downwards.
GCAGCACCGCTGCCAGGCACATGCTATTGCCTTCTTAGTCTAAAAGGAAATACAATGGTGTCTTAGTTAGGGTTTCTGTTGCTGCAACAAAACACTGTGACCAGGAAGCAAGTTGAAGAAGAAAAGGTTTGTTACTTCCACATTGCTGTTCATCACCAAAGAAGTCAGGACAGGATCTCAAGCAAGGTAGGAATCTGGAGGCAGGAGCTGATGCAGAGGCCATGGAGGAGGCTGCTTACCAGCTTGCTTCCCCTGGCTTGCTCAGCTAGTAGACCCCGGGACTACTAGCCTGGGGTGGAACCACCCACAGTGGGCTGGGCCTTCTTCCATTGATCCCTAATTGAGAAAAAAATGCCTTAGTCCTGGATCTCATGGGGGCATTTCCTCAACTGAGGCTTTCTCTTCTCTGATGATTTTAGCTTGTGTCAAGATGACACAAAACCAGCCTGTAGAGATGATAAGCAGATCTGGGGCTCAGTAGGACTAAGTTTTATTTATTTTTTTTATGACTAAGTTTTATAATTGTTGCTTTGGTTGGTTTACACTACATAGTCATTGATAGGTTATTTCCACTGAGGAAATGAACCAATTCAAGCCAAATTAGAGTATATAATTGTTTATAGCAGGTTTATTGGGGGCACCTCTTGGGTGGGTTCATGGGTCCCAAGGGACAGGGCCAAAGAAGTCACCATGGAGAAGGGAGACAGAAAATGGCGGTAGGGAGATGAGAAAAGGTGGGGACAGCAGAGAGAGTGGAAATGTGTGTGTGTGGGGGTCACAAAATGTCTGGATTATATGGGGAAGAACTTGTGGGGGAGGGACATTCCAGATCTTGGACTGGAGAGTTCAGGGCAGAGGGCTGGGTATGCTAGCCATGCCCTGTAACAGGTAGGGACTGAGGGATCCTGGGAGAACCTGGGGGCTAGGTCTGCTTTAGTTAAATGTAAAATACTAATTAATAAAGCAACAGTTTTCTTTAACCCCACTAGCTTTTAAAAACGTTGAGCAACTATGATTCATTATTAAGCTGTAGGTACCATGCTGGGCAGATTTTGAGCTGTTCGAATCCTAGTATCCTTTAAAGCCACACAATAGGCAATCACTTGCCAATCCGGTGACTCCGGGCAGCTTCTGCTCCATCAGTCACGGCCACGAGTTCATGGTCCATCCTGCCCCGTGGCAACCCCCTTCCTGCTCCATCTTCTGCTGCCTTTTTCCTTGTCTCGTGGTCTCCTGACCCAAGCCAGGACCCTAAATTCTGCATACCTTTCTTTTGCCCAGTCACAGGCTTCAGCATCTTTATTAGCCAATCAGGGATAATTGGGGAACATTCCTTACGTCACATAACAGGAGATGGTTCAACATTTATAACAATGTTTGTGGCAGTGCAATAACCAGATCTCAGGGCATTGGAATTGGCATCTGAAGACAGTGCACTAGACCTTCCTTCAACAGTTAAATGGGTGCCTTAGCCCTGTCCCAAGTCTGAATCCCCACAGTCATCTTAATCAAGATGGTGGAATTACATTGTATGTGCTCTACTTAATCTCAGTAAAGAAGGCTGCCAGCCACAAGCTTATTTCCATCCTCAGGTCATTAGCCAAGATGGAGGTGAGCCACACAGTTGCTACTTTAAAACACCTATTTTTCTAGTAGATACATATTTTTTTACGCAAGAGTTGAGAATCTAAGTTTTATATATATATATATACACACACACACATATATATACACAGTATATTCTAAACAAGAGTTGGATAAAATATATAGTAAGTTGTAGGAAATTAGGGTTTATCTATGTGTAGTTTTTTGTTTGTTTTTTGACTTTTTAAGACAGGTTTTCCCTGGCTGTTGTGGAACTCACGCTGTAGATCAGGCTGTCCTCAAATTCATAAGATCTGCCTGTCTCTGTCTCTTGAGTGTGCTGGGATTAGAGGTGTGCACCAACACTGCCCAGCTCTATGTATAGATTTATTTGTTTTTAAGACAGGGTTTCTCTGTGTAGTCCTGGTTGTACTGGAACTTGCTCTGTAGACCACACTAGTCTCCAATTCATAGAGATCTGCCTGCTTCTGCCTCCCAAGTGCTGGGATTAAAAGTGTACCACCACCGCACAGTGAATTTACAAATCCTGAGATAATTTATAGCATAGTCTTGATTTTTTTTTTAAAGATGTAATTTATTTATTTTGTATACATTATTCTGCCTGTATATACACCTGCATGCCAGAAGGGGGCACCAGATCTCACTATAGATAATTGTAAGCCAGCATGTGGTTGCTGAGAATTGAACTCAGGACCTCTGAGAGAGCAGCCAGTGCTCTTTAACTGCTGAGCCATCTCTCCAACCCTATAGCCTAGTCTTAAGAGTTTCGTTTTGTTTTGTTTTTTAGAGCATCGAGCAAAGAAATTGTAGAGATAAAAAGTTTTTAGGAGTGGCAAGTAAAGAAACCTCAGAGATAAGAGACTTTTGGAAGTGTAGAACAGAAAGTTTAGACATAAAGAGATTTTAGGATCATTTGTACAGTGGCAGAGGTTGCTACCATATGAGAGAATTTGAAACTCAAGTGTGCCAGTTTTGGGCCATTGAGCTGAAATGAGGCCAAGCCATTTGCAGTAAGACAGCAAGGCTTTCATAAGATCTCTGAGTTCCAGGAGGAAGAGAGAAAGGGTCATTTAAGGCCCAGGAAGGTGTAAGGGAGCTAGAGGCCCAGGAGGAAGCAGAGAGACAGGAGGGACACAGTCAGGGTCAGCTCAAGAGGATTCCAGAAGGACTTAAGGAAGCTGTGAGTCTGCAGCTCCTAGGGGAAGTCCAGGATGCTTTAGGAAGGAGCCTAAAACATAGAGAACAGAGGGGGCTAAGTGTTGTGGAGACAGCAATTTCAACTAGGTCCGTCCCCAAGCAGGCTGGGAGACCTGTCAGAAAGTCCCAAATCACAGAGAAGAGGTATCCCTCTCCAGACGATAGGGGTCCAGTAGGGCGAAAGGAGCTTTCTGGCACACCGTTGTGGCTTTGTAGTAACAGTAGACGAAGCAGGCAGCCTCAGGGTGACACTTACCCAGTAGAGGAGGTGAGAAGAGTGGTTAGAGGAGAAAACAGCCAGAAAGGTGGACTGGGAGAGACTTTGGGGAAAGGGAGTTTTCTAGCAGAGGGAGAGGAATCTGTGTCTTATAGAGAGAGATGCCCATGAGGCATAGAAGGCCCAGAGAGATGGAGAGATGACCAGGCTCCAGGAGCTCGAGAGACACTTAGCAAGTAGATGAGGAGAGATGGTTAGAGCAGGTGGAGGGAAGAAGTTTTCTAGAATTTGGAGTGAAATTTGGTGGATAGCAGAAAGAGGAGAGTCAAATTAGCAGGTTTGGCTTTGTTTTGTTTTTGTTTTTGTTTTGTTAGAAGAAAGGCCGAAGTCCCAGATAAGTGAAAATGAAGACATGATTGCTACGAAGGATGATTGAGGAGGTTTTTATTGTAGATGTAGGTTCAAGTCAGGCAGAGGCGCATCAGGAAGGGTCCAGACTGAACTGGGCCCTGGGAGGGGAGAGAGAAGGGAAGAGAGAGAGAAGAAGAGGAGAGGGAAGAGGAGGGAGAACCAGCGGCCTAGAGAATCAAGAGAGCAAGTGGCCAGGATGGCCAGGGTATACAGGAATCAGAAGCTGGGAAGGGGAGGGAAGCCGAGGGGCCAGCGAGGTTCAGGTTGGGGGCGGGGGGGGGGGGAGCCGTTGGCTCTGAGTTTCTTTGGGACCTGACACTTGCCTCTGGTTTTGTTACTTAGGGATGTTGGTTGTTCACCTTCGTACCCTTGATGTATTCTGCTGACCTTTCCACACAGAATTGCAGAATTATTCTACCTGCCAACCACCCTGTCCCGCATTCAGCCATCTCCTGCCATCTTGCAGGTAGTGGAAGTTTTTTCCAGAAAAGGGCTATGTAGGCTAAGCTTGTGGAGACACAGGGGCTAAATCTTTCTTTCTTTCTTTCTTTCGACTTTTATTTAAATATTTTTAAATTCTTATTTTTATTAATTACACTTTATTCATTTTGTACCCCCCCATAGGCCCCTTCCTCCTCCCCTCCTCCTCCCCTCCCAATCCTACCTTCCCTCCCCCTGCTAAATCTTTCTTAATCACTGCTGTGATTAGCTTGATTTGCCATTGTTCTCCCTTCTTTGTGCTGGGAGTGGGGAGCTATAGGCATCCATCAGGCAAATGGGGAGAGTGGGAAACATTACCAGAAGTGTCTTCACTTGCCAGAGGTCCCTTTGTGTGCTCACTCCTGTCTGTCCTCAGGATATCCTGAGTAAGGGAAGGTGCTGACTGGGCTTATCTTTAGTCTGCAGATAAGTCAAGATTCCAGCCAGGGGTGACTTCCCTTGTTCTGCCAGACCTATCAGCACCTCTTCCTGTGGCAGGTTATACAAGGGTTGGAGCCCTAGAAGGGAATACACTGGGGTCCCCTTGTGGAGCAGAGAGAAGTGCTGGTCTGCACACACCTGTAGACTCCGCCCAGGGCTCAGTGAACAAATGACTGGGGCGAGTTGGATCTGCCATTGATAACTGGCAAGCTGTGAGTCGGATGCCCTCCCTGCCTTCCACTTGGCAGGAAGCCTGGAGCCTGGGGAGCTTTCCTGAGAGCAGCGTTCTTTTAGGACCCATGATCTGATCTTGCAGGTTACCCCATCATAGAACTGGGTTTAGGGTGTCAGCACTTTGTGAACTGGCAACACCTGTACTGTGACAGGCCAAGAGATGTTTTCATCAGATGCAATCCATGCGCTTTCTCATGCATGACAGTCACCCTCTTTCTGCCTTCCACGCTCTGTTCTTAGAGCGGAGTGATGAGTGAAACCACCCAGCAAGCTTATACTCCCTCACTGTTCCTGAGGAGCACTTCCCAGGGTGTGTGCACTAAGCAGCTCTGCCACAGCCTTTTGCCTGATGTGGTTGAAGGACAAGGGCACAGCGGACAGTAAGGACATCTTACTGGCTATATGGCCTGAGCCGATAATTTTTCTGTGCCTCAGCTTCCTCTGTTGTCAAACATTGGACACAACACCCGTTGCCTTCCCTCATTGTCTTGTGTGTTGACCTCTAACTGTATAGGCCATCATGTGGTGATTCAAAGTTGTGTGGGAGGATTTGACAGTGAGCAGCCTCTAGGTAGTTGAGGTTGGCCTCACTTGGGAGTCCAAGGCAGGCACAGCCTATTGAACCAGAGGTCAGAAGGAAAGGAAAGTAAATGGGTAGGAGAGGACCATAGGGCCAGGTACAGTGATATTTGTTGTTCTGGGAGTACCTGGAATATGAGGAAAAAGGGATTGAACTAGCTGGAACCTTTGAAACCTGTGAATCAGGAGCCTGCCTTCCTGGAACATGTGGGTCTTGGGTAGCATGAAGGTAAGAGCACCCTACACCTAGGTGAGGGCCTCTGTTCTCATGCTTAGGAGAGGATGTGAGATGTTGAAGGTGCTGAGCAAAGCCTTTCTGAGCAAGTGACCCTCAGCCCAGGTCTGAGTCAGGGCTTACTGGTTGAGTTGCAAATGCTGAAGGGTCTAGACCAGCAGTTCTCAATCTGTAGGTCTCAGTCTCTTTGTGGGTTGAATGATTATAGGGATCGTGTATCAGATATCCTGCATATCAGATATTTATGTTATGATTCATAACAATAGCGAAATCACAGTTATGAAATAGCAATGAAAATAACTTTCTGGTTGGGGGTCACAGCATGAACTATTCAAGGGTTACAGCATTAGGAAGATTGAGAACCGCTGCTCTGGACCAAGAGCCTCTTGCCTAGTCCCAGAGTCTTTGTGATAAATTAGATTAAAACAGCAACAAGAACCTGAATGAGTGAGAATTAGTGCAGTAGGTTTTGCAAAGGGCAACGAGATTCTGTTTCATAATTCCATGCTCTTCTGATTTCCTCTGAGATCTGTCAACAAGGTCTCCTGTGGATACTTCCAGATCTTTTTCCTTAGGTCTTTCCAGGTTGTTCATTGCTTTTCCTCTCTGTGTTTTTGAGTTCATGTTGCCCAGATTGTCCTAAACTCCTGGTTGGGACTCTGGGCCATGCTTTGCTTTTCATTCTCACTCATTTTTGTTTTTTCCTTTTTAAAAATTTTGGAAAGGGTCCTGGAGAGATGGCTCAGAGGTTAAGAACACTGGCTGTTCTTCCAAAGGTCCTGAGTTCAAATTCCAGCAACCACATCATGGCTCATAACCATCTACAGTGAGATCTGGTGCCCTCTTCTGGTGCGTAGGCATTCATGCAGGCAGAATACTGTATAAATAATAAGTAAATCTTAAAAAACAATTTTTGGGGGGGGGGAAAGTATTTTTTTCTGAGACATTTTTCTCATACCTATGATAAAAGCCTCCCTCTTAACAGTGGAGCAGTCATGTTCTCAGTTTAGTGTGGGTGCGTGTGTGTGTGTGTGTGTGTGTTGGGGAGGACATAAGGAGGGAAAGCCCCTGGTCTTGTGCATGCCAGGCAAACAGATCCCCACTGAACTACCTCTGCAGCCCAACAGATAACCTCTAATAATTGCTGGCTACTTGTCTTCTTGTTCTTAGTAAGTTTTTGTTTTTGTCGTCGTCGTTTCCTTTTTCCAAGACAGGGTTTCTCTTTGTAGCCTTGGCTGTCCTGGAACTCACTCTGTAGACCAGGTTGGCCTAGAACTTACAGAGACTCACCTGCCTCTGCCCCCAGTGCTGTGATTAAAGGTGTATACCATTGCCACCTAGCTTCCTTATTCTTAATAGTTTTATTGGGAAATCCCCCACATGCCAGGATGTCAGTTCCTAAATGTAGTTGATGGTTTCTAGTATATTCAGTTGTATGGCCATCACCAATATCTTATTCCAGGTAGAACTTGGGTAATCCTGGGATGTTATAGTCACTGCCGTACAGACATTTTTCCATATTTTAGCTCTTTTGAAGATTGTTTTCTACATAATATGTTATTCGTAGAAGAGTGGCAGTATAAATAAAGCAAACTGTCTATCTTACTATCTTTTACTTTCTGAAGTTAGTGTGGCACAGAACTATCCATCCTAAGTCTTTGGAGGCTTCAGTACAGGATCTGTTGGACTGAAAAAATTGTGGAAGGAAATACAGCAAGAGTCAGGGTTTGTTCAGGAAGCAGGTGGATGATAGAGGCTACAGTTTGATGGATGTGGCCAGAAGAAGCCTTGCCCATGAGTAACAGGTGGAAGATGAAGACAGAGCTCATGGAGAAGAACTCACCAGGAACAGCAGGTACAAAGATCCTGTACAACATACAGGATCATACAGCCCAAGAGGTGGGCTATGTGTGTTGTAGAGAAGAGCGTGGGACTTGCCCTGGTGTGATGGTTAAAAACCATTGGAGGTTCCAGGATGTGGGAAGGACTGCCTATGAGGCACAAAGTCACTGATGGCCTTGATCAGGGTAATGACCACAGAAATATCTTAGGCCTATGTGGAGCTTGTGGATCATGCCTCCAGGGGAATTGGTGTGGGACTAGTGAGAAGGAGCATTTTCAAACCCAGGAGGTCTCAGATTTGAGATTTAAAATCTCATTCTGAGAGCAAAGGTGTGGGACGAAGCTCTCTCCTTGTTTCTGTGCTTGCCTCAGGAGCATGTGACACAACCCCAAGGTGGCTACAGGTGGTCAGTCACATGAGCTTGTTATCTGTTATCTTTCCCTATGGCAGTAGAGCTTTGCCAGCATCCTGTGTCCCAGCCAATGAGACACATACATCCTCAGAATCCCTCCCCACTGCCCAAGGTTTATGACTCCCTGTTTCACAGGAAATAAAGCTGGAGAACATCAGCTACTTCACTGAGGGCCATCTGAGACTGACTGTTTATTCTGAGCTATAGCACTGGGGAAGGAAGGGCTCTCTTTTTCCCAAGGGATTCATCACTGGGTCCCTCTGAAGCAGCTGCCAACCAGGCAGTCACAGCAGAACAGCAGCAGTCATTGCTAGCTGCAGGAGTGCTAGAACTTGCCCTCAGTGTTGACCAGCAGCTGTTTTGGGAACAGCCACCCAATTGGTCTGAGTCAGGCAGGACCCTCATTGCCACCTGGCTGGCATTGCAACCTGACTCGGTCTCAGAACCCTGAGCTCCCCACTGCCGCCTGGCCTAGTGCCAGCAGCCCAGCTAAAAGAATAGTAACACTGCTGAGAAAAATCTCCTTTTCCCATACCCCTGGCTGGACCAGAGATCTGTGAAACAACTCTCCTTCTGCACTCACTTCATCCTTTTCTGCCCAGATAAAGAAGGTGCTTGGACCTTCCTGCGAAATGTGTGCTTCTGGCTCAGTGCCCCAGAACCACAGGAGTGCCAAGGTTATGTGTAGGGAGAATCTGTCATTCCTGCCAAGAGTTTAACAGCTGGGCTGGAGAGATGGCACAGTGCCTAAGAGAATGTAATAATTCTGGGCAGTAGTGACAGATGCCTTTAATGCCAGCTCCCAGCACTCGAGAGGCAGAGGGAGGTGGATCTCTGTGAGTTTGAGGCCAGCCTGGTCTACAGAATGAGCTTCAAGAAACTCTTGAAAAACCCATGCCTGGCTGGGTGTGGTTGTACATGCCTGTAATCCCAGCATTCCGGGAGGCAGAGGTCTCGAAAAACCAAGCTGGGGGGGTGGGTGGAGAAAAGGAAAGAAAAAAAGGAAAAACCCCCGTGCCTGGCAATCTCAACGATTTTTTTGAGGGGGGTGGTGATAGGGTTTCTCTGTGTAGCCTTGGCTGTCCTGGACTCACTTTGTAGACCAGGCTGGCCTTGAACTCACAGCGATCCACCTGCCTCTGCCTCCTGAGTGCTGGGATTATAGATGTACACCAACTCACCTGGCTAGTCTGAGAGATTCTTAAGCCACCTTATGGTTGTAGGGAATTGAACTCAGGTCGTCTGGAAGAGCAGACAGTGTTCTTAACCTCTGAGCCATCTCTCCATCCCCTGAGGGATTCTTAAGACTGTTAAACACAATTGTTGGAAGTCAGCCAGGTCTCGAGATCGAGTTCTCGTACAGCCAGAGCTACACAAAGAAACCCTGTCTTGAAAAACAGAAGCAAAAGAAAAGTAAAAGAATATGTCTTTTCAATATAGATCGTAACACAAGAGTTTAACAGCTTACGAGAATGCTCAGGATTATAGGAGCTATCTAGAGGTGCTTCTGCCCTGGATCTCTTGCAGGCTACCCTGGAGTTGAGGGCTGGCTGGTACATGTCCTGAACATTTAGTGGATTCCCCACTCCTTACTACAGGATCTTTCCACGGGCTGTCTGCTTGAATTGCTCATTGTACCATCTGCCCTGCCAGTCTTGGAAATCATACTCTACCACTTCCACAAGAGCTCCTGGCTATGTGCGCAACCCTTTCTGTCTCCCCTGGGGTTCTACTGGAGGTGAGGGCCTTGAGGCCATCTTGGAGGCTGGCTCCTGCACCAGTTTTAGAGTCTGGCTTCACAATGTGGTTGTATCTTAACGGACCTCTGGAGGAGGCTGGGGTAGGGTTCTCCCAGCCAGGTACCTGTCTCTTGCCTGGGGCTGTGGGGCATCCCAGCTTCTGTGTTCATTGTGCCTTCCCTCCAGACCTAGGCTCCCGCTGCTGTGGAGTGTGCTCTAAATGGATAAGTACTCCAGGGGTACGTAGGGTCACGTGTGGTGTCAGTGGGCTTTTCTTACATCCAGTGCCTGTTGCACTGCTTGCTGCCCAGCTAGTGCAGTGCCAGCCCGTCAGAGGGATACTAGCACAGGTGAGTTTCCTAGCAGCCATTCATTTGATGTACTGTGTATGTGAGGCAGGCTAGGCTGTTTTGCAGTGGCTGGTCTGCTCCTTTTTTCAGACTCACTATTAGACGAAAAGAGGTCAACCAGGATTGAAGCTAAGGCTCAGACATGGTCAGAAACCACCTGTGCCTTGAGGTCGTCTTCCCATAAGTGCTTTCATGGGAGCAGGGGCATGTGTGTTTCCAGGTGATTTGGGAAGAAGCCCTTATACTTGTCTTTGTCGCAGTCATTCTCTTTATTGTTACATGTTCACTGTAAAGACCCATTGCAGAACAGAAAGCCAGGGCTTTTGGTCATTCTTTTGTACTTTACGTAGCTTTCTCTGGTAGCCTTTTGGACATGTCTTTTGAGATCATTCTGTTCTCACAGCTTATGTTGTGTGTCTCTCCAAAGAGGATTCAGGAGCACATACAGCATGCTCTTCCGACCTTACTAGCACATATAATTCTACATATGTGTAAGTCCTTCTACTCCATGTCAGTGTATGCAGGTCTTTGTAGAGCACTGGGAGGCAGTCCATTAAACTAGTTGTCACATTGTTCTTTTTGTTTGACCACCGTTGACTTGTACACATGATGGGTTAGCATCAGAGCTGAGATTAGGCCCTGCCTGTTGCTCCTGTAGTCAGGGATAGCCTCTTGGTTTGGGGCTCCTAGCCTGGGTAAGAGCTGTCTGGCATGATTTACTGGGCCCAGACCTTGTCTGTTCCTACCATCACTGGGGTTGTAATTCTCAGGAAAGTCACAGATCCATGTTGAGTGTTCCTGGTTCCTGGAGAGGCTCAGGATTTCCACTGGGGCCATAAAAGAACTCTCATGGGCTTAGGGACCCAGAAGTTCTGATGTTAACAAAGCCAAGGGATGTGCAGTTTCAACAGCCCTAACACCTAGGCTTTTGCTTAGGTCCTCTGTGCTGGAAAGGTGGTGGGCCTCAGGTTGGGATGTTTGGGAAAGGCCTAGCGTCTGGTCCTCTTCAGGGGTATTTGTGCTCAATTCTTTCAACATCTGAAGCCTTTCATCTTTTTTTCTCAGAGGAGAAATTCAAGTTCAGTAGTTTCAGATAAAAAATGAATATATCATCTTTATTATGTGTATGAGTGTTTTCCTATATGTATATATACTACATGCATTCCTGGTGCACACAGAAGCCAGAAGAGGGCATTGGACTCCCTGCGTCTGGAGTTAGGGATGGTGTTAAGCAGCATGTGTTCTTAACCATTGAGCCATGTTCTCTACCCTACATGTTTCATGTTTAAAGTTCTCTGGGTCCAGGTGGAAACCACTTATAATTTTAGTACCTGTGAGAAAGAGTCCACATCAATGTCAATTTTTAAACTTTGATCATTGGTGGTATTAAAACATGGGATGGGGCTTAGATTTGGAAGATGGGGTATAGACAGTGTGGGGTCAAGAATTGTGTGGGGACTTAGCCATGACAAATGACCTCCAGCCGTCAACTGCTGTGTGTTCTGGATGCCAGGACTCAGGAATCAATATCTTGGTGAGCTGTGCTCCCAATGAAGGCTTTAAGGAGAATCCTTTCTTGTCCTCTATTAGGCTCCAAGTCCTGGGCACTTCTGATCTGGTTGCTGCTTCTTCCTTCTAGTCTCTGCCTGTATTTTTACTCACTTTCTTTCCTCTGTGCACACGTGTATCCAGACCTCTCTGTTTTATGCATGTGTCATCACTGGGTTAAAGTTTCCTTAGTCCACTTGGATTTAATCTTGACTAATAACACCAACAAAGACCCTTCCTATTTCCAAACAAGGGTACAGGGTTCATCTTGGACACATCTTTGGTTGTTAAGGCCTTGGCTTACTTGACTCCTAAGGGCAGTGACATTCAGATCCAGAGCTGCCTGTCATCTGAGACCAGGGAGAGGCAGGTTGTAGAGGTCAATGGTGTGCAAAAGGCTGGTGGAGGGCAGAACCAGAACAACATGAGCCACTCAGAACAAAGCCCTTGAGGGCTTCTGGCTGAGTCCACAGAACTATGCTAAACATCATGTTCTATGAACAAACATGTTTCCTTTTTTAAGCAGGAAACTACTTTGCTTCGCACTTTTTCATGGGAGGAGAGAAATTTGACACCCCCCATCCTGAAGGCTACCTCTTTGGAGAGAACATGGATCTGAACTTCCTGGGCAGTCGCCCAGTCCAGGTGGGTCTCCTCAGGACTGGCACTTGTGGCTGGTGTGAGTAGAGGGAAGACTGACTCAGTTGTGTCTGTCCAGCTGTGAGGATTAGCAGGTGCCAAGTTACCCCAGATGGGGCAGAACACCCAGCAGCTGAGCAGAGCTAGAAGTGGGCATGTGACTTGGAATGTATCCTGGCACTGCCTCTGAGAGACCAGATAATCAGGGTTGGGTCACTGAGGGACAGAATGGCCATTATTGAGCTGATGCATCCAGGCTGCACAAAGTTAGAGATTTCATTCTAGGCCTTTTGTGTGAACAGAAAGAACACCATAGTCTGTGGAATAGTGGGGAAGAGCCATGCTCTCCCTGGGAATGTTAGTGCCTAGAAGACTTCACTAAATGCCAGAGATACACATTTAAGCACACTGTCCTTCAATATACCTTTGGCAACTGGTGTATTTCTAGGGCTGGAAACTTAATTCGGACTGTTCCCCATTTCTCAGATGGTAAGAATCATAAAGAAGAAAATATTAGATGGGTTGTTGAGGTGGGCAGAACAAAGAAGTGATAGGGAAGGGGTTACACTGCAGAGCTCATGGCTGAGCTGAGTTGTGCTAGATGGGAGTGGTCTATCACAGGCCACCAACAGTTAGTGTCTGCAGGCCAGTTGGAGGGCAGTGACTGTGAGAGGGTGTATTAGTCAGGATTCTTTAGAGCAACAGAATGTATAGAATGAATATATGATATATGTAATGTATATTATATATAGAAAGGGGAATTATTAGAATGACTTACAGGCTGCCATCCAGCTAATCCAACAATATTAATGGAAGTTCAAGAGTCCCCTAGTTGCTCAGTCCCCAAGTCTGTATGTCTCATCTGGTCTTCAGTATACACTGGAATCCCGAAGAAGTAGGCTGTCATGCCAGAGGGCTTACCTCTTGTCTTATGGCTATTGCTGTGATGAGATACCGAGAACAAAAACAACTTGAAGAGGAAAGGGTTTATTTGGCTTACATATCCTAAGTCACAGTCTGTTGAGGGAAGCCAAGGCAGGAACTGAAACGGGGCAGAACTTGCAGGCAGGAGCATGCAGAGGCCATGGAGGAGTGCTGCTTACTGGCTTGCTCCACATGCTTACTTCCTCTCTCTCTTTTAACCTTGGACTTTTTTTTTAATCCCTATATATTATTATGTCCCAGCTGCAGTTCCCACCCATCCCTCTTTCCCCAGTTCCTGCCCACTCAATCCACTCTCTCCCCCTAATCCATTCCTCCTCCCTTTTCCTTCAGAAAAGCTCAGCCCTCCCACAGGTATCAACCAAACATGGCATACCAGGTTGCAGTAAGTCGAGGCACCTCCTCTCATATTAAGGCTGGAAGGAGCAACCCAGTAGGAGGAAAAGGGTCCCAAAAGCATCATCCCGCTTTTTTATAGAATCTAGCCCACAGTGGCCTGGACACTCCCACATCATTACTAATTATGAAAATGCCCTACAAACTTGCCTACAGTCCGGTCTTATGGAGGCACTTTCTCAATTGAGGCTTCCTCCTGTCTGATGAAAATTTACATAAAACTAGATAGCACATCTCCTATGTGTTAGAATCAAGGTGGTCCAACAGACTTTTCAGTAAGCCCTCAGGAGGTGAGGGAGGCTCAGCCTAGGGCAAGAGAAGCATTGGGATGGGTTGTGGAAATGTGTGAGGATAGACCAGGTCAGGTAAGGTGAGCAGGAGAAGCAGAGGTTTCCTATGGGAAATATTGAAAAAAGCACAGTAGCTCCTGGGTGTGTAAGAGCAAGGAAGACAGAGCAGGAGACAGAGGAGAGGTGGGCATTGCCAAGGGGGCTAGGTCTGGGTGTGAGGCCTAGGAAGAGGGTGTAGTAGGAAAGAACAGGAGCCAGGGAGGAGACCCCGAGCAGAGTGTTTAAATGATGGCAGGACAGGAGGCCTCTAAGCTCCGCTCTCCAGCATTAAACATGGCTGCATCCTGAACGCCCTTCAGGCCTCCAGACCAGAAGCTTCTAGGTAGTATTAGTCACAGAGCAGGTAGCTAACACAAAGTTGTGATCTGGTGTGTACCCTGCAGGCCAGGGGCTTGGACAAGTACAGTCCTCCCCTACCTGGGAACCAGCTTGGGATTTTTTTTTCTTCCACATTTTTCCCCCTCAGCTTCCAGAGTCTTAACTTTGAAGAGTCTTCTGTGAATCTTTTGAATTTTTAAAAAGGATTATTATTTACTTTGTGTGTATGAGAGAGCATGTGAGAGTATATAGTGCATGCAGTACCTGTGGACACCAGAAGAAGGCATCACATCTCGGGAACTGGAGATACAGGTGGTTGTGAGCTGCCATGTAGGTGCTGAGAGTGGCGCCTAGACCTTCTAGAAAAGTGACCAAGTCCAGATCTTTTATTTTTACTTCATGGTAAGACAGTTGGGGATCCGTTTGAGTTGTGATAGAGAACATGCGCAATCAGTGTGTGCTGCCCACCTTACTCTCTCCGGTGATGGTGTCCTTTCCAGCTCCAGCACGCTGTTGCTGACAGAAGACATTGACACACAGCTATGGTTTCATGTCACCAATGTATGTGTTTTTTATATAGGGCCATAATTATAACAAGTACACGTATATATGTCTTGTCTTCCCAAATACTTGATGGTGTAGTACACAAATTGATGGTGTAGTATTGTAAATCCTCGTGGGCAGCATTGAGTTGTGACCTGTCATAGGCGAATGTCCTAAGAGCCCAACCATAGCCACTTCTGGGTATCCTGCATAGAGCTGAGGACTGTGGCTAAATGACCAAGTCTCTCAGCCAGTCTAAGCCCACATCCTGGCCAAGTGGCCAGAGTCTCCTTTTAGTAAATGAATAAATAGTATGTCCAATATTAGTTCAGCCCCTTTCAAGGGGACCAGAGCACAAGAATGGCTTTTGGGAACTCCCTTGACTTCTGCCTCCTGTTCTCTGCTACTTAGAGAATCGTTTGTGTTCACTTGTATTCTTCTCTCCTAGTTTCCCTATGTCACCCCTGCCCCCCATGAGCCAGTGAAGACACTGAGGAGCCTGGTAAACATCCGCAAAGACTCCCTGCGGCTTGTGAGGTAACTCCCTTAGTGCTCCCTCCTGCAGAGGCTCTGCTTTGGTCCTTGGGAAGAGGGCAGGGATATTGAGAGGGCCCAGCCTCTGTTCTCCTCTGCATTCACACTCTGTAACAGGACCGTGAGCAGTTGTGCCTGTGTAGAAAGCACTGGTTACTGGGTGCCACCGCGTCAGAATCATGAGGCCAGGGAATAATCTCAAGTTTATTCGTGCTTGGGGAGTCAGTCTGGTTGTCAATACCATACTAAACCGCTTTAAACCTAAGACATCTACACCAAGTACACTTGTCCCTTGTTTCTGGGGACAGGAAGAAAGGGAGCAGACTGTGGTTTATGGGCCTGGTTGTGCCACAGGGAACAGGCCTTTCTCCACCTTTGCTAGCAAAGTAGACAAGCCTAAGCAGCCAACTTTATGCCCACAGCTGTGTGGGCAGGCTAGTTCTTGGGGTTATGGCTCCTGACCTGCCATCTTCTACCCACTTTTGGTAGGTACAAAGACGATGCCGACAGCCCCACAGAGGATGGTGAGAAGCCCCGTGTGCTCTACAGTCTGGAATTCACCTTTGATGCCGATGCCCGAGTTGCTATCACCATTTATTGCCAGGCAGTGGAGGAGTTCTTAAACGGCATGGCAGTGTGAGTCCCTGGGCACAGCACTGTGGACTTCCTGCAGGCTGTGCAGGGTCCTGTGGGCTTCATCATCAGTTCACTCTGCAGCCGTTCCCCTTCCTGGAAGGTGTTGGGCTGAAAGTCCAGGCCACTGTCAGCTCCCTCCAGAAGCTTCCATAGACTCACCTCCTTTGGATGCAGACACTCAGCACCCAGAAAACGCCAAGAGATTAGGGACTCTATGCCAGGATCTTGGTGTAGAGACACTGTGTGTGTGTGTGAGTGTGTGAGTTATATACATATGTGTGTGTATTTATATTTATATTACAATTATAAAATTGGACTTGGAGATTTTCTTTAAAATATGAGTTTGGAGCCTACAACCACAGCATGACCTTGGCAGGGCTGCTTCATCAGGAAAGCCAGTTCTGTCCGGAGTGGCTTCACAGATGGGCAAAAGCATGTCCTTCTGACGTGGAGAAGACCTTAGAGAAGGCTGAGATCTGGAATTGGGAGTGAGGAGGACTGAGAACAGTGGTTCTGAGTGTTTTCCAGCTCTGTGCTTACTGATATAGTCAGAGCATGTAACTGCTTATACTTCATTTTCTCAGCTGGGAATGAGGGCTGGGGGCTTCAGCTCTTATGGATAGTGTCCTTTATGTATGGGTCAGCTCCCCATACATAAGGGGGCATAGTAGCTGCTCATAGCCAGCTTCTGTTGAGAAAACTCAAGGATCCCTCTAGGACTCAGGCTCCTGGCAACCAGCAGATTCCTCCCTGAGTGGTAGGACAAATTAGGAAGCTAATGCTGTTTCCACACTTGGTTTCACACCAGGTTCCACTGTGGCCTGAACAGTGTCACTTAGTACTTCAGTGTGTGGTGATTGTTAACAAGGAGTGGCCAGAGTGGCCAGCACAAGCCCGTGGGTGAGCTACCAACCTGCTATGGCCTGAGGTAGGATGACCTTGTGGGGTGATATGCTCCCTGGGCCTCCAGAGTGATGGCAGCTGAGAAGAGGAGCTCCTGTTTCTGAGCTGTCCTTGGGCACATCTGCTTTGGAGCTGCCCCAGAGGAAGTGAGGGCCTCAGTCCAATGGGCATCCACCCCAGCCCATCCAGATAGCTGTTCTCTGTTGTGTCCTGTGAGATATGTAAGAGCAGGGTCCTAGCCAGTTGTGGTGGTTCACGCCTTTAATCCCAGCACTCAGGAGGCAGAGGCAGGTGGATGGCTGAAAGTTTGAGGCCAGCCTGGTCTACAAAGCGAGTCCAGCACAGCCAGGGCTACACAGAGAAATCCTGTCTCGAAAAAAAAACAACACAACAACAACAAAAACCCAGGTTCTTGTTGCCACCAGATGGACTAGATAGATGGCCAGTTAGACATGCCAGAGATCTGGTCCTGGTAGACCTTTTCTTGAGACATGCATGAGGCTTGTTTGCTTTCCAATTTGTTGGCTTGCATGACATCAGCAACAAATCACCAAAGACACAGAAACAGAAGGCTCCAGGCTTTAGAGGCTGGGCTTGGGACCCTAAACCCAGCCACCTGGAATACCCTGTCCTGAGTGGCAGGGCAGGCAGTCCCATTCCTTCCCTGGCCCCTTAACTTTCTGTCAAGAAAGTTGAAGCAGTGTGGTTCTAGAGTCCCGCAGCTTATAACTGAAAGCCACGCCGCTGAGATTCCTGTCCTGGTCTGGTCTTTTCACTACATTCAGGCTGGGCCTCCCTCTGGGGCTCCCTCTCACACTGGCACTGACAGTAAGAACAGCAAGAACAGTGTGGCCTTTGTCCTAGAGACCCAGAGAAGCCCTGGACAGTAAGTATGGGTGGGTGGGGGTGGGAAGAGTGAGTGTCATGGCTTGTATTCATGAATGGGAGAGACTGGCTCAGCTCTTGTTTTCTAATAGTCAGCCTTCGGTATGAGATGAGCTTCTGCATAAGGGAAGGGGCGGCCCTTGCAGTATTGTGGGGACTAGTAAGACAGGAAGCTAGTGTCTGAGTCACTAGAGCAAAGCTGCCATGGAACAGCATTGTGGCTCAGGGAACGTGACACTCATGAGGGTAGCAGGTCGTTTCAGAACGTGGCTCATGTTGAAGCAAAGGCCTCACACTGTGTGGCCATGCCTGTGTGACTCTTACTGAGCAGTGCCTGGCTGGGGCTCAGAAGCAGGCAGCTGGGATATAGCACAGGGACAGAGACCACTGCACTGTGATCATTCAGGAAATCAAATGCACCAGATACCTAACAGGCATGTTCTTCCCATCCAGAGGGCAGCAGAGATAGTGGGCTGGCATGGCTTCTGGAAGAAATGGTCACTTGGAATGACTGGGCAGCCTCGCGGTTAGCAGAGCTGGCAGTGGGAGGCTCTTGTAAGAGCAGGGGCCACGTGGCCAATCAGGCTGCTTCCTATTCCCATTTGGGATGGCTGGGGCTCTCCATCCCTATAAAACAAGTGGCTGCCAGTTGAGCTGGCCATCAGAAGAGTCACAGAGGAGGGGGCCTGGGCGCAGAGATGCATGGTTCCACAAGAGTCAGCTGGCTGTCTTGCTGTCCTCAGGTACAACTGTAAGAACCCTTCTCTACAGTCTGAGACCGTCCACTACAAGAGAGGCGTTAGCCAGCAGTTCTCCCTGCCTTCTTTCAAGATTGACTTCTCCGAGTGGAAGGATGATGAGGTAACCCCGGGGGAGCCCCTACTTTTTCTTGAGTTTTTTGTTTTTTTTTTTGTTTGTTTTTGTCTGTGCTCTCTGTTTTCTGGCTGGGAATGGTCAGGTCTTTGTCTTGGGTCAGATACGCAGAGGTTTAAGGAGTAAGGTGCGGGTAAGGCGTAGTTGCTTGAAAGTGGTAGTCTTGGAGGCTGTGGTGCTGGGCTCTAGAAAGGTGCGAAGATAGAGGCTCCCCATTGTCATTGTCCCCAGACGGCAGCTACTGGCTCTTACTATCACCTGCATCTGCCAAGTGCTGGAATTAAAGGTGTGCTTTCCACCCAGCCTTTTTGTTTTGCTTTGTTTTGTTTTGAGACAGGGTCTCTCTGTGTAGCCTTGGCTTCCTATTCTGAATCACACAGCTCAGCTTTGCATGTCACAGGCTTTCCTCACAGGCCTCTTGTGGGTTGCAGCTTGAGTAGTCTTTCTGCTAGTTTTCCCTCTTCCCTCACCCCTCTGCCCTTGGTGTCTACTTAGTTCTGTCAGAGACTTTCTTCTCTGTCCTTATTTCTCAGCATCCATTTGCAGAGATCCTTGCTTGTGAGACCCTGTGTGATGAGAAACCCCAGGGCTCTTACTTTGGCTCTTCCAAATATAAGACCCTGGGCATAACTCATGCTGGTGGCCAGCTGCCTGGGCTCCTTCTGCTCCCAGCAGCCTCTTTTCCCTATGAGGGTCTCTCTTGTTCTCTCTTAAAACAAACAGGATTCAGGGATGGAATAGTGGTGCCATCCACTGGCCACTCTTGGAAAGGACCCAGATTTGATTTCTAGCACCCACATGGCAGTTCACAATAGTCTATAATTCTAGTTCCTCTTCCTGTCTTCCTTGGGGACCAGGTACCCAAGTGGTACACAGACATACATGCAGGTCAAACACCCATGCACATAAAATTTGAAAATAAAAACAAAACAAGCCTTGTCCTCGGGCTCCCTCTGTTGGTGAATTGTGTCCTCTTTGCTTGTCACTCACTTGGTCCTGTATGTGTGGTGGTGTATGGCTGTGTGCACATATTGTGAGCGGGGGGGGGGGGGGGGGA
>CM053757.1:16397213-16687459 GCA_028658305.1 Pachyuromys duprasi | reverse complement strand
GACCCAATGCACTCAGGCTTGCCTCCCTATCAGCTTCCAGAAGTCAGAAGTAGAACTCAATGTAGTAGTGACCTCATTTGAAAACACGAAACTAAGCCAGGCATGGTGGTACATGCCTGTAATTCCAGCACTTGGGAGGCAGAGGCCAGCCTGGTAACAAAGCTCCAGGACATCCAGGGCTACATAGAGAAATCCTGTCTCAAAAAACCAAAAAAAGAAAAACCAAACTTAAGGCTCAGTGTGATAGGACTAAAAATTCAGTGCCCAGCTCTGTTCTTACTACTTACTCCATGAGGAACAGTGTTTCTGATGAAGATAGACAGGCCTTGCAGTCCTGTGTTCCAGGCTGGTTTAGCCTGACCTTGAGGAAGAAGGGAGCCCTATGCTCTGCTGTGAGATGTGCTTCTGGCCAGTGAGTCTCCATTCACAATCAAACACCCAGCCATCTGCTTGGGGTCCTATGGCACAGTCCAGAAGCAGCTCTACCATGAGCCAGTGGGTCTGGTCTACTTGTGAGGCAGAGGGCACTGTCCTTTGTCCCAGGGAACAGGGCCTAGGCTGCGGATACTGTTGCCGGCCCTTTTTCTAGTTGTTTCATGTTTGGTTTTCTTGTAGTTGTGCTGTGATTGCACACATGCCACACAGCTTACTCATTCTCAGGATTCAGTGGTTTTTAGTATGGTCACAGAATTCACAAGATTTGTTTTGTTTTGTTTTGTTTTGTTTTGTTTTGTTTTGTTTTGTTTTGTTGAGGCAGGGTTTCTTTATATAACATTCTTGGCTGTTCTGGAACTCACTCTGTAGACCAAGCTGGCCTCAAACTCAGAGATCCACCTGCCTCTGCCTCTCTGCCTCTCTGTGTCTCTGCCATACTGGGATTAAAGGCGTATGCCACCACCACCCAGCTTGTTTTTTGTTTTTGAGGCAGGGTCTAAGTGTGTATGTAGACCAGATTAACCTTGAACTCAAAGAGATCCACTTGCCTAGGACTCTGCCATTGTTTGTGACAGTCCCTCGTTCACTGATGTCCACCCTTCTGCCTTTGTCTCCTGAGTGATTGAAATCAGAGCTATGCACCACCATACTCGGCCCCCAAATCGTTCTTTCAGTAACTCTTTAGTGAGAATAATGGAAATGTACAGTTTTCCTGAGATACCAAGAGGATTTCAAAGACTGGGGTAGGCTGGATTTTGTCTTTTACAGCTTCTGAGGGCAGCCTAGGGACAGGAAGAAATAGATGCTGAGAGTGTTTGCAGGGAGTGGCCCACAGGTGTGGATCAGCTGAATTCCAGAGTACTGCTCTACTAACAGGGAGCAGGATGAGAGCCAGGGTTTCAGGGCAGTAAGTCTTCATGAGGAGATGGGGACTCATTCCATCTGAGGCTGCTAAAGTAGGAGTGAGGAGGGTAGAACAAGATCTGGGAGGAAGGGCAGCTGCTGGCGTGAGAAGGGGACAGATGAACTAAGTGGTCTCTTTCACTCATAGTCACTCTCATTCCATCTGTGGTAGGGCATAAGCTAGATGCTTTTCATCAAACAATTACATAATTAAACTTAACCCAAGACTTGAATATGTCCCCAGGAGACTGGATGACAGAGGCTAAGGAGATACATGACAGCACTGTTCACAGTGCTCACAATGCAGAAACTGCCCATGGATCTCCAACTGGTAAATAGACAAGTGCAGAGTGGCTCCCCCACCCCCTAGAATAACTATGAAACCATAAAAAGGAACAGAATTGTGGCTGAGCTTGGAAAGCATGCTAAATGAAAAGAGCTAGGTATGAAAAGATAGATGCAAGCTAGGGCATGGTGGCACACGCCTTTAATCCTAGCGCTTGGGAGGCAGAGGCAGGCTGATAGCTGTGAGTTGAATCCAGGATAGCCAGGGCTATACAGAGAAACCTTGTCTTGAAAAACAAAACAACAAAAAAGGCACTGTGATCCACTGTAGGAATTGTCCAGAGTGGGCACACCATAGCTATGAAAACAGTCAAGTAGGTATCAAGGACTGAGGAGGGAATGGGGACTTTCTACCTCATGCAAGTGGTATTTCTGTTTGGAGAGCCAGTCAGAAGCTCTACAGCTATACGTGGCCTATGTGGCTTAGCGGCACCAAGTGTACTTAGTTCTATCTGTCTGCTCCAGCTCAGGCTAAGCAACTCATGCCTGATGTCTGTGGACCTGACCATTTTTGCCTTTCCTCAGCTGAACTTTGACTTGGACCGAGGTGTGTTTCCAGTAGTCATCCAGGCTGTGGTTGATGAAGGAGATGGTAAGCATTGTTGGTCTTTCCTCATCTTCCTTTGCAAATATATAGGGCTTATTGGGGAGGAAGTGGCTTCCTTCTCCCTGGGACATCAGAAAGCCTCCTCTTGAAACATAGGCTATGTATCACAGCCCACACACAGGCTCATGACCATGGCATTGCCATGTGGAAAGAGGAGGGTCAGATGAGGACAAGGACAGGAATGGACTCTGGGCTCTACTGGTTGAGGCATCTAGAAATCCTGCTGGCAGGGAAAGGGTAAGAGTTCTAGCTATGGCCTCACTTTGGCTCTCCTCTCTTGTCTCTCATTGCTTCAGTTGTGGAAGTGGCTGGCCATGCTCATGTGCTCTTGGCTGCCTTTGAGAAGGTAAGTGCCGTCCTGGCCACCACCCTGTAACCTGAGAGCTGGGTCAAGGTATCCTGAGGGTGGAGGTCAAGGCTTGGTGCAGGGGCTAAATGACAGATTCTTAGTTCCCGAGATACTGGTCCTGAGGCTGAGCATCCTCTTGGGGTTTTTGAAGAGTATTTGGAGTGGTCAAGAAGAATGCTCTAGACTGAGGCCAGCCCATAGGACCCTCAAGAACCTGCCACCCCAGGCCAGAATGCTGCATGGAGACCTCTGCCAAAGACTAACTTTCCCTCCTCCAGCTACCACCCTTTCCCAGCAGGTTCAGGATCCCCAGGTGCCACCAGGCACTGGTCACAGCCTTACCTGGTATGCATATCTACCTCAGTTACCATCTGCTCTTTTTTTCCCTCTCCTGCTGGCTGCAGCTTGAAGTCCAGATAGGCTAGACAAGCTTCCATCCCTTACCTCTCTGAACAATTGTGTCCTGTTACTATTTCCCAGGGCAGAAGTGGCCTTTAACTTTTCATCTCAGAGGTGGCACAGCTCCTAGTTTGTAACATAGATGTTTTCATATATATATATGCGCGCCTGGGTTTTCAATCCATATATATGGGGTTGCGCTAGTAGATGGCAGACCCTCACTCACCCCACCATTATTCACTGAGGATATATACATACACATATTGTCATGTGCCAGAGGTTTGGATGTTACATGCCTCCTTGATAATGCCTTCAGAGACTTCACCCTACCTCAGGCCCTTTGCCATTTCTCAGCACTACAGCTAAAACATAGCATCAGGCTGGAGCCTAGGTGACAAGGACCCCAAAAGGAATGGGCTGGGATTACTTGGGGATCCCCACATCTCATTTTCTGCTGAATCATCTTGAGTCTTGATGATTTGGAGTTCTTCACCAAGGTACTCTTTCAATGCAGAGCCTGTTACCTACTGTGATCCAGGTCTCCAGACCACTTTGGGATCTACAAAGCTTTGCCGTCCTGCTCTGTAGTATGCCTAGGCATGCTCTTTTGGGTCCATAAGTGCAGGTGACATTAGTGTGCTGGCCAGAGGCCAGCCACATCTTTTGTTTTTGTTTTTGTTTTTTTGAGACAGGGTTTCTCTGTGTTCTTGGATATCCTGGAACTCTCTGTAAAACAGGCTGGCCTTGAACTCAACAGAGATATGCCTGCCTCTGCCTTTGCCTCTGCCTTTCCAGTGCTGGGATTAAGGGCATGTGCCACCACTGCCCAGCTGCCCAGCCATCTCTTGAGTACCCCATGTTTGGGCCTTGTTGAGAGAAGTTCTTACATCAGGATCTAGTGAGGCGAGTAGGCTGTCCCGCAGGCATTTCATTCAGTGTTTGCAATTTAGAGCTCAGTGAAAAAAAAAAAACTTTCCTTTTATTTTTTTAGCACCACATTCTAGAAATTTCCATAAGTATCCACAAACTTAACTGGCAATCCTGAGTGCTGGTCTAGGTTGGCTCAGGGTGTAATTAGTTTTATTGCAAAAATCTGAGGTCTAATACCTTAATAAACCTTTCTAACTCTGAACTCTAATACCTTAATAAACCTTTCCAACTGGATATCATTAAACACATTTGTTTTATTCCATTTTGTTCTTACATTTTTAGCTATCTGGGTGTGTGCTTGTGTGATCTTCCTGATTAAGCCATGCCCAAGATCTTTTGTGTATTCGCACTTGCTACATGAATTCTGCTTCTGGGTCCCTGGAAATGGCTTGTCAATATCAGGATGTGGCTGAGTGGCTTCAATTTGTACATGCTGGAAACCCCTGGGATAGTTGGGTTCTACGGGAATGTTTGAAAAAGCTGTTCCAGGTATTGGAGAAGGCAGGGGTGAGGCCACATATGAGGACATTGTGGCCTGGCTCGTGTCTTCCTCTTTTTTCTTATTTTCAGCCATGAGTGTAGGTTGCCCTTCACCTGGCTGGGCAAGAGTGCTGGGAGGGGCCCAGTTTGAAATTAACTGTCTTTTCCCTGCAGCATGTGGATGGCAGCTTCTCCGTGAAGCCATTAAAGCAGAAACAAATTGTAAGTGCCAGACATCATGGGCCCTTGGGTTGCTAAACACACATAATGTAAGTGTGAACACATGCCAGACCCCATGGGCTGTTGTTCTGGTTCTGAAGGAGCTGCTTGCCTGAGGCTGCCCTGTTGTGCTGTGGGGTGTTGGGGTCTGTGTTTTGTGAGCATGGGTTGCATAGTTACTTGGTTCTACAGCAATAGGTTCCTGAGTCCTCCCCAGTTTGAACTATGGTGCATGGATTGAAGTTAGGTATTTGCTGAATGAGTGGGAAACTGAAATATGGCAGCTGCCTTTTGCTTACACATTACTGGAAATAAAGCAGCAAAAGGCAAAGGCTCACTCAGCTGGGCCATGTCAGAACCTGAGAGGGAAGGAATCCCAGGTACAGGGGAGGCTGGGGTAGCTTTTCTTAGGAATCACAAGCTTTGTGATTCTACATAGGGCAGTTACTTCTGGTGGCCTACTTGCACACCCTAAGAATTTAGTAGGACTCCTAACTGGAGCCATTTGAGGTCTTCATCATGAGGCTGATTGACAGGCCAGAGCCTGTCTCCCATGGCTGTAGTGAGCAGTTCTCTTGTGTGTAGCTACCCAGATGCCAGACACCTGCTTAGAGTAACAGTGTGGGGTACTTAGTTAGCCTTTAAAGGAGGGAGAGTGAACCCAGGGTAGATTCAGACCCTGACGATACCAGGTGGGCAGAAGACTGTACTGTGGTTAGGGCACTTGTCCATCTCCTGAAAGCCAGCTGGCAGGATCCTGGCTTTCTGGAGGGATGCTGTGGTCCATGGAACTTTGGAACCAGTAACTGAGGATATTTTGGGACAGGTCAGCATGAAGACTTTGGGTCAGAAGTGATTGGTTTTGTGTCCAAGACCAGACATAGCTTTCATGTCTCCTGGAAACAATAGTTGTATAGTTTGCTGTCAGCTGCCTACAGACAGCAGCTCTGGCCCTTTTATGGGTGCAAAAATGGGTCCAAAGGACTTGCTCCCTGGCATTGGAGAGGATTGTGACCAACCTGGAGCAGGCCTTCTGGGATAAATGGATGGATGGGACCACTGGCCCTAATTTTTACTGTGTTGCTAGACAGGGCAGGGGTTCTTGCCTCTTGTTCCTGGCACCTGCCCTTCTTCAGGAAGAGGGCTTTAACAAGTCTCATGGGCTTCCCAGCCACACTTTCCCTGGGACCTGTGGTTCTGGAGGTTCTAGTGGGTGTTCTAGGTACAGAGACACCCACTAGAGGAGACTGACCAAACCCCAGCACACTTCCTGCTCTCTAGGTGGACCGGGTCAGCTACCTGCTGCAGGAGATCTACGGCATCGAGAACAAGAACAACCAGGAAACTAAGGTATGTCCTTGTGGGCAGCTACCTGGGCTCTAGGCTGGCCACATGGCCAGGTTCCCATCTGCCTTTTAGAAACCCACTCAGTGGGTGACTTGCTGAGGTTTCCCAGGCCCAGGACCCACAGAGTTGATGGGAAAGAGGGCTTTCCCTGGGAGCTCAGAACCCCAGACTCCATCATTTTCCCTTAATCTCATTTTAGCAGTTAAGCCAGTTAGACTTGTGTGTCTCTGTGACTGACTACACGAAAAACCCAAGTGAAATGAGGACAGTATTTCAGCTCAGTTTTACAAGTGTCAGTCCACCATGGCAGGAAAAGTGACAGGAAGGGCTAGGCACAAGCTACACCCCACCCCCACCCCGAGCACCTGCCTTTAGAGACCTGCTTCTTCCGGTGAGACCTCCTCCTTAGAGTTTCCAGAACCTCCCCTGACAGCTGGTTTTGGAGCCTCTATAATCCTCTTAACAGGACACTTCAGACACCCCCAAACACAGCAGAAAATAGCAGTTCACTCCGTTCCCCAGCATGTTGTTTAAATCACTAAATCTAAATCTTCCTGGCAGCTGGGGTCCAGGGTCAGCCTGTCTCTCCCTCCCATCTGGACAGGGCTGCCTTTGGGCTTTTTCCTCAGTGACTGAATCCCTGTCTCCTGGTTCCCACCTCCCCACAGACACCGAGCTCTCTAGTCTGGTAGACAGACAGACATTCCAGACAGTTGTAGAAGTTGTGGTAGCTAATGGAGAAGTTTAGCAGGGCCGGCGATGTGCAGCGGAATGTGAAATGGGAACCTGATTGTTTCTTGCATTATTTTTAAAGATATAATGATATTAATCAATTTGTTGACTATTTTGTGTGAGGGCTAGAAATTTCTCTCTTCTCTCTGTCTCTCTCTCTGTCTCTCTCTCTGTCTCTGTCTCTCTGTCTCTCTCTCTCTCTCTCTGTGTGTGTGTGTGTGTGTATGTGTATGTGTGTGTGTTTTAAAGTCAGAGGACAGTCTTCTACAGTGTTGAGTCTTGGTGGATTGAACTCAGCTTTGGTAACAAGCATGTTTACTTACTGAGCTGTCTTGGTGGTCCAGCCAGACTACCTGGTTTTAAAGCCTTTGAAAGTCAGCTTGGCATGGTAGTGCATACCTGTAATCTCAGCACTCAGAAGGCAGAGGCAGGAGGAAAGAAAGCTGCAAGTTTGAGGCCAATCTGTGAATTCCAGGTCAGCCAGAGCTAATGAACAAACAAGACTAGAAATCACATGCTATCCTCCATGTGGCATCAGGATAGCTGGAACTGGCCAGGAGCTGGGAAGGCAGGGCTGCTTGGCCAGGGTGAGCCTCCATTGCTCACTTGTGTTAATACTAAGGGTCAGATAGCATTTTTGGCTTTATGAGCCAACTGTGGTTTATTTGTTTGCTTTTCAAGACAGGGACTCACTATGTAGCGCTGGCTGTCCTGGAGCTCACTATATAGACCAGGCTGCCCTCAAGCTCAAACAGATTCCCCTACTTCTGCCTTCCAAGTGTTGGAATTAAAGATGTCCACCACTATGCCAGGTTAACCATCTGGTTTCTGTGGCAGCTACTCTGTGCTCTAGCCATAGCTCAGAAGGAGCCCCAGACAGAGGGTTAAGTGTAGCCGGGTTCCAGGAAACAAGCAGGTTTGGTTACCCAGTTCATGCTGAAGATATTTACTCACTCTTCTTCAGATCCTGGTGTGGTTTCTGAAAGCTGATATAAATGAAAATATTTCCAAGTTGGATCTGCTCAATTATTTTAGCTGAATAGACAGTCCCAGCTGTTGTAAAGACACGTATTCAGTGCTGTCCTTCCTTTCTCTGCTTCTTTATAGCATATCTAGGGTTCGGGCAGGTAAGAGTTCTCCCATCTGTGTGAGTCTGGTGCTCCCCACATGGTGATTGAGGGGCTCTGCCATGTCCCTGACACCTCCTACTCCCTTTGCCACATAGTCTCTGGGGATGGTAGCACACATAAACACAGGACTTGCTCCAGGCAGCATCAGGCCCACCATCAGGCTCCTGTGAGGCCACTGACACACAGGCCCTTGTCCCCACAGCCTTCCGATGAGGAGAACAGTGACAGCAGCAGTGAGTGTGTGGTGTGCCTGTCAGACCTGCGGGACACGCTGATCTTGCCCTGCCGCCACCTGTGCCTCTGCACTTCCTGTGCTGACACCCTGCGGTACCAAGCCAACAACTGCCCCATCTGCCGGCTGCGTGAGCATACTCAGGGTTCTATGTGTGGAAGATGCAGGAGGTTTGGGGGCTACCCATTCTAGGCAGTCTAGGGACCACCATTTCCTATTGTGTGAGAAATAGAAACTCCATGAGTTTTTCACGAAAGGTATGATGCTGGTCCTTCTGCCTCCAGGACAGGGAAAGACTTAGAAGGAAGACATAGAAGTGCTCCAAGGTAGATATGTGATAACACTTGAACCAGGCAGATTATGCTCTGAACAACATTTATTGTCAAGGTCACATAGGAACTTTTTTGAAAACCTTAAAGTGAGTCAGGTTGTCTGCCAACATCATAGACTGTAAGGAAACTCACCCAGGCTAATGGCTAGTAAAGTGCCAGAGATGGCTCCTTGGTGAAAATTTTGGCTCCTGCTCTTGACCCCACTGTCTGAAAGCAGCACGTCACGGTGGTCCCCTGAGAGTCAGGTGTGTGTCCATGTAATGTGTGAGTTAGCACTGTGGTAGTTCCTTTGGGTCATAGCACAGATAGCATATACAGACAGCGAAGACAGTTCAAGTGGGCAAGGAAGAGCATGCACTTTTGGTGAAACTAGGATTGTCAGCCCAGAACTTCTTGCGGGTACCACAGCCTGCCACTGGGCCACTGAAATTTTCCTATTGTGGTATGGCTTCAAGTTGGAATCTTCAAATGGGAGGTGGAGATGAAAGCTTTCCAAGGTATCACTGGCCTGTTATTGGTAGAAAATGGGGTTGTACTGAAAAATGCAGATGTAGATAGAAGGGCCACTGCACTGTGGCCTGCTTGGATTCCACAGCACCGCAGTGTAGGTTTATGGCATGTTTTACTTGATCCTGATTCATGCCGCTTTTGTCATAGATTCGTGGGCCTCACTGCCACTCACTGTGTCTTAGGAATGTCACCCTATTTCCTGCTAGGCCACTTTTGTAGGCAGACCTGGCACTAGGAGATGAACTTTGACCTACTTGTCCTTTCTTCTACATAACCAGTGTCCATCCCAGTTTTTTCTTTAGTAGATATCACTCCTCCCTGCTCCTGCCCTGTGCTCGGGAGAGCTCACGGGCAGAAGCCTGTCGTCTGGATCCTCTGTGGTCTCCACTGTTTGAGCCTACCGGTGTGAGTGGTGGGCACAGCTCCTGTGACTTGTAGAGGGGTCCTTGGACAGCTGTTGGCTGCTTACCTGCATACCCTTAGAAACTGGCCAGTTCTCCATCTGCCTCTGGTTTGGAAACATGTTCCTTGTTCCAGGGCACCGCGAGTGACATAGTGTCATCAGTGCTCACAGTCTGGAGTGTCTTTCCATGCCTCTAAAGATGCATCCTTGTTCACATGTCTCTCTTTCTTTCTGCCACAGCATTCCGAGCTCTCCTGCAGATTCGGGCTGTGCGGAAGAAGCCAGGGGCCCTGTCTCCCATTTCCTTCAGCCCTGTCTTGGCCCAAAGTGTGGACCATGATGAGCACTCTGTAAGAGCCTCTCCTCTTCCTTCAACTTGTCTATTAGGCAGTCACAGCCCCACAGCAGCCTGTGAGGGACCAGCTGTGCTGTGCTGACAGGAGCCTGCTGAGCAAGGGTGGACCTTCAGTGCTTGCTGCCATCTGCACTGTTGTTTTAGGCAGTGCCCTCTGAGGGGCACCTGTATGTTACTGCCTATTGGCTGCCTTCAGCCTCAGCCTGGACGCTCCCTCTACAGACTGCCTAGGTAGACCTTGCTTCAGGCAGACCAGGAAGATCATGTCAATTAAAGGCTCTAAAGAGTGAGACATAAATGAAGAGATAAGACTCATATTACCTGAGATGTGCTCAGAGACAGGGAGAGAGAGGCCTAGAAATGGGTAGGAGTCTGCAGGAGAAGCTGAGGCAGTTGGGGAGGGAGGAAGAGCTCAGTCTGGGACAAGGCCCTGTCTTGGACTCCCATGCACATCTGCCACAGGGACTAGTAGGCTTTTGAAGGGCTTGGCTCCACGTTAAGAGGAAAGAGCAATACGCCCTGTGCCCTGAACATCCAGAGTACATAGACTTCTGAAAACTAGGCCAACATTTTCTTTTGTTTTTGAGACAGGATCTCTCTGTGTAGCCCTGACTGTTCTGAAACTCATTGTAGGCCAGGCTGATCTCAAACTCAGAGATCTACCTGTCTTTGCCTCCTAAGGGCTGTGATTAAAGGTGTGTGCCATTGCATCTGTCCTTCGCCAATATTTAAAGGCCTAGAAGTATCCCATAAATGCAGATTTTTTTTTTTGCCTCTCTTTCAAAAACTGAGGCTTTTTTAAGGCCCCTGGACTAGAGTTGTAACATCCTCCTGCAGTGGGCCAGCCCCTGCCACATATACAAGGCCCCCACAACACCTCTGCCCTCCCGGATACTGTGTGGGCTTTGGTTGAAGAACCGTACACTCACCCACCGTATGCTTGCTGGTTGCAGGAGAAATAGCTCTGAGGTGGGGCTGCCCCATGAAGGAGGGGTCCTAGTGGTACAGAGGGATCCACAGGTGCTTGGCGTTGCTGGGCTTGTTGGTTGGTTTTGCCCTGGTGGTCGAGGCTCAGATGGTCCCTTTCTGTTTGTCATATTATCCTGAATGAGCCAATTGCAGAGTAGGTGTACCCTTGATCTCATCTGCCCTGGGAACCACCTGCCTTTTGCAGGGTTCTGAGTACCTAAGTGGGTGCTTATTCTCTGCCACCTGCCCTATTGAGGCCATTTCTGTGAAGTACCCAAATGAGGTCTCCAGAGAGTCATTAAGGTGATGATGAGGCTGACTGGCCAGTCGCTTATGTCACCTTGGCCACGACTTCTTGCTCTGAGGAGACCCAGCCCATGCGTAGGCTAAGTTGAGGATGTGAGGATGGGTCCCATACCCTTCCTTTCTGCCTGGGGCCCACTGCAGGGCTCCCAGGAACTGGTTAATGTGTAAGCCCAGCTTGGAGTGCTGACGCAGAATTTCTGTTGTGCTGTGTGGTGTTAATGTCAGCTGTAGTTTTGGAGTTCCTGGGTGTGCATGGAGGGCAGTGAACCAGAGGCCTGCCTCGCCCCATCAGTCCGCATGCCAAGTGGAAGTAGAAGTTGTAAAACATGTGATTTTTATTTTGACAGTGTCCCTTTAAAAAATCAAAGTCGCACCCTGCCTCCCTGGCCAGCAAGAAACCTAAAAGGGAAACAGTAAGTGTGTTTGGTCTAGCTTTGGTTTTTGCCCTGACCCTTATTTTTAAACCAACAAGTATGGGAAGTCATTTTAACCAGGCTAACATGTTTAACACACTTTGTTAAATCCACTCTCCCTAGTCCCGGCATCCCAGCCCAGGAAGGGGGTTTTGTGGAACACGTAAAGCAGAAGGTCTGTTGGCACAAAGGCAGTTCTTTGGTGTTGGTGCCAAGTGGTAGCCAGCCCCAGGCACAGCCCTTCTCCGCAGCTTTGCCCGCTGTAGCTCCTGAGTGCCCTGTTTCCCTTTTTTTTCTTGCTGGCAGTGGAATGGATGTCAAAGGTGGAACTGATATCGCTGCTCCTTTTTGCACATGGCATTCCCCGCATGCTTGTCTTGCATCCTGGCTGGCTGTCCCTTGAAGTTTGGCTCTTTGGGCCGAGGACTCTGGTTTTCTGACGTTTTCCCTGCACCCCAGGGATCAGACAGGGAGAGCAGAAGTCAGGTAGTAGCCAGGCCAGACCTTTTCTTGGAGTCTCACTGACATGTCCAGAGCCAGTTGAAAGCTAGTGTAACTGAGGGAAGAAGCTCGGGAACGATGAGTTTGTCTTTTGTAGAGGGTGTGGGGTGGGGATCAGTTCTTCACCTTTAAGTTGAAGGCAGGTGGGAATAAGTGAGAGTTAGGCAGAGGACCAGGACCAGCCTGGTGCACACAGTGCTCCTTTCTGTTAGTCACAGGGTCTGAGCTGGGCAGGCCAGAGCTTCCTTTAGGAAGTACATAGGAGCACTGCCCCTCTCCTTGGTTTGTGAGAGCCTGTGGAAGCAGTCCAGCAGTTCTGCAGCACTCCATGGCCTGACTGCTATTTCCTGGAAGCTGGGCACGTTCCTGCTCCCTTACCTCTGCCAAGTCCATCTACTCCCGAGGTGTGGCTGCAATAGCTAGTACCCACCCATACCCCCACTGCCACCCTGCTTGGGGTCCCTGGAGGCCATACTTCCCTTGGTCTAGGGCAACACTGGTCATGGTTCTCCTGCCTCTGGCATGGCTCTATTCTGCCTGCTCCTGAGTTCTCTTGCTGTCACTAACCCCTCACACTTTCTACTCCTGCAAGATGCAAACAGCAAGCCATGTAGGGGCTTGGCAATGATGGGTCAGTGGCTTTTGCAGTCCCAGACATCTGGACATCTGGGTGTTGGGGTGTGTTCTGGAGCTGGTAGCCAAGGGAATCCTGAGCAGTATGGCTTCCACTCTGCAAGGCAGTTTTTGACAAGGGCTTGTAAGGTGGCGTGGTCAAGACAGTCAGCAAAGCAGGCCTGGGGAGGAGAACATCCCACTTCTGGGGCTTCATCGCTGGGTCTGGTCCCTCCTTACTTGGCTTTGTCCCCACAGAGTTCTGACAGTATCCCACCTGGCTATGAGCCCATCTCCTTGCTTGAGGCACTCAATGGTCTACGGGCTGTCTCCCCCGCTGTCCCATCAGCCCCACTCTATGAAGAAATCACCTACTCAGGCATCTCAGATGGTCTTTCCCAGGCCAGCTGTCCTCTCGCTGGACTCGATCGAATCATAGAAAGTGGCCTACAGAAGGGCAAGCCACAAAGCAAGTCTCCAGACAGGTGAGGCCAGTGTCCAGTCTTTCTTGGTGAGGTGTGTCTACACGTTGAGTGAAAGAGGGTGAACATGTGGGGGTGGGGAGGTCTGCCACGTATGCATGTGAGACTTGCAACATTTCTCTGCTTTTACAGAACTTTAGGATGCATTCTGTTCCTTGATCACGGGACTCAAAAGGCCCAGCAGCAGATTAGACTCTGTCATAGTTGGTCACAGCCAGCAACACAGAGCAAAGAGTACATCAGGGAAGTTGCTGGGCTGAGGCTCCAAGTGTTCTCAAGGCCCCAAGCTACACCAGCTGCTTGCTGTCAGTAAATTGTGCAGGCCTGTGCCATGTCCCTGCCCAGGGAGCTGATTTGAATCTTGGCATTTTGGCAGCTGGTCACATAAGCATATCTCACCAAAAAAACATCAGTGACAGCTGGGATGCTGAGGTGTGAAGCAGGTGTAACTTGTTAATTAGGGTTTCTGTTGATGTGATGAAACATCATGACAAAAAGCTAGTTGGGGAGGAAAAGGGTTATTTGGCTTACACTTCCACATCTTACTGCACAAGGCAGGAACCCAGAGGGAGAAGCCGTTGCAGAGGCCATGGAGGAGTGTTGCTTGCTGGCTTGCTCCTCATGGTTTTCTCAGCCTGCTATCTTAGGACCACAGGGCCACCAGCCCAGGGATGGCACCGCCTGCAATGGACTGGGCCCTCCCCAGCAATCAATTAAGAAAATGCCTTTCAGGCTTGCCTACAGCCCAATCTTATGGAGGCATTTTAAAATAAATTTTTAATAGGCTCTCTACTTTCTGATGACCTTAGATTGTATCAAGTTGACAGAACTAGCCAGCACACCTTGCTGCCGCCGCCACCTGTGCCTCCTGAGCCAGATGTGCGCTCCCTTACCGGGTTTTGAGCAACGGCTCTTTCCACTGCTTCTCTATCTGTTTCTATGGATGGCCTGTGGCTTTCTACTTAACAGGCTGTAACCATTGCTTTTATAATGGCATTAGAACTTAAATGGATATTTTTTGCTAGGTTGTCCTTTTTTCTGTTAATATTATTTTAGTTAGACATTTCATACATCTGCATCATTATTGTGCCCCTCCACCTCGCACACACCCCATACTGGCTCCTTTCCTCTCTCTAAGTAGTCTCGTTGTATATACGTCTTTAGTACCCTTTCTTGCCACTACCCCTTTCTGACCACTTCTTCTCTCCTTTGCTTTCATGTCCTATGTGTTAATATACTTATTTTAAAATCTCGATTTTTGTGTATGAGAGAGTTGAGTGTGGCTTATTTTTTTGTTTTTTAACATAATCTCTAGTTTTATCGATTTTCCTAAATATGACATCAATTTTTTTGTTTGTTTGTTTGGTTGGTTGGTTGGGTTTTTTCAAGACAGGGTTTCTCTGTGTAGCCTTGGCTGTCCTGGAACTCCCTCTGTAGACCAGGCTGTTCTTGAATTCAGAGATCTGCCTGCCTCTGCCTCAGGAGCGCTGGCCTTAAATGTGTGCACCACCACCTGGTACTCGTATTCTTTTGGATTCTTCTGAGATGCTCTCATTGCAACCTAGGCTGGCTGACCTAGAGCCCCTGATTCTCCTCCTTTAACCCCCAAGTGCTGGGATTATAAACATGTACCATCAACCCAAGCTGTATTTCTTGTGCAAACAGCCTTGAATTAATTTAGTGATTGGATGAGTTGGTGTCTAGAGTACAACTTTTTGAGGTTCTGTGTTCCCTAGACATTATTCTAGGGAACCATTCTTCATCTGGGATGGGTTTTGTGTGTCTGTGTGCTTCTGGAGGGCCATGTGCATGCCAGGCCAGTGCCCCACCATAGAGCTTCACAGCTTCCTCCCAGCATCACAGGGGCTCTCCGGCTGGCCAAGGGCAGGTCTTGCTTCCTTAGAGACAAGCATAGGGTAGCTGGCCAGTCTTGCTGTGCTGACTCCCTCAAGGAGAAAAGTATAAGAAAGCTATGTCTTCTGCAAGCCGCCCAGGCTGCTGTGTACATGGGAGAACAACTTGAGGCCCACAGTCCCTTCTGCTGTTTGCCATGGGCTCCAAGTCTCTTCTCCTAATGCCAGGCTATCACCAGTCCTTGGAGGGCAGGAGGCTGCTGGGCAGGCCCATCTTTCTGGTTGTTTGGGTCTGTGCTAAAGCACCTTTGGGAGCTTCTATTGAGCAGGCTCACTTTTGAATCTTTGCAGAGATGCCACCCCACCCCAGGGGCCTTTCTTACATGCCCCCAGGTGCATATGCAAAGGCTGCTGGTCCCTTAGGCTTTCTGTAGGGTTGCATTCCTCATCTAGCCATCCTACAACCCTGCTTCCCTTCTTTCCCCAGCACCCTGCGGTCTCCATCATCCCCCATCCATGAGGAGGATGAGGAGAAACTCTCGGAGGACTCAGACGCTCCTCTCCCACCAAGCGGTGTGGAGCTGGCGCTTCGGGAAAGCAGCTGCCCTGAGGTGAGGCTTGCTTCTGGTGAGGTCCTGGCCAGCCTTCTCCGGGCCTCCCTCACTGATTCTGACCTCTCCCTAACCCTCTAGACACTGGCACACTGGTGCCACTGCCAGACAAATCAGTGTCCTTGATTATGGGCTCGGGTGCCCTGTGGTGGAGTCACTTTGAGGCTTATAAACAAGGCCACATGTTTACACACATTCTTGTGTTCTGGGTGGCATCTGTTGCCCACTACTCCCAGCGTAGGCTCAGGGATTTGTCCCTTTAGGCCTGAGATGTTTGAAGCAGAGGCCTTTCCACTTTGTTTCCTAGAGTTTTGGAACAGAAGAGGTGGATGAGCCTGTCATAAAGCAAGGTAAGCCCCATCTCCCAGGCATGGCCATGAGTGAGCCCTTGGCATGCTTTGGGTCCTGGCTAGGGGCATTCCCCTAGCTCTTGCCTTCAGGAACCTGGACAGTCAGTGTGCAGAATGGTAAGGGCATTGTGTTGCGGGCCAGCTTCCCAAGTGTGTCCAGAAAAGGCTGCCCATGTGTGGGAGTTGTCCTGGTGTCTTTTGGAGTTGCCTGGCTATCTCTTTTCCTAATGAATTGAGGATAGCTGATATCTCCTTAATTACCTCCTTATACTGGAGAGCTTAGTGGGTAGCCTAGGAAGCTTAGGCTTCCCCACCCCTCTTGCTGGTCATGTCAGGGGGTAAGGAGCCCCTCAAGCCTCTGCTTAGTCCTTGCCATGTTGCTGCTGGACAGAACAGTAAAGCAAGGTTCCGGGCTGGCCTCTAGGGGAGGCCTAAGGCCACTTGACTATGACATGGCTCTAACTAGCAGTGAGGCCCATAGGATGATGATTCTCCCCACCCCTAACCACCATGTAATTGCAGCGGCTCTGCTGTACCCTGCATTCTGCCGAAAGTCCTCCATGTGATTCCTCCATGTGAGGCCCACCTGCAGGAGTCTGGGGCCCTGGGCGTGAGTGGGGTGGCTCCCTCCAGGAGCAGTGTGCTATCACTTCAGCCTCTCTAACCTGGCCACTGCCTCAAGCAAGGCCTGGTTCCCACCTAGGGAGGACATGTGTGAGGCAAAGTTAGCCATGGTCCTCAGGTCTGCTTCAGAAGGTTGCT
This sequence comes from Pachyuromys duprasi, assembly GCA_028658305.1. Taxonomy (NCBI): domain Eukaryota; kingdom Metazoa; phylum Chordata; class Mammalia; order Rodentia; family Muridae; genus Pachyuromys; species Pachyuromys duprasi. The sequence continues at coordinate 16,670,892 of CM053757.1, read as the reverse complement.
TTGCAAATCACCAGCACTCCGGGTAATAGGACCACTCCTGACTGCCCAGCTATAAGGAAGAACAAAGAACAGCAGCTACCAGTTGGCATCAACCATACTGGCTTTGAAACAAAACAAACAAAACTTCCTACCTCATGTATATGCCCACCATTGTGGTCCCTGGCATTTACGGTGTCAGAGTGGACCACAAGGACGTGTCCTTACCTGTGTCCTAATCTTGCTCTACCTGCTGCAGGGAGCCGAGTACCCTCTATTGATGATGTCCTGCAGGATGGCAGTCCACAGCACCATGGTTGCAGCCAGTCAGTCCCTCCTGCTGACATCTACCTACCAGGTAACACCAAGTGCTGTAGGGACATTTGGGCAGAGCTGGCCTTTGTTCCTGAGGGGAGGAAAGGGGACGGAAAGGGGATCTTGGAGACCTATGATACCACTTCAGAGCCCAGGTCCTCTCTCTCTGGCTCTAAGCTATACTCTGCTAATTCCCACAGCAGGAGTCAGGCCAGACTTAGTCTTCCTGCTGGCTTCCTGCAGGCCCTAGGGTTCTTTACCACTCTAAGTGAAGTTGGCCTGAGGAAGGCAAGATAAGCTGCTTGCAGGACAGAGTCCCTTCTCTGTCAGCTGCCTGCTGAGGCCCGGGAAAAACAGTCTGGTTCTGCTGAGATTACAGTCTTCCTTCCTCTGTGGCCCATGCCAAAGAGACATGGGCCTGGGGCTGACCTGGGCTGCTGTCCAAGCATACAGCAGCACATTCCTGATCAGGCCAGAGGACTGGTTAAGTGTGAGATGCCCTTTCAGGCCACTGGCAGTGGGCCAGGGGCTTGCTGTTTTTTTTTTTTTTTTTTTTTTTTTTTGGAGGTTCAAGCACAGGCTGTTGCTTAGTTCCACCTGTCTCTGCTCTGCTTGGATGAAGTCTTTAGCTTCACACCTGGGGCTCCAAGTCTGGGGTAGAAATGGGTCTCTCAGACTTAAAACAGTTCTGGTCTTTGGGAATTCGGATAAACAGCCATCACACTTTCCAAGACTAGTTCTTTTGAAAATTTTATTTATTTATTACAATTTATTCACTCGTATCCCAGCTCTAGCCTCCTCCCTCCTCTCCTCCTAATTTCAGACCCCCCACCATGTCCCTTCCCTAGCCCACTAACAAGAGAGGTTCCTTTTCCCCTTCATTCTGATCCTACCTTATCAGGACTCATCAGGGTTGGCTACACTGTCTTCCTCTGTGGCCTGGCAAGGCTGCACCCCCAAGGGGAAAGTGATCAAAGAGCCAGCCACTGAGTTCATGTCAGAGACAACCCCTATTCCCCTTACTAGGGAACCCTGTTGGAGACTGAGCTGCCATGGGCTACATCTGAGTAGAGGACCATTCACGGTCCTTGGTTGGAGGATCAGTCTCTGCAGGACCCCCTTGGACGCAGATTTTTTGGTTCAGTTGATCTTCTTGCGGAGCTTCTGTCTCCTCCAGGCTAAGACCAGTTGTTAGAAGGAGCTGCTTAAGGAGCTGTTCCCACATGGCAGGGAAACTCCTTTGCCCCTGCTTGATCCTGAGGCCAGTGTTGTTCACTTTTCCAGTACCGCTTGGTATTGGGGGATTGTGACATCCTTTGGTGGAAAGGGCCTCCATCTGTCCCTGTCTTCTGGGTGTGAAGTGACTCATGGAAGCTGACTAGGATACAGGGGTCATCTGGTCATCCTCTGTGGGAGAGCAGCTGTGGGTTGTCTTACTAGATCACTATGGCCTTTTCAAAACAAACCCATAGGTGAAGCATGTTTAGAACTAGCACATCCTAAAAGAACACAATTCTGGCATGTTCTTGGAAGCACCTCAAGTATCCATCCTTTTTGTTAATTTGGCTCAGCAGGGAGTCAGGAGAGGTCCCTGGGCCTCTTGAGTCACCAGTATGGGCTTGGCTCCTGCAGGTGGCCCTGAGGGCCTGCAGCATATCAGGACTGGGTGCAGAAACAATGCAGGCAAAGGTCTCAGCTTGTTTAGGTGCACCAAGTGGGAGGCAGTCAGAGATAGAAGCTATAGGGAGGCTGGATCTGTGTGCAAAGTTGGAGAAGAGCTGTTCTTGGCCCGCTCTGCCCAGGGACTGCTTTGGATCCTAGCCCCACCCTGAGAACCATTATGCAGGCCTGCAGTGTCCCAGGTTGCTATCTCTGCCGTCCTGTGTCAGCACTGGAGGGTGGGGAAGGGGTATGTGGCAGTTGGACACATCTGTATGTGTCTCTCACTCACAATGGCACCGTCTCTTCTGCTGGCTGCTGTCTGAGAAGGCTGCATCTTTTCTTTTGTGAGGGACGCACATGCAGCTGGCATCTTCACAGCCTGGCAGTTGTGCCACTATCCTTTGGATGCAGCTGAAGTCACCGAGGTCCCTTGGAGATGGAAGAAGCAAGGCTGGGGGAAGTCCCAGTGAAAACTTAGGTGCCAGGTCCTCTCCATGGTCCAATAGCCTCCATAGCCTGTTGCCTTCACAAATCCACATGTCTCTTTTTATTAGAAAGTTGTTTAGGGTCTGTCCTGGTGGTTCGTATTTCTTGGTTGCAGCAGGTGAGGTGTGGGGAGTCTGTCTCCAGATAGTCCCCACCCCTGACCCTAAAGTCCGTGTCTCTCTGCTAACTGAGCTCCATCTGTCTCTCCCTCCTCTCTGCACAGCCCTGGGTCCTGAGTCGTGCTCTGTTGGTATAGAGGAGTAAGCTGGTACGTGACCTTTTCTCCACACTTCTGGTGGCTTGGCTGGGTGCATCTGCAGAGAAGAGCCCAGTCCCCTGAGGGGCTCTTCTGGATTCTGAGTCCAGAGCCCCCGAAGGTTGCTGCACCTCTTTGTCTGAAAGGTGGCCTCCTGGGGCTCCTGGCTTTGGAGCTAGGGTTCTCCTGTCTGGACAGGTGCCCACTCAGGCTCTTCTAAAGTGATAATGTAGGGTCCCTTGAACAGTGGTGACTCAGTGCAGGCTTCTGGTAGGGGAAGGAGTTAGAGGATCAGGGAACCCTAGGAGCATGTGCAGTAACATCCTGTAGACTGCACACAGTACTCTGACTGTAGCTTTTAAAGACAAAATTCACTACTGGGGATGGACTTGGAAGGTTCTCTACCATTGAATGAATGAATATATATATATGAATATATATATATATATATATATATATATATATATATATATATATATCCTCAGCTCTTTACTTATTGAGACAGAATCTTAATAAATTCCCCAGGCTGGCCTTGAATTTGTTCTGTAGCCCGAACAAGCTTTTGATATACATTCCTCCTTTGTCAGTTGCGGTTGTGGCTTTAAGCCGTACTTCAAATTTGCGCTGGCCATGGGAGGCCCTAGATCACTTATCCCATCGGTGTTCTAGCCTGTGGGACAGATGTGTCCTCCCAGGTCTGTTATGTCCTGTGGGGCCCGAGAAAGGTCAGTGGTTAAGAGCACTGGCTGCTCTTCAAGAACACCTGCTTTGAGTCCCAGTTCCCACAGCAGCTGACAACCATCTGTAACTCTAATTCCAAGGGATTGGACACCCCCTTCTGGCCTTTGTAACAGTTGCACAGAGACACATGTAGGCAAAACAGTAACACATAAAATGAAAAAAAAAACATTAAAAAATATGTCAGGCATGGTAGTACACACCTTTAATCCCAGCACTCGGGAGGCAGAAGCAGATGGACTTTTGAGTTCCAGGCCATCGTGGTTTAGAGAGGGAGCTGCAGGACAGCCAGGGCTACACAGAGGAACCTTGTCTCCCAATTCCTGTGCAGAGGGCATTCTTCATATTCTCCTTCATTTGTCACTGTGACCTCTGTCCCCTTACCTGATATACAGCTTTCTTGTGGACTGCTGAGCTTTTCTGTCTTGAGACCATCATTGCCACTGGGAACCTGTCCATCCTCTCTCTGAAACCTGCCAAACCAAACACACACAGTATTAGGGTCCAGTGGGATCCGTGCCCTGTCGGTGGCCTGGCTTGCTGGTCACAGACACATACCTGACATCTAGGCGGACAGGCAGGGACTCTCCTGGTACCATGGCAGCCAGGTTCACACAGCCTGTCTGGGAAGTACCTAGTTGGTCTCCAGATCTCTAGGCTGCAACCCTCACCCATGAGCCATGGAGCCAGACCTTGTGCTGCTTCTTTGATTCTGGGGTTCATGGTTTCTCAGAACTTGCGTGTTCCCCTTGAGCTGTGCTCCTGAAACAGCAACAGTGCTATTTATAGCTTCTGTAGGAGGAAGGGGCAGCTGTTGGGGTTTAGATTGGAACTTAGGTCACAGCTAAGGGCTGCATCGCAGATTTCCTGTCCTGAAGCCACAGCTCCTAAAGAAGAGAGTAGAACTGGGTTGTCGTGTCACCGATGTTCCTGAAAACAACCTTTGCCCTAGGATAACACTGCACAGCACCATAGAGCTGCCATCTGGGACCAGGCAGAGGCGGCCTCTGTGGGAGACAGACAGGCTCTGGGCTTCTGCTCCAGTGTAGCTGCGTGCTTTATTCCAAAATCTGCTCCCCATTCTCTGTGCTAGAGCTGGGCGAACTCCAGCTAACCCAGTTATACAGCTCTTGGCTGCACTGTGTTGCTGAGGGCAGGAGACCCAGGGGCCAGGCTTCTGGGTCTACAACTACCCGGTGCCTGCAGCTCTACTGCCTAGTGCCAAGGGCTGATCTGTCCCAGGTATGGGGATCAGATGTATCTCATTCCCTATGATGGAAGGGTCCCCAGTTTTCTATGAGGTTACATCCACTATTCCTGCCAGATGGCATGTGGAGGGTGGAGGGTACTATATGGTCCTGCCCCCATGAGGCTCTGGGTTGATGGGAATAGATGCTTGACCACCAGCCCGTCATAACCCCTCTATCCTCTGTTCCCACTTACAGGATGGTCCACCTCCATGGAGACGCCACACAGCCTTGGCACCACCAGCGCCCCCTGGCCTCTGCTGAGTGGCTCTAGTCCTGAGCCTGGAGCTACTGAGCTGACCCCACTCTGAGAGCCTGGCTCAGCTGGCAGCACAGAGCCCTCGGCATACCAAACATTGCCAGGAGGCTTCCCTGGACCCCAGCAAAACCCTGGCCTCTCCTGTCTGCACGCCTCATGTGCCCACTGGGCTTTGAGGGGCCACAGTGAACCTTGATCATATTGCACAGTGGGTTGTTCCTCCACACCTTTTCTATGGTCGATATATTTGTAAATGGTACAAGATGAAGGACAGCAGCTTTCTCCATGGGCCATACACCCTAGAGGGGTTCTCCCCAACTGTCAAGGCTGATTCTTTGAGCACTTAGCAAACCAGCAGAAGAGAATCAACCTGTGGAGTGAAGTGTCATCTTCACAAATGTTCTGGAAGGTGGGAAACCCAGATTATGGTTGATGAAGGAAGCAGTACCTATCTGCGTGTCCCATGTGTGTTCCCCAAGGCAGCCACACTGTCGCTGCTGTTTTCACTTTATGTATGTCCTGACCATTGGTGATCCTTCTTGGAACCTCCAGGTCCCCTCCTCCTGTGCTGTCTCTACTAGTGACCTCTGGCAGCTGGGGCAGCTATGGGCAAGGCCTGGGTAGTCACGACTGTGTTAACACCACAGTCATTTGCAGTGGTTGGTATCCAGTACCCCTTATAGGCCCTGCTTCACTCACTTCCTCACATGCCTCCAAGCTGAAGATGTTCCTGATTGCAGGGTAGCACTGCTTACCACCTGCCAGGGAAGGGCCTGAGTAGCTTTCCTTAGCAGATCCATTGCCAGTTACATGTTCTTTTGCCAGTTACATGTTCTTTTGTGTTCCTTATTGTCTAAGGCTCCTCTCAGAGCCCACCTGGGAGCAGGGTCCTAGTGATACTTTGTTTCTAAAACATGGGTCGCCCCAGGGCAGAGGTGCCCCAGGCAGTGCAGCTCCCCTGGTGGTTAGGTAGAGGGGCCTCAGCCCAGGAAGCTGCCCTGACACTCACCCAGGTGACAGCCTGTAGCAATGCATGGAGCACCCTTTAGGCTCAGGGTTGCTTGAGCTCTGCCTCTGCCTCTGCCCCTTCCTAGCAGTGGCTAGCCTGGTCTCTGGTAAAGCTGTGAGCAGAGCTCTGTCCTGAGTGCACGCATGTGCGCACAGTCAGCATGTGCATGCCCACCCCTCACCCCTCACCTGCCAACACCCCAGCCACTGGCCATGGGACTGGTTCCAGTACTTTGAAAGATGGATGAGATGCACACTGCACAGTCGCCTGTTTCAGATTCATACGTGCTATCATTTGATGTACTCTGACTGGCAAGTTTTGGTTCGTTTTTACTGTGTATTTATAGGAATAAAATCATGCAGCAATATTCTGTGTGTGCCTTTGCTCTGGCACAGCACTGTGGGCAGGCAGGTGGTTCTTGAGGTAGTGACAGGACACTGAGTGGCTTCTGACAGATTTTGGTGTTGCCTTCATTTGCTTTTGTGTGAGGGGCAGGGAGTACCCCTTCCAAACATAGGCAAAGGTTTATTACTATTGTTTTGTTGCTTGCTTTGTCTGGAGTGAAGCCAGACTTGGAATTTGGCTCACCTCTACTGAGCAGTTGATAGATCTCAGCCTCTAGCTAGGCGGTTTTTTTCCTAGTTCTTACATCCGTCCCAGCTCTTCTGATGTTTACTGAGCGCAAGCCATGTGCCTGAGGAGGGCAAAAAGCCGCTAACGCTCAGGTCCCTGGGCACTTAGGCTGGAGTCATTTAGACGCTTAAGTCATTAAAGGCGTGATTTCACAGTGCAATTGGAGGTCGAGCCTCGGGAAAATCTGTTCCCTCAGAGATGAGATGGTTTTTGAGACTGGCACACCTTGATGCTCTATGGAGCCACAAGCTCCGGGTCGAGCCTCGGGAAAATCTGCTCTCTCAGGGATGAGATGGATATTGATACTTATAGCTGAGACTGGCACACCTTGATGCTCAATGTGCCTCCCTCTGACATCCTGGCCTCCGTGCGGTGCGTCTTGGGAGTTGTAGTCTTCTCTTGTTCAGCCTTGGAAAGTGAAGAACTCCACCCTCTCACCCCGCCCATTACCGCGACCCCGGCCCGGGGCTCCAGTCTTTTCTGGGTTCAACTCTGACCTTCCGGACTGGTGGGGGCGGACCTATGCACGTGGATGCAAGTGGATTGGGCCAGTGTGTCGTGGGCGGGGTCGCGCATGCTCGTTTGGGCAGTGGGCCTGGAGCACATCAAGATGTCGACCATGACGGTTCCAGAGCTAAAGCAGATCAGCCGGGAGGAAGCGATGCGCCTGGGACCCGGCTGGAGCCACTCTTGCCACGCCATGCTGTATGCCGCCAATCCCGGGCAGCTCTTCGGCCGTATCCCCATGCGCTTCTCAGTGCTGGTGAGGCGCTAGGCGGGCTAGCAGGGCGGATACTACAGGTTTGGGGCACCCTGTGGACCCTGTGTCCTGACCCGCCTTACCTTGCAGATGCAGATGCGCTTCGATGGGCTGTTGGGCTTCCCTGGGGGCTTCGTGGACCGGCGCTTCTGGTCGCTGGAGGATGGCTTAAACCGGGTGCTGGGCCTGGGCCTGGGCGGCCTGCGCCTTACCGAAGCTGACTACCTGAGCTCACACCTGACTGAGGGTCCACACCGTGTGGTGGCACACCTGTACGCACGACAGCTGACATTGGAGCAGCTACATGCTGTGGAGATCAGCGCCGTGCACTCGCGGGACCATGGCCTAGAGGTGGGACCACTGCCTGGGGCCCGCCCACGTTCCCACTCCTGAGGTTTGGCTCTGGTACCACAGAAGGCATCGATGGGTAACAAGTGCACCTCAAGGGCCTCACCCTGGCCACGCTGGGTAGGAAGAGGCACTAGCCTCTGGGCCCGGGTCTGTTTACAATTGCCTTGCTGCCTGCCATTGTCAATCCTGGGAGTGGGACACGGGATCTCTGGAAAGAAGGGATGCTCAGGGTCAGCTTGGGAAATTGAGAACCAACCAAAGAGACTGTAGTGTTTGGGATTGTCTTGAGAGGTAATGTGAAAGCTTTTGAGATTTGTGGATTCTCTGGCCTAAGGAGGCCAAGGATTATTGGGTGCTAGTATATGAGCTTCCTGCTGGTAGGGTGGAGAGTGCATAGTATTGGTCTTGAAACTTGCTTGGGAATTAGGAGCTTTACTGCTACCAGCCTTGCCTGGCCAGACCCTGTCTGGGTCCTGCCTCTACAAGGAGAGTCCAGCCCTACCCCATGTCTGTCCCATAGGTGCTGGGCCTTGTACGTGTCCCACTGTATACTCAGAAGGATCGAGTAGGCGGCTTTCCTAACTTCCTGAGCAACGCTTTCGTCAGCACTGCCAAGTATCAGCTCCTGTTTGCCCTTAAGGTCCTCAACATGATGCCCTCGGAAAAGCTGGCTGAGGCTTTGGCCTCAGCCACAGAAAAACAGAAGAAGGCCCTAGAAAAGCTGCTCCCGACCTCATCCTGAGGAGGTTCCTGTGCAGGTTCTTGCCCTCCTTTGGCTGTTTCTACCCACAGGTCCTGGAATTCCCAAGAAGTGTGCCTTCTAGTGTTTGGTTTTGCACCCCTTCTGACTGCAAGGGACATGCAGGCAGCTCTTCATCTTCACCGTCCCAAGCAGTCCCTGGCACCTAGCTACCCTCTCAGGTTGCTCAATGGGGTGGCATGGGCCTGGCTTTTCAAGCTGAAGATGTTCTCACCCATCCCAAGGCTCAAACTGTCCTGTATGGCTCTGTTCATGACTGATGGAGTCCCAGCTACAGCCCACTCTTCTACGGCAACCGCTTGCCTGGTACATGGCTCCTGGACTGGTCTGGGGTTTTGTTCAATGGAGGTGACCCATGTTAGATCACTCCTTCCCTTAGCCCAGAACCTGATCCAGCTTGAGGAAGGATGTTCACCCGGGCGTTGTTGACTTTGTTAGGTTTTTCCTTCTTGGTGTGTGAACTGTGGGCTGGTTTCAGAATGGCTATGCCCTACATGGCTTTGTTTTTCCCATGAGGGCTTTGGCTCAGTTCTGTGAAATTGAGGATGGAAGAAGACAATAAAGCCATTCCTCTGATGCTCTTTGCTTCTGAGTGGAATGGCCACATCTTTCACTTAGGTGTGTGGAAGTTGGGCCCAGGAACAAACACGACCATCCCTGAGGGCAGCCAATCCGGCTGGGAGCTTGAGTTGAGCTCTCATGGTGGCAAAGACTTAGTGTGCAAAGGGACAATAGAAGTGGCCCCATGGGATAGGACTGTCACTGCTGACAGCTTTATAGCCTGATGCAGGAACACTGGTATTGCTGGAAAATTCCCACAGTTCAAGACTGGCTGGGTAAGAAAGGCTGTCTCTGCCAGCTCTACTTTGGGGCTTAGGAATGGTCCAGGAGCAGGGGAGAGACCCCATAGCCAGGAGTGGAGATCAAAAGTGACTATACATGGGCTACTCAGGTCTGTTGGTTTCAGCTAGGAATTCATGTCATGTCATCAGAAATGAGCCCCCACCAACTTATATGTAATTTTATTTTCCCACAAACAGCACATTTTCTAGGCACCCCAGACCTCACCTGTAAGATCAAACCTTAGTGGCACCTGCATGTACGGAACACAGTCTCTCCACACGGCCCTGCCTGGTCTGAGCCAGGGCTGCCTACCATCTTGGGGCCTTTCCACCAGGATCTGGGTGGTAGGCCCTTCATCCTGCCCCAGGGCTGGCCCAAGCTGCCCTAGTGGGGCCCAGAGTCTTGTCCTCCCGTCCACAAGCTGCTCCCTGGGCTGGTCTTGCATTCCCTGGGCTGCTGCAGCTATGTCCTCACTGCCCTGTCTTGCATGGCACAAAACTTCAGGGTGGATCCATCACCCAACGTCAGAATCTGAATAAATTTGTTTTCAAAGAAAAAGAGAGAGAGAGCCTGCTAAGAAGGGGACAAGAATGTTAGGTGGTCCAGGGCACCCGTGGACATGTGGTAGGTAATCTCACCGTTCCTCCTGGCTATGGTTCCTGCCATTTCTTCCCACTCAGCATCTGTAGTTTCTCCAGGCTCTGTTGTACAGACCATAATGCCTGTCCTAAGGACAGGCCCAATTAGTGAGTATTCTGTGGTCAAGTCTCAGCAGCAACTCAAGGTACAGGGAATAGGTGTCCCTGGGGTAAGACTACCCAGAAGTCTGGGGTTAGGTCTCAGCCTCAGTCCTTGGAAGAGGGTCTGGGAAAGGGTGAGGTTAAAGCTTTGGATGCCCTCCTGCAGATTTACCCATCTCATGGACACGGTCTTCCAGGGCCCCTGATAACTCCGGGAGGCTCAAGGACTGCAGGGGACTAGGCCAGCCTTTGGAATCTGTGGTAGAGAAGAGTGAATTGACCACAGGAGTGTTCTCACTCAGTGCTGATGCATTTGAGTGACCACCTAGGCAGGGATGCCTCTCATGCTTGTGCCAACTACAAGTTTAGTAACTAGCGCTTATGGCTCAGGCCTAAACCAAGCTAAACCCTGGGAGCAGCCACCCAGCTCCACGAGAGGTCTAAAAGACAGTAAGCCATGAAACAAAGGGCCTTACATACTTGCCACCTACCCCCTAAATGTAATAGCATATCTCTTGACAAAAGTGGGCTTTTTCTGGGGACAGGGTTGCCATTATGACAGCCATGCGGAGCCCACTGGTTGAAACTTAGCTTAGGGCTCTCTGCTCACCCTTGTCCTTGTCCATAGCCAGGCTATTGCTCTTCTTACCTCCAGGGAAAAAGGGTGGGCTTTGGGTTACTTCACTGGGGGACTGCTCCTGCCTCACTCGAGCTGACAGTTCAGCTTGACAGGCCCTGCAGGACATGACCAAGTGTTCAGTGAAGAAGAGGCCCTGCTGCCAACCCTAACCCAAACCATCAGGGTAAGAAAAACACCTCAGCCCTGTAGCCAGCCCGAGAAGCCCCACACTAGTCATCTGGAAAGAGATGCAGATCTCCAGCCTGCTTTCAGTCAAGCCTGGGTCTCCACAGGAAAAGGCACTATGGTTTTCCCTACTTCCCACCTGCTTAGAGGATTAGGAAGGGATAGTGACAAATGTGTGTGAGCATCTGACTGAGTATGTAAGCCCACTTACCGCAGCTGGTCCAGGACAAGGGCAGCATCCTGGGCCAGGGTTTGGGCCTCCTGTAGCTGGGCATGGATATCCTTTCGGGCACTATCCTGCTCCAGGAGGCAGCTCTCTACTACGGCCCGCAATTCCTGCTCCTGGGACACCTGGCCACGCAAGGCCTCTGCCTCCTCACAGCACTGCAAGAAGATACCAAGCTAGAGGTCCCAGGCCAGGAGGCCAAGGCCCATACCTGCTAATTTCCCCAAAAGGCACAAAGTCTATTAGGCTGCCTGTCTTCCCCTCCCCAACTTGTCCGAGGAAACACTCCTTGGGCTCCATCCTTCACCTTCCAAGTCTGCAAGAGCCACTTTCTCTAACTCGTTCTTCCCTCCTATATTCACCTGACTGGTCCATCTTCCCCTTCAAGTTTCCTGTCTCCAGTCCCCTACTGATACCTCTGCTATAAAGGTGTGACTCTAGGTGTACTCTGCCTCCTGTGTTCACAGCCCACCTGGACCACCTGACTTACTTTGTGCAGCTGGATGGCAAGCTCCTGCATCTCAGCCTCCAGCCGGTCGGCATAGGCCAGCTCCAGGGCATCACTAGGTGGGCGGGCACTACTGTGCCAACGGGCAATGGCAGAGGTCATCTTCCTTTTGGGCCCAAACAACCTGAAGGGGTGAATCAGAGGGTGCATGTCAGCTTCTGTCATGTGCATGGACCTTGGTACCAACCTGCCACCAAGGCCAGTCACTAGGGAACACCTAACTGAAAGGGAGGGAGGTTGCAGTAGATCCTGGGGCAGAGGACAGAAAAAGTGCCCAAAAAGCCTCCACCATCACTGGCTCCAAGCTTGGACAACTGTGTCTGTGCTCTCAAAGAAGATTTCCAGGAATCTTTCCCCTCTGGACAAGTGCACTGGGAGAATCTGCATGGGCTACTTTGCAGCCTAGAGGTCACTGCAGGCTTTGATAGTGAGTGCAGCCAGCTTAGGCTAAGCTCAGCTCCGAATAGCAGCAGCCACCCAGACTCAACATGCAGGAAACAGGGTAGGCAAGGCAGACCCTGTCCTCTCAGTATCAAGCAAGTTCTGGTTACTGAGGGGCACTGCTATAAATCATTCATCCACTCTCTGCCTGAAGAGATGGGGATGGAGGACGAGGAGCAGGTCTAAGGGGCAGTACCTCTTCTTCATTCTCCCTGTATAGGAAGCCAACAATAAAGACTAGGACACTTAAAAATACTTGCATGCTTAGAACATTGGTGCACTTGGAAGGTGGGCCCGAGAGGTCAGTATCATCCTTGACTACATAAAAGTGTTTTTTCTCAAAGCAACTACAGATGGGAGGAAAGTTAGAGTCATTGCATGTGCCTAGGAAAAGGTGCAGGCTCTAGCTAGTTCTCCGCACAGAGGCAGACAACAACAATAAGCTTAAAAAACAAAACCTGCAGATCCCAGGGAAGGGGGAGGTCCTGACTTTGAAAGTTACGACTTCATGAGACATAAATATCCATTTTCAGCAACAAAATTAAAAGACAAAACATAGAGTATGGCTCATTTATAGGAAAATAAACCACAGAAGTTCCAAAAGAGCACTGTAACACAATTGCTAGACAAAGGCCCTGAAACAACCATCTTAAAGAGAACAAGAGAACTAAGAGATGATGCGGGAACAATACAAAATGAAAACATAATGAAGAAAAATGTAAAGACGTGGAAAAGTATGGTAACTGAAGTAAAGCCTCCTAAAACAGACAAATGCAGCTGTGGGCAGGCCAAGGAAGGTACTAGCAAACTGGAACACAATGGAAATTCAGTCTGAGGAGTAAGAGATTGAAAGCCACAAAGAAGGGCTGGAGAGATGGCTCAGTGGTTAAGAGCACTGGAAATTCTTCCAGAAGACCCAGGTTCATTTCCTAGCACCCACATGACAGCTCACCAATGCCCACAGCTCCAGTTTCAGAGGATCTGACATCCTCACACAGACAGACATGCAGGCAAAACACCAATGCACATGAAATAAAAAGAAAAAACCATAAGTAGAGCTCAAGATCGCATGGGGGGCCAAGTCACTCCCATGAGTACCTCAGGAAGGGCAGATAGATAGGTTCTGAAGAGCTAGCAGCTGTAAATTTCCATGTTTGATGGAAAATGTAAATATCCACAAAGCCCAATGAAGTCCACAGATGATGAATACCCTTTAGCCAGACTAAAGACATACAGAATCCTGGAGCAACAAAAGAGAAGCAGCTTGCCCCATGCAGGGATCCTCAGTCAAAGTACCTGCACATTCTCATTCAAAACTCTGGAAGGCTGAGGCAGCCAAAGTGCCAAAGCAAACAGCTGTTCACCAATAATCCTTTACCTGGCAAAACTGTCCTTCCAAAGTGCAGGAGAGAGTCAGACATTCCCAGAGAGGCAAACACTGAGGAAGCCCTGTAGAAAGCAGGACACCTGCTGCACCAGAGCCACCTAGGGGAGAGCACTGCAAGTGTGAGGGCCGCCCATGGACTCACAGCAAAGGCACAGACTGCAATTTTGTATAGGGAATGTTTCAGGACAAAAGGCATAATACACAGTTTGCATTTTGTATTAAAATATTTTATATCCAAGCTTTTGGGAAATAAGAAACCTGTGCTATAAAATACTAACTCCAGAACTGTGACAGTTATCATGAAAAATAATTAAAAATTAGAAAACAGTGAACTGACAAAAACAAAGCCAAAAGGTCCAGCATACTGCAGCAAGGCCATCTTGAAACCATGTAGGCACAAAGGCCAACTTGGAAGAAAGTCTCTGTCTAGACAGGCTGCTCATCCTACCTGCTGAAGTACAAGCTGGAAGGATGGTGGAAATTATTAGGGGCGGCCAACTATGGGACTCACGTGATGCCAATTTCCTTCAGGTCACTTTCAGTGAGGGTCAGGAAGATGCGCAGGTCCACATCCTGCTCCTCAAACACTTGTAGGTACTTTAGACACCCGATCTGTTCCAGCAGTGTGGCAAGGTCCTAGGGGAAGAAGAGACAACTGGGAGCACCAGAGGTTGGAATGGAGAACTGGTGTTCTTCCAACTCCGGCCCCAAGCTTGACTGGACCCTGTACTGTCCTTTTAGCCTTAGTGCTGCCTACAGGGGAGAATGAGTGATGATATAGCTACAGGGAGCCAGGGGTGGTGGTGCACACCTGTAATCCCAGCGCCCTGGAGGCAGAGGCAGGTACCATCTCTGTGAGTTTGAGGCCAGCCTGGTCTACAGAGCAAGTCCAAGACAGCAAGAAACCCTGTCCCCAAAACAAAACAAACAAACAAAGAACAAGAGGGGCCGCAGAGAAAGTCCATGTTTGGGGACTTTTGATACACCACTCCCAGTCCATTATCCTGCTGAACTTGGTGTCACTGTTTGATTCCATGTCTGCATGGACCCTTATGTTTATCCTGACTCCAACTGGCCCTCAGTACTGCTCCTTCCAAAACACCATGTGAGGGAGTGCCTGGTGACAAACTTTTCAGACTAGATGGCTATTGATAGCCTAGGCTGCCTACCCACCCTGCCAAGTCAGCTACTCCTGAGCTCAACTGTTCAACCTCTCAACTAGCTTTTCAATACTAGAATTCCCAGTTTCCATTTCTTCCCATGCTTGGTTGCTAAGAATGAAGAAAAAATGTTCCAAGGTTGCTCCTCTGCCACTTTCCTCAAAGAAACAGCCTTGAGATCCCAGCACAACTAGCAACAGGCTTGGAGAACTGAGAGGTGCACCTATGTAGCAGGCCCAGGACCCTGGAAAACGTTGCCGACAGAGTGGCACAGTTTATAGGTTGCTGTGGAGCAGCACACTGGGACTGAGGGCACACGTGCATTGCACCCTGAGCTGCTGAGCTATGATCACAGATGATGCTTCACAAGCTGGTCCACACTGAGGGTGTGGTTGCATTTCTGCTAAGTATATACCACTTGCTGTTAGTTTGTCCCGAACTCATGAACATCCTGTTACTATTTCCCTAAGCCTGAGGGTCCCAGAGAGCACAACAGTACAGGAATAGACAGCCCCTGCCCATGGTAAGAAAAGGATACCACCCCTACAGCTGGCCTGCTGCTCATCAGGATTCAGTTTCCAGGCCTGTGGGAAAACCCAGTACCCTCTTCTCTCAAAAGTGCCTGGCCTGTCATGTTTATACAATAAGTGACCCATCCCCACCCTGCAGTCATAGATGTGCCATCTCCCTGAGCATGCAGCCATCAGGTTCCCAAATGGTCTTACCTGAGGTCCTGAGTAGGGGGACTTCTCAGCTTGGGGTGCAGACCCTGGAGTACAAGCAGTCCCTGTGCTGGAAGGCCAGTGACCATCACTGTTGCTGTAACGACTCTTATTCTTCAAATAACTCTTGGTTTGTTTACGAACCGAGCTTTTGCGGACATGATCAGAATCCTGAAGTGGAAGGAGTATGTTGAGCGCAGCCCTTGCCTGGCCCTAAACCTGTGGTCTCCTTCACCCAATGCATGGGTGAAAAGTGAAATCTAATATGACTTACCTGCAGCTTGGACTCCCACACTCAAGGTTCTGAGTCCTCCAGGCATTGTGTAGACACACAATAAACATTCACCCATCTACAATACCAAAGGAGGAAGGAGGGAGAGGGACCTTTACCTCATTGCTTTCTATGGAGGCTTCACTGCTGAGCCCCTGGGCTCTTGCTAGGCCATCACTGCTGCTGCTCCTCCACACAGGCCCAAGACTGCCACAGAAAGTGGGTTCCTCTGGTAATGGAAAACACTTGATGACAGTTCTTGCCAGTGAGGCTGCCTGTGTTGTACTGGCTCATTCTCAACTGTCTTTCACAGCTCAGTACTGCTTGTCTGGCCTGGCTCTCTGTCTCAACACCCTCCCCGCCACACACCCACCCACCCACCCACCCACACACACACACACACACACTATAGGATGGATAGAAGTTGTTTGTTTGGTTTTTATTGTGTGCTCATAAATCCCAAGCACCTACAACAAAGCTTGGCATGAGACAGAAACTTGGTAAAGCACTGCCAAGTCATAGCATATGCCTCCTGCTGGGAAGATTGCCAGGAAGCCCCTGGACTGACCCTTTTTTAGTATGGAATGCCTCCTCGGTCTGTGGGAACCCTGGCTTGGGATGCTGCCCTCATCTGCCCATGGCCAACTCTGGCTTACCTCACAGCTGGGGCCTTCTCTATCTCCTCCTCTATGGGAACTCAACAGGATGGGGGTGCATACCCCGGCTGCTGCTGCTGCTGCTCTCCACATCCCGCTCATTGATGGGGGAGGTGACATCTCGGTAGCAGAGGCCCTCGCCTTCCAAGGTATTCTCATCACTGCTGGTGAAGGTCACATAGCCCCGTGGAGGAACTTGCTCTGTGTGCAGAATGGGCATGTGAACCCTCAAACATGAATGAAGGCACCAGCCTTCTTAGGGCTTTTGGGGTGATGGAGCCCCACAGCTGCCTTGCACAGTAACTTGGCCATGCTCCAAGAGAGCTTGGTTTGCACATCACAGAAAATGAGTTTGAGCCGGGTGTGGTGGCGCACACCTGTAATCGCAGTACTCTGGGAGGCAGAGGCAGGTGGATCTCTGTGATTTTGAGACCACCCTGTTCTACAAAGTGAGTCTAGCACAGCCAAGGGTACTCAGAGAAACCCTGTCTCAAAAAAACAAGAAAACAAACAAACAAATAAGCAAAACAGAAAATAAGTTTGGTGGAGCCAGAGCTAGCACCTGCTACTGTTTTCTTAGGAACAGAGTGGGCAGTAGCAGGCTAGATCTACAGACTCAACTGAAATGTTATCTGGGTACATTTAGTATAACCCCCAAACTTACATGCAGGCCCCCATCCACCAGGTGTCTATGTAACTACAGAGGTTTTGTTGTTGTTGTTGTTTTGATGGTGTTAGGGATGGAACCTGAGGCCTATGTGCAAGTACTATACCAGAGCTCCAACCCCAGCCAAAGAAAGATCTGCCTGAACACTGACCTAGAAATGGACAGTGCAGTACAAATTCATGTAATCCCTGAATATATCTCCCCAAAGAAAGCAAAGAGATGGAATGTGGCTCTGGGATACAGTGCTTTCCTAGTGTTCACAGAGCTTTGGGCTTCCATCCAGCACTGCAAACAACAAACTCCAAATTCTCCATGCATGATGGCATACACCTGAAAGCCCAGAATTCAGGAGGAAGAAGCAGGAGGATTGCAAACTCCAAGACCAGCTTGGGCTATGGGGTGAAACCCGGAAGGGGAGAAAAAAGAAAGGAAGAAGAGGCAAAGAAATGTGACCTACATCTGCAATCCCAGGTACACAGGATCAGAATGTGGGCAGAGCCCGGAGAGTAAAACTACAATCCTTACACGTCACAACTGCTGTGACTTCTATTTGAACAGAACATCCAATGAAAAGGAAATCCCCAGAATGAAAACAAGTGTCTTGCGTTAGCAGTGACACCTACAGCCACTCACTAGGTCAATTCTGAGCCTTACTCCTGTAGTACCCATTCCTACTGTACTCTGAGGCCAGGGACCCATGTTCCAGGGCAGTCTTGCACCCAGCCAGTCTTGGGATGTGATACCAGGGAGCTCTGGGAACTGTGCCTCTCACCATAGCTGGTCTGTGTCTTGCCTCCAAGTCCAATAGCTGTGATCCTGGCCAGGGCACGCGGCCCCTCGTGGATACTGAGGCCCTTCTTTCGACAGGGCCTCTGACGCTGAGGAACAGGCCAGGACTCATCTGAAGAACTCAGATCTTCATATTTTTCTGTAAGTCAGACAAGAAAATTATGACAATGGTTATCATTGGTTCAATGATGACCTTACTTGACAACACTAAACTCTAAGGTAACGTATCTGTGTGTGCTTTTTGAGGTAATGACTCACTATGCAGGCATGCAGGCTCAGGCCTTTAAATTGCAGCAATATTCTTGTCTCTACCTCCCTAATGTTGGGGTTATGTGTATAACCCAGTTTAATATGCTCTTAAGATTTTATCTTTAGGGGTGTGTGTGTGTGTCTGTAAGTTTGTGTGCAGGCATGAGGGAACCCACAGAGGCCAGAAGGAGGCATTGTGTCCTCTGGAGTTGAAGGGTCTCTGAGTCACTGGATGTACACTCTGGAAACCAAGTTCCAGCCTTCTATTGCTGAACCATCTCTCAGGCCCCCAGAAACTACAGCAAATGTAAGGAAAACAGAAATACAGTCAACAGATGAGAAAGCACATAATTCTTTTCACACATGTGTAATACTTAAAATCACTGACTAGTAGGTGACAAGGCATCATATGACAGGAAGGTGAACAACTCTCGGGCAGATACGTTAGAATAAAACTGAACAGGACAAAATGACAATTTGACCAATTTAAAAAGGACTTTCAACCTAGAAATTTTAAAACTACCCAAAAATACAACAAAACCTCTGTTAAACAACTTTTTAGTAAAAGGGGAATACAAACCAAAATTACAGAATTCCTGGGGAATAACATCTACATTTCAAACTCCTGCCATGTGGCCACTAGGAAATGAAATCTACTGCTTAATTTTCTCTAGCAAAAGCAGTGAAAATGAATGAGCTGGCCTAGGAAATGGTTCAGTACACAAAGTATCTGCTATGCAAGAATGAAGACCTGGACCCCTACTTGAATGTAGCAAATGGTAGCTCAATATCCAAGTGGGTACACTAGTAAGGGGAACAGGGACTATTTTGGACATGAACTCAATGGCTGGCTCTTCGACCCTCCCTCCACCCCCCCAAGGGAGGAGCAGCCTTGCTAGGCCACAGAAGAGGACATTGCAGCCATTCCTGAAGAGACCTGATAAGCTAGAGTTAGATGGAAGGGGAGGAGGTCCTCCACCATCAGTGGACTTGGAAAGGGGCAGGGAGGAGATGAGGGAGGGAAGGGGAGGATAGGGAGGGGCTGCGGGAGGGGGCTACGGCTGGGATACAAAGTACATAACCTGTGATTAATATAAAATAAAAATGTTAAAATTAAAAGAATAAAAAAAAAGGAAAAAAAAAAGAATGAAGACCTGGGTTAAAATCTTGTCTCAAAGAATATCAGAATCCTTTGTGTGTGTGTGTGAGAGACACCCCAAGGCTGTGCTAAGAAGAAGCTGAATATCTCCTTCCCAACCACTATCCATCAGAAAATCATGGAGGTGGACACAAACTTCCTACTTTCTATGAGAAGCGCATATCCACAGAAGTAGCTGCTGATGCTCTAGATGAAGAGTAGAAGGGTTTTGTGGTCCGAATCAGAGGTGGGAATGACAAACAAGGTTCCCCATGAAGCAAGGCGCCTTTTCCCCCATCCCCGCCCCTTGGTTATGGACCAAGGAGAACTAGAGAAAGGAAGCACGAGTCTATTGAGGGGTATGCTGTGGATGCCACTCAAAGTATTCTCAACTCGGTTATTGCAAACAAAAGAAAGAAAAAAGGAGAGAAGGGTCTTACTGGACTAACAGACATGCTTTGTCAACTGGGACCCAAAAGAGTTAACAGAATCCCAAACTTTGCAGTCCCTCTTTATAAAGAAGATGATGTCGTGCTCGGTGGCAGTGGCACACACCTTTACTCCCAGCACTCAGGAGACGGAGGCGGGCACATCTCTGTGAGTTCAAGGCCAGCCTGGTCTACAGAGTGAGTCCAGAACAGCCAGGGCTACAAAAAGAATCAACCCTCTGCTCAATCTGTGGTAGGGGTGCGTGGATACAAAGACCACCAGAATCTAACTCCAGGAAGAGACCCTAGAAAGATGTAAATTCATGCCAGCACAACTGCATGAGCTTTTGGAAAAAGAACTGGTTCCAGGATTCACACCACACAAGAAAAACAACTATCATTGGATCAGACATCTAAATGTAAAAAATGAAAACATTTCATCAGAGCTCTGAGAAAAAACTTGTCATGACTCAACATCCAGAAGCATTAAAGGACACATGATTATATAAAGGTAAAAGATGCATAGCAAAAAAAAAAAAAATGCATAGCACAAGATTGTCAGAGCCAAGAACTAAAAGCCAAAGGGTTATGTCTCCTCCCGTTCTTCCTGAGGCTCCACAGCCTGCCCTGTGCATAGTCTCAGTTGGCAGACACTACTCTCTATGGTAGGGTCTGCTTGCCTCTGACCCTAGGCCTTGGACCCCAACCTCAGCTCCACAATGGAAATGGTAAGAAGAGAACGCCTCAGGGCAGGGCTCATAGAGCCCAACATGAGCAAAGCCAGGGGACTCAGGGAGGGTTCTCCTTGTCTCCTGGTATCCTTACTGCTCAGGGCTGCCCTGACTCCATCAGTTCACAGAGGCAGATCAGATACCTGGGCTCCGGTAAAGGTTCTTGGGCAGTGCAGGCGAGTGAGTGTCCATCAAGGCCACAATCTTCATGTGACCATACTGCCTGGCCAGCATCCGGGCCGTGGCTCCACTGTGGTCTCTTGTGTCCACTTTGACTCCCTAAAAAGGTTCACGAAAGAGGAGTCAGAAACTTCCCCTCTCAGTGGACTGCTGGCCCAGAGGGATGAGAAAACAGCAGATTTATAATCACTTCCCCTGTTTCAAGAAACCAGTGGGGTGGGGTATGGGTGAGGGGGCTAGTGACTTCTGTTTCCTTCATAGCAGGAAAGACGGCCAGAAAGGCCGTCACCAAGAGCAGTCACCAACCCGCCCTGCAGCTGCAGCCACTCTCCTCTCCTGAACATTGCCTGCAAGGTGGCAGAGAGAAAGAAGCTGGGACCTGCAGGCAGAGGCCCACCTTCAACCTCCACACCCACTACATCTGTCTCCTGATAGAGAAGCAGTCATTTAGTCCATTCTTGGAAAGAAGGCTCCATCCTCCAAAGAGAACTTGACTTTCTCTTGTCCCCTGAATTTGTGACACAGGATAGAGACAAAGACAACATTGACTTCCTGATCCTCTTGCGTCTGCCGCTAACTGTTGGTGTTACAGGTATGTATCACCACACTTGTTCTGTTGAAACAGGTTTCTAGGCTGAGCTTGAACTCAAATCCTCCTGCCTCAGTCTTCCAAGCTAGGATAACATAGCTGAGCTGAGCTTACACGTCAGGCTAACTGAGGTGGGAAGACCTATGCTGAATATGGATAGCGACATCGTACGGGGTGGAGGCCCAGAGATCACAAAAAGGACACAGTGAGCTTATCACTAGCATTCGCCTTTCTCCGGGCTTCTGGTTTGTTTGTTTGGAGACAGAGTTTCTCTATGTACTGCTGGCTGCCTGGAACTCACAGAGATCTGCCTGCCTCTGCCTCCTGAGCACTGGGATTAGAGGTGTGCTTCACCACCTGACTCTTTAGGCTTCTTGACTTTGGACAAAATGTAACCAACTACCTCCGGTTCTTGACACCACATCCTCCCCTCCAGGATAGATTTCCCCTTGACCTGTCAGACAAAATAAACCTTTCCTTCCTTAAACTGTTTTTCATACGGCATTTTATCAGAACAATGAAAAAGTAATTAATGCACACCGACGGAGTAATGAAAGGATGCAGACCTTCCCAATCTTTCTAACAGCTAGTTTCTTTCTTTTTGTTTTTTTGTTTGTATGTTTATAAGACGGGGTTTCTCTGTGTAGCCCTCGATATCCTAGAGGAATCCCTATATAGACCAGGCTAGCCTTGAACTCACAGACATCTACCTGCCTCTGCCTCCCAAGTGTTGGGATTAAACATGTATGCCACTATTGCCCAGCAGACAGTTTCTTACTTCTACTGGAAGCCTTATTCTGAAACTAGAGAAGCCCAATAAATTTTCTCCTTTGAAAGTCTTAGCCATACAGTCTAATATCATGGTGGCAGGCTGGTCACCAAGGTTCTGGAGGACAAATGAGGGGGAATTTAGAAAATAAGAGGTGGCTCCAAGGGTCTTCCAGGAATTTAACTTGAGAGATAATTAAGGATCTACACCAGAACTCCAAGCAAAACTCTGTGATGCAGAGGAACTTACAGTAGGAGTCAGTGAGCTCGGTAGGAGCAAATGACAGACGCCTCCTACCGCTCTCCAAGGAGAAGAAGTGGATGCAGTGCAGAGACAGAGCACCCAAAACAATGGGGAGAAGAAGAGCACATTGTGGGGTGGTGGCTGATGGTCATAAATCCTAGCACCTCGGCAGGGATATCAAGAGGTCAGGGCCAGCTTATCAGCTAGGCAGGTAGTTCTGAGGCCTACCTGGCTACATCAGAAGCTAACACCACAAACCAAACAACAAAAGTAAATTACAAAGTGTGTGTGCTGTTTCCCCTTTGGAGCTTCCCCTAAGGAAGACTCCTGTTGTGGACACTGTGTACAAATTCTGTGTGGACACAGATTCTCAGTTCTCTTGAGTACACACCTGGGAAGAAAACTGATGAATGCTAAGGTAATTATAGATGTACCTATTGGAGGAATTGCCAGACTGTGTCCACTTCGAAGAAGAGCCACAGAGAAGCCTGTGCCACTTCGAAGTCCACTGAGGTTCACGCTCGACACTGTCACTTCCTGCCTCCCTAGTCATGTAGCCTGGCTGGCTCAAGCCTATAATCCAGCTACACAGAAAGCTGAAGCAGGTGGATGAAAGCAGTCATCCTGGGCCACACAGCGAGTTCAAAGCCGGTATGGACTACTTAGTAACAGCCTGTCTCTAAATAAGACATTTTAAAAAGGGCTGAGGCTGAAATTCAGTGACAGCATGCAAAGCCCATGCAAGGGCCTGAGCCAGAACCAGGAATAAAAGGCTTCCTATCATTTTTAAAATGTGTTTTCAAAATCATTATAAATACATTAATGTGGGTGTTTATTTTTACTCCCCATTGTACATTTTTCAATGAAATGTACTGCCTACAGGATAGCAAAACAGCTCAGTGGCTAAAGACACCTGCCATCAAACCTACAATCTGAGTTCAGTTCCTAGAATCTATTTCATGGAAGGAGAAAACAGACTCCCATAGTCCTCCATTCCAAACACACATATGTGTGTAGACACTGCATGCTGACTGTCCAGGTTTCTATGTAAAAGGGACCCCGATAAGAGTTTATCAATGACTCCCACTCGCTGCGACCAAACGACAAGGTAGCAAATAAAGAGCTACTTACATGATTCAACAAATACTGCACAATTATCTCATGGCCAGAGGCAGCTGCTTCCATCAAAGGAGTGAATCCACATACAGGTTCCCTGCAAGAGGAGATCAGACAGATGGTTAGCAGAAAGAAGTTAGGCAAAGAACAAAACCAAGCCAAGACCCCCACATGCAGAGTAGGTTCAGGCCTAGGCCCTCAAGCACTTAGAACTGCTGAGGTGTTGGGATTAGGGAGGCAGTTCAGCTGCTAATGTGCTTGCCATACAAGCATCAGGACCTGAGCTTGATCCCCAGCAACAGGTAAAAAGTTGTTGTAGTTGTGTGTGCTTGTAACTATAGGACTGTGAGGAAGAACTGGAAGGTCCCAAGCCAGTCAACTAGTCCAATTTGTGAACTCTAAGTCCTAGTAAGAGACCCTGCCTCAATAACAAAATAAAAGGTGGCTAATTCCCAAGAAATACCACCACTTCTAGCTTCTGCACACATAGATATACATACCTGCCCATCCAACACTCACCCCAAATGTACACAAGGAAGCTAATGAGGTGAGATGGGAACAGTCAACAAGACTACATGATCTTTACTAATTCCTGTGGTTCATTAACAGTCCCAAAGACCAAGCTCTTCCATCTTCCCTTCCTCAAGGCCATTCCCACCTCATTTTAAATCCCTACTTTAATCATGCCCAAAAAGCAGAAACTATCAGGTATGGTGGAGAGGGCCCTTACTTACTCCCAGCACCCAGAAGGCAAAGGTAGACCTCTGTGAGGCTAGCCTGAGTTCCAGGACAGCCAATGATGCCTGAAGAGATCCTGTCTCAAAAAAACATAACTAAACACACTAGCTCAAAGCAGCTATGGTTCATCCATCACTTCTCACAGACACAAACGTCTCTTCCCATCTACCCACGTCTCATCTTTTGAGTTCAGCAGCCCAGGAACTGTTTCTGATAAACCCATCTGTGTCACTCTTACACTGTTTGCAAACAGCCCTTCACTGTTCCTCATTCCCTGCTGGACTGGAAGCTAGGAGTCACACCAAACCTGCCTCTCAACCATTGTAAGCCACATACTCTTCATCTTTTTCACATCTCTCAAGTTAGAATATATCTTAAAGTCATTAGACAAGCTGAATTTTAATTAGTAGCATTTTTTCTTCCTTACAGTCATTCAGAATTACACTATGTCTTCCAATGGGCACCAAGAGCCAGAGTTGCGATGCCAGCATCAGGTGGGGGCTCAGCTGGTATGTGATGTGAAGGGGATATTTACATAACATGCATCCAAACAGAGTAACTCCATCTTATGAAAGTCATGATGGAGACTGGGGAGATGGCTTAGTGGGCAGATGTGCAAGCCTGACAACTCTAAAAGTGAATGCAGTCATGCAAGTGTCTGTAATCCTAGCACACAACATGAAGTGAGAGGGCAGAGACTGAGTCTCCAGAAGCTCACAGGCCAGCTAGCCTTGAATACTCAGCAACCAAGAATTTTGACTCCAACAAGGTGGAAAGGCAAGGACCAACACCTGAAAGTTGCCTGATCTCCAAACATGCTGCGGCACACATACATCTGCACCCTCATCCATGAAAAGATGCATACTCTCTCACACATGATAAAGAAAAGAAGAAAGACAAATAAATGGGTTGGTTGGTAATGATGGGACTGGGGTGTGACTCAGAGACAGGATGCTTGCTTAGGATACATGAGTTCCATTGACACTTGCTTAGCATATATGAGGTGCACTGATGCCTGACAGTATGTACAAAGTCCCATGCATGGGGTGAGCCTGCCCCCTTGCTTAGTATTGGAAGAAACCTAGCCCACTCCCTGACCACTTAGCTGCAACAATCACCTCACGTTGGCATTGGCTCCACTGTCCAATAGAAATTTGACCATCTGCTGGTGGCCGGCACTGGTGCAGTGGAAGAGTGCAGTCCAGCCCTGGATGTCTTTCATCTCAAGCTCTGCACCTTGCTTCAAGAGAACAGAGTGTAGGTTATGCACCAAGTCTCCGGAGAAGGCGAGCAGGTGGGTGGGGTGTTTGGGAGGCACCCACTGGGCCTCCAGCTGAAATTTGCCTCATGTCCTGTCAGGGGAACCAAGGAGCACCCGGGTCTCTGGGCCTGTGACCACTCGCAGCTCACCTGGAGCAGAAAGTAGGCAATGCTCTCGTTGCCGCAGCTGGAGGCCAGCATCAGTGGAGTCTGCCCTTCCGGGGTCGGCACATTCACACTCACACCTGCCTCAAGCAGCAGGTGAACAATGGTATCGTGTCCAATGTAGGAAGCGTACATCAGCGGGGTCCAGCCACCACCGTTCTTCTTATTCAAATCTAACTCTCTCCTAAACAAACACAAGTTATGCTAGATAGACCCAGCATCTCACATGTGGGCTTCATCAGAGCCAGGTGCCAGGCCTGATGGACAAGAAACCTTCTAGAAAGGGTAGTCACTTGCCCTAGGCATCCCCCGGTGGGGAGGAGGAAGGTAGGAGTGTTTCCATCCTTAGACTCTTGTGGTTAGTCATGACTATCAACTTGACAGGATCTGAAATTAAGAGATCTGCACAGGTCTGAGGAACTTTCTAGATCGGGTTAATTGACGTGGGAAGACTTACCCTAAATACAAGAAGCACCATTCCATCGGCTGTGTTTACAGAGGATATAAAACCGAGAGCAAAGCACTAGCATTCATCTGTCTCTCTTCCTGAGGCGATGTGTCCAGCTGCCCCACTGTCCTGTCACCATGCGTCCCCTGCCACGATAGACCGTACCCTCACACCAAGTTAAAAAACCTCTCCCTTCCTTAAGCTGATTTTGTCACTATTTGTCCTAGCCACAGAAAGTGACTAATGTGACGTGGTGTGCATACTTTTACTCACAGCACTTGCAGGGGCAAAAGCAGAGTTCAAGGCCGCCCTGGTCTAAAAAAAAAACAAAAACAAAAACAAAAACCAACAGCAAAGGAAAAAAAGGAAAAGTGACTTAATATAACCACCTCTGTTTTAATACTGTCATCTGTCCTACCATCTCCTACACAAGGCCAACACTTCTTTTTTTGTACCTACAGCACCCCCATGCTCAAGCAGGGGAGTTAGGCAATGTCTGATCATTTCTCTCTAGTTACAACATCCAGGAAGTAGCCAGCTGTTGGCACACAGATTAGGGCTAGGTAGCTAGTCAAACACCCTACAGCACAAAGGACCCACCACAGAAAAGGCCTGCTGGCCTAGTTTATCAGCAGAAGTGAGGCTGAGACATCCTGTGCAGCACCAAATCAATAACCAATCTGTCTTCACAGCTGGGCAGAGGGAACATACCACCACTGCCACTGACTTTCTTGTCACCTCACCCTACCAAAAAACACAGAACCCTGTTTTCTAACTGGTTTCCATTGTAATTCTGGAAATGTACTTTCACTCAGGAAAGCAGAGGGGAGGGGCTCTCAGACTTTAAGGCTTGGGGAAGGGAGTCCCATTCTAGAAGAACACCCACCGACTACTCCAAAGAAGGTACAGTTAATGCCTAGGACCTACCGGTCAGTTCTTGCCTCTTGGCAGCAATCAGTGCCTCTTGTGGGATCCATACTAAACTAAGCCAGGCAGCTACCTCCCACGCCAGCAGCAGCCCCTACTGACTCTGGATTCTGGAATGGCCTAAAACCCTGCCTGGGGTCACTGGAATGACTTGGCGCCCAGCACTGCCTCCCTTCTTGAGTAGCAATTCCACAAAGGCAGCAGTGGCAAATGTCTCAGCAAAGCTACCACCTACCCTTCAAACCTCCAATTTCCCTTGACCCCAGCCTAGGCTTCCATGAGCAAGCCTGCTTCTCAACTGGGCCCAAACTCCAGTGAGAACACAAAGCTATCCCTCTTCTCCTCTTTGGGCCGCTCTGGGGCCATGTTTTTTTTTAACAGGACACTCAACATGTAACAACTTGACAGTCCAAAGAATTATAGCAGAAGTCTTGTGATCCTGTGAACACATGTGCTGACTCCACACCTAACTGCCCATCTCTGAGGCCACTAGGTGAAGGAACTCTACAATCTGCTCTAGGCTGAGAGTACTCTACTGGCCAAGGACAATAGATGGCTCTGAGCTTCATGAGGCTCTGCAGGAATTGAGAAGACACAGAGTGGTCTGGGAGAGCTCATCTGGTCAAGGTACCAAACAAGCACTGGCAAACTTAAGATAAAGTGTGGTAGAGCACAAGAAAAGGAAGAGACCCTTCTCCAACAAAATGCTCACACCGCATGGACTAAGAGACAGACTGTGGAACTAAATACTCATAGGCAGATTAGCAAAGCTGGCAGGTGGGCAATGAAGACAGGAGGCCAGCCTCTCACCTATGTGCTAGAGGGAACGAATGAGAAAACTGAAGAACCTGCAGTCAAAGGACCAAAGTGCTGGCTTTCCATCCTTATCATTGTTTTCTCTGGGTTTTTCTACAGTCAGAAGAAACCCCCAAACGACTCTCATTCAAGTAAACTATAAATTAATGTTTATAACATAGGCCACAATATAAGTTTTAAGCATCTTTCTTCTCAGAATCAAAAGATCCTTTTTTCTAAGCATCTAACATGAGCCATCAATGACACCTGCCGCAAGCAAGATTGCCTACTGGATATGTATAAAGACCTTGAGACTCCAGCCTGTGGAACTGAAGTCACTGAGATGCTGATGAGAATATGAGGTGAAGGGATGCTCCCCAAGACCTCTTACCGCTGCACACACTCCTTCACCACCTCATACTGGCCAATGGAGGCAGCTGTGTGAAGATCCAAGGGGACATCCAGCTCCTCTCTGCTGACCTGTGCACCGAGCCCATGCCACATGGACAAGCTGCGGTTCAGGAGCTCCGGCTCGCTGGCTTCATCGCTGAGCTCAGACATGGCTGCAGAGGGAGGCCCAGGGGTTAGTTCTTCCTCCCTGGTTGTTCCAAAGACGAAATACTCCTACCAATGGCAAGCTATCACCTCATTCCTAAGAAACTGAAGCCACCACGGCTTTCTTCAAACAGCATTGCTGTCACACCGCCAC
This sequence comes from Pachyuromys duprasi, assembly GCA_028658305.1. NCBI lineage: Eukaryota > Metazoa > Chordata > Mammalia > Rodentia > Muridae > Pachyuromys > Pachyuromys duprasi. The sequence continues at coordinate 16,642,740 of CM053757.1, read as the reverse complement.
TGGCAAGCTTTCGTCAAGACAGAAGACAGGATCATCTATGGAGCCAATAACTGCCGCTGCACCTGCTTCATACCACAGACGCTACATCAGATGCTAGCCTGATGACCACTCCATTGTTAGTAAAATAGTGAGAGCTGGGTTCCTTAGCACCGACTTGCTGAGTTTGGGTATGGAGCAAAATCTGTGTCCTAGCTTCTCCAGTCCCTAGTTCCTCCCTAATGGACATGTATGTCTAAAGAGCTCCTGCTTCAAACACAAGGAAGTGGGCGAGTTGGCACAACTCTGTAACCCAGCAACGGGAAGCTGGAAGAGGCAGGATGACCATGAATTTAAGGGCAGCCTGGAGTACAGAAGTTTAGGCCAGCCTAGATACACAAAAATCTTCTCTCAATAAAAGAAAGGATGGGACCTGGAAAGATGGCTCATGGGTTAAAAGCTCTTATTGCTCTTACTGAAGACCCAAGTTCAGGTCTTGCACCTATGTTCAATAGCTTGCAACCTCCTGTAACTACAGCTCCAGAGGATCCAACATTCCTTTCTGGCTTCCTTGAGGATCTGCATTCATGTGTGCACACACCACCCCCCAAGATACATTCATACACATAATTTAAAACAAACCAGGGCAAGGAAGAAGGCTTAGCAGTTAAAAGTGTGTACTGATCTTACAGGGAACCTGAGTTCATTTTCCAGCATCCACATGGTAGCTCACAACTGCCTGAAACTCTAGCTCCAGAGGATCCAACACACTCACATAGCCATACACAAATACACATATACATACATAATTTAAAATGAAAATAAAAATTTAAAGTTAAAAAAAAAACCCATAAAGGCCAAGAATACAGTGGCTGAGCACTTGCATATCCACAAACCACATAGATAGCTATGTGTGAGGATCCCCGACTTAATTATGGCACTTGGGAGGTGGAAACAGGATTGTGAGTTTAAGACCACCCTGGGAATTCAGGGCAGCGGTGGACCACACCTTTAATCCTAAGGACTCAGGATTCAGGGGCAGTTGGATCTCTGTGAGTTCAGGCCAGCCTGGTCTATAAAGTGAATTCCAGGACAGCCAGGGCTACACAATGAAAACCTGTCTCAAAAATTAAACAAATAAGTCTAGGATACATAGCAAGAACTTGTCTCAAAAAAAAAAAAAAAAAAAAAAAGCCTGTCATGGTGGCACATGCCTTTTATCCCAGCACTTGGGAGGTAGGGGCACGCAGATCACTGTGAGTTTGAGGCCAGCCTGGTCTACAAATTGAGTCCAGGACAGTCAAGACTATACAGAGAAATCCTGTCTCAATAAATAAATAAATAAATAAACAAACAAACAAATAAATAAATGAATGAATGAATAAGTGGGAGGGGGGAGGAAAGAAAGGAAAAGTAGAACAAGGGGGAAGGAAAACCCCCAGCAGACCACAGAATGCAATCCCTATGTTCAACTATGTTACCTGAGTAGGAATCCACCTGTGCAACCCTTTTAAGTAGGAAAGACGAACACCAAAGGATGACAACTGTATGATTATGAGTCCTTTATTCTGGGCAATCCTACTAAAACCATAGTCTAGCCATTAACCTCCTAGTAGATTCTTAAGTCGAGGGCTCTGGGGTACAGGCCAGGTGCTAGAGCACTGCACACTGCCTTGAGTCTAGCTCCTAGCATGGCTACAAAATGAGGTGGGTGGTAACAGGAGAAGAGATAATGGCGGTTTTCAGTGAGCAGGGTCTCAGTTATATGTTCTGCTCTCACCTGTGTAAATGGTCACTGTCTTGTTCTGAGACAAGGTCCCACTGTGTAGCCCTGGGTGGCTTAGAACTCAATTTGTAGACCAGGCTGGACTTGATCTCAGAGATATGGCTGTCTTTCCTGAGATTAAAGGCATGATAAATGCCTAGATAAATGGCCACTGGCACTAAGCATCTGTGGGGGCCATGTCTGTGACCCCAAATGATATCAAGTGGCAGAACCCTCCAGGACCTTATCATAGTGTCCTGGCAAGGTTTTTACTCTGAGGTTGGAACTGACCCAACCTGATCCAACAGAATCGAAAGCAGCACAACAGAAGGGCCAGGCTTTGGCCCTGAGCCCACCTGGGATCCACAGAGAAGTCAGGACCACTGCAGGAGTGGCGCAAAGAATACAGAGCGCCAATATCCATACTCAAGAGTTCTGGCAAACCCAGAAGGAAGCCTGAAGGAAGTGGGTACACAGAAGGTGCTAACTTCCTGCCTCCCGAACACCTTAGCGTTCTTCTGCATTGGTGACTGCCAAAAGAGACAAAGTTGGGCCGGGGAGCACAACTTTCAGATAGAGGCAGGAGGGTCAAATCACAAGCCTGCCTAGGCAACTTAGTGAGGTATAAGTATTTTACAAGTAGAATGATAGGGCTAGAGAGATTGCTCGGCAGTTAAGAGCACTGCCTGCTCTTCCAGAGGTTCTGAGTTCAATTCCCCACAACCACATGGTGGCTCACAACCATCTATAATGTGATCTGATGCCCTCTTCTAACCTGCAAGTGTACATGCCGATAGAGCACTCAAACATTTAAAAGAAAAAGAAAAAACAAAAAAACATGCCTTTAATCCCAGCACTCGGGAGGCAGGGGCAGGTGGAGCTTTCTGAGATCAAGGCCAGCCTTCTCTACAGAGTGAGTTCCAGGATGCCAAGGCTAAAACAAAGAAACCCTGTCTGGAAAACAAACAAACAAACTTTTTTTTAATTAAAAAAAAAAAAAAAGACAACACCAAAAACCACTAACCTGGGAGACAGTCATATGGTAAATGATATGTGTGTGTGTGCTGGTAAGGTGAAAACAAGGCCTGCATTCTGGAATCATCTGATTCTCAGCTGCAAAGCCTACGCTCAAGTAGTGCCTAACCTTACAGGGGAGACCTAGTCTGAACCAACAGTGGACACATGCTGAAACACTGGCAGATCAGCAGAACTCTGGAAGGGCTCACACCTGTAATTCCAGCTCCTGGGGGCTGGGACAGGAGACTACCTCTGAGTTCAAGGCCAACCAGGAATACAAGAGATGCTGACTGAAAAAAAAAAAGAAAAAGAAAAAACATAAAACCCGCTAGGCGTAGTGGCACAAGCCTTTAATCTCTGCACGTGGGAGGCAGATCTTTGTGAGTTCGAGGCCAGCCTGGTCTACACAGTGGGAAACCCCTACTTCACGAGCCCCCCGCCCGCGCCCAAATCCATTCGAGTAAAATAAATGTTTCTATGTCTTCTGCACCTCGCTTCCAGAATTTCAGTAGCAGCATTGATATGTTACTTTAATCTTTTTTTTTTTTTTTTAAAGTCTATCCTGGTGACAACTGTCACTCCTTCAAGAGATCCGTCAAGGCCTGGAGGGAGGGCCCTGTAACCCACAAGTGCGACGCGGTTCCGGCCCCCGCGGGTCCCGGCGACCGTGCACGACCGCAGGCTCCCGCGTCCGCCGCTGGACACTCTGGCAGGGTACCTCGTTTGGCACCAAGGAGCCGGGCCCGCGTCCCCAAACCCTGCGACAGGCAAGCGCCAGGGCTGGCCGCCGCAGCGGACGCAGGGCGCCTCAGGCACCGCCTCTCAGAGGGCCCCGCCGCGGCCCGGCCTACCTGCAAGGCCTCGGCTTCCCGCGCCACCCTCCTGCAGCGGCTGCACGCTCCCTCACCGGCCAACAGCCCTGCGCCCGGCCCACCCCGGAAGGAATTGTAGGAGGGCGCGGAGCACGCCGGGAAGAGGACGGACGCTCTGGTATTGACCGCCACGGCAGCCAATGAGATGGCAGATACCGACCCCCCCTTGCTCAGGAGCCAATCCCGAGGCAGAGAGGTGGGCGGTGCCCACGGAGGAAGAGGCGAGGCTGGCTCAGCCAGGGACGGGGAGCCAGGCCGCGGTGAGTGGCCTTGCTTAGCCCGGGGACTGCGCAAGTGGACGAGCGGGGCGGCCGGAGGCGCGTAGGAGACCGCGGAAACCTAGGAGATGAGGGGTTGTCCCGGCCGCGGGTGGCAGGGAGCGCGACCATCCCCTCTGCCTCCGCAGGCTAGTCCGGTGCCTTCCAGTTTCCTTGACAACGACGCCTGGCGCGGGGCGGAGCGAGGCGAGGCTAACCGGAGAAACAGAGCTCCTCTGAGCTAGCACTTCCTCTTTCCTCCGCGGGTCAAGCCTTTCCTCCGCCCTACCGCCTTGCGCACCTAGGGATGCCAGGTCTTGAGTGTCCCCTTCACCTCCGTCATTCTGTGCCCTGCCTCCAGAGCCCCTGTTATTAAACGTCCGCTGGTGCGTATATACCAAAAGCGTCCCCCCCAGCGGCTCCCAAGTCAGGACCGCCGAGCACACGTCCTTGCTGACAACGTTCAGAGGCCTATAGCCCACTCACTACCTGCTGCTACTCTGGTTCGGTTCCGTTAGCTGGTCTGCCTGGTCCGCTAGGCCGTCACCTTACAGTCCTAAAGTCCAGTTGTCCCCTGAGGGCTGAGCATCTTTGTTTAGGTTGAAATTCGAAGGGTGGGGCTGAGCCAACGACTGGATTGTAGAAACTCATTTGGGTGATGACTTACAAAACCACCTGAATAATGGACCATGATCATAAAACTCCAACTTTTAAGGAGTTTTATTTTTAGTTATATGTATGTGTGTGAAGTACAGGTACCAGTGGACACCAGAGACATAGGATCTCCCCCAGGGAACCAAATTCCGGGCCTCTACAAGAGCAGTAAAGGACACTTGTAACTTCTGGACCATCTCATCCCTTTTTTCAGTGCTGGGGATTGGACTCACGCTAGACAAATGCTCTATCAAATGGGTTCATGCCAGCCCTTAACTTTTTGGTTTTTTGAGACAGGGTTCAAGGTTCCTCTGTATAATGTTGGCTGCCCTGGACTCTGTAGACCAGACTGGTCTGGAACCCACAGAGATCTGCCAGCCTCTGCCTCCCCAGTGTGAGGACTAAAGTCATGCACCACCACACCCAGCTCTTCCCTTAACTTTGATTCAACTTCTTTTTTGTCATTTACGAATCTCTCTAAGCATATAAAATGGAGACAATAGTGTTTGTGTTATATAAGATACACATATAATATCTTCATGTCCTATGTATTGTAATCTATATATATATATCATTTGTATCAGTATTTTCATATACATTTGTTATTAAACACATCACATACATATATAAGCAGACGCCACGCTCTTGTGCACTCATTACTGCACACACTCACACATACAGTCCTGCTACCAAGTAACATAAGCTTGAAGAACAAGAAGGAAATGGGTGGAAAATGGAATTCTGCTGGTGTATTTTCATCTTCAGCTGATCAAGGCTCTGGAAGAGCTATCAGTGCTCATTTGTCCTTGGACACCTGGACATTGCCACTTCACCCTGTGTGCTCCACAGATGATATTCAAAGAGAGCATCCTTTGAGTCCTGGCCCCCAAGACATCCAAAGAAGAAGCTATGGTATCCTTACCAGTTTCTCCCTGGGATGCCATCCTTAAGGCTGCCAAAGACCAGCTGCCATCCCTGGACTCAGACTCCTCCTCGGTGAGCAAGAGCATTCTCCTGGATGTTAACGGTCCAACCTGGGCAGACCCCACTTTGATCTATGGGGTTTGTTTTCACTCATCAGCCCCTGGGATTTTGGGTATTGGATTCCTTCAGGCTTCTTTCTGTGTTTGCCAGAACTCTTGAGTATGGATGTTGGTGCTCTGTATTCTCAAAAGATACCCTTGTGCTGGTCCTGACCCCTAGGTGGGCTCAACGCCAATGCCCCGGTCTTCCCACCCTGCTTTTGTGCTGCTCTCAACTGTATTGGATCAGGTCAGAAACAGCACCAATCTCTGAGAGTAATACCTTGCCAGGGCCACACAGTGCAGTCCTGGAGGGATTTGGCCACTTGAAGTGATTTGGGGTCATTGACAGTACCAGTAGCCATTTACACAAGTGATCCATTGGTCAGAGGCTCAGCACACAGGTTGTCATAGGACATTTAGAGTGAGGAACAAGGGTTTTAGAAGCAAGAGATGTGGGTTTTGCCCTACCTTGGCATTTGCAAAGATGAAAATGATGGAGCCGAGACTCAGGCGTTATCCAGTACATGGTGAGGCAAAAGAGGTAGACAATGCCAATGCCACAGTACCCTAGTACTGTCATTGCCTTGTGAAGTCCCTGTAAGGTGTCAGGCCAACCTCTACATTAGAGTCAGTTGACCAAAGTTCCTGTGTTAAGTGACAAGTCAGTATAAAAGTGAGCTAGTTTCCACTCTCAGCTACCCTCTGCTGTCATTATTCAGCACCAGCATTAATGCAGTGTCTGCTGTGTACAGGACCTGCTCATGGCCCGTGAAAAAGGAGCCTTTCAGAGAACATGTCTTCCAAGATGCTCCTGGGCAGTGTGGGCAAAGCATGACTGCCTCCTCTAAAGTGTCCTATGTGGTCTGTCTGCAGTCTGACAGTGAGGACGAAGAGCCCTTCATCTTTCAGCGAAACCAGCCCCTCCTGATTCCAGACCTGGCTGAGGAGCTGGCTGAAGACCCTGTTGGCGTTGATGAGTCTGGAATCTGGTTTGCTGTAGGGAGTTCTTCACTTGAGGTCTGTGGGACACAGGCTTTGAGGACCTGCTAAGGGGAGGTGGGGTCCCATGTCACACAAGGATTCCACCCACAGCGTAGGTCCAAGTGGTTAAATACATTGGCCTTGTCTCTCCTTCCCACCTGCAACTCCAATTCCAGCAAATCAGATATCCTTCTTTTGGACTCTGTGGGCTCCAGCACACACATGGTACACATAAATACACACACATATATCATGTGTATATATATAATTACGAATAATACTGGCAGGTGGTGGTGCATGCCCTTAATCCCAGAAAGTCAGGAGGCAGAGGAAGGCAGATCTCTTGAGTCAAAGCCAGCCTGATTTCTAGACAGAGTTTCAGGACAGCCATGGCTACACAGAGAAACCCTGCCTCAGAAAAACAAAACCAAAATTCCAAAACATTAGTGGCTTGATGATGAGAATAAATTGCTGCCTGAATAGATCACATCTGAGGCTTTTATCCTTGGCAACCCTAGCCTGCCAGGCCTGTTAACTCTTGTTGGTATGGCTGTGGTTAAACATGCTTTCCAGTGAAAACACTGTAGAGGCCAAACCCCATTTTTAAGGCCAGGTTGGCTCTGGGTAAAACCCCTCTGCTCAGTTCTTCCTAGCATCATTGAGGCAGACTGAGCGTGTAAGGGCTGAAGAGGATTGCCTGACCTATGTCCACTACATTCATTGCCTGAAGTCAAGCCCTCAGAGAAACAAGTGTAAAATAACACCCCTTGCACCCCCCAGGAGAATCTGAAAAGCAACGAGGACTCTGGTCAGTTTTAGTGACTTTTTGTTATTTGAGGCAGGGTTTCTCTGTGTAGCCCTAGCTGTCCTGGACTCAATTTGTAGACCAGGCTGGCCTCAAACTCACAGAGATCTGCCTGCCTCTGCCTTCCCAGTGCTGGGATTAAAAGTGTGTGCCACCATCACGCAACAACATGATTTTCATGAGATGTTTTCTTTTCTGTAAGGACTACCAACTCCTCTGGGAGAGGGGCAATGGGGAGAGGAAGAGAGGCAATAGTGGAAATAGTGGCAGTGGCTATACCACAGACAAATTGTTGAACTCAAAAGAGGAAAAAGAAGGCCTGGCAGTGGTAGCTCATGCCTTTAATCCCAGCACTCTGGAGACAGAGGAAGGCAGATGTCTGTGAGTTCGGGGCCAGCCTGGTCTACAGAGCTAGTTCCAGGATAGCCAGAGCTATATAGTAAGACCGTGTCATGAAAAAAAGAAAAAAAGGGGGGTTCAAAACAGGGCTAATGAGATGGCTTGGTGGGAAAAGGTACTTGCTGCTCAGTCTGACACCCTGAGTTCCATACTTGGGACCCACAGAGTAGGAGAGAACTGACTCTCAAAGTTATCCTCTGACCTCCATTTAATCGTGCATATACACGCACTTTTTCTTCCTAAAGTATATCTTTGCAGATGCTCACAGTGGGTGCCTTTTTTTCTCTAGCCACTTCTGGTTCCTGAGAGACTAGCCATAGAACCCAGAAGTGAACAAAGGGTAAAACAGAATGACTTGGCTGCTCAGGAAAGAAGAGTCTCTGGCTGGTCTTGCCAGAGCTGTGTCAAGAGCAGCCCTGTTCTTGTGGGTGCTGAGGAGATACTCCCGTGGCTGGAAGGCAACCTTAGAAGCCTGTCTAACCCCAAAGGATCCCAGAGTCCTCCATGGCAACCCCAGGGAAAAGAAGCCACCTTTCCTTTGGAAGGAGAACTGAAGACAGAACCCTCAGATACAGATTTTAGAAACTCTGCAAAGCGCAGAGCCCTCCGCAAGGAGAGGAGGAAGATGATAGAGAGAGATATCCTTCAGAAAGTGACCCAGGCTTCCCAGAGCCCAGCCTCTGGTGACCAACGCCAGGCTGCAAAGTCAGGACGGTGGCCGGAAGCAGCCTCAGAGCAGTCTCAGGAAGGAAGGCCAGTACTCTCACTCCAGGTAGGTATCTCCAAGGCCCAGCCTTCCCTCAGGCCAGTCCCCTGCAGCTTGGCCACATTCTTGCCACACTGTTGAAGCTAGAACCAACTCCTCCTCTAGGACCTAAGGCCCAGATCCCAGGTCCAGCAGCCAGCAAAAAGCTGCTCCTGTCACAGTGTTTAGAAAGCCTGGTTTAGAGCTCACCCTCAAGGAGAACTGGTGACAATAGGAAGAGACACCAACTCCAGCCTTCGTTAGAACGCAGAAATGACCCCAGACATGCATGCTGATAATCAGTCATGCTAACACAAGCAGTGCTGCAGAAGTGAGGTCCTTTGTGGGCAGATATCATTCACTAGGAACGGCTGCCCAGTTACACTAAATACACCAGTGAAAACCTGCAGGGAGTCAAACTGGGATTAGGAGAGGCAATCCTGTGAGAAACTGCAGAAGAGAAAGGAGTGTGAGGACTACTGGGAAGGCAGATCTGTAAACTGCAGCAGTGGCTGTGTGTCCCTCCATGGTGGAACTGTTTCCCACTGTGGTGTTTGGGCAGTCTTTAGAAAGCACATCTGTGACCAATGAGGTTACCCTGCCCACTGGACAGGAGAGAAAACCATCATACTAGCCCAGTTTCCAAAGGCTGAGGAGAGTACTCTGGTTAGCTGTGCAGGAAGACAGTGGAAGATGCTCTAACCTGGCATGGAAAGGCCACACTAAATTCATTAGTGAGAACCTTACTTTGACATTTTACAGAATGTAAGCACACAGACACAGAGTTCTTCATTGCTGTTGACATATGCTACCAGTTTCATTCTGTTAACCCCACAGCTTCCTGAAGCTGCAGGAATTTGGAAGGTTTCACATAAGCATTCACTGTAGGTGCGCTGCTTCTCCCCTCCATCATACTCATGCTTGCAAACTCATCTGGGCCAAGCTCTCTGGTTTAAGCACCTGCTTGAACCACCAGGTTCTTAAAATTGCAAAACTTTTTAAATATCCTAAATTGGTACAAACCCAGACAATCTAAATTTTACATGGTGATCTGGGTGTAGTCATACATGCCTTTGATCCCAGCACTCAGGAGGCAGGTGGATCTCAGAGTTTGAGGCCAGCCTGATCTACAGAGCAAATTTCAGGATAACCAAGGCTATTACACAGAGAAACCCTGTCTCAAAAAACAAAAACAAACAAACTTACCTAGTGGAGAAGGCCAGGATGTGCCTCTATGCTAGAGTGCTTGCTTGGCATGCATCAAATGAGTGTGATGGTGTATGCCTCTAATTCTAGAGATTAGAAGGTGAAAGTAGGAGGATCATACATTCAAGGTCATCCTTGGCTACATAGAGAGTTCAAGGCCAGCCTGGGCTATAATGAGAGCTTGTCTGACAAAAAAAAAATGGGGTTTCTTCCAGGTTAGCTATAATTATGCCCAAATGTATTGACCAAAACAAAACAAAAAGCTTAAGGAGGGAGGTGTCAGGGCTCATCATCAGTGTGTCGTCAGTCACAACAGATGGTACATTCATTTGCTAGATGTACCCAATCTCCAAGCATCACTTTGTTGTTATGGTGGTCGGAATCTGGGCTGGGTGCTTTCAGGTTCTTGGCCCATTATCCAAAGAACTGAAAACAAGGGCTCACAGAGATCACACAGATGTGCATAGCTATCAAATTATCTTTTGAAGCAAGATAACTATTTGAGCTAGATCACAACAGAATAAAGAGCCATATTCTGTCAAGATTGACAGGGTTTCATTTTATGGGGTCTAAAGGAGGGACTGGCTACTAAGGGCATAATTTGGATGGTTCTGTATTTTGATTGATTAGTCATATATTCATTTTTTTTCTACTGCAAATGTTTACTTCCCATAATGCATTGGATTTTAATCACCTGAATACCTAGTTATACATAGGCACAAGATTACAGTAAGGATTCTCCCTAACGATTACTAGAGACACAGTTTTTCCTTACTGCCTTTACACCCAAAACAAGTTCAGACAAGATAGCCGCTTATCTTCTTCATAACTGGGAAAACTGAGAATACACTTGAATAGAAACTGTCTAAATTTTATTGTTATGGGAGTTGAGAGAGAATATTTATACCACAGTCCAAAGAGATGGGAATACATGTAGCTTGATGCAGGTCAGGGGTGTCAAGGGTGTTCTGAGGCTGCTAGATGTAGTGTTTAAAGAAGGGTTTGTATGGTATATGCAGACGAAGGAACTACGCTGCCGAATGCATTATTACAGTGGGAATGTCGATAACACAAAACCAAATGGGGGTGGGAGGGGCCCAAGCTAAACTAGTCCCTATTTGCCGGAATCACTACAGTAGATGGCTCATAATACCGTCCACTGCAACCTCAGTGGGGTCTCTTTTTGAAGGACCTTCCTGCAGCCTTGTAACCACCAGTTTTATCATTTCAGTATCTTGAAGACTGGGATTTGGATTACATCCTTCAGAGCCTGCCAGGGCGACAAGACAGCCAGGGAGACAGTGGACCTAGAACTGCATGGTGGTTAGCTGACCGCTGGCAAGATCAAGGTCTGACCTTTCACCCTAAAGTCCAAGCTAATCTCCACAAGCACCTCCTCCTAAGCCTCTCAGTAGCAGGGCTATGGGATGGGCAGGGCCTACCAGCCCATTAGTTACTGCTGTCAGCACACACATTCATTATACATGAGGCTGCCTGCTCTGCAAAGGGTGTTCAAGCCTTCAAATTTGACCTGCCCTGGGTGCTATCCTTTTTCTTCCTCTAGCTTCCTTCCTTTTCTCCTCCCTCTTGTGGGGTAAAGCAGAACCTGCCTCTTTCTCCCCTTCAGGCAACTTTCACACTCCTGCATCCCTCATCTTACTTGAAAGTGACAGTAGAGGATGTCATACGCTGCCTGTGCTCATGGCCTTGCTATGAGCAGCTCTGTAAAAGACAAATACTCCCCACGTTCTCTCACCCACACAGGCCCCAAGAACAGGTGGAAGCACATCTGAGCTGGGGAGCAATGATAGGGGCAAGGTATCAGTGTCTAATTCCAGAACAAAGACTCCACTAAACTGAACCTCTGGGCTGTTTGAGGCAAGACATTTTTATTAAGCATTTTTTTTTCTTATATCCAGGTATGTATATGCAACACATGCATGTCTGTGCATGCACCAAAAGAGGGCAGCAGATCTCCTGGAACTGGAGTTACAGTTGTGAGCTACTGTGTGGGCGCTGGGAGCTGAGCCCAAGTCCTCTGTAAGAGCAGCAAGTACTATTAATCAGTGAGCCGTCTCTCCAGCCCTAGCTCTGTTTTGTGTTTGAGACAGGTTCTCACTGTTTATTTCTGGCTGACCTGGAACTTGATACATTGAACTCAAAGGTCTGCCTGCCTTTGCCTCCTGAGTGCTGATATTAAAGGTGTAACGCTACCACCATGGCTTTTGTTTTTGAGACAGGGTCTCACACTGTAACCCAGGCTGCCCTGGTGCTCTTGGCAATTCTGCTTCAGACATCAAAGTGCTGCCACTAATGAGCATGTGACAGCAAGCCTGCTTCAGCAGAGCCTCAGGATATGGCAAAGCAGGTCCTCTGCAAGGTTGGCAGGCATGTGTAATGAGCACCCTTGTGGAGGGTAGTATAGCAGGACCTAATCTCTTAAATGTTCCTGGCTCTTTGATCAAGCTATTACTTTTTGTTAAGTTTTATTTTGTTAAGATGTATAGCCCAGAGCTGGAGAGATAGCTCAGCTATTAAGAGCACTGTCCATTCTTCCAGAGGTTCTGAGCTCAGTTCCCAGGAACCACATGGGTGGCCATAGCCATGTGTAGAGTCTGGTGCTATCTTCTGGCTGCTGGCTCTCACACAGGCAGAGCAACATATAATAATAAATCGGTACTCATCTAATGAGGTGGCGTGAGAGGGTAGCACTGGCGCCCTGTGACCCCAGCACACAGGAGAGGGGCACAGGCTGATCTCTGGGAGTGCAAGGCCAGCTCGGTCTACAGAGCGAGGTCCAGGACAGCCAAGGCTACACAGAGAAACCCTGTCTCAAAAATCAAAAAAGAAAAGTAAGAAAGATGTATAAGTAGCTGGGGTTGTACCCCAGTGACAGAGTACTTGGCAGTATGCACAGGCCCTGGGTTCAATCCCAAATACCTCCCCTCCCAGACACACAACACACACAGAGAATCTATATGATAAGCCTGTTTGCTAGTCTTTGAAAGGTACAAACATCTGTCCACTGTGGTCGCCTGTGACCCTATGTGACAAGGCCCCTGAAGAAGACATGGCTACCCCTGACTTTGCCATTGGAGCTGGGATGGGGTACGCTGGAGCCTAAAGCTCAGCAGCCCCTCTCCTGGAAACCCCTAGGGCACACCACTGCACTTTCCCAGGACGTACTCCTGGAGCAGCTGGCCCTCCTGTGTGCCAGTCAGTCCAAAGTCCGAAACCCTGCCTGGAAGTTACCTGCTGACAAGCTCCAAGACACAGAAGAGCAGAAAGCCAGAAGCAGGTGAGACTTCCCACCAGCCACAGCCACACCACAGCCATTTCCTTAGAACCAGCCTGCCTTTAGGCAGTGCTAATTGGGCCTGTTGGTGGGGCACTTGGCATGTACTTTCTCTTTGACTAAGAAACAGAATCTAACTAGGCAAATGCTGCATTATCTCTGTTCCCCATTAGGAAAACAGAGGTTCAGATTACTATGCCTCTCCCAGGCCACAGGCAGAGCTGTGTGTTGAGCCCCAAAATGTGTCTCATTCCCTAATGCTATAGGTACTTTCTCTTCATTATCCACATCACCAGTGAAACAGGCTGGGTTTGGAAGGTGGAAGAGCTGGATATAGAGGAAAGCAAGCAGGGATAGAGTGAAACTGGGGGTGACAGAGCTGGAGATGGGGTCCCCAAAGGCCCTACTGTCCTGCTTTTGCCACACTGTTTATTCTGCGGTTTTCAGGAGCCTGGGACCTTTTCTTCTGGGTTGTGGGTTCTGCCTGGTGAGCGCAAGGAACAGATACAGCTAAGCCTGTGCTTTCCAGTATGAAATCCAGAAGCTCCACGTGACTACTCGGCACTGGGCATGTGGCTAATGGGATGAGAACTATTTAATTTTATGGATCTATGTGAAGTGATTAGTTTGATTATACAAACAAACCATGTGTGCTGAGTGTCCCCAACTGAATGGAACAGATTTATTTACAATATGAGGACTGAACCCAAAGCCTCGCACATGCTAGGCACACGCTCTCACCACTGCATCACACCTCAAGTCTTCCTTTTTCCTGGTTTTTGTTTGTTTGTTTTTGTTTTTCAGGACATGGTCTCTCTGTGTAGCCCTGGCCGTCCTGGAACTCTCTTTGTAGACCAGGCTGCCTCTGCTTCCCAAGTGCTGGGGTTAAAAGTGTGTGCCACCTCCTTCTCCTTTTTAATTTGTATCTTTAAAGTCTTGCTCAGAGGCCAGAGAGATGGCCCAGTGGTTAGGGGCACTGACTGTTCTTCCAGGGGACACAGGTTTGATTCCTAGTGCCCACTATCTGCAGCTCCAGCTCCAAGAGATCTGATGCCCTCTTTAGCCTCCACAAGTACCAGGCATGCAAATAGTGCATAAACATACATGCAGGCGAAACTCTCATACACAAAAGATCTTTTTAAAAAGACATATATCAGCTGGGCAGCGGTGGTACACACCTTTAATCACCGCACTCTGGAGGCAGAGGCAGGTGAATCTCTTGTGAGTTTGAGGCCACCCTGGTCTGTAGAGAAAGTTTTAGGACAGCCAGGGATACAGAGAATAACCCTGTCTCAAAAAACAAACAAATACATGTATAAATTCTTCTAAGTTGCCTAGGCTGGCCTTGAACTTTTCCTTCCTCCTGCCTCAGCCTCCCAGGCACTTGGGATGACAGGCCTGCCCAACAGCCTAGCTGATAGGTGGCGTGTCAGACTTGCCCGGTTGTATATGGTAGTGCCTGCCTGTCCTAAAGGTGGCCACAGATGAGTTCCAAGCGCGCAGCAGCACACAGCAGGCGCACTGTCAGTGGCTGCCATGAGCAGCTGGCTAGAGCAGCCCACCAGGTGGCAGGAATGGCATGGGATCTCCCTACAGAAGTGCTTCAGCAGAGCCTGGCCTTCAAACCGAGTCCGTCCGGAGGCCGGCACAGGGAAAGAGGCTGAAGGCAGAGCCTCCCACCATCTTCATCGACCTGCGGCAGACAGAGCCTTCAGAGACACAACAACAGACCCAGGAGAGGTAGAGAGCAGTGCCAGGCACTGTGCCTGCAGCTGGCAGGGGGCGGGAGGGGGCAGAGCTCAGCTGGCTTGAGTGCATGCATCGCGCCTTCCCTTTAGCACGTGACAGAAGACACAGTGGCCCCTTAGCTTCAGCTAGCTTCCACCCCTCTGGGATTCCTAGGGAGGTTCCTGAGTGAGAGGCAGCCCTGGCAAGGTGGCTGGGAACATCCTGAGAGTCTATTTCTTTTACTCCTAGCTCTGAATACAGCTCCTCTGACAGTGAGGAGGAGGAAGTGGAGACAGCAGGCTCAGTACAGGTGGCATCTTCCAGGGAACAAAGGTAACCGTAGAGTCTCTTCCTCTGCCCTGGGAAGCTTCCTCCCTATGTCCTGGATCCCCTAGATACATGAGCCAGCATCTGGTGTGGTGGGAATGGGTATCATTGTGATTTATAACCTGTCATAAAGGAAGCCAGTATGGACAGGCCTGTTCTACCCAGGCATCATGAGTGACACCCCATAGCAGCATAGTCCAGCCTCTGATGACAGCTCCCTAATTGGATATTGTCCCTGCGGTGGTCTCAGCAGAAGTAGAGAAAGTGTAGGGCCAGCTATTAGCCAAATGTGAAAGGAGCTGACAAGTTAGAGCAGCATCCAATCAGAAACATGCCAGAAGCCCCAGACAATGGTGAGTAAGAAATATGGGTCATAGCTACCTGCGGCACTAGGAATGAGCCTAGGCTTTAGTGCGATGCACAGAGCTTCAGTGTAGAACGTGGATATCCCAGGGAAACGGTGGGAAATGCCACAGCCTGTGATGTCGCAGCATTCCAGGAGAGCTGCCTCTAAACAGAGGGTAGTGTTTTGTTTGGTTGGTTGTCTGTTTTGTACCTGCTCATAGAAGTCTCTTTCCTCCTACAACACTCCTGGCAAGGCTGTGCTTATTGAAGGAAAGGGAGTCAAGGTCAGTGTGTTCCTCCCCAGTTCTGGGGAGCTAGCTGCCTTGCGAGCACCAGACCTAGGTCCTCCTGTGAAGGCTACAGCTCTAGCCAGATGACCTGGGCCGCACTCAGACTGGCCCTAGGCCCTTCAGAATATTGCTTCATCTCTTCTAGCCTTGATGTCTTCATCCAAATATAGGAGAAAACTGTAGTCTCCACCTCAGCAGACTCCAGAGTCAGGTACACGGAAGCGCTGTGGCACACAGTTGGTGGCAGCTATGTGGTGGCCCAGGATTTGATGTTCTGTGCAGATGGGAAATCAGCCATACACCTGTGAGAATGCTTATCACAAGAACATCTCTGCTCTGTTGTTTTGGTTTTTTTCCTTTCTTTAAAGACAAAATCTTACTCTGTAGCTAGGCTGGCCTCAAATTCACAGCAGTCCTCCTGTTTCACTGTGCTAGCCCACATGCTTCCTAGACACTTCCATCTGTTGGGTTTAGTCAGTTGCCTCTCCTGTTGGGTTGGGGAGTCACTGTGTCCCCCAGCAGCTTCTGGCAGAGTCTTGCTATTCGTCCTAATTAGGGCTGCTGTTGCTGTGCAAAAACACCGTGACGAACTTGAGGAGGAAAGGGCTATTTCACTCAGAGTTCCATATAATAGTTCATCATCAAAAGCAGGGAGGACAAGGCTTAGCATTGGAGGGACCTAACTTTAATCCAAGAACTGGGGAGGCAGAGGCAGGTGGATCCTGTGAGTTCCAAGCCAGCCTGGACTACAGAGAGAACCCTGTCTTGAGGGGGAAAAAATCAGTGAGGGCAGGCACTAAAGCAGGAGCTGATGCAGAGGCCATGGAAGAGTGCTGCTTACTGACTCGCTCATGGCTTCCTCAGCCCACTTTCTTACAGACCCCAGGACCATCAACCCAGGGATAACAACACCCCCAATGGGCTGAGCCCTTCTGCAGCAATCACTAAGAAAATGTTTACAGCTGGATTTTATGGGGGCACTTTTTTCAATTGCGGTTCCCCTCCTTTTAGATAACTTTAACTTGCATCAAGTTGACTGGCTAGGACAATGCCCATTGCAAAGGAAAAAAGCCACAAGGATTGTCATCTCACACACTTCCCAACCAAATTGCAATAGCTGTTAGACATTGCTGGGATATGCCCTTGCTTTGGAATGGGAACCGAAACCACATATGACATTCTTCCTTGTTTCGGTGTGGGAGTTCCGGCCTTCAGATGGCAGAGGTTAGGTTGGTTTTCCTGTGTCACAGGGACTGTACCGGGAAGAGCCAGCTTCTCCAGCAGCTGAGGGCATTTCGGAAGGGGGCTGTTCCGACCCAGCTGTCTGCCAGTGCCAGTCCTGGAGGCCAGAAGGTTCAGGCTGCAGAAGATATAGCCGGATCACATACGGGGATAAAGAAACATGTAAAACTCTGGGCTGAGAAGCAGAATGCCCTGGATGTAGGGGACCCTCTTGGGAAACAGCCAGCCAGAGAGGTGCTGCTGCCTGCTGTGAGCCAGCTCTAGGCTACTCAGGTAAAGGACCTGAAAGGCAGGTGGTGGACTTTCTACACACGCAGCCCCCATGGTCCCTCCGCAGTCCACCTATGTCTAACAGCGTGGGCCTCCAGGGCAGGGCCCTCATTCCAGGCCCCACCCAGCCAGTGTAAATGTATTTAAACTTCTTTTGTTGTGATGCTGGGAACTGCATCCAGGGCCTCGCGCACACTAGGCAGTTACTCCAGCACTAAGTTTATACCTCCATTTCCATACTTAAACATATTTAGTTTCCTATAGAAACTTTCCCCAGATTCCTGGAATTTCATGTACCTATGTTGAAATACATGTCTACATCCATGCAGATCTGATGTGTTTTTTTGAAAAGGGGGCAACAACTGAAATTTGCTTTCTCTCTTTAACCAAGACACAAAAGCATACTCAGGTTCCAGGTCACTCCAAATTGAAGGTGGCACTGATCTATGCTAGTCTGGATAGAATACTATACTTCCTGGGAGTTCCAACACCTGAAGCCACGCTGTGTAAAATGCAATGGTACCCGCTGTCCCTCTTTGGTACCCAAATGAAAGCTGGGTGAGCCAAGGCCTGGTTTCCACAGGGGACATCTGAGCTTCCTACACCGGGTTACTTTGCAAGACTTAGCCCCTCCCAATCCCCAGTACCCAGTAGACTCCATCTTTAGGGTCTTTTTGTACCTGCTTTCTCAGCCCCTTTGATCTCCTGCCACCTCACCTCCCAAGAGGTTCCATGGAAGAGCAAGACAGGGCCCGGGTGGCATAACCGGATACTTGGCATCTGACAAATGTTTCAGCATTCAGCTGGGAGCAGTGCCGCTGCCCTGGGGCACACAAAGGGCAAGCCCTATGGCAGGCTCACAGACCGCAGTCACTGGTGGCCAGCATCAAGCCCACAGGATCCTGATCCACAAACCTGTTTGATATGACCACAGGGGACACCACCATCAGTCCTAAAACATGTCCTTCAGAAGCCACATGCAAGCCAGGCCTCCACCAGGGCCACAGGCAGCCTCCCCCTAAGTGGGAACCAGGATGCCCTGTCCACATGCAGAGGTCTCTTGCTGGAACTCTGGGCAGCATGCCCCACCTTCTGCCCAGCAGCCTGTACTTCAAGAGCAAAGGTGCACTCTGTTCCTAAACCCACTTTCTCTCAGCTCCGCTCCACTCCATGTTAGAAAGCTTGTTAATAGATGACTCACAGTGACAGAAAGTAAACTCTGCTACAATTTCCACTGTGCCTGTGAATCACTGGTTTTCCAGGAAAGTTGGAGAGTGGTAGTGGACAAGCAGATGGGTCCAAAGAGATCTACTACCTGGGGCAACGTCCATCATGCCTCAGAAGATCATTCAGGAGTTCAAAAGGTGCTGAAAAAGCAAGTACAGAAGGATTCTAAAGGTGAGGTCTTGGGGAGGAGGTATAAAACTGAGGATCACCTCATAGGACCAGACACAGTGTCATCATGTTACATACCTGGCACCCAAAACCCTCAGGTTTCTTCATTAGGAATAATAAGGCCATGAGGTAGATACCAGATCCCAAACAGGAAGAAAGGGCCCCAAGGGATATGGGGACAAGGAAGAGTTCCACATGAGAAACCCAAGAAATGGTACATGCATACCAGATTGTTCCCGCCGGCACCAGCAGAGACATGAGCCTAAGGCTGCGCTGCATAGACTCTGCCAGCTCCCGGGCAGAGGGCCTGGCTGCCTCTGTTGTTTCCATGTGCACCTAACAACGCTTGCAGCTAGTCAAGCAAATAACAAGCCTGGGCTTGGGGCTGGAGAGATAGCTCCGTAGTTAAGAGCACTGTCTGCTCTTCCAAAGGACCAGGTTCAATTCCCAGCACCGAAATAGCAGCTCACAACTGTCTGTAAAGCCAATTCCAAGGGATCTGACATCGTCACACTAAGAC
This sequence comes from Pachyuromys duprasi, assembly GCA_028658305.1. NCBI lineage: Eukaryota > Metazoa > Chordata > Mammalia > Rodentia > Muridae > Pachyuromys > Pachyuromys duprasi. Next base: position 16,623,626 of record CM053757.1, on the reverse strand, counting down.
ACAAAATAAAATTTAAAAAATAATAAAATTTAAAAAAAATAATAAAAACAAGCCTGGGTTCTGAACCCAGAGGCTTGTGCTTGCCAGGCAAGTGCTCTACCACTGATCTAATCCCCAATCCCAAGCCTGGGTTTTGAATGATGGTAAAAGAGCAAAGTGTGTGACAGAGAGGAATGAAACATCTAAACTGACACCCTGGCTAGTCACAGTAGTGCACGCCTGTGATCCCAGGACTTGGGGAGGCAGAGGCAGGTGAATCTCTGTGAGTTCAGGGCCAGCCTGGACTACAAAAAGTGTAGGACAGCCAAGGCTACACAGACAAAAAAAAAAAAACCAACAACAACAAACACCTGACCCCCTGGAAGCTGGTGGTGGAGCATGCCTTTAATCTCAGCACAGAGGAGAAGCAGGCAGATCTCGGTGGACTCGGGGCCAGCCTGGTCTACGGAGGGAGTTGCAGGACAGCCAGGGCTACACAAAGAACCCCTGTCTCAAAAAACAACACAAAAACAAACAAAATACAGCAACAAAAGACACCCTGGGCCTGGGGAGAGGGCTCAGCAGGTAAAGGCACTAGTTGCTAAGTAGTAACCTGTGTTTCTGTCTGAGACCCACAGGTGAATAGAGACAACCAACAAGCCATTCTCTGGCCTCCACAAATACATGGTAGCACATAACTCCTGCACACATATACACATGACATTCTAAACATGTGTTCAGTCATGAGGAACAGACATACTATCTGGATGGAACATCTTAGAACTGCACAACTTCAAAAGCTCTCATGATTTCAGTAGCTCCTACCAAGGTGTCTACTTCAGTGCTTAGCCACTCACCCAAGCATGGGTATGGACCCATTGCAGAAGTTCACCTTACAGGCCAGTGAGGCTTGAAAGAAAGGAGGATAATGAGAGACAGGACAATCAGCTTCCTACACCAGGGACAACTCAGTCCTCCCCAGGCGTCCTCAGGAAGATGAGATCTTGGGAAAGTAGCCTGCCTGGGTACGCCCATTTCTACAAGCTGATCTGAATTTGCAAAGGGGACCCCAAACTCATCCAAATCTCCACTGAATCCTCAACAAGCTCCACATTTTCCTTTTATGTCTGGAAGGTGGGGTGCTGGCCGGAGCGTGCTGGTTGGACAGCAGTCAGTCATGGGCCAGCTACATAAGCCCCATAGTATAAACATCCACAGCGCTTACATTTGCAATAGAGTGCGCTGCAGAAGATCCTTCATGTCCTCTCAAACCTCAGAACCCAACTTTAAAGCCACGTCATTAATCCCAGCACTTGGGAGACAAAGACACATGGATCTCTGAGTTCAAGGCCAGCCAGGCTGGCAGGGCGAGTTTCAGGACAGCTAGGGCTACACAGAGAACCCTTGTCTCAAAAAAACAAAACAAAACAGGCTGGAGAGAGAGCTCAGCAGTTAAGAGCACTGTCTGCTCTTCTAGAGGTCCTGAGTTCAATTCCTAACAACTATATGGTAGCTCATAACCCTCTATAATGTGACCTGATGCCCCCCCCCCTTTGGCATGCAGGTGTACATGCAAATACAGGACTCATACATAAAATGAATTAATCTTAAAAAAAAAAAAAAGTAAAGTAGTCTTTCAGGTCAACTCCCCATGTGCGCTCAGTGCGTTCCAACCCTGACTGTCCTTTCACTGTCCTTGCCTATTTCCTCTTCCTCTGCCTGAGCTCTGAATGGAAGCCTAGGGTCTAATGTACTCAGGGACAGAGGGGAGGACCCAGCTCAATTTTTTTTAAATGCTGTGATGATAACCTACATGAAGACAACATTTTTTCCTTCAAATAAAAATAAAAGATCAATAAGCCATGCTTGAGGCCTAAGCATATAAAACAAAGCATGGCCCTTCTCCCCATACATAAACATGCAATTTTATGGCTAGTTGGTGGTGTGCACACCTTTAATCCCAGCGCTCAGGGAGGCAGAGGCAAGCAAATCTCTGAGTTAGAGGCCAGCCCGATCTACAGAGTGAGTTTCAGGACAACCAGGGTTACACAGAGAAACCCTGTTTCAAAAAACAAAACAGCAAACCAAATGGAATTTTTAAGATCACTCCATTTTATAGTAAAAGCCATGTCTTATTTTCCTTGTGACCCATGGATTTTTCATATTAGATTGTAATCCTAACCAAGGCTTATGCACCTCAGGAACCACTCTATGATTTTATTTATGAAAAAGGAAGAAAAACATTCTTTAGAATCATTTTAGACAACAATTTCCAAAGCTACTAAAACTGTATTTGGTTTCTGGTGAGACACTGAAGCATGGTTCTACCTTGAGAATCCCACTCTACCTGAGTGCTTTTCTATTAACCCCTGGGCTTAAATCTGTTGTTTGTTTATTGAAATAGAGTCCCATGATGTAGTCCTGGCATGCCTGGAACTCTATTTGTAGAGGAGGCTGTCCTTGAACTCAGAGATCCACCTCTAATTCCTGAATGCTTGGATTAAAGTTGTGCACTACTATGAATGCCTGGGTTATAAAGGCAATTATTTTTTGTTTGTTTGTTTTGTTTTTCGAGACAGGGTTTTTCTGTGTAGCTTTGGCTGTCATGATACTCACTCCGTAGACCAGGTTGGCCTTGAACTCACAGAGATCCACCTGCGTCTGCCTCCTTGAGTGCTGGGATTACAGGCTTGTGCCACTGCTGGGCTTGTAAAGTCGATTTGTTTGTTTATTGTTTGTGTTTTGTTTTTTGAGGCAGTTTCCCTTTGTAGTCTTGGCTGTCCTGGACTCTCTTTGTAGACTAGGCTGGTCTCAAACTCACAGAGATCCGCTTGCCTCTGCCTCCCCAAGTGCTGGGATTACAGGCATGCACCACCTCGCCCAGTTTGTAAAGTCGATTCTTAATAAACTCTAGCTTTGTTTCCTAATGACTCATTGCTATAGTGCTCATGAAAACCTGAGTTTGATTCTCAGATCCACGTTAAGAAAAAAAAAAAAAGCCAAGCCAGGTGCAGTGAGGCATGCTCCGGCACGTGGGGAGGCAGAGGCAGGTGAATCTCTGTGAGTTTGAGGCCAGACCGGTTTACAAAGCGAGTCCAGGACAACTAAGGCTACACAGAAAACCCTGTCTTGGGGGCGGGGGGGGGCGGTAGTGTGTTGGTTTATACTTGCAATCCCAGCACTAGACAGAGACAGGTGGATGCCTGGGGCTCTATGTCCAGCATTCCTAGCCTACTTGACAAGTCTCAGGTCAAAGCACAAAAACAGAAACCCATTCACCTAATTTAGTAAAACTGTGGTTATCTCTACAGATGAAGAACGGCAACAACTCTGAGCTTTAGGCACTGAAGTAGGGAGGGGCATACAAGAAATCCAGCGGTGGAATGAGAACCCAAACGTTTTCTCCTACATTTTGGCCCCTGGTTAGTTTAATTCCCAGTGCTAACCTAGGCATCCTGAGACCTGGTTCTAGCTCCTTCACCCCACTTCTGAGGGTCAGCATCGGGTCGCATACGGTAGACAAGATTTCTGGGACTCGAGCTCAGGCAAAAGAAGGTCTGTCCAGGCTCTGCCCCTCCTCTTGTTCCCAGCTGTTTTTAGCCGAAATCCTCCGTAATGGTCAAACTGTCTGGCAACGGGCTCCATAAGCGGAAGTGACTGGCTTAGGCTGGCAACTGGACTACATTTCCCAGACTACCCGTGCGCCGCTGACTGCAGGAGGAAGCTCCACTAGCTCTTTCGGTTGGGCAGCATTTCTTTGAGCCTTTTTTTTTTTTTTTTTTGAGAAAGAGATTCATTCCCTTTTCTGACTTCTGCATCTCCTACGGGCTTTCGCGAGCCTCAGTATCCATGTTGATGAATGGGGGCGTTCTCTTTGAAGCTTGTGATTCACAATCATCCATTGATCTATTTGTTTAAAAACCGCACGCTGACGGGGCAGTGATAGCACAGGCTTTTAATCTCAGCACCTTGGAGGCAGAGGCAGGCAGATCTCTCGAGTTCGAGGCCAGCCTGATGTACAGAGCGAGGTTCAGGACAGCCACCAGCGCGATACAGAGCGACCCTGTCTTAAAAAACGAAACAAAAGAAGACACACACTGGGCCAAGCTGAGAGCCTCACAGCACTCATGTCAGGAGGTTTCCTGCAATTTCAAAGTCACCCTGGGTTACATTGTGAGGCTGTGTCTCAAAATCCAAAACAGGATAAATAAAAGCCCCTTCTCCCATGTCCAGCTGGCTTAGTTTGGGCCCAGCGACTATTATTTTTGCTGAAAACCCTCCTCCAGTTTGTGCTAATCTGTCCGAGTCGCTATGGGTTACTAATCCACATAGCATTAACTGTCCTTGGACAGACAGGTATGCTGTTTCCCACCCTTTGTTATACTGGCTAACTTGAAGGATACCCTTTACACATGTTGCAATGTCTTGGTTAATTTTCAGTTGTCACAACAGGGAAGTTAGTACTGACGTCCAGCAGGTGCCTGACAGGAATAGCCGCAACAGTCCTACAAGAGTGTAGGACAAGCCGGGCTACAGAGCAAGTCCAGGACAGCCAAGGCTACACAAACAAACCCTGTTTTGAAAGAAAAAAAAAAAAAAGAAGAAGAAGAGTGCCGATCAGCCCTCTCCTACCACCACCAGTGCTGACTCTGTAACCAGCAGTGGTATGTGTCATACCCATTCCTAGAAATGCAATAGCTGAGCCACAGGATATGTGCTCTTGAAATACTGTGGGCTTTGCCAGGTTTCCTGAAGCTCATCAGAAGTGTCAGAATCTATTGTTTTGTGGGTCAATGTCTCATCCTCTGTGTAGCAATATGCCACCTCAGAGATGGTTATCAGTGGTGTTTGTCCGCTTGAGCCCTGGCGGGTAGGAGTTTCCTAAGCCTGGAATCAGCCAAGAGCAGGAATAGAGAGGCACTAAGCAAACAGCTAGAGAAACAGCAGTGTAGGGTCCATTGTTTGCTGAGCACCAGCTATCTGCTAGATACATGGCTGAAGCTGGGAGACTTCTGTCTCCCCACAGCTCCCCAGTGCGGGAGACTGGTGGGAACACAAGCCACAGGACATATGCTTAACAAGGAGGGATCCTGGGAATGCAGCTCAGCTAGCCAAGCACGCACAAAGCCTTGATCCCGAGGCATTGTGGTGGGAATCTGGATGTGCTTGCTCATGTCAGGAAGATCAGGGAGATCATAAGTTCAAGGACATCTCTGGCTTCACAGCATGGTTGAGGTCATCCTGGACTACATGAGACCCTGTCTCAACTTTTTTCTTTTAAAGTTAAGGAGAGTGTACGATTAGGGTTTCTGTTGTTGTAATGATATACCATTACTGAAAGCAACTTGGGGAGAAAAGGGTTTATTTGGCTTGCATATCTTGAATCACAGTCCATTGAGGGAAGTCAAGGCAAAAATTCAAACAGGGCAGGAACCCAGAGGCAGGAGCTGATGCAGAGGCCATGGAGGAGTGCTGCTTACTGGCTTCCTCCCTTTGGGCTATTCAGACTGCTTTTTTATAGTACCCAGGACCACCAGCCCAGGAACGACCCCACCCACAATGGGCTGTGCCCTCTCCATACCTGTCTGTCCAAGGACAGTAAAGAAATTAAGTTACCAGTTACCAATTAAGAAAATGTCCTACAAGCCAGTTAGTGCTGGCACACACCTTTAACCCCAGCACTTGGGTGGCAGAGGTGGGGTAGAGCTCTGTGAGTTTGAGGCCAGACTGGTCTACAGAGTGAGTTTCAGAACACCCAGAGCTACACAGAGAAATCCTGTCTCAAAAACAACCAGAGAGAGAGAGAAGGAGAGACAAAGAAAGAGAGAGAGAGAGGAAGAAGAAGACGCCCTAGCTGTCGCCCATACTTATGGTAGTATTTTGTTTCATTTTAATTTTTATTAGTTAGATTTTTCTAAGACAGGAATTTGCTTCGTATAGGAGGCTGGCCTCGAACTCATGGGTATCTGCCTGCCTCTGCCTTCCAAGTGCTGGGATTAAAGGCATGTACCACCACTGCCCAGCATGGAGGTACTTTCTAAATTGAAGTTCCTTTCTCTCAGAAGACTTTAGCTTGTGTCAAGTGGACATAAAACTAATCAGTTCAGAGGGCTTCATGTAAGGTTTTTTTGTTTGTGTTTTGTTGTTTTTTTTGAGACTTTCTTTGGGTAGCCCTGGCTGTCCTGGAACTTTTTCTATAGACCAGGCTGGTCTTGAACTCACAGAGATCTGCCTGCCTCAGCCCCCAGAGTGCTGGGACTAAAGGCATGCGCCACCATCACAGCCTGGCTGGAAGGTAGTATATTTTAAAAGATTTCTTTTTATTTTATGTATATGGATGTTTTGTCTGCATGTATGTATGTACATGTAGCCTCAGAAGCCAGAAGCAGGTGTCAGATCCTCTGGAACTGGAGTTTCACACAGTTGTTAGCCACTGTGTGGTGCTGGGAATCAAACTTCCACAAGAATAACAAGTGCTCTTAACAGCTGAACCATGTCTTCAACCTAGGAGGTGAGGCTTTTGTAGCTGGGAAAATACTATGTACTGCTAACTCTGGCCACTGAGCATCCCTGATTCCTTGATGTGGAGTATCGGCCCAGCTTCTTGGGTTCTAGAAGTAGCCCCACCCACCACGTGGGATCTGTGCGCCTCAGCATGTTTTTCCGTGTCTCTATATTGCTCTTGCTTTCAGTGCTACGGATCAAACTTACGGCTTGTGCATGCTAGAAAAATGCTCCATCATAAGCTGTACCCTCAGGTCTGATAGGTCTTGGAATCACGGAGGTCTTCTTTCCGTGATTCCAAGACCTATCAGACCTTATGCAAAGGCAAGGAGCATTTATTCTGAATTTGCCAACATACTGGCGCCACCATTCCATAGCATGGCAACCTTGAAGTGAGGATGCAGGCTCAATTTAAAGACTGTTAGGGGGATTTCCCTAGTGTGATTAGGTAATCTTTTGATTGGTTGGTGCTAATCTAGGGGATAGAAGGGAGGGGGAGAGGATGGACTTATGATTGGTTCTGCAGTTGGGGAACCTCATGGAGTTTCCAGGTAACAAGGTGTGCCCAAGGTAACAAAGAGTGCCCACATGAAGTATCATTTTGACTAGCTAGACCTTTAATTCGATTGGTCAAGTGCTTGGGAACTTTCCTAAGTTATTGTTTCTGGTTTTTAGGGAGGTTATCTGTACTATACTTTTGTGTTCTGAGAAATAAAGACTCAGGCCTGTTCAGCCTGAAGCCTATTTTGAGGCTTGTCATGGAATCAGACTAGCCCTCACATGCACATGTGTGTGGAAGTCAAATGTAGATGTTAGATGTCTCCTTCCATCACTCGCCACATTTTTTTTTTTTTTTTTTTTTTTTTTTTTTTTTTGCACCTGGAGTTCACTCATTGGCCTGGAATGGCTGCCAGCGAGCTTCAGGATACATCTGTCTCGGCACCATTTTCCCAATGCTGGCATGGCAGGTGCCTTTACATGGATGCTGGGGACCAAAACTCAAATCCTCATGCTTGTTCAACAAATAACTGACCTACTGAGCTTTCTCCCCAGTCCAGCCCATCTATATCTGAGAGTTCCAGAGAGTTCTGTGAGAGTATAGCTCATAGGCTCCGCCACAGGCCCTCAGCCCCCAAATGCCGTCCTGCTGTGTAGTGCTGTTTTCATTCCACGTTTACTGACGGTGGCAGGCATGTTCTAGGAGTCGCTTTGCTTTGACTGAACAACACATAGGTTTGACACTACATCCCTAGCCCATGGGTTTGGAGATGGGGGCAAAAGAAGAATGAGTATGCTGGGGGAAGTCCTACCAGCCACAGTGGTCCATCACAGGGGTGGCTCAGGTCCAAGGAGACAAGGATCAGGTCACCAATAATATGTGTGCAGGGCACCAGTAAATGTTCATGGTTCACCCTGGGCCAGGAGTGAGAGGTCACGACAGCAGGAAGAGCCTGGCTGGTACCGGGGCTTCAATTTGAGGAACTGGGGGAAGAAAGGAGGTGCAGGATGGAGGCGGCCATTCTTCCTCCTACCTTGGACCTCTGGTCTTATACTGTTAAAAGAGAAGCACATGTAGTGGCCTGGGCCTGGAATCTCCGCAACAGGGACACTGAGACAAGAGGATCAGTTATTAAAATATGTTTAATGCTAGACATGGTGGCGCATGCCTTTGATCCTGGGACTCAGGAGGCAGAAGCAGGTGGATCTCCGTGAGTTTCAGGCCAGTTTGATCTACAAAGAAAGTTCCAGGATTATATATACACATATATATATATATATACATATAATATATACGTTTATATTATATAAGTTCCAGGATTATATATACATATATAATGAAACATATATATTATATAATCCTGGAACTTATATAAGTACATATTATATATATTATATATTTTACATAGTTTAAATAAAATAAATTTTAATTTTAATTTAAAAATTAAATATATAAAAATAAATAGATATTTAAAATATATGTGGGAGGATATTAATGTCTCATCTTCTTTATAGCAACATAGAAATATATTTAAATATATATATATAATTACCATATTCTAAGCTAAGTACTGTTCTACCGAATCATGTCCTCAGCCCAAGAATACACACACACACACACACACACACACACACACACACATGCACTCTACTGCGGCTCAGTATGGCCTCAAAATTGGCCATATAGTTGAGGATAACCTTAAACTTCATATCCTTTTGTTTCTTCCTCCTTTGTGCTTAGATTACAGAGGTACATTTTACACCTGGCCTTATGTGGTGATGGAATCAAACCCAGGGCTTTGGGTATGTTAGGCACACCCAAGAATCGTGTTCTTATATCAGACTGGCTCAGAGGACTCATTTACAAACCCTTTAGTTGTCAAAGCACAGCTTTTTGTACAAAGCAACGCTCTAGGGTGTGTGTTGGGGGATAGCTGCTGAGGAGTGGAAGAGCCTAGTAGGCTTGGGGCCATGGCCAGTCAGCACTCATTGTCCTTGGAATCTTTGTTAGCTCGCTTTCGGACCTTTCCTGGTCCAGGGGACATCAGCTGTCCTGGGGAGGCTGGAGCCAGGTTCACCCAACCTGGCCCTCGGGGCAGCAGGTGGCTCTCATTGAGTCTGAGGACCCGGTAGTTCTCATAGTGGACATTGTGGGTGATGTCCTTCAGGTCCTGGAGATGGGAACTGGATGATAAGAGGCAAGTCAGCCTGGGCTATCATGGTCCCACGATCCTTTTCCCAGCCACTTGATCACAGGCTGCCCCACGCCTCACCGGATGAGCAGGTCTCTCAGGAGAAGAAACTCACAGTGTGCCATGTTCTCCACTGCAAGACATGGGGCCCGGCATAGCTCTGAACTCTCAGGCAGTACAGAGAAGACAAGGCTGCCTGTTATGGTGCTTTCTGAGACCTTCCATTGCTGTGTCCTCCATGTCTTTTCCCACCTTCTTCTCCTTGGTTCACTCATTCACTTATTCATTCATTCATTTTTATATCCCTGGGGCCCAGTGCCTACGAATAGTTGCTAAACTAATGAACTCTTCCTTCAGTATGCATAATACTATGACCATTACACTAACGACAAAATTCATGATTCTTTTTCTTTTTTTGAGACAAGGTCTCAAGTAACCAAGGTTGCCTTCAAACTTGCTAAGTAGCTAAGGATAACCTTGGACTTCTAATCCCCCTGCCTCTACCTCTCCTAGGCTAGGACTGTGAATGTGCCACCATGCTTGGCTCCATATATTAATAATACATGAGGGAGCTGGTTGAGGTGGTCCAGGTCTATAATCTCAGCACTTAAGAGGCTGAGGTAGGACGAAATCCTATTTCCCAGCACATGGTTATTGTTATGTTATTGCCAATATTAAATTTTGGCAAGTCAATGGTTACCTTCCAGGTTTGGGCAGCTGCCAGGAAAGGTGTGCAAAGGATGCCATGGATGTAGGGTATGCCCTCATTTTCAATCCCCTACCCTCTGCATGCCTGCCATGTTCCCAGACTGACCTTCAATAATGCCCCATTTGGTCTTCCGACCCAGGACACATCTCCCATTCACTAGGTGTTCTCGGTCAGCCCCGACCACAGCAAAAGGGATTTGCTCCTAAGAGAGAGGAGAGGCAGGAGACAGGCACATAAAACCTCGGAAGTTCCAGGGCTGAGGAGATGGCTCAATGGTTAAGAGCACTGTCTGCTCCTCCAGAGAATGTGAGTTCAATTCCCAGGACCTACATGCTAGCTCACAACTGTCACTCCCATTCAAGGTAATCCAACACCCTCACACAAACATACATGCAGACAAAACAGCAATGCACGTAAAATAAAGATAAATCAATCACAAGCAAACAAAAAACTAGAGTCCCAAAGCACCAACTAGAGTTCATAGTACCTTCACTTTCTCTATGAAACAGGGCACAATGGTGCTGATGGTGAAGTGCTGGCGTAGTTAAGTGTTATCAGAGTAACCAAAGGAGATGGTGCTGTTATTAACGAGCCAGAGGTAGCACATGCCTTTAGTTCCAGCACTGCAAGTGGATCTCTGTGTTTGAGGCCAGCCTGGTCCACAGAGTGAGTTCCAGGACAGCCACAGCTATGTAGGTGGTAGATCGTGGCTCAAAAACCAACCAACCAAACAAACAAACAAAGAACAATAACAAAACTCTCATAAGTAGTTTACTTAAAATTTTAATTACATTTAATTATTCATTTTTGTGCATGCGTGCATGCATGCGTGTGTGTGTGTGTGTGTGTGTGTGTGTGTGGGTACCTAAAAGCCATGAAATATTGTCACATGACAATTTAGGAGAGCTGATTATCAGCTGAGAATGGAACTCAGGTCACCCACCTTGGTGGCAAATACCTTTAGGAACCATCTCTCAGGTTTCATCATAAATCTAATGTGTGTGTGTACGTACATTTAAAAAATTATTATTTGAATTAAAATTATTTATTTTTGAGACAAGATCTTACTGGATAGCCCTGGTTTTTGGTTGGTTGGTTGGTTTGGTTTTTTGAGACAGGGTTTCTCTGTGTAGCCTTGGCTGCCCTGGACTCGCTTTGTAGACCAGGCTGGCCTCGAACTCACAGAGATCCACCTGCCTCACCAAGTGCTGGCATTTCAGGCATGTGCCACTGCGTCTGGTCGCCCTGGTTTATTCTTAACTTGCTGTGTAGACGGGGCTGGACTTGAAGTCAGAGCTTCTACCTGCACCTCCCAAGTGCTGGGATTAAAGTTGTGTGCCGCCATGACTGGCTTTGAGTTTTTTGAAATTGCATTTATGTATGTTTAAAGATTTAGAAAACAGGTTTGGAGTAATGGTTCAGTGGTTAAGAGCCCATGTTGTTCTTGCAGAGAGGTCCCAAGTTCCAGTCCCACAACCCACATCCGCCTGGAACTCCAGCTTCCGGGAGCTGAGCTCTCTCACATCATTGGGCACAGATACGCATACACACACACATAAATAATAAAAATTTTAAATAAAGTTTCAAAAATATTATTTTAAATTATGTGTGGTGTGTGTGTGTGTTCGTGTGAGTATGTGTGTGTGAGTGCATGTGAGGGGTACTGGATCCCCTGAGCTGAGTTACAGATGGCAGGGAGCTGCTGCCCCTGAGTGCTAGGGACAGAACTTGGGTCTTCTGAAAGAGTATTTAGTCTCGAGCCCCTGTCTGCAATTGATTTTCTTCTTCCACCATGGGGGTCCCAGGAACTGAGTTAAAGTCACCCAGCTTGAAGCAAGTACTACTTACTATTGAGTCTTCTTGCTAGTCCCTATTCTTTGGATTTTTAAAATTTATATTCTGCTGGGTGTAGTAGCATATGTCTTTAATCCCAGCACTCAGGAAACAGAGGCAGACAGATTTCTGAGTTCAAGGCCAGTCTGGTTTACTATGTGAATTCCAGGACAACCAAGGCTACACAAAGAAACCCTGTCTCAAAACAAAACAAAATTTGTTTTCTGAGACAGGATCTCATACATCCCAGGCTGGCCTTGAACTCACTATGTGGCCAAGGATGAGCTTGAACGTCGGGTACTTTTACTTCCACCTCCCAAGTTCTGGGGTTACAGGTATGCACTGCCATGTCTCTCACCAACTTAGAAAAATGTTTGATTTTGTTATTATTGTTTGGAATGCCAGAAATGAAAATCATGGCCTCATGCATGCCAGGCAAGTGCCCTACCTCTGAGCTGCCTTCCAGGGACCTGTGGTGTTTCTTTTCTGTGGTGATGGGGACCAAGCCCCGGGCCTTCACATACTCTACAAACATGCAGTTTTATTGACTCACAGGAAGCCCGATGGTTTTCTCTCCTCTGCGGCTGCTTTCAGGCCACAACTGCAGGGTTGAATAATTGCACCAGAGACTGTCCAGTCCACAGAGCCTAAACTGCCCACTGTCTGGCCATCCACATGGAAGTTTGCCAGGTCCTTTACTTGTTTACCCAGTTATGGCTGAAAGGAGAAACTCAAACTTGTCATCTTCCTGTCCTTGGCTTGTTTTGTTTTGTTTTTTTTTCTTAAGAAAGAAGTTTTTTTTTTAATGATTTATTTATTTAATGTAAGTGAGAGCTCTGTTTTCATGCACACCGGAAGAGGGAGTCAGATTCTAACTACAGATGGTTGTGAGCCACCATGTGGTTGCTGGGAATTGAATTTGGAACCTCTGGAAAAGCAACCAGTGTTCTTAACAGCTGAGCCATCTCTCCAGCCTCTTGATTTGGTTTTTTGAGACAAGGGATCATTATATAGCCCAAGTTAATGTAACCCCGGCTGGCCTTGCATTCACAATCCCTTGACTCTCTCCTGGGTTCTGGGATTACATATGCAACTACACCAGGAACTAAGAGATTTTTGTTTTTGTTTGTTTGTTGATTGGGTTTTTGTTTTATGTTTTGAGACATGGTTTTCTTTGTATGTCCTGGAACTCATGCTGTAGATCAGGCTGGCCTCGAACTCAGAGATCTGCCTGTCACTGCCTCCCAGGGGCTGGGATTAAAGATGTGTACCCCACCACTGCCTGGCACAGTTATATTTTGTTTGTTTACATGTGAGTTTCTCCTGTGTGTGTGTGTGTGTGCATGGGCACCATGGAGGTATATTCTGCCATGTCTGGCTTCCTTGTACATTTTAACTCTTGGTGTCTTTAACTGTTGAGTAGTAAGAGTTCTGTATATATTAGAGTCAAAGCTCCAGGTAGAGCCATCCTGACGAGCATTTCTCCCCATTCTAATGATGCGAGCCATTTGGTGCTCATTCGGAATTTGTGGACATATGAGGAATCTTTAAATATATACATACATTTCCCAGAATTACACAGAGAGATCAGTTTTCAAATGAAAAGCATGAGAGGAAAGATCAGATCCCCTTGGTGTCATTGGCTTCTGCATTCTCTAGAGCATCTTACCCGGATCTTACTGTTGAGGAGCCTGTCATTCATGTCCTCATCAAAACATTTCTGTGGGTACACGTCGATACAGTGAGTTTTCAGGTTTTCCTGGATCTGGGGAAGCAAGCACAAGCGACCTCAGCCCACCGCCACTCTGCTCTCTGCACACTGACCCAGCTCCATTTTGGGCACCCAGATCACCCTGCTCCTGAAGGCGTCTCGTTCTTCAATGGTCAGGCTGTCAGCCCGGGCGATCACGGGCACCACATTCACAGTCCGGCACAGCCGCCGCAGGAACTCAATGTCCAGGGGCCGTAGGCTGCCCAGGACAGGACAGTGACAGTAGGGGGTGGTGGATGGAGGAGTGAGGGAAGAAAGCCAGCCCAAAGCTGCCGTTAAGGATCCTTTTCACCACCCCTGCCCCAGTCAGGTGGCCCTCCCACAGCCAGTGGGTCACCTCACCAGTGGCCAGTGGGCGGCACAAAGTACACACAGCAGTGCACGCGGGTGTCAGGGATATGGCGCTGGCGGGTGATGAGAAGCTCCTCCTGCAGATACTGCTCATACTGTTGGTTGATGTAGCTCAGGATAGGGTCCCAGCTGGGGCAAACATGTCCCCTCAGTGCCTCTCCCCAGAACTCACCACTCCTGGTCTTTGGGTGGCCTAGCTACATTATCAGAGACCTCTGCCCTTCTTCACATGAGGTCTGAGCTTCCCTGTTCATAAAGTGAGCCTGTTAATAGCACTTATTGGGTGGGACTGGTGACCTAGGCCCGTCATCCCAGCTACTTAGGAAACAGGCAGGAGAATTATAAGTTCAAAGCCAGCCTGGATGACTTAGAGAAACCAAGTCTCGGAACAAAAAGTAAAAACTAGAGCTGGGGATACCATTCAATGTTTGCACTAACATGTACCACACCCTCACTTCACTCTCCATCATTAACACATACACATACTAACATACATATCACATATATCATATGTAAATAAAATTTGCCTGGTCACCAGGTCCAAGACATCACTAGTTCTCACCTGGTGGCTTCAAGAGCCACCATGTGTGTTCAAATGTGTGTACATGTATATCCATGTGTGTGGAGGTCAGAGGTCAATCTTGGCAGTCTTCCTTAGTTGCTCTTCATGAGCTCTCTAAGTGGCTCTGGCTGACTTGGAACTCTCTATGTAGACCAGGATATCCCTGGGCTCAGAGAGACCTATCTGCCTTCGCCGCCTGACTGAGTGCTGGAATTAAAGGCAGCTGCCATCTGGGCATAGGGGTGCATGTTTAATTAATTCCATCCCTCAGGAGGCAGAGGCAGGTGGATCGCTGTGGGTTCAAGGATAGCCTGGTTTACATAGTGAGTTTCAAAACAGCCAGAACTACATGGTGAGACCATGTCTCAAAACCTACACACCAAGAAAAAGTTCTGGGGATTCTGGGGATTGAGCTCAGACCTCAGGCTTTTAAGACAAGTATCTTACTGAAGGAGCCATCTCTCCTGTCACCCCAGAATCTCTTGACTCTCCTGCTGGGGCCTTCCAACTCTAGGCTTCTGTCAGCACAACACTGTAACAGGTGCACTGATTTCCAATTACGCTCTCAGAGAGTGATCCGAGCGCCTCGCACACGCTGTGCAAGCATTCTGCCTCTGCACCATAACACTAAGCTGTGTGCCCAGCCCTTTTCTCACGTTTTCCTTTTGAGGTAAGAGTCTTGATATGTGGCTCATGCTGGCCTTGAACTCATGATCCTTCTGCTTCTGCTGCCAGAGTGCAGGAATTACAGAAGTGTGGCTTTTTGGTGCTATTATTGAGCACCAACTGTGTACTAGACAGTTGGTTGAGATCTGTACAGAGGCAACACTCTTCACCTTTGGAGAGCGAGGGGAGTATACTCATTGTATAGATAAGGAAACAGGTTCACAGATGGCGCATACAGACAGGCCATTTCAGGGTGCTTTTTCACAGGCCTTGCAGGACAGGGGCTGCCCACCCCAGGACCCACCACTTGTCATTGTTGATCTGGTCTCCAAAGCCAGGTGTATCTGTCACTGTCAGCTTCAGCTTCAATCCCTTCTCCTCGATGACTGTAGAGGGAGAGAGATGGCAGACTATAGCCCTGGCTGGGCCCCTGGGGGAAGGCAGGGTCACTCACCGTGTGTCACAGAGTGCAGCTCCAGTGTTTGTGGCATGGGTATATCCATGGCGGGTAGGCTTGATTGCCACACTTTAGACTTGAACAGCGTGTTCACCATGGTGGACTTGCCCAGCCCACTCTGCCCTGAAGATGCAGAACACAGTGTTGTATGTTTGCTAGGATATATATCTCAAAGTACTTGTGTGCATGCATGTGTCCCCTGGTTCATGTGTGATGGTTTGAATGAGAATGGTCCTCCACAGGCTCAGGTTTGAATTTTTGGTTCTCAGCCTGATTTAGCCCTACACTCTTAAAACACTTTTGTTTGTTTTATGTGTGTGAATGTGTGCACACGTGTGTGTATATGCGCGTACAGGGAGATAGGAGGATGACTTTTGGGAATTGGTTCTGTCCTCCCACTCTGTGGGTTCTGAACCATCTCCTGCATCAGCATCGGCAATAGAGTGAGCTCATGTGTGGTCACTGCATCTGGAAAGTCCGTCAACCATGATTACACTTGGCTGGGGTAATCCAGTTGTGGGTGGTTCTGTAGCCAATGACTCAGCATCTCTCATAATATTTAATTTCAGCTCTTCTGTGAGCTGTTAGGGCAGACTCCCATGAGATTGAAGACTGAGTCTGGGACAGGGGCTGTGTGAGTCTTTTCACCTTCCCTCTGCGGCTCTGCCCCTAACTCACCTACTACCATGATGTTGAACTCAAACCCAGTCTTCATGGCCTTGATCCTCAGCTGGTCTAGCACAGCCTCAATGCCTACAGAACCGAACACCTCACAGGGCGGGGTTATGGGGCTGGAGGGCCTCGAAGAGCAGGAAGAGGGTGATCTCCTCTCATCCATGGGGCCGCGGGTGCGCTGGTGCCTGTTGCTGGGAGAGTTTTAGAGAGAAGTGTTGTATTGCTAGGGCCGGGGCCCAGAGCAGCTATCCTGAGCAAACCGTTCTTTTAAGAAAAGGTCGTAGGCCGGGTGGTGGTGGTGCGTGCCTGTCTTTAATCTTAGCACTGGGGAAGTAGAGGCAGGCAGATCTCTGAGTTCGAGGCCAGCCTTGTCTACAGAGTGAGTTCCAGGATAGCCAGGGCTACAGAGAAAACCTGTCTTGAAACAAAACAAAACAAAACAAAACAAAACAAAAGGTCTCATGTAGCCCAGGCTAACCTCCATCCACTCTGTAGCTGAAGATGACCTTGAACTCCTAACCCTCCTGCCTCCATCTCTAAAGTGCAGTGGTTATGGAAAGGTGCCGCCATGCCCAGCTTTATATTATTTCTAATTTTATATTGTGGGGACTGAACCCAGGGCTTCACACACTGGACCAACATTCTACTAGCTGAAGTACATTCTGGTCCATGCTGTCCCCAACACCCCTCAGTTTTATACTGTAGTTTAGGCCAACCTGGAACTCCCTATGTAGCTCAGGCCGGGACAATCTTGAGTTTGTGGCAATCCTCCTGCCTCAGTTTCCTAACTGCTGGTATTGTAAGGGTTGGGCTGGGTTTTCTCATGTCACTGTCTATGCTCTAGAGCTCCTTGTCAGACTGAGTCTTTAGGGTGCCAGGCAAGGGAGACCGAGTCCCCATTCTGAGACACCGTGATCTCAGAAATCTACCCTTTTCCTATCCTTTTGACAGGCAGGGGATTCTGGGGTCAATGACCTTCCCACTCATACCCTAGTGTTTATGGCTGGACTGGAGTCCTTAAAGAGCCACAGTTAGGGACAATGAGCTGCTTGTATCCCAACAGGGAACTTGGAGAAGGGGCTGGCACTTTCCCCAGGGGACAAAGAGCAGAGTTGGAAGAGATGAAGAGATCTAGATCTTGAATGAAGAAAACACACACACACACATATACACATATATACACATACACACACACCCTTCAATGGGCAGAGAAGGAAGGAAATAAAGGCAGGGACCAGCGGGCAGCAGCAGAGGACACAAAGAAAGAGAAGTTGGCTCATGTAGCACCTGGTGGATGAGTCTTTGGTGGAGCTGGCAGGTCCTGGGGTGCATTGAGGGGGAGGGGGAAGGCTGGCAGTTAGCCACAGAATCCTTCTTCTTCCTTTGTGTGACCTACCCCTCCCCCTCAGGCAGGAAAGGCTAAGGCCGGGGGACCTGTTCCTGCTCCCTAAGCCCATAAACCCTAACACCAGGCAATGAATCTGATTTAATAACACAAGATCCCCAGTTAGAGAGGGGAGGCCAGGCCTCCCTCAGCAGACTCCAGGTGATAAAAGCCAGTTTCTGCTTCCAAGTCCATGCGCCTTAGCTTTCTGGCCAGGAACTGTGAACGGAGAGCCACCATCTAGAAACTGGTACTACTATGAGTTAACTGTAACCACAGGAGGGTCTCTGGGCACCTTCCCACGGGGTAACCCTGGGGTACCAAGTAATCTGCCCCTATGAAGTCATGATTTACAGCTCAGGTTATAGTGAGAAGGAGTTCAAGGTCACACTGGAAGGCAGAACTGGTTCGAAGCAGGCATGCCGTCTCCTGTTTCCTCTTTCCAGGAATATGTCCTATACCAGTGTATCTGAGATGACAAGAAGCACACAATGGACCATACCTGAAATTCCGGCGCTTAAGAGACTGAGGCAGGATTGTAAACTTGAAGCCATCTTCAGCTACACAGCTAGATCCTGTCTGGAAAAACAAAACAAAACAAAACAAAACAAAAAAAGGTAAGAGGTGGGATTGAAAAGATGGCTCAGGAGCTAGAGACTGGCTGCTCTTGCAGAGGACCTAAGTTAAATCCCCAGCGCCCCATACACGGTGGCTCACAACTATCTATAATTCCAGTGTCAAGAGATCTGACCACCTCTTTAGGCCTTCTAGGACATTGTACTACAAGGTGCACAGACATGCTTGCAAGCGAAATGTCTATACACATAGAATACAACAAAACAGTAATAATAATAATAATAATTGTTGTTGTTGTTGTTGTTAGCACTTGTTGCTTTTGCAGAGGACCAAGTTTGGTTGCCAGCACCATGACAGGCCACTCACAACAAACTGTAGCTGGAATTTCAGGGGCTCTAGCACCCTCTTCTGGCTGAGAAGACACCTATACACACACAAACACACTAAAAGTCAATCTTTAAAAGGGAGTAGGGAGAGAGGGCTGGAGGAGATAGCTCGATTTGTAAAGTGCTTATTATAAAGGCATGGGGATTTGGGTTTCCCAACATCCATCTGAAAACTTTGGCATGGTCATATATGCCTGTAATCCCATCTCTGGGAAGGCAAGAGACAGCCAGATCGCCAGGGCTCACTACCCAGCTAGTCTAACCAGTGAGCTCCAGGTTTAGTGAGAGACCCTTTCTCAAAAATTAAGGTGGAAAGTGATTGCAGACGACTCCAGGCATCCACACACATGTACATCCCTACCCATGCCCTGATGTGCACATACATACAAACATGTGCACACACACACACACACACACTAAAAATAAAGAAATGAATCATAAGCCCTGGCCACTCTGCCCTCTTGAACAGGCCACCTACCCCCTTAACACTTTACTTTTGAGATAGGAAGTCATATGCCCAGGCTGCTCTCAGTTCCCATGTGGAACCAAGGACGGTCTTGAATTTTGATCTTCTTGTCTGTATCCCTCAAACACTATGATTATACATCGTATGTGTACACAACACTTAGCTTTTCTCTCTTAACTCTTTCAAAAAAAAATAAAACCCGCTAGAAATGGAGGGCTCTCTGTAATACAAACTTTGGTTGAGCTGTTTTAGGTGCTAGCCACATAGAGGACCAGATCCTAAGACAAAGATTTCACAGCTTCCAGCAGCAGGTGTAAAGAGTGGCTGGATATGTTCTCTGGACTAGAGTAAGGCACCTTTCCAAGCCTGAGGGAGGGAAGGCTGTGCAACCTCACTGGATGAGCCGGGGGATGGGAAGGGGCAGGGCTCAAGAATAGGAGTGTCTGTACAAGACCTGTGGGCTTTGGATTGCAGGGGGTTACCAATCAATGACGTTTACACACAGAAAGGGTACAAAAGTAGCTGACTCTGTTGGATTTTAAGCCAAGATTTCTAGGCTGGTGAGATGTCTTAACGGGCAAAGGTGTGTCTTAGGTCACTGTTGCTGTGATGAGACACCGAGACAAGAGCAAGCCGGGGAGGACAGGCTTACTTCCATGTCACAGCCCGTCATCAAAAGAAGTCAGGACGGGGACTCAAGCAGGGCAGGAACCTGGAGGCAGACGCTGATGCAGAGGCCATGGAGGGGTGCTATTTACTGGCTTGCTTCTTGTGGCTTTCTTATACGACACACAACCACCAAATGCCAATTAAGAAAATGCCCCATAGGCTTACCTACGGCCTTTTTATTTATTTATTTATTTAAAAGTCAGGGTTTCTCTGTGTAGCCCTGGCTGTCCTAGAACTAGCTCTGCAGACCACACTGGCCTTGAACTCAGAGATCTGCCTGTCTCTGCCTACAGTGCTGGGATTAAAGGCACGTGCCACCATCACTCTATGTAGAGGCATGTTTTTCAGTTGACCTCCCTTTTCTCTGATGACTCTAGCTGTGTCAAGTTGACATAAAACTAGCCAGTTTAAGGTGCTTGTTGCCAAGTTTGGTGATATGAGTGGAAGGAGAAAACCTCATCCTAGGAATTGTTATCTGATCTCCCACACACACACTGCAGCGTGTGCCACATCCAACAACACAATGAATAAACAAATTCATAAAGAAATGCAAAAAATTATTTCCAACCTTTTTTCCCCCATTCAATTGAGGCTCTCTGGGGCTGGTGAGCTGGCTCAGAGGTTAAGAGCACTGTCTGCTCTTCCAGAGGTCCTGAGTTCAATTCCCAGCAACCACACAATAGCTCATGACCATCTATAAAAAGGGGATCTGATGCCTTCTTCTGGCGTGCAGGCATTCATACAGAGTATGTATACATAAATGAATAAATCACATTAAGAAAGTGAGGCTATCAGAGACTGGAGAGTCAGCTCAGTGGTGGAGAGCCAGAGGACTTGGGTTTGGTCCCCAATGTCAACATGGGGTCCCCCAATCATCTGTGACTCCAGGTCCAGGTGTCCACCTCCCTCTTCTGGCCTCCAAGGGCACTGCACACACATGGTACACAGATACACACCCAGGCAAAACACGATACACATAAAAACTTAAATTGAGGATATCCCAGATTTCATTTTTGGCCGTGCTAAGGATGGGATCTACAGCCTCACAAACTATACTAACCCTGAGCCATTCTCGGATTCCAGGGGGTTCTCTTCCATCCCTCACCCTGTCTTATATTCATCTCTGTGACTCCAGGCTTCTTTTATCCAAACCCATCTCACTTGAGTCTTTTCTGACCTGTTTCCTGACACTTACTTGGCAAGCCCTTGGGTTTGTATGTCCCTGGGGACGGGGAGGGGAATTGGCAGATATTCTCTGGGAGGGCTGTCCACCCTTCCCAGGTGACCATGGCATGGCAGTGTACAGGCTAGCAGAGCTGCAGAGCAAACACACATACTCACTGTTCTTGGTGACCATGCTGCAAGGCTCGTCCTTACTGGCCTTGCCCCCAAGCACCCACCTCATGTCTCCTAGCTCTGTCTTCCTCTGTCCACTCCCTCCTGAGCTCTTCCTTCACCTCTCACTTGTCCTCAAGACACAGTTTTATGTTAACTTTGACTCAGGCAGGAGTCATCTGAGAGAAAGGAACCTCACTGAGAAAATGTTGGGCTGTAGAGATGGCTCAGTGGTTAAGAGCACTGACTGCTCTTCCAGAGAACCTGAGTTCAATTCCCAGCACCCACATGGCAGCTCACAGCTGTCTGTAACTCCAAGATCTGACACCCTCACAGACACACATGCTGGCTAAATACCAATGCACATAAAATAAAAATAAATTATATATAAAACAAGAAAATGCCTCCAGAAGATTGGCCTGTAGGGCATTTTTTTTTTCTTATTTAGAGACAGGCTTTCCCTGTGTAGGCTGTCCTGGAACTCACTCTGTAGACTTGGCTGGCCTAGAACTCAGAGATACACCTGCTTCTGTCTCCAGAGTGCTGGGATTAGTCATGCACCACCAGCTGCCTGGCAAGCATTTTTGTAATTAGTATTTGGTGGGGGAAGGCTTTCAGTTCATTGTGGTCCTGTGTGCTACAAGGCAGGCAGGCTGAGCAAGCCATGAGGAACAAGTCAGTAAGCAGCACTCCTCCATGGCCTCTGCATCAGCTCCTGCCTCCAGGCTCTTGACCTGTTTTGAGTTCCTGCCTTGGCTTCCCTCAATGGACTATGATTTAGGATATGTGAGCCAAATAAACTCTTTCCTCCGAAAGTTGCTTTCGGTCATGGTGTTTCATCATAGCAACAGTAACTTAAACTAGGACGGAAATTGGTTCCATGGACTAAAACTATGAGCCAAAGTGAACCTTGACTTCCTTGTTTTTCTTAACTATTTGGTCACAATGAAATACAAGCAACCAACATAGCATCCCATTGCTCTGAGAAAATTCCATGGGATCATCAATGCATGAAATTCCAACATCCTGAGGCTGAGTATGGTTACACATCAATGCATGAAATTCCAACATCCTGAGGCTGGGTATGGTTGCACACACTTCTAATTCCAGAGGTAGATTTCTGAGTTCAAGAACAGCCTGGTCTACGTAGTGAGTTCCAGGACATTCAGTACTATGTAGAGCGACCCTTTCTCCAAAACAAACAAAAACAAACACACAAACACATGCCTGAGGAAGCAGACACTGTTCATATTTTATTTTACAGACAGGACTACTAAAACAGAGGAGTCAGACAATGTGCCTAAGCTCACACACTGGCAGGGTCTTGCAGGCTAGAAGAATCAAGAGATCTCCGTGTCCTCCATAGCCCAGTCTTCACTGGTATCTGGCCTGCATAATTCTGAGGGAATCACATCCTCTCTTCAGAGCCACTGAGCTTGAGGTATGTCATAGCCACAACGGAAAATGAATCCATTGAGTATATGTATGGCTTTTGTTAGTTGCTTAGTGTTACAATGCCCTAGTTTTTTGTTTTTGTTTTTTGCTGTGTTAAGTATGCACACACAAGCATGGGCACATGTGTCACAGTGCTCACGTGGAGGTGAATTGACAACTTGACGGATCCTCTCCATCCATCACACAGGTCCCAGGAGCTTGCTGGCATGCGCAGTTACCATCTCTTGAGCCATCTTGCTGGCCTCCCCAATTCTCTTTTGAAACAGGGTCTTAGGCAGTTCATCCTCGTTTCAAACTTATGTAGTTGTGGATAGCCTTAACTTTTTTTTTTTTTACCTCTAAGTGCTGAGATTACACCCGCAGTTCATGTGGTGCTGGGGATCAAATCCTTCACCTGGCATGTGCCAGGCTCCCAGCCCACAGTCTACACATTGGAGAAATGGGAATAATGAGGTTCTCTCTTTGTGAATCACTGTGTGATCACATTGGAATCACTCTGTGAATGAGCCAGGTGAGGTGTATGCCAAACATGCCACACTCCCTTCCCCAAACTATTAAAAGCCACAGGAATAAGAAGCCGCCATACAAGCATGTGTCTAAGCTGAGCATAGCATCTAGACCCTCAGGTGCCAAGAATAGAGGGGCCAGTGAGATCTGCTTTCACGGGGGAAGGTCAGAGGTCCCGAGGGTAAGGGGCCAGAGTCTAATCCTCTGGAATTGTGAATCTCCATTAAATGCTTTTTAAAAATAAGTTGCCTTGGTCATGGTGTTTTGTCACAGTAATAGAGGAGTGACTAAGACATCTGGGATACTAGTAATAGGTGAAAAAAAAGTCTAGGGTGCAGAACAATTGTCAGCCTGTGGCTTTCCTTCCTAGGCGCCTGCAGTCAGCTGTGCCTGGCCTTTGCCTGTTTCACAGCTACAGCTGGCCCCAGGAGGGGAGGGCGGGGCTGGTTGCTAAGGTTTCAGATAGTGTGGATCCGGAAGCAGGAAGCAGTGTGAGTTCCCAGGACCCTGGCACCTACCTGGCTTGGGGGAAGAGGGCACCATTAGAGGCAGGTGCCGCACTGGAAGCAGCGTTGCTAGGGAGAGAGAAGGTAAAGGGATGGTGAGTGAGTGGGGGCTGCCAGAGTCAGTGTGTGTGGTGGGAGGTAGGGTACAGAGCTACCTACCCTGAAAGGGTTAGGGGAGGGAGGGAGACAAGCAGGTCTGGGGAGGAGATGGCAGAGAGAGGTGAGACAGAGAAGGGAGATATTGCTGGTTCAGGGTGCAGAACGCAGGGGAAAACAGGAGGGCTTAGGGGTCACCTCAGGGCAGGGTCCGACTATAGGTGGCCTGAGAAAGGCCTCGACCGAGGTGGCCCTTTGGGGCAGGTGGCCGAGATGGGACTGTCTGCTGAGGAGCTGAAGCAGGAGCTGGAGGCCACTGCAGAGGCAGTCCTGGGAAAGCTGAGGAGCCACCAGCGGTTCCAGTCTGAATGGGACATCGGTGCCTTGGTGGTCTTTCTCATATTTGTGGGTGAGTGTAGCTCCTGATCCCAGGCCCTACCCTGGTCTTGGGGCAGGGGCCACATCTGGACGTTTGTCTGTCTGGTCTTCAGGCACTGTGGTGGTGTTGCTGTTGCTGGTTGTTGTCCACTGCTGCTGCTGCTGTAGCACCTCCCCCAGGCCCCGCAAGGTGAGCCCCAGGAAGGTGAGCCTAGGAAGGGTGGGTGCTGCTCAGGAAGGCAAGCTCTCATAGCAGCGGCACACCTGCACTGGGACAGGCAGAGCTTCAGAGTGTTACCCACAGGGCCCCTCTGTTTCTCTTGCAGGAAAAGCCCAAGGGTGTGGATAACTTGGCTCTGGAACCTTAATGCTACCCTTGGCATGGGTCCTGTGGACGACAGTAACAGAGCCAATGTTTGCCAAAGCCTGAGTCTGTGCTGTGTTCAAACCCCTGCTTCGGGCAGTGTGATGGCTCATCATGATGCACACATGGTTCCCTCATATACTCAGGGCCTGAACTCCCACTATCCCGCACGGCCACTCTGCAGCCAGGGGCCCCTTTCTCAAAGGAATGTTCTGCCTGGGCACAGGCTGTGATGCCAGCACTCAAGTGGCTGGGGAAGGGGGATTGTGAACTCCTGGTATTGAGGGAAATCAGGCCATAGGAACATGGGAGGCCACTGATCACCAGGGACCTTCAGCCTAGTCCCTACTAATATGCAGGGAGACAGAAAACAGGGTTCCAGTCAAATTCTGATTTTTATTTCAGAGGTGGTTGAGGTCACAGAACAAATGGTCCCAGCACTGCAGCTTATTTACAGGGCTTCTCCCCCGCTGCCCAGGTCCCTCTTCCTTCCTGCAACTCACAGCTTAGTGTCAACTCCCATCTCTCACTGTCTGATGGGAGGGGAGAGCCCCGGGTTTGGTCCCACCCTTAGTCCAAAGGTTCCCATAGTGTCCAGGAAGGGAGGCTTGGGGGCATGGCCACACCCCAGCTCGCCTCCTTGACTGCCCCCATCAAAACTGTGCCAACACTCCCCTTTTTCCAGGTGCCTCTAACAGTCACTTTCAGCAGTGCAGAGTGGGGGGGATGTATAACTGAGGTCCCTGACAGTGACAGGCACTACAGGGGGTATGTGCTGGGGAGAGGGAGGGACTACAAGGCGGGGCTACCCTCCTGGGAGGAGGATTCCGGCTGGTGCTCGGGCTGGTGCTCGCTCACAAGGGCCGGGAGCTCCAGTAGCTGGAAAACACAGAGATCTGCAGAGGGTGGGGGTGTGGTCAGTAACAGGTTTTCGTGGGTGTCTACTGGCTTCAGGGGGTGTGGCCACTGGGGGATGTCAAGATTGCAGAAGGGGTGTGTGTCTGAGAACTGTTGCCAGATGACTAGTGTGGACAGCACTGGGCGCGTTACAACTTGGGGGCACTATGAGGAGAGCCCTGAATGTCCCCCCTCCCCTGCCCCACGCGCCTGGACACACCTTGTCCTTGAGCTGCTGGCAGAGCTGTAGGGAGACGGTGAAGTACACCAGGGCATCGTTGAGCCAGGGGATCACGCATTCCACCTTGTGAACGTGGCTCACCTCTAGGCGCTGTGCGCCCCACTCGCTGGGAAAGGGTAAGAAGCGGATCCCTGAGGGTTGGCCCAGACCTAGACCTCAGATGCAGAGTGGGTAGAGTGCATGGGCTCTAGGACCCCTGACTGTGTACTTACAACATGGCCCCGGGGCTGTGGAGCACCGCACCTCCAGCCGGGCGGAAGTTCTAGGCAGAAGCACCAGAGTCCATGAGGTCTGGGTGGAGGGTCCTTGGCAGGGCTGGTGTGGGGTCACTGGGAGGTGGGGAGATCTTTACCTTTGTGGAGGTAGGCTGCAGGGTGTGCAGCTGGTACACCGTGAGACACAGCTTGTTGAGGTTGATGTAGACATTGACCAGCAGGTCAGAGGGGAGAGTAGGTGCGAACATCCGCTGGAGGAGGCAGGAGGGATGAGCCCTCTCCCATTTTAGGCTATATGGTATGGAGAGGGGGCACCCCAGCCCTATCCCCAGGTGCTTCTCCACAGGATGGGGCACCAGAGGTTCCCCATAATCGCCATGTGCTGGCTGCTAAGATGGACTACAAACTGGGTTAACATATCAGGGGGCAGGAGGCAGGGAGGAGGCCAAGAATCCAACCAGAAAACTGCCCAGGCACAGAATGCGCACTGGCCGGACTGCTCGGTAGAGACTTTCTTGGGGTAGGGACTGTCTGAGGTACTGACCGTGAGGCCGCTGGCGGCAATCTCGGGCAGAGTGAGGGTGGCTGGAGTGGTGAGGCGGTTTCTAGCTCTGGTCAGTTGCAACATTACGGCATCCATGAGCTGGGAAGGAGCAGGTGACCGTGCTACTTGGGCAGTAGTAGCTGCTAGGGCCCCTCATGCCCCGCCCACTCTCTGCAAGCAACATCTGTGGCTTCTGCTCTTGCCAGTTGGCAATGGTTCCCAGGCCTAAACTCTGCAACCCCAGCAGGGATGCTTTCGGTTCTGAGGGCCTATTACATGGGGGGGTCTTGGACAGAGAGAGAACCCTAGGCACCTCAGTCAGCTGTCCCCACATACCATTGCTTCCTTGCTGTGACAGGTCTTTACTGCTGCCAACGCAGTATCTACTGACAGCCAGTTCTCGGGGAGTGGGGCACTTTACCTGAGTTACTACAGGTAGGTGCCCCTACAGGCCATTTTCTTTTTTTAACATGTGAGCAAATGGAGGCTCAGAGTAGCAAAGAACTAAAGTTTGTACATCTCACAACAAGGCCCTGACACTAAAACAAGGCCTGATGTGGTAATCCAGGTTATGAGCCAACAGATGTGGCCAGACCTGTGAACACTTACTGGGGAAGAACCAGCTTCCAGCAAAGCTGGCACTGTTCAGGGTAAGGGGCCAGGAAGAGTCACCTTGAGGACCTCAGCTCCTGTCTTGAACTGGTAGCTCTCATCTCGGTTTGCCAGGAGGTAAATAGCTTGGCTCACGTGGTTCCTGGCATCCTGGATCTGGAGACAGGCCCCACCACCCACATAACCAGAGTCTATCAGCTTCAGGGAAGCCACATTTCTGGGTCCTCAGCCTGATCCCCCAGGCTATGGTCTTGATACCCGTCAGAGCTGTAGTATTTGAACCCTGGATTGCCAGGCCCTAGACAATCCTGGCAGCCAAGGCATGCTGGCTCTTGGCTCTGTGTAGCTCACTGCTCAAAAGACAACCTCCGGTACACCCACAAAGTCCGCACCCACAAGTTTGCAGAGAACTAGTATACCCAGATACAAGCAAGGGAGACCCACGAACTGTCAAGGCTGCAGGAGTGGGACAGGGTGGGGCTCCAGATAGAGCAGCACACAGGCAAAGGCCCTGGCATATGGACCAGCTTCAGATCAGGTACGTGTGTACATGCCCATGTGTGTCCCATGGCCTGTGGGTAGGCAGGAGGCCTGTGCATGGGAAGCCCCTGTTGAGTAAGTGCCATTCAAAGGGACCTTCAGCTTTTTTTTTTTTTTTATTCTCCCAAAGGTGGGGTTGGTTTCATGTGGAGTAGGCTCTGGGGCTCCAAGGCACCCCCCGCCCCCCAGTTCTGCTAGGAGAATCTCCACTGCCAGACTTCCCCGAGGAGGGCAAGCCCAGGGAGGCCGTGGCTGGGGCCTGCACCCGGGTTAGGCAGCGGGCCTCACCTGCTGTAGCTTCCACTGCTTGTCCTCCCGGAAGGCAAAGTGCAACAGCTGGTTGTTCCGAGGCATCTTCAGGTTCACGTCCTATGGGCCAGAGTGTGGTAAGCAGGCAGAGGTACACCTGTCCTTCCTGACCCCAAGCCAGGATTGTAGATGGGTGGGTGGGTAGCGAAGGTCCCAGGCACCTCAGCCATTTAGGAAGTAAACAGGAATGTCAAGAAATAGGAACTCAGATCCAGGAAGAACCACAAAGCAGTGAAGGGGGAGAGAAGTTGAGATGGGGGAAGGGCTGGAGAGGAGGGGAAGGACTGTGAGGTCAAGACTGAGCCATGGAGAGGGGCTGTCCCCCATGCTTTGAGGCCTTGCACAGACCATAGTTCAGAGGTTGTCTGATTCAACTTTGAATCGGGGCCAGCCTGCCTCAGCTTCCAAAGCTCAAATTTCATAGGGTCCAGATGCCAGGCTGAGCGAAGTATAAAGCCACCCACTTGTCCCTCACTGAATCTTTATATGCCTGTCTCATGAGGTAGTGTGAGGGTTGCCTGTCAAGTTACAGACATACAAGGAAAACAGGTCAGAGAAGACAAGGGTCATACCCAGGGTCACATAGCTAGCTGGTGGTAGAGTTAAGAGGCCATCACCGTCCTTGTCACCAGCAGGGCTGTTAGGGGATAGGGCCCCGGGGACTCACCGCCTGGCTGAGGGCGTCCCCTTGCAGAGTCAGCACACTCTTCACCTGGTCTGTGCTATAACACACAGGAGTCAGAGAGGCTCCGCTACTGCCCCTCCCCTGCAGGCTACCTCATAGTACCATGAACGCTTCCACCCCCAGGTACCCATGTGCCCCTTCCAAAGGCTCCTGCCCAACCCAGCTCACCCACAGCTGCCCAGGACGAAGTTCTCTTGCTTGGCAGGGACCTCTGTGCTGGGGCCTGGGAGAGTGAAGCGGAGAGAGGCCTCCTGTGAAAGACAGGGTGGGCCCAACAACTCACCTCAGTCTGGCTAGCACTCCTTTCCAAGGCCCTAGATTCCTTGCCAGACTAGCCAAGGAAGGGACAAGGCAGGCAGGCCTGACCTGGCTCCGTATCTTTGCCCTACCAAGCCTCCAAGATTCTGTGAGCTCAGACCCGGTCGTTCTAGAGTCCTGAGTATCTATCATGAGCAGCCAGGTGGGAAGACAGAAGCGCAGCACCTCCAACTGGAGTGCTGCCATGTGGTGGGGGCAGAGACACGGAATCACGCAGTCAGTAGTCGCCGTTACACGTTTTCCTAGCTTACCGTCCTAGTCCTAGGCATTTGGTAAGACCGTTCATTCATCTTCACAATAGCTTTGCGAGCTTGGTTAGGGCAAGGGAACAGGCTCAGAGATCACTGAAGGACGGGGGAATCCTTCAGAGCTCGGATTATTTTTGTTTTGTGAGAGTGTTTCGTTATGTGGCCCACGGCTGCCTTCTAACTCCTGATCCTCACAGATGAAATGTCAGTTTCAAAGTTAGTCCTGAAGACCCGGTGCTAACCCTAGCGTCTGAGACCTCTGAGACCTCGCTGCACTCGCGGACTCTTGTGTAATTGCCTGCGTCTGGACTGTACTCTCAGAAGCGGGTGTCTGAACGCCACCAAGGCTCAGCAGCTGCGCAACTGGCGGACCAGTGGAGAGGAGAGATGGCAGGCCGGTTAGGACAGGCGGGTGTTACCTTGAGGATGTCCTGTAGCTGTCTCAGCACCGCGTGCACCTCGGCGTGCAACAACCAGCGGAACTCCTCCTCCTGCGGACAGCGCACCGTCAGACCCATCCCGTCGCCGCTGCCCACCTCCCCAACCCGCCCGCGCGCGTCTCACCAGTACTGCCCTCTCCGCGGCGCTCGCAGCCATCGCGGTCGCCATCATCGCCGCGGGTGCTGTCTCTGTAGTCTGGAGCTTGGTGTGCCGTGCCCGCCCCTTCTCCTCCTCTTGTGACCGATTGGCAAATCGGACACAAGCTCCACCCTCAAGCCAGCTATGCTTTAAGCGACTTGACACCGCTGCTGGTCTTGGCTGGTGGGTGGTTAGGCAGACAAACCACGTTTCGCCGCCCACCGGCCCGCCTCAACCCCTGTTCTTCAGCAGGGGTGGGGCACTCTGGCCGACAACCTAGCTCTACTGCTCACTGATTGGCCGGCGGGACCGTCCCTCACAGTCGTCCCTGTACTATTCCACCAGGTGGCGCCGGCCAGCAGGAACACGTAGGGAAGGACTCAGTTGGGCAGACACTTAAGGAGGCCGGGAGGTGGATGCTATCTGGCTCCAACTCCAGATCCCAAAGCGCTAGGACACAAGCGGCACAGCTGTGGTACCAAGAAACGTTTTATTTATTTTTCTTGCAGTAGCTTTGTTAATTGCACAAAATCATGTTTTGTTTTTTGCCATTTAAACATCACACAATCCTATTCTGAAAGACAAAATGTTCATTAAAAACAAAGCGAAAATAAAAATTCACAACCTTAATCACCTAAATTTGTCATTTTAAAGGAAAAGGGGGAAGGAGGGGCTTTCTTACAAGCATTTTCACAATGTCACATTTTCTCCATAAAAGGAAAGGATTTCAAAACGAAGGGTGAAATAAGCTTAAACAGAAAGTCATAAAAAGAAAACTTTACAGAATTGTCAACAATATTAAGACAACATTGACTAACCGGTTTCCTTATAGCATCCTCCCCATCCCCGAACCCCAGGACCAAGACAGGCTATGTCCAGACAGACGCTTGTTCAGCACCCCAGTGACTGGGCAATTGTGCTGAACCCCATAAGCATTCCCTGCTCCATGTTCATGTCCTGAGACCCTTATCCCAGGTTCTTCCTGGTGGAGAGTCAAATTGTGGCTTTGGAAATCCAAACTCACGAGGAGGAAGGCTGACACCTTTCATGTGACATTCTAAGCCTCTCTGGTCCCCTCTCCACGGAGAAATGCTAGGGCCTGCAGATGACTGACTCCACCTCTGAGGAGCACTTAGGTTAGTATAGGCCCAGTTCAAATCTGTCCCAGCAAACCCAGGACTTGGAACCATTGATACTAGCAGAAGTGAGGTTCCTCATTAAAAGCCCAGCCTATGAAGTGCTCTTTATTGGTGCTGGTCAGGCTGGGTCTGGGTCAAAGGAGGATGGAACAGAAATATTAACTCCATGGATGGAAAAGGGAAAGAGGGGCATGCAGGGGACCTGTGAAGAGCAGGCTGAACAGGTAGCCTATCTGAAGAGACCGCCATAACGGAAACAGGAAGGAGCCACTCCCACACTCCACTACTCCCAGTGTCCTTAAGACCCTTCCAGTGGGCTGGAATGCAAATCCAAACAAAACCTCCTGGGAGGAGCAGGCTCCAGCCAGAGCCAACAGCCAGGGAGCTGGAGCCTGTGGATTCTGCTCTCCCTGAAGAGGTGTCTATGTGGCCATGAAGGTCTCTCTTCAGTTCACAAAGGCATTCTGGGAGCTTCTGTTTAAGGTAGTGTCTACAGGAAAATCCTCCTCAGCTGGAGGTCCACAGAGCCTCCTCTGGGAGTCTGCTGGTTCATGACGGCCAAGGGGCCTCTCCTTCCAGGGGTCCAGTGGGGGCCATGGGCCCTCTGCCAGCCTCTGTCCTGGGGAAGTCGAGAGAAAGCTTCCTGTGCTCCCTGCCAGTTCTAGTTCCTCTAGTCCCTTGACCAGAAGGGGGCTGAGATATGACAAGCTTGGAAGAACAGCCAGGCAGCAGTTTCTGGGCAGCTTCTATCCTGGATGTGTGTGTGTGTGTGTGTGTGTGTGACAGAGACAGAGAACACAAGAGAAACAGAGAGAGAATACACAGCCTCCTGCTCCAGGGCCAATCAATGCCCGGCTCAAGAGCTTCTTCACAGCCACCTGTAGAGATAGATCTTCATATCCCTGCCCAGGGCCTCAGGAAGGGAGGGTGCTGCTGTGTACTGTGCTGATGCAAGTCTCAAAGTCTGTATAAAAGGAAATGGAGACAGGTGACTGGTCCAGAGTAAGTCCCAGAACCCTGACCCCAAACCGGGAAGAGAGGTCAGAGGGAAGATGGGAAGGTAGATGGGTGGGCAAGGCTTAGTGTATGTAGGCTCGGTACACGGCAGACATATCATTGTCAGACTGGTCCAGTGCCTTGGCTCTTTTGTACACCTGAAAAAAGAAGGAGGTAGAGGTTGGTTTCTAGCCACAGAGTTACTATGTGGAGACCTAGCCCTGACTCCTGAAGGTACTTCCAGATTGTTCTTGCCTGTTGCTTAGCACACAGGACCTGGAGCTTGAGATGCCTGGTATGAATCTTGGCTTGATGCGGGACAAATGCCCTAGTTTAAGTAGGCTTCTGCCACAGGCTAATCTGAAGAAGAAAGAGTCACAAGCCTCATGGCTTTACTGAGAGGACTACACGTACTTAGATAGGTGAAGTGCTCACTGATGTTAGTAGTCACTATGGCAGCCCTCAATGCCGGTAACTCTCCAAGGGTGTTGTTATCCCCCGGGCCACTGTGCCTTACTTTTAAAAAAATGGCTGGCACCTCCTAACCAACTTTCAAAGGCTCTTTCAAACTTCTGATCAACACAGCAGTTGCACCCTTCTACCTCTACTTGCCACCTTGTTTTACTCAAATTAAAATTTTTATTTTATTACTTCACTTGTCTGTCTGTCTGCATGTCTGTGCACCATCTGTATGCCTGGTGTTCTCAGAGGCCAAACGATTTTGGATCCCTTGGAGCTAGCGTTACAGATGGTTGTGACCTACCATATAGGTACTGGAAAACCAACCTCGGTCCTCTGGAAAAGCAGCTGGTTCTCTTAATTCCAGAGCTATCAGCCCCAGTTTTCAGGTTTTGTTGTTTGAGCCAGGGCTTACAATGAGCTCATGTCTTGTTTTGTTTTTCTTTCCTTTTTCTTTTCACCCGGCTGTCCTGGAACTCACTATGTAGATGAGGCTGGCCTTGAATTCAGAGATCTGTCTACCTCTATGTCTAGAGAGCTGGGATTAAAGGTGTCATTGATTTTTATGTGTATGGGTATTTTGCTTGCATACTCTCAACTGCTGAGCCTTCTATCCAAAACAGCTTACCTCCCCCAGACTGTATTTCCTTCCTTCTTTCTTTCTCTTTCTTTCGACAGGATTTTTCCATGTAGCCTTGGCTGTCCTGGACTCACTCTGTAGATCAGGCTAGCCTTGAACTCAATAAGATCTACCTGTCTCTGCTGGCAGTAAAGGCATGCGCCACAACGCTTCGACACTCAAACTGTATTTCTTACACACTGAAGTCCTTACTTGTTTAAAAGGTTCAAGCTTACTTTGTGTTCTCTTCCATTAAAATATAAGTGACATGAAGAGGGGAGCAAGCCCCCAGTCTTGATGACAGTCAAAGCCACCATGAGAAAGGCAACAGGAAACTCAGTTTTGTTGAGGTGACATGCGTTGCTATATACAGGGCAACTGAAGAGTCTAAGCAGAGCCGATGTAAAGGAGAATACACACAGCTCTGGTATTATCTGTTAATGAATGAAGGCTGAATAGCTTTTTAGACCAGACTCCTGAAATACCCATCAGTGGCAGGGGTGTGATAAGAAATTTTTTCTTCTTCTTCTGGGACAGGGTTGCTCTGTATAGCCTTGGCTGTCCCATAACACACTCTGCAGACCAGGCTGCCCTTGAACTTACAGATATCTGCTTGCTTCTGAGTGCTGGGATTAAAGGCATACACCACCACTACCCAGGAAGACTGATAACAAACTCAGTCTTCCAGATGAAAGGAAACCTAATTTTTAACAAGAAACAGAAAGATGGAAAGGGCTATCAAGAGAAGTAGTTGAGAAACTATGGTTAGAAATGAGGGGAGATAGAGAGATCACTCAGCAGTTAGGAGCACCGGCTGTGCTTCCAAAGGACCAGGGTTCAATTCCCAGCACCCACATGGCAGCTCATAATTGTCTGTAACTCCAGTTCCAGGGGATCTGACAGTCACACAAGCAGGCAGAATACCAACATACATAAAATAAATCAATAAAAAAAAATGAGTATGTGGTAAAATGAACAAGGTGGTTGTGTTTCTGTTTCATGCAGTTAAGGATATTGACTGAATACTGACAACAACCATTACAGAAAAGCGAGCAGTCAAAAAGCTAAGATGAATAAAATTGAAATTCTACCACACACAGATAACCTTAGAGAAGAGGAGAACGAAGGAACAGATAAAGACAGGGACTGACAGAAACAAATGCTGAAAGGACAGCTCCAAATCCAATTGCACAAGGGGCAACAGGCTAATGAGCTAGCCTTGGGAGCCCAGCCTCACGGTCTGACACAGTGAAGAGCCTGCACTCACATGCTACAGGAGTTTCACAGTCCAGTTCCACTGTGAAATGAAGCAAAATTCTGCTTCCAGTGAACTCTGCCAGAGCAGATGAAAATTGGACCTTGACCCACCACGAAGCTGCTTCCAGCACAAGCCCTACAAAGAACCCTCATAACCACATCTAGGATAAGTTTTATGAAAATGCTTCAAAATACAAAAGAAGTTCCCTGCCAAGAGTCATGGTTAGAAATTAAATGGGGATGCAGAGATGGTTCAGTGGTGAAGAACACTTGCTGCTCTTGTAGAGGACCCTGCATCAACTGCCTCACATTGCCTGCATTTCCACATCTCTGGTTTCTGTGGACACCAGCACTCATGTCCACACACTCATACAGACTTACACATAATTAAGAAATCTTTTAAAAAGTGTTTTAAAGAAGAAATTAAAAAGGGAACAGTGGCACACATCTGTAATTCCAGCACTCTGGAAGGCAGAGGCAGGCGGATCTCTTAAGTTCAAGTTTAGCCTGGTCTACAAAGCCAGTCCAGGACAGCCAAGGCTACACAGAGAAGCCCTGTCTCATAAAAACAAAACAAACAAAAAGGTAAAAAACATCTGCAATACTAGCACTATGGACATGGGGAGGTACGAGGATTGTGACTTTGAGGCTAGTTGGGGCTACCTAATGAGATCCATGACAGTTTGAGCAATGAAATGAACCCTGTGTGAGAAGGGCAGAATTAAAGGAGAGTAAGAAAACTCCCAGTTACAGCTGACATATGTATGACATGAACAGTGTTCAATAACTGAAAAACATAGACCAGCCACTACCCTGCAAGAGCAAACTCACATCCTGTTTTCAATGTTTTTGTGGCATTAGGGTCTTGTGTATGCTAGGCAAGTACTCTACCAAGAAACGATGGCTAGTCGTATACGCCTTTAATCCAGCATTTGGGAGGCAGAGGCAGCAGATCTCTTAGTTTGAGGCCAGCCTGGCACATAGAGTGAGTTCCAGGACAGCCAGGGCTACATAGAGGAATCCTGTTTCAGGGAGGAAAAAAACAGAAACAACAAAACAGCTATCTATAGGCCTTCCTTTTAAAACTCTAAGTTGTGCAGGCTGGCCTTATACCACTGCTTCAGCCTCCTAAGTAGCAAGGGCTATAGGTATGTAGATAAACTTTATAGTAATCCAAAGATAAAAGAAGAAATCACAAAGGAAGTAATAATAAATTACTGTGGTTCAGAAGGAAATAAGCTCTTATGATTATGTCATATGTATATCTAGAGCTGCTGTCTAGTGTTCCTCCTTTAGGGACTAGATGGAGAAAAATAATTCAGATCCTAATTTAAAGACAGAAATAGTGCAATTCTGTACATGATGTTCCCTTCCTTTCTTGGCTCAATGTAGTGAGAATCAAATATGAAAATTTAAGAGTTAGGTGTGGGGACACGAGCAGAAGGTCTACAAGACCTGTTGTCAATAATGGAAGAAAAGCTAAGCAAGCAGGACAGAAATAACAAACAATTAAATTCAAGGATCTAGGGCCTGGGCTACTTGATGTCAAGTTACCTCATTGGCTGCAGCTGCCATAGGAGTGGGGTGGTTGACTGCATCACCCAGTGCAATGGCCAGGCGGAGATCCTTCTGAATGTATTTCAGGTAGAAGTCAGGTTTAAAGTTTCCTTGTAGGATATCTGAGGAGGGAAAGGTGTTCATCAGAAGCCTAAAGACCTACATGAAAATTGCCTTCAGAGTATCAGACTCACCGCCAGCAATTCCAAAGGGTACAGTTCTGTCCATCCCTATCTCCAAAAGATTGAAGCCCCACTCTAGGACTCAAGTACCATTTTAACTGTGTCTTTGGGCCTCCTCTGACTGGGGCAGGGACTGACTGGAAAGGGGGCTCTCTCAACACAATAATAGGACTCTCTCCTGGATGGTCTCTGACCCAGCTGCTCAGCTCTAATGAAAATAAAATTGCAAGAACTGAGACCAAATGTGACTTACTTTGGCACTTCTGGTCCAGGAAGATGCTGGCCAATTGTCCCTGATTGAGGATGTCCAAGAGTGTTTGCTGTGATTGGCCTGTCACCTGGGCCAGCGTCAGCCCCTCAGCAATGGTGGCCATGAAGCTCCCTTGGACCATGTTCACAATCAGCATCATCTTCGCTGCATTGCCAACTTCACCTGCTCAGGACAAAAGTCATGTCCCAGGAATCCTATAGGCAGGTCATCTCTACCTGTCCTCACTCATACACCCTGAAAACCTCTTTCATCTGTCCTGGACAGGACTGCCTCTTTTTCCTTCCAGGCACTAATTGAGCCTGGCAAAAGCAGCTTTCTTTTAGGGAACCTAGAGGGAAGGCCAAGTTATACAGACGCTGCCACCAACCCATGAACCTCCCCTGCCCCCAAGCCTTCGGGCCCAACATGGCCAGACTGGTGGGCAGGTATATTACCTAAAAAGAAGGAGGTCTTTCCCATTGCCTGAAAGCAGCTGCTGCAGTCCTCATACAAGCCCCTGTCTCCGGCTGCTAAGATCACCAACATCCCATCATTGGACAGTTGCTGATTCCCTGAGACTGGGGCTTCCAGAAAGCGACCCCCTCTGGATACAATCACCTGTAAGGAAAGCCACAACTTGTGATGGTTTTTGCTTCTTCAAGTATGGAGAAAGGAACATCTTTGGGGGTCATGGTGTCTCATCATAGGGTATGTTAGCATGTTGCTATCTATACTAAGGTCCCAAAGCCAATATATGTACTAAAGTTTCCTACTGTAGTGGGTTAGACAGGCTGTTCTTTAAACAGAAGTGAGTCACAGAATGTAAGAAAGGAGGTGGGGTCTGCATCTTATTTCCCCGTGTGCTGGTTCTTAGAGACCAAGGGGCAAACATGGTAATACACATGCCTGGGCTGACCTCCTGCCATTGGGACCCTGCCCATCTCTGAATTCAGCCACCCTCAAAACACAAGTGGGCCCAGAAGATTGGGAGGAGGATACTATGCTAGACTCAACTGTAGACAGCTGCTTAAGCCAAAAAGGCCACACTGGCATTCTGGAGGCTTCTCACTGTAGGAGGGCTGACATCATGGGACCTCCTGTCTACTAGCCTGCAGTGACCATCCATGGCCGTTCCAACCAGCTGAGGATCTGAAGGGGGACAGTCAAGAGGCTAGTCCCAAGGCTCCCGACGTCCGCTCTCGTTTTGGCTCTAGTGTAACCAAACTGCCCGTACTTGGGTGTGGTTAGCCTGTGTCTTGGGCTCCCACTCAAAAGATGATCCAGAGCCAGCCTACATAAGGCTGCTACCTGGGCCAGCTCGGTGACTGTATCTGCATCCACCGTTGACATGTCCACATAGCATTTCCCGGGGCGTATCCCTTGCAGCACACCGCTGGGGCCCAGCACCAGCTGTGGGGACACAATGGAGAAGCAATAGCCCAGGCTTGCAGTTAAGTGCTCAGGAGTCCCTGCAGAACACAGTCTGTTGTGTTTTGGGGGTTCACTGCCCGATCAGAAGTTAACTATTAAAAATGAAAAGGAAAGAACCACTAAATATGTATGGGATAGAAAAGTAATTCCAGGCAGAGGGATCTCTGTGAGTTCCAGGACAGCCTGGTCTACTTACATAGCAAGTTCCAGACCAGTGAGGGCTACATGAGATTTTTGAAAAAAAAAAAAAAAAAAATCTAAATAAATAAATAAAGTAAGTAAGTTAGGCTGTGGTGGAACACACCTTTAAGCCCAGAGGCAGGTAGATCTCTGAGTTCAAGGTCAGCCTGGTCTACAGAGCAAGTTCCAGGACAGCCAGGACTCACAGAGAAACCCTGTAGTAACAAAACCAAAAACCAAACCAAACCAAAAAAACTAACAACAAAAAGTCATCCCAGAATGTTCCCTTTTATCTTTGTGTTTTCTTCCCATGGTTTGAAAGACAGAACCTCATTATTATTTTAGGAGCTTCTTTGAACTAGATCACTCAGTAGGGTCATTCCTGCACTTGAATTTGTAACACATGCAAATTCAGCAATAGCTAAAATAGGGAGTTGGCCGTTGGACCAAAGGAAGGCATATTCAGCCACAAATAGTCCAGCTCAATAGAATACCTGGAGCCAGTTCAGAAAAACATTTACACAGACTTCAAAGAGCCTAAAAATTCTTTGTTTTGAATTAAAGGAAGTCTGTATTCAACTTTGACAACATCTTTCCCAATAGGAGATGGCCCCCAGAAGGGATATCCCCCCCACATGCAGACACTCACTCAGTGTGCAGGGGAGAAGGGGAGGAGGCCAGCCAGCTCTCTTGGCTACAACCTGAGATGCAGAGGGAAGGGGGATCCTTACGTCCTTGGCTGCCTTTGGATCCGACACACAGGCAAAAGTGATGTCACAAGTTGAAACGACTTCAGCGGGGGTTCTTCCTAGGCGGGCCCCCTCCTGGATGAACAAATCACACTGCAAAAGTCACAGATCCTAACGTGAGCTACATGCAATGCACAACAAACATGCCGGATAGGCCAGAGACGTGTAGCCCCTGGCTGGTCTCCCAAGGCAGGAGGCTGAGGCTGAAGCTCTAGGACACTAGCACTGGAGACCTGACCCCTTGAGCATATGAGGACACAAAAACTTACAGATTGCCCTGTTCATGCAGATGGACACGGTATCAGAATGATATGCTGTTTCAGACACAAAGCCAGTGTCTGTTGAAGGCTGGCAGTTTGAAGAGCAGGATATGAACAGTGTCTGTGTGTTCCTTTGTGCTGGTAGAACTGTGGCAAAACCAGCCCTGTGCCCTGAGCACATGCAGAGGGAGCAGGGCTGGGCTGTGTGGTCCCTTTCTTTTGAGCATTTCATCTTGTGCTGATTTCAAAGCCTGTAGTCAGGTTAAGACTTATGCAGGGTCCCAATTTCTAAAATTAAAATCATCCAAAATATCCTGTAAAACAGATCACTAGTATTTTGGTATACTTTTTCCCCATAAGAATAATCGTTGTAAGTAGGGTTTTTTGTCTGTTTGTTTTTGGTGTGGTGTGCATTCCTTTAAGCCCAGTACTTGGGAGGCAGAGGCAAGTGGATCTCTGAATTCGAGGCCAGCGTGGTCTAAAAAGTTAGTTCCAGGACAGCCAGGGCTATATAGAGAAACCCTGTACTGAAAAACACAAACCAAAAAAATTAATTTAAAAAATTTTTCATATGTATGTGGGTTTTTTTGTTTTTTGTTTTTGCCTGTATATATGTATATGCACCACATGTGTCCCTGGTGCCCTTAGTGCTCAGAAGGTGTTGGAGTCCCTGGAACTGAAGTTATGGATGTTTGGGATCCACCATATAGATTCTGGAACTGAAACCGGATCCCGTGCAAGAACAAACAGTGCACTTGACCACTGAGCCATTTCTCCAGAACCCCTAAAAAAATAAACTATTTTAACTGAATTAATTTTGTGTGCATGTCTGTATACATGTGAAGGTCACAGAATAATTCTGGAGTCAGTTCTCCTTCCTCTACATGGGTACATTGATGCTGGGGGTTAGCTTTTGCAGTGAGCACCTTTACCCACCAAACACACTAAACCATAGTTCCTTTTTCTTATCATACGGACATAAGTACCTTCAGTTGATGAACATTCAATAGTGTCCAATTTTTGTCCAATATCTATGGATCTAGAACTGTAGAGACAGCTCAGTGATTAGGAGCACTTGCTCTTTTCCAAAGGACTTGGGTTTTATTCCCAGCAACCACAAGGCAGCTCATATAGTATGTATACCATATGTATGTCTGTGCCCTCAAAAGACCAAAAGAGGGCGCCAGTCAGATCCCTTGAATGAGATTTACAGACAGCTATGAGCCACCAAAAGTACTACTAAGTCATTTCTCTAGCCCACCACGTAATCTTAAAAAAAATTTTTTTTGACAATGTTTAATTCTGTTAGCTCAGGTTGCCTTCAATTTGCTAGGTAGCCCCGGCTGAAGGATCATGGTGATCCTTTTGCCTAATGCAAGAGTCATCATAACTCAATTTTATTCTTTCTTCCTAAAAATTAAAACCATGCTTCTTTATTATTATTTCAGAAGCACTGGTAGATCACTATTTTGTTGTCATTTTGACACAGCCTCACTGTGTTGGGCAGTCAGTCTAGCCTCAAGAGATCCTCTTACCTCAGCCTCCTGGGCAGCTAGGACTATAGATATATGCCACTATAAAGGGCCAGAAGACTATTCAAAAATTTATTGTTTTTACAATTACTTATTTAGTGATTTGTGTGAATGTGTGGTCCTGAGATTAGAGGACAATGTGCAGGAGTCCCTCCTTCCATAAGATGGGAACTGGTGGTCAAATTCAGGAAGGTGGTCAATACCTACTGAGCCATCTCCTCAGTCTCAAAAGGCCCTTTAAAAAACAAATGCGTGAGTTTGTATGTGTAAGACAGCACCTGGTTGGCCTTTAACTTCCTATGTAGACCAGGCTGGACTCCATCGAACTCTGAGGTCGCTCTGTCTCTGCTTCCTAAGTGCTAGGATTGAAAGCAACCACCATCATGCCCAGCCAAAAGATCATTATTACCAACAGTCTTAAAAGAAATTCTAACAGAGAAACCCTGTCTTGAAAAACAAAAATCAAAATAAAAAGCTAAAAAGCAAGCAAACAAACAAACAAAAAGCTGGGCACCTGCAATCCCAGTACTTAGGGAGGCAGAGGCAGGTAGGTCTCTGCCTGGTCTACAAAGCAAGTCTAGGACAGCCAAGGCTACACAGAGAAACCCTGTCTCAAAACAACCCCAACCCTCCCCGCCCCCCAAAAAAACCCTCTAAACCAACCAACCAACCAACCAACCAACCAACCCACAAAACGGTAACAACAAAATGCCAATGCAATTACTACAAGACTAATGGTTTCTCACAGCAGCTTTGTGATGAGTACTTGAAGCTGAGCACTGCTGATCTCTGTCCTCTATGGAGCAGGTGCTCCCACTCCACTACCCGCAGAGACAGACAAGCAGAGGGTCTTTCCGTGGAAGGTAAACAGCACATCTATGATTTGAATATGGGGCCTGTCTGACTCAACTCTCAGATGCTTCAATCTTTTGTCCATGTTTTTCCATAAGAAAAATGGCAGTCAGAAGTACTTGTACCAAAGGGAAACATCCCTTTTACTACACATGCCCAGAGACCCTGACTTCCATGACCCACAGCAGTTGCGGTGCTGAGGACGCTGGAGCCATACAGACTGCAGGACAACTATCCAGTGTTCAACACCTGTGCCTAACAGGAAAGCATGGCCTTCGGAGCTACTGCCCCAGCTCCCCACAAACACAATCAACCCCAGTCACTTCTGTTCTGGCAAAAATCATTTTTGGCAGTAGGGGTACTGAGAAAGAGAACCAGGGCTTTGCTCTAGCACTGAGCTATACTCCAGACCCTAAAATATTTTGTTTTACTTGGTTTTGAGACAGCGTTTTACTATGTGGCTGACTTGGAACTCGCACTGTAGGACAGAGCTGCCATAAATTCAAGAGATTTTTTTCCCCCGTGCCAGCATCAAAAGCATATACCGAGCCAATTAACACCCAGTTAATATTTTGTTATCATTTAGCTCCAATGTCTCCTTCAGTGATGTAGTTATTGATTATACAGAGGGCTCAAGCATACCATGTGTCTCAGGGAGCACTTTTCTAGTCTCTGGTCCTTCACTCTAGTCAAAAACAACGCTCTTGTTTCCTGCAGCAGTTTATTACTGTAAAATGTCTTGCTCAACCTGTTCGACATGGGCCATATCACAGATATGGTGTGGTTGTTACAAAGGATGAAGCTAGTCTTCCTACATGAGCCATGTTATGCGGTACACTTCATTTTATAGCAATGCGTCTTTCTGCTGCTGTTGTTATCAGAATTTAAAAAAAAAAAAGATTATATTTTTTATGTATGTTTATAGACACCTGAGCACAGATGCCTAGAAGCCAGAAGAAAGCATTGGATCTTGAGTTATAAGTGGTTATGAGCTATCTGATGTATATGCTGGAAACTAAACTCTGGAAGACCAGTACATACTCTTTAATTGCTGAGCCATCTTTCTAGACTTTTGTTTTGTTTGAGACAAGGTTTTTCTACATAGTCCTGGCTGTCCTATAACTTGCTAGCCTTAAACTCACACAGACCCACCTGCTTCTGCCACCCAAGTACTGGGATTAAAGGTGTGTGCCATCACGGCAGGTTCATTGTTTGTTTGTTTGTTTTTTAAAGATTTATTATTATTTATTATATATGCAGTATTCTGCCTGCATGTGTGCCAGCAGGCCAGAAGAGGGCACCAGATCTCATTATAGATGGTTATGAGCTACCATGTGGTTGCTGGGAATTGAACTCAGGATATTTTGAAGAATAGTCAATGCTCATAACTTCTGAGCCAGCCCCCATTGTTTGTACTTTTGATAAAAGGTCTCACTGTGGCCTGGGACTTCCTATATAATGTAGACTGGCCTAGAATGCATGGCAATCCTTATGCCTCAACTTCCAAAGTGTTGGAATTATAGCCATGTGTCATCATACCTTGGGTAGTTTTAAATAGTTAAAGTTTTATAGCAACACCCTTTATATTCTTCTGCTTGGACTAAGTTCAGCTCTTGTTTTACTGGGTGCAGAACACTGAGTAGAGAAGATGTTTACCTTCAGTTACCCCACCTTCCAAGGCCTAACAAACCTCTCCCTTAATACTTACTTTCTCTGCAGTCCGGTTCCAGACAGTCACTGTGTGACCCATTTTTAGCAAGTTGGAGACGATGCCACTTCCCATTAAGCCAAGGCCCAAAAATCCTATCCTGAAAGAGACAGATTGATTGGTTTAGATAAAGACATGTCCATCCTGCAACACAAGTGACAATGTACCTTTTTCTTTTACATCATTGGGCATCAAACTCAGGAGAATTTCATGTTAGGCAAATGCTTTACCAATAAGTTACAGTCTTGGCCCAGCACTGTACCCATCCTCTTCTGGACGGTCAGTAAAGGTCCCTAAATGCATATGGCTATGTCTCAATCTTTAACCATCAGAGACCAAAGCATGACTTTCATGACTCATGGCAAGTCTTCCAATTGTGGGCCCCCATGCTGCTCTGACACAGCATCTGAGCTTCTAATTCTAATCCACTGACAAAGCACAGAGCAGGCTTCAGCTCTTGAACGGCTTCCTGAGCAGTAACCCTGTGTAAGCTTTCAGACCACTACAAGGTGTGCTAAAATACACAAACCAGACACAAAGCCAGGCCACTTCCACAATGCAGGTGCTAGGACTAGTATGCACCATGCCACTCTGACATCTGTTCTCCTAGTCTCTCATCTTTGGACTATCTACCTACATCTTCCAAAGCATTGTTCCCAACACTTTCTTCTCAATCCATCTTGATTCTCTGTGACTGAAGTACATACAGCAAATTTTGTCTACCTTTAACTTCTAATTACTCCTTCCTGCCACTGGAGAACTGCTATCTTTACATACTTGTATGGAGATCA
This sequence comes from Pachyuromys duprasi, assembly GCA_028658305.1. Lineage (NCBI taxonomy): Eukaryota > Metazoa > Chordata > Mammalia > Rodentia > Muridae > Pachyuromys > Pachyuromys duprasi. The sequence goes on along the minus strand of CM053757.1, from coordinate 16,580,157 downwards.
TCTACCTAAATGTCTTTTCTGGTTCTTGTATTTTGTGAGTGTGTATAGGTAAGAAGATAATGTTGAGTGTCATTCCTCAGACATCACCACCTTTTTTTGGAGACAATATTCTCAGTGGCCTGAAACTTGCTAAGCACACGAGGCTGGCTAGCCAGTAAGCTACACTGATCTACCTGTCTGTCCTTAAGCACTGAGATCAGAGGTATGTACCACCATGCCTGACATTTTCATGTTGGTACTAGTAACTGAATTTAGGTCCCAAATTATATGTCAGGAGCTTTACCAACAGAGCCATTTCCCTAGACCTTTTTTTGTTTGTTTTGTTTTGAGCTAGGCTCACTTTGTAGCCCAGTTTGGCCAGGTATGTGTCATCCTCCAGAACACTAGGATGCAGGGTGAATCACTATTCCCAGTTGGTTTCTACACATCTTTATCTTTTCTTGCACGGTGCAATTGTTAAATAATGACTTTCTTCTATTAGAAATTCCACTATTTTCTTGTCTTCTATTTAGGTTTTCTCTCAGCTCTAAACACTTTCTGCAGATTCCCCATGAAGACTCTGTGCAGCCCCTCCATACTTGTTTTTCTGGAATCTTGCCTGCAGGCATCCTTGGAAAATGAGTCCTTTACTTGAAGGTTCTGCTTACTGTTGCAGAAATACCTAGTACTTAACATTCTCTGTCTTAGCACATCCAACATAATCTGAACCAACAAACCTTCCTCAACAAAAACAGTGTTCTCTGACCACTAGGTTTTATGCTGAGACTTTTGCCTCTCATAGCTCTCTCATCTGGTACAACTTCCCCTATGAACACCCATCAATACAGGTTTTAGAACACCCAACAGATCTATGAATGAACTGTCTGGATTTCCAACCTGACAAGTGACAGTCCATTGGTCTCCTTGTCAGTGTGGATTAATTTGGATCAGTTGCTTTGTGGCTGACTTCAAATTCATGTTAAGAAACAGTTGCCTTGAGAGGCTGTCAGGGTTTTGGGTGAGGACTCAAGTCCTTAGCCCTGTGCTAGACTTGTTTTTTTAACCAATACAATCCTCACTAAAGGATACCTACCTTCCATGCCTGGCCCTCACATATTTGTTTTAAGACATGGTTGAGTTAAGTAGCCCATGTTGGCCTAGAACTCCTCATCCTTCTCTGCCCCAGCATCCCAAGTGCTGGGATCCCCGGTGTGCACCACTGCCTCTCGGCTCTATCTCCCCTTTGATTAGCTCTGATCCTCTGCACACAGCAGAGGGGAGTTCAAGAAGAATCAGTCTAACTAAGGATTTCAATAGCCTGAACTGTCAAAATATGCACTCAGTTTAGTTTGTGAGAGAACTGTATGGAAGGTACAACTAGAATTCATACTTGTTATATTGCTCACAACAAACTCTTAGAAAAAAAACAACAACAACCCTTTCCACCAAGTGACTGCAGGTTCAACTGGCTCACAATGAAGCAGCAAAGGCAAGTCTGTGGAAGGTTTAGAGCCCACAGTCTAAGCACAGTGGAAAGCAGCTGTCAAGTGCATGGGAAGGATTGAGAGGTGACAGAGAGAAATGGGTAAGGCAAGACTGAAAGGGCTTTTTTCCAAAAATCTTCATGCTCTCTCCATGGCTAATCTTAGAGCTCCCATCGTTTACTGAGCCAAATTTCCAAAAGTGGTTCCAGACTAGCAGTGGCAGCAAGGGCAGTTGTGTACTTGCAAGAAAATGACTCCTAAGGCTTCACCTTCTATCAGCTGAGAAGCCCTATCCAGGACGGAGACCTGAGATAATGCTTTACAAACTATCCTTCAGGAGGCTCAGAGAACCTCTGAAGCACTTGCTCAGACTCAATGACAATTAGGAAGCCAAGCCCTGAGCCTGTTTCTAAGGGAGGATCCCATGAGGAGGCTGGGTGGCGATGAAAACTTCCACCTCGAAGAAGTGAAATTGTGCTTGAATGAGTATCAGTGGCTTTGACATGGCTCTTCAGGGCTCCCGTGGTGCCACTTCCCCAGCTCTAACAGAATCCAGAGCCTCCAGGAGGCCTCCTCTTAAAAGGTCTTACTTTTTGTCTGTGGGTGTAATGCTGCCATTCACGGCTGTGCTGTCTGCTGCCTGGATGGAGGTGGAACCAGTTTCCTAGGGATAAGGAACACAAATAATCATCCAGTAGTCTACCCACAGTAAAACCACCAGTGAAATAAAAATTCGAAGACCACATACCTCTTCACATATTTTCAACTTCTTTGTGATCGCCTGGTAACAGACAGCTGGCTAAAGAGGAAGGAGAGAAAAAAAAAAAAAACAGACCACTTATTAAGTGCAACAGTTTTATACAGTAACTTCCTGAGATGGTTAGGGCTAAAGTGGGACAATACACAGAATATTTCTTTGTTGTGTAATTTTTATAAAATCCAGAGGAAACACTCATTACTTCAGTATTCCACAGAGCTCTTCAAATGTCTTTGTCTGATTCTGAGCATCAGAGGTGTTAACTTATGTGCCTCGTTTTGGAGTTGGTCAGTAGATCTGGGCTGGAAATTCAATCTGCCCATCTTCAAAGCCACCCACTGCTATAAGGTGTTTGCAAAATTTGGCCCAACCCCTAGCCTCAAACATTAGTTAAGCTTCCTGCTATAGCCACAGGGCTGGGGAGCCATCCTGACCACAGAGCCACAGGATGTACCACCAGGCAGCATGGGCTGCCTCTTGGAGATGGACAGCCTGCATGTCTAGCTCCTCCTGCTTTAGACTCTAAACTGATGACACCTTAGCAGCATAAGTGGCTGCATTTTTTTCTTTCTTTTTAAAATTTTAACATTTTTATATTAATCACAGGTTATGCACTTTGTATCCCAGCCGTAGCCCCCTCCCACATTCCCTCCCTATCCCGCCCATCCCTCCCCCTTTCCAAGTTCACTGATGGTGGAAGACCTCCTCCCCTTCCATCTAACTCTAGCTTATCAGGTCTCTTCAGGAATGGCTGCAATGTCCTCTTCTGTGGCCTAGCAAGGCTGCTCCTCCCTCGGGGGTGGAAGTCAGAGAGCCAGCCATTGAGTTCATGTCCAAAATAGTCCCTGTTCCCCTCATTAGTGTACCCACTTGGATATTGAGCTACCATTTGCTACATTTAAGAAATGGCTGCATTTTAAAGCCTTTTTTGTTTATTTTTAATTTCACTGGCACTTAGCTTGTAGTGTGACACTCATAAACAAGTCTACCCTGAGTGAATACTCACCTTCTCTGTCTGGCTCAGCAGAAAATGATGGAAATGAGGATCTGCATCTTTGACTGGCTAAAATTGGAAGAAAGAACATCAAATGAGCTACTCTTTACCAGTCACTTCCTCTTGCCTAGAAGATGGACTCCCTCTGCTGCATGGCTTCTCCAACCAAGCCTCCTTCATAGCTGTCTGGAAACTTTTCCTAGTTTTGAACTAAGTCTTTTTTATTTTTATTTTTTGAGACAGGGTTTCTCTTTGTGGCCCTGGCTATCATGGAACTTGCTTTGTAGACCAGGCTGGCCTCCAACTCATAGAGATCCTCTTGCCACTTCCTCCTGAGTGCTGGGCTTAAACTGCTGCTGCTCACCTGTGGTCTTTCTTTCCTGTACCAGGGACTGACTCTAGCCCCTTGCCCAGGCTAGCCAAGTATTTCACACTGAGCTCTACCTCCACGACCGAACTTTTTCTTTTTCTTCTTCTGAGACGTTCTCACTTTATAGCTCTGGTTGGCCTCAAACACACAGAGAGCTGCCTCTTAAGTACTGTCTTTTTTCACTTTTTGAGATAGTACCTAAGTTTCTCAGGCAGGCCATGAACCTGTGAGGCTGCTTCAGTCTCTGCTAGGATTACATGCCTGTGCCACCAGGCTTAGTTTTGGCCTTCAATAAACAACTGCCATTCTAGCTAAGGAAAAAAGTAAGTTCAAGGACAGAAAGACAGATGTTTCTGCAGGTTAAGATCAAACACTCTACTAACTCTACGGAATAATATTACAAAGCTTTCCTGCATTTTAGTATTAAGCATTCACCAGTCATGTAGTTGGCCTGGCTGCATAAGCCACAGCAATTCCAGGACTCTTCTAGTTTTAGAGCACTCTTCTCCTTGGGTCTAAGGGCTTGGCTTCCTGAGGTCAATTTTGACTATAGTGGCCTATAACTATGCCTAGCACCAGATGCAGGCAGAGTAAAGCTACTAAACATCAAGAGCTGCATTAGCTGGGCTTGGTGGCTATATGTCTGTAATCTCAGCACCTGGGTACCTGAGGTAGGAAGGATCTTCAGTTTGAGGGCAGCATGGACTACCTAGGAAGACCCTGTTAAGACAAAATAACCTCTTCCTCAACCCTCCCCAGAAAAAAATGCCTCCCCAAGAAGCAGGGGTGGGGGTGGGGGAAGGGCACAACCCAACAAAAGAGGCAAAAATAAAAAGTATTTATGGAAGAGAGGGCATTGCATTTACAATAAATACAAAAGCAATCCTACCCCAAACAGTGAGACTAATAGTGGGTCTATAATCCCACATGATGCTAAATAGGCAGGCTACTTAGAGGATCAAACCTAAAACACTGAGTACCCTGAGAATAGAAGCTTTCATTTTTTTACCTCCTAGACTTCTGTATTGCTTCCCAATAAAGCAAAACAAACAACCAGAAAAGGGGGAGAGGGTAAAGAGGATCATACAGCATAGCCAGAAAATCTGCTCTGTGTTTGTTCTGACATCATGGCTGGTCCTACCAGCAGGAAAAGTTCTTTACCTCGCTTGCAGTTGGCTGCCATTTAAATGCGGCCATTGGTCCAGCCATCATGCCCTTTACAGTGCTAGACTCAGGGATGGTGAGGTCCTATAAGAGAAATGGAGAGAGAGCATCAGGATACTTTGTTTCCTTTTGGCTACACTCAATCCTAAGTGTCTGGGTCTAACTGTAAGTTCAAGCCAATCCCCTGGGCAATGCTCTAAGTAGGAGAAAAAGGGCAATGGCTTCCTGGCAATACAAAGTGAGTCTTCTTTTCCAATCTTGTAATAATAAAACCTGCTCATGTACTTACATCATAAAGATGAAGGTTAATTAGGAAGCTGCCAGCAAGTAAAAAGAAAATTCTTTATGGCAAGTAATAATGACTAATAGAGGCTTCAAAGGCAATCTACCTGTTTTCAAAAAACAAAAGCAACTGCATGATACTACTGAGAAGACCTGTCCAGATTTAAAAGTTATGATGCATGCCAGAATACAACCAGGGTGGTCTCAATTGAATAGCTTTTCATCTGCATAGCCTGTGCCCCATTCCCTTATACAAAGCTGGTCTGGTCCCTCCTACCACTGTGATAATACCTCATACTTCACCCACCATAATGGGATACCAGGGTGAATGCTCATGTGCCCACAGTCCACCATTCCTGTGTCACTGTTCCATCATCCTGGTGCCAGGCCTCCTCCTCTACTTTGCCACTATAAAGCCACCTTTCTCCTTGTCACTTATACCAAACTGGCCACCACAACATCATCATTGTCAGCAGGCAGCTGCAAACTGAATCTCCTGCTACCTCTCTAGGCCCATGAAGCCTAGTTTTTGCACACCAGCCAAAGTCAGACCTTACCATATCTTTCCAAAGCCAGCTCCCTACTTATCGCAGTGAAGCTAAAGTTGCTATGGTAGCCTTCAGAAAGGGCTCCAAAATTAAGACATTTTACTCCAACTGAATCTCTGTCCAAGTCCTAATTCCTTGCCAATCTCTAACTTACCAGTACTTCATTCTCCCATCCCAAACATGACCTGCCTCAGGACCTCTGCATTACTGGGGATGGTCTTCCATCATGTCTACTTGACTGTCAGGCTCACTTTAGTGCACTGTGGAAAGGTGTCCTTATCAAAGTGGCTTTATCTGATTTTTCTTACCTTTCCTCATTTGAAGGTGATGTTGAATATGACAGCAAAGGTTTTAATAGTCACTTTAGTACTAATTAACATATATGGTCTCATGTAGCCCCTATTACTCACAGTGAAGAACTAATATTGCCTTCCTTTTACAAAAAAGAAACTGAGGTGCAGAGAGCTCAAGCAGCATTGGCCAATTGTAAGACAGATTACAAATTCAAACTCACTGGACAGTGTGGCACATGCCTTTAACCCTGGCAGAGGCAGAGAGGCAGAGAGGCAGAGAGAGGCAGAGGCAGAGAGGCAGAGAGAGGCAGAGGCAGATCTCAGAGTCGAGGCCAGCCTCATGTACAGAAGCTCCAGGACAGCCAGGACTACACAGAAAAACCATGTCTTGAAAAACAAAACAAACATAAATTTCAAACCCCCAGGAATGGTGACACCCTTTTTATCATAGCCCCAGGGGAAGGTAGACACAGGCATATCTCTTTGAATTTGAGGCCAGACTGGTCTACACAGTTCCAGGTCAGCCAAGGCTACATAGTGAGACTCTGTCTCAAAATATACACCAAAACCAAACCAAGCCAAACCAAGCCAAACCAAACCAAACCAAACCAAACACAACCAAAAGAAAACCAGTATTATACAAAACAGCTCAAATTCCAGCAATTTGGACCCAGGGTTGCTGCTATTACCAGTGTGTTCTCCTTGCCTGTTTTGTCCACACTACTGCATACTAGGATTCATGCTGCTGTGCAGATGAAGCTGGGTATCTCTCTTCTTGAGAGAGGCCATGTCTGTCTTTTAGGCTTTCTCTCTAGACATGTGGCCCATGGTGAAGCTGCCTGATTAAGCATCTGTCTAATAGAGAGGCTGGTGTAGTGCCAACCCAAAGACTGTTCTGCAATGGCAGATACAATTTCTACCTGTGCTAACACAGAAGCCTCCAATCACGTTACTATATAGCACCTTACTCCAGGCTGATGAATTTTAAGTTGTACTTAATGAAGTTTGAACAGTGGAGCTCCAAGGATGTCAGAATGGAGTTTATAGCTCTTGGTCCACCCCCAATTTACTCTTCTTGGTGCATGTGAAATTTTATGAGTGCCACAGACCTGACTACACTTCTGCAGGGATAGTCTGAGACTGAAGCTGTAGTTCTCAGCTTACAAGTAAGGAAATGAGACTTGGTTGCAGGCCTCCAGGCAAGCTCTCAAACAGAAGTCTAGACATAAATTCAGCCTTGTCTGTAGGCAAGCATTTGACACCTCTGAGATCAAGTCAGCCTTTTCAGTTATCCTTAGAGGGAAGATTACAGTGTAACACAATAGCACTCACCTGAGACTCTGTAGCTATGAGCCTGAGCTTTACTACTTACTGCCAGCCAAATGACAGTTGCTATAGGAACACACCCACACTCTGAGATAGAGGACAGATGAGGTCAGATGGACTGTCTGTCACTCCAATGCCAGGACATTCTACCTCAAGCACTGAACACAAAGAAAGAAAGAACCCTGCCAGGGGTCACCAAGAGCAGGTTATTCTCCTAGACTGAAACCTGGTTAAAAGTTACTATGTCCCAAATGAGTTAGCCTGTTGTAGGGGTGGACTACTTCTCATTACCAGCTTGAGGGAAGGCTTGAGATCAGAGAAGCAAGCTTGGGCAGGATCTTGTGAGAGCCAGACTAAAGTAGACTTTCAACCTTAGTGCTCACTGCACACCCGGCTCCTATCCTGGAAACAGCCCACATAGTATTTGGATCTGATGCCCACTATTCTCCAGTATCATCCTCAGCAGTAACTGTAGATTCACTCAATTCTCACAGTAAATCTATGAGGGCTCTAGAATCAGACTAAGAAACTGAGGGAAAGAAACTTGGCCATGGTCAATCAGTTGCAGCAAACCACAGATTATAATCCAAACACAAGGCCTTTGTCTAACCTCTCCAGTGTACTTCCCTTTATCCCAAAGAAAGCTGTTTCTGTCTAGGAAATCTGTGAGAAACTTGAATGAAGACAGTATGATTTGGAAGACAATATAATAACCAATGGCTCCACTTTCATTTCTACTGAAAACTACATTTTTGGGGGCTTGTATCAGGCCACATCCTTTTCAAAGTCCCCTAATTACTGAGGCTGGCAGTTTTCTGAAACTCTCTACTTCCTGAGCAGGGTCATAGGGGGAATCTTGCTCTCCTTCTGCTTTCTTAGCCTTAGGACTGTGTAAAGACCTTTTCCAATCAGAGGCCCATACAGGCAGACCAGGCTGAGCCTAGCCAGATATTATTTTGGAATCATAAGGTGTTTTAAAAACATGAATCAGATTCAAACATTTAAACTTAGGATGTTTCACATACAATTCTGTATTTCCAGCTTCTCTCAAGGAAAACTAGATAATCTGGCAGCAGATGGCCAGGCACCCTGTGGATGGAATGTTTCAGGACCTGTCCCAAGATGCAGTGAACTCTCCTGTTATTTCTGCAAACTCAAGGCAGCTTCAGTTTCTCGGTGCCCTATTTCACTGGTGTTTGACTGAACCTGCCAATCTTGCTCTGCTGTCTAGTATTTTATCAAGGTATCATCACCCACTGTTCCGTAAGCCATCTGGCTTCTGCTCTTTTTATCCTGGGTGCATACCTTCCAGTGTGTGCTCACAATTCACAGGCCACCCATTTCCTGAAATTCAAGACTTGATAGCCAAAACGGGAGATATATGCCATTTCCCCCTGGTTTCATCTGACCTCACTTCAAAACTTTATTAGCCCTGATCACATAATCTCTTTTGCAGTGCAGCCTCTGTCTTTGAGCACCACTACTCACATTCTCAAGACAAGCTCATCTAGTCTCATAAATTAGACTGTTTTTTCTCCAAGATGGCTTCCTGAATCTACAGCTCTAGTACTATCTGGGCCATGCTACAAATATCACACTGAAAGGCTAGCTCAGTGTTAGAGTGCTCGCCTACCATACATGAAGTTCTAGGTTCTATCCTTACTTCTGTAAACATTAACAGCAAACCCCAAATCCCTCTAAAAACCACACAGAACAGCTCTTCTTTGATCATGTAAGAAAGCAACAACACTATCTTCTAGGAGCGAAGTTTGAAGCCACCTTCCTTAACCTCTTTATTATTTTCTCCTCTCCATAGAACCAAGATGACATGCCTCTCCACCATTCTTTTCCAGATATGCTATGCTACTTTGGCTTTCCATTTGGCTTCAAGCCTACTTTTCTGTCCTCACAATTACTAAGGCTCAGCTTGGCACACAATGCCATGTCAGCAACCAGCTTAAACAGCTTCCTAACTGTTTTCACTATCTTGAATTTACTGCATGGTCCTCTGTGACCCAGGGTCAACCTGCCTGTCCCTATGCTTGTCCCATCCCTCTAACTGCACAGGGATACTCATGCCAAAGTCATACTTCATATGGCTGCATGCTTATCTCTACAGTGTTTCCCCTTCCTTCTTGCTACCTTTTCCCCTGGCTAGCCCTGTGTACCTGAGCAACCCAGCAGACCACTTTCCTGCTCTATCTCTGTGCATCTTGCTTTCATTTTTTCTATTGAACATGCCAAAAACTCCACACCTACTAGATGAACAATATCATACTTCAGAGCATGGTTCTACTTTACATACACAAAAGACACTAATCCCGGACGCTACAGTGGTAAGACAAACCTTCTCGTCCTTTGGGGGCCGACCCCGCTTCCGGGGACTCTGCTCTTGGGCTCTTTTAAGGCATTTGGAGCCTCTCTCTGCAGAGCCTGAAGTCACCCTCTTCTTTCCTTCTCCCATGTTCTTCTTCACCTTCCCTTCAGACAGGCTAAGCTTGCGTTTCTCATCACCTGAGTTTGGCCTACTTCTTTCCTCACTGGAATTACGCCGATTCTTGTCATCAGCAGAAGTGTGGGATGATGTCTGAAAGTTCAACAATAATAATGATAACCACTACAACGGCCACTACCACCACTGCCACCAACATCTGCCACGTAATGCTCTCGGCACTTCTATGAACTGTCTTCACAGCCACCCTGAGAAATAGGATCCTTGCTCACTTGGTTGCACTGGAAAGACAGCTTAAAAAAAGAAAATCATGTCACTTGTCTACAGTCCCAAAGCTAGGAGGTGGCTGTGTTCCTAAGCTCTTTGCTGTACTCTGAAGCTGAGCTACTCCTAAAAACAACATGCCTCAGAAAAAAGTGAGCCTTAGAAAGGTGAGCCACAAGGCAAAGTTCTGTGACCATAGCTGTTTTCTTGCCAGGCATCTCATGGAAAAGGAGTGAGTCTGACACACTTCATCTGCTAGTAACCATGCAAAAAACTGGCCTGATGTTGGAGGGGAACCACTGCCATCTCACTCACCTGGTCTTTCCCTTTGGCTCTCCTGAGGAACTCTTCAACAGCATCCACAGCTTGCTGGAACCGTTTGCCCTTGTTGATCTTTATCATTTCCTCTTTATGAGCATGATAAGGCTTTAGCTGTTCCACTTTGATCCATGCACTAGCGGAAAACAAACACAGAAACAGTTTCATGCATATTGCATATGCCAACAAATACCTGAGATCTCACCAGGGTAGGATCTGAACACCCATTTGTTTTAGCTGGAATTTGAAAGAGGCATAAACTTCATCAACTATCTATCCTAAATTCTCGAGCCTAAAGTACATGTTCTTGAAATAAACAGAACCACAACAGGTCAGAACTTTCCTCAAGTGATCACCATGTCATACACTTTTTTACCTTCATTCACCAGCTTTCCATATTCAACCACACACACCTGCAACTTGATCAGTGCAGGCGAAGCCTGTAGCTAGACTGCTGTTTTCAGTGTGTAGCATGAAAGCCGAGGATATCTGTAAGCATTATAAACCATGGCAACACTTTCAGACAAGGAGACAACTACTGCTGGCTATTATTATTATTATTTTTTCTTCAGTTAGCCTTTCAACATAGAGCTCTCTCTAGCCTGGAACTCACTGTGTACACTAGGCACTCCTCCTATCTTTGCCTTGGATGCTGAAATTACAGGTGTGTCTTGAACCAGATTTACAAAAGTTGTTCATCAACCTAGAGTCAGAATGCAACTGGACTTGACCTGGAGAGATGGCTCAGTGTTAAGAGCACTGTCTGCTCTTACAGAGTTCCCAAGTTCAATTCCCCGGCAACCACACACATGGTGGCTCACAACCATCTACAATGTGATCTGGTGCCCTCTTCTGGAGTGTAGGTGTACATGCAGATAGAGTACTCATACACATAAACAAGAAATAATAAAAAATAAACAGAATGTAACCAGACTAGTGAAATACATTTTTTTTTCCTGTCAAGACAGGATTTTCTCTGTGTAGCCTTTGCTGTCCTGGAACTCACTCAAAGCTGGGCTTGAACTCACAGAGATTCACTTGCTTCTGCTCCCAAGTGCTGGGATTAAAGTCATGTATCACTACAGATGGCCTTAACAAAACAAACAAACAAACAAACAAACAATAAGAACAAAACAATCCACAGACTTAATGTATTTTTTTTTTTGAGACAGGGTCTTACTATGCAGAATAATCAGGTAGCCTACAATTCATGGAGATTTACTTGCTTCTGAATAATGGAATTAAAGGTGTGTACCACCATACCTGGCAAGTGCACAGTACATATTAAACTGGCTCAAACTCTTATTATGGAGCTACGGATGACCTCCTGACTCTTGTCTCCACCTCCCAAGTGCTGCGACAACAGGTGAGCACTACCACTCCTGGTTTATGTGGTGCTGGGACTGAACCACCTATCAACTGAGCACTCTACCCCAAATGCAACACCTCAAGTTTGATGTTTTTATAGACATCTGCAGCCATCAAGTCTACATTTGTTCTTAAATGATTGTATCCATGGCTACCAAACCATACACACATATGGTTTGGGATGGGGGCAGCAGTCATAAAAAGAGGCTTAAAATGGTTTTCTTCTTGAAAGGCAAAATGAACTCTAGTTGTTAATTTCAGCTGTCAATGTGTAACACATTAAAGTAAAAAAAGCAGTCAGCTGCTAGTTCTGGAGTATTTGGCCTGCCATGGATCCTGAGCAAGCCTGCTGCAGTAGGATTTCTGTGGCTTTCCAAAATGAAGTTCTAGAATCCAAGTGCAAATGACAAATGAGAACACATTACAGGCTTGGCAAGCTATCAGCTAATTTACATATGTAATATGTTTCCACCTGTAATACCCATAGGGTCTCACAACATAACTTTCAGAAAAAGTGGGCCAGGCTAAGGATATAGAAACTGAGTTACATCAATAATTGTGACATTTCTTTCCTTAGAGAAAGCCAGAGATTCATAATGGCCAACGTGTTTTTTTTATTCACCTCCAGCTTCCTGCACTCTGAGTGCTGTGGAAGCAGTTGTTAAGATGGGTCAAGAACAAATCTGTCAGCCCACAAGTTTGAGACAGCACACCAGGGCAGACATGATATCCATGGCAAGGACAAACAACACACAGGGACAGACACTGGTCTCTGGTACACAGTGCCAACCATAGCAGTGGAATAACATGTTTCCCAGTAGCCAGTACAGCTAGAGCTTGCAACCTGACAAGAGAGCCATGAATCCAATCCACAGACAGGAAACATGGAATAAGGTATTGACCTTCCCAGTGTTGTCCAGTATGTTCCTAGGGTACCTGCCCACTGCTTCTCACTCTATTGACAGAATTCTAAGGCAGAGGTAAAGGCAGTAGAGCTGCAGTACTAACTCATGGCTCAGCTCAAACACCACACGTTGGTGTCATGGTTCTCAAGACCCACACTATCCATCCTTCAAAACTAGGTTAGATGTTCCACAGGCAATAATCCCATTCACTCCTTTTCATCACTGCCATGCCTGTCTCCTCCCACCAACCTCTGATTGAGAGAAAAAGTAAAGGTGAGGAGTTTTGTGGAGGGAGTACCAAGAAATCAGGCCCCATTTTTTTTTTGGTCAAAGTGTTTTAAACAGAATTTCCAGATAGGATATTGAGAAACTATAATGAAAATTTCCTCAATACAATGATCTCTGAAATGTTCAAATGAGCTGACAATACAAGTATGACTTCGAGAGCATAAAAGCAAGAAGTGTTAATCTACTCAGGAAATTGACCTAGTGTTAAGAGAGGTATTCTTCCTCACCAGAAATACAGCCAATAAAATGGTAGCTCAGCAGAGCCCAGAAGAATCGCCTCTAAAAAGCAAACCACACTTGAATCACTTCGGCCATCAGAACAAAAAGTGTTCTGTAGTGGTCATACCACTAAGTCCTGTATGCTTAATGACTTGGTGCTTTTCAGCTGGACCTTCAGGAACACCTCTAATCCTGGAGGCACAGCAGCCTTGGCTGCAATGAAGCCAATGCTCTCTAGTTACTGGCAATGATGCCTTCCAGTCATTTTTAGGGGCTAGAAGGACTGTATGTCAGTGGGTGAAAACATGCTAAACTGCTCAGCTGGCTAACTTTTATCTTATTTTAGATCATATGAATGGATGTTTTATCTACATGTATGTCAGTATACCACTGTGTGCTTAGCACTCCTCCTGCAGGCCAGGAAGTGGTGTCAGATTTCCTAGAACTGTTGTTACAGAAGGTTGTGAGCTGCCATATAGGTAATGGGAATCAAACCCAGGTCCTCTGGAAGAGCAGCTAGCACACTCAATCATTGACCATCTCCTGGGTAGGTAACTCTTTAGCATTTAAAAAAAAGAAATTGTACATTAAATAAATGGGAGTGGGTGGAAGGGTCTAGGTTTGTCTGGAATTCACTATGTAGACCAGGCTAGCTTCAAATGCATAAGATCTGCCTCCCTCTGCCCTTCAAATGCTGCAATTAAAGGTGTGTAGACGCCTTAATTTAAAAAAATAAATAAAAACTTTTTCTTTTCTTTTTTTTATTAAATTCTTTATTAATTACACTTTATTTACCTTATATTTTCTTTTCTTAAAGACATTCTCTCTATGTAGCCCTGGCTTTTCTGGAACTTGGCCCATAGACCATAATGGCCTTGAACTCAGAGATCTCTCTGCCTTTGTATCCCAAGTGCTAGGATTAAAAGTATGTGCCGTTACACTAATTTTAATTTTTGGAAATATGAGTCTCAAGCAGCCCAGCTTAGGCTCAAACTCCATATATAACCAAGGATGACTTTAAGCCTCTCTTTTATTTTCACTTCCCAAGTGCTATCGCCACGCCTGATTAATGCAGTGATGGAAATCAAATCCAGAGCACTGTGCATGTTAAGCGAACTCTACCGAGTTATAACCCTAGTTCGTACAATGGTATTTTAAAGACTGTCCTTTTCCTTTTGGGGGTTGGTGGTGGTGCTAGGATGAAGCCAGGGCTTGCACACGCTAGTCACATGTGCTCTAGCCTAAGCTGAGGACTCAGCTTTACATAGCTGCTTTGTTTCTTTATTTGTAAGGAGTTATAACCTGTAATCTGCCTCCCAACCTTTTTCTAGGACTAAGAAGAAGCTATACACATTTAGCACTTTGCCATGTATTGGGAAGTCAAAAAAGTCAAGCTCATCTTCTAGTCTGTTCCTAAAATATGAAGCTTTGCTTTTATGTGTAAGGGAGTTTGTTTGTGGTAGTAACTACTAGAAGACAAGCTAACTGGCAATCTGTGAGGCTACCCACTTAGATATTTGGTTAAATGTAAAAAGCAGAAAAAGCACTATGTGTAATATACTACTAGTTACATAAAAGTACACACAGTTTCTTGATTCTGTATTTCCAGGGCGGCACAACCCAAGAAACAATCTTCCTGGATTGGATATGCTAGAGCACACCTTTCCTCCCAGCAACTGAGAGGCAGCTGCAGGCAGACCTCTGAGTTCCAGGCCAGCCAGGGCTACAAAAGGAGACCCTATCTCAAAAACAATAAAACCTACCCCAAAACTAAAATTACAAATTCTAAGACCCACAAAAACAACAACAACAACACCACCAAAAGACAAACAAAAAACCAAATCAAACCAAACCAAAAAAACAAAACAAAACAAAAACAATAAAAAGAAACTAGTCAGCCAGGCAATGGTGGCATACACCTTTAATCCCAGCACTTTGGAGGTGGAGGCAGAGGCAGAGGCAGGTGGATCTCTGAGTTCCAGTACAGCCAAAGCTACACAGAGAAATCCTGTCTCACAAAACCAACTCCCAGCCTCCAAAAATAAGAAATTAGTCTACCTGAATGTTCCAAAGACAAGAAAAAAAAAAAAATGGAATCACTCCATTCTTTTCAGATTCATCAAGCAACAACAACAAAACCATTAAGATCTTTATGTCTATCAAGAGTCCAAAAATCAATACTAAAGGCCTTTATGTAAACCGTTCCAGCTGCCCTAGACTTTCTGGCTTAGAGGCCTGCTATGGTGGGAAACAGCCCAACTGCTGCTATGAGTATATCTAACATGGCCCACAGCATGTTCCTTGGTGTCTTGTCATACTTCCTACAAATTCTCAAATGGAAGACAGACCTGCTACTAAGCCACTTTGGAGCTGCTTTCTCCTTAAGTGAAAAACTGTATGACAACCTTATATACATGTGTCTCAGTCACTGCTTAGATACAAGGACCTGGGCCAGAACTTTGAAATGGAGGCACACAAAAATAGGACTGGATGAGGATGGCATATAAAAAGACACAGGGTTGCAGAAAGCCCATGTCAGACTATATGAGTCTCCGTCTCCATCTGGATATATGAGTAGTACTTAGAAATTTCTGTACTTATCTTAAAGAAAAAAAACCAAACAAACCAAAAACCAAAAACCAAAACCAACAACAACAAAAACACCTAAAGAGGCTAAAGACGACAGGTCCAATTTTAAGCTATTCAGAAATGAAGGCACCAGGAAGCAAACACACACATACTCTCACAAAGGCAATAGGGACATGTTTCAGTTAATTTCAAGCCAACTCTACCTTTGGACATCAAGAAAGCCAAGAGTAGCTATGCACTCCTGTAATACTAGCATTAGGGAAGTGGGGGAGGGAGGATCAGGAGTTTTAAGCCAGTGTGGGCTATAAAAAAAAATCTTGTTTCAAAACCACAACAAGAACAACAAAAGACCACCACCAATACAACAAAATACCAAAAGACTTGCAATTAAGATAGATCTAGGGCTGGAGCGGTGGCTCAGAGGTTAAGAACACTGGCTGCTCTTCCAAATGGTCCTGAGTTCAATTCCCAGCACCCACATGGTGGCTCACAACCATCTATAATGAGATATGGTACCTCCTTCTGGCTTGCAAGCATATATGCAGGCATAACACTGTGTATATAAAAGATAAATCAGGAAACAAAAAGAAAAAAAGTTCAATTAAAAAAAAAAGATAGATCTAAATGGGGATTGAGCATTTTAGCCAGAGTCCTCTTCTTGATTAGTTTCTTTAGGTGTACAGATTTTAGTATGTTTATTCTATATTATATGCCTAATATCCACTTATGAGTGAGTATATACCTTGTGTGTCTTTCTGCTTCTGGGATATCTCACTCAGGATGATCTTTTCCAGTTCCTACCATTTACCTGCAAATTTCATGATTTCTTGTTTTTTTATTGCTGAGTAATATACCGTTCAGTAGACATACTAAAGTTTCTGTATCCATTCCTCAAATGAGGGGCATCTGGGTTGTTTCCAGATTCTGGCTATTACAAATAAAGTTGCTATAAATAAACATGATAGAGCAAAAGTCCTTATTGTGTACTTGAGCATCTTTTGGATATATGCCTAGGAGTGGTAGAGCTGGATCTTGAGGAAGTGCTATTCCTAATTATCTGAGAAAGCGCCAGACTGATTTCCAGCGTAGTTGTACAAGTTTACATTCCCACCAGCAGTGGAGGAGGGTTCCCCTTTCTCCAGATCCTCTCCAGCATGTGTTGTCACTTGAGTTTTTGATCTTGGCCATTCTGATGGGTGTAAGGTGAAATCTCAGGGTCGTTTTGATTTGCATTTCCCTGATGACTAAGGATGTTGAGCACTTCTAAAAAACGGACTCTTAGAACTTGGGTGTCTTGGTTAGTTTTTGTTAACTTGATATAACTAAGCATGGGTTAGATACTCCTCCTGAGACGGATGAGTCTCAAATGAGGGCGAACCCAGATCAGATTGGCTTGTAACCATGCCCATGGTGAAATGTCTTGATTGTTAATATGGGAGTGCTCAGGTCACTGTGGGCAGTACCACCACTGGGAAGTTGGTTTTGAATTGTTAAGAAAACTGGCAGAAGATAAGCACAAGCCAGTAAGCAGCATTCCTCTATGGTTCTTGCCTGACTTCTCTCAAAGATGGACTGTGACCTGGAGGCATAGAGTTAAAAGAGCCCTTCCCCTGAAATGGTTTGGTTGTGGTGTTTATCACAGCAAGGGAAAACTAACTAGGATACTGGACAACATTCTCAAGTGCTAGATGAGGTTTTCTAGTTGTGCTCCCTACGTCAAGCAATAGTTACCACTCTTCAATGGACCAGTTTCTATAATTCTATTACATGACACCCCTGCTCACTGGAACACTATCATTAGCCATGGGAGGGAATCACTATTTGGACATGAGATGTCCCTATTATTGGAAAGGAGAATCTAATCCATCCTTTTCAGAACAGCTCCCATGCAGCCCTGGCACAGGGATAGGCTGTGCCAGTCAAATATCCAGAATACTAGATCACACTACTCACTTAGCTCAACTCCCCAACTATTACATGGTGTCAGATGTAGAGAAAGTAAATTGGTCAATGCCAGGTGAAAAGAAAAGTGCATGTTCACAAAGTTCCAACCCAGTATATTCTTCATCACCTTATATATGGCTTGATGTAAAAGGTACTTGAGTCTGGGATCCTGGACATCTTACTATTTAAACTTGTAACCCCTGGCTCTTATGTGAGAACACTGGCTCTTAAGGTCAGAACACTGACCTTACCTACTTCACGAAAGCAGAAGGGAGAACTGGCCATAAAGACTGGCATGGAAACTAGAAACCTTATTCTAGTCACAATCTGCCCAGTTTGCCTGCAGTATTCTTTTAAAAGAGAAAAAGTCCTTAGTACCTTGAAAGTCCTTGAATTACTATCATTATTTTAATATTTGCTGTGTATGGATGTTTTACTTCCATATATGTCTGTACATGGGTACGCCTAATGCTCATGAAGACTAGAAGAGGCATGGGATTATGTGGAACTGTTGTTACAGACAGTTGTGAGCCACCATGTGGATTATAGGAATTGAACCTGGGTGCTCTGGAAGAGCAGCCACTGCTCTTAACCACTGAGCCCTGACTCCAGCCCCTGCTACAGTATACTTGAACTGGCGGCTCTGAGTACCTGTAAACCAAATGAACACTTTCTCATTTTGCTATCTCTAGGTAGCAATCAAAAACTTTCAATATGTGAGTGTATGTGTGGGCATGCACACAGACCATGGTTTTAGTGTAGAGGCTAGAGAACACTTAAGGGAGTAAGTTCTCTCCTCCCACAATGTGGGTTCTGAGGACTGATTATAAGGACTGGCAGCAAGCACCTTTAGCTGCATCTTGCCAGCCTATGCCGATCCAATTTTTTTTTTAAAGATATTTATTTGGATATTCACGCGCACACGGGCACACACTCATGAATGTGTATTGTACATTATATGTAGGTGGGCGTGAGAGCCTTTGGAACTGCAGTTATAGGAGATAATGAGCTATCTACCAGGAGTGCTGGGAAACAACTACAGTCTTCTAGGAAAGCAGCAAGTACTCTTAAGCCATAAAGCCATCTCTTCAGTGTCTGATCAAAATTTTAAAACTCTGAGCCTCATCTCTTCTTTGATGAGCAGCAACCAAGGATAGACTTTTCCAAGGTAGACTGTCACATACTGATTGATCCTTGATCTTTAACTGTGGTCATCTGGTAGAGTTAATGAAGCTATGCTGAAGTTATTTTTCCCTCTATATTTTAAAATAGGTGTGGGAATTTGTGTCTCAGAGAGCTGAATCCATCTCTTAAGTCCTGTCCTCAACACAGAGGCCTGATGAGGCAGGTTAAGCTCTCTATACCCAATTGTGGGATGCCAACATAATTTATTAGATGTTTTGGTAAGAAAGGAAAGGAAAAGCCAGATGTCTAAAACCTCAGAATTATTTTACATATACACACACTTAAATTTGTTTTTCATTTATGTGCATGTGTGTGCCATGAGTCAATGTGTACCATGTGTATACAGGCACCCTTGGAAGCCAGAGGGTCACTTATTAGGTACTGGGAACCAAATTCAGGTCTTCTCCAAGAGCAAGTGGATAAATGTTCCTCACTGCTGAGTCATTTCCCCAGGACCATCATATATTAATATCTTACTTAAGAGGTTATACATTGTACTCTGTAATAAAGGTCCTTGCTTGTATAAAAAATAATTACAGCTGGGCACGGTGGCACACACCTGTAATCCCAGCACCCAGGTAGGCAGAGACAGATGGATCTCTGTGAGTTTGAGGCCAGCTTGGTCTACAGAGTGAGTCCAGGACAGCCAAGGGTACCCAGAGAAACCCTGTTTCGAAAAAACAAAAACAAAATCAAACAATTTTTTAATTCCTAAAAAATATAATTACATGTAGTTTTTTCCGTTAATTCAGGTTTTTTTTTTTAAATTCGAGATAGGGTTTCTCTGTATAGGCCTTGATGTCCTAGAACTTGCTCTGTAGATAAGGCTGGCTTCGAACTCACAGAGAACCACCTGCTTTTGCCAAGCACATTACCACTGCCTGGCTAATGTGTCAATTTTGAAACTGAGTATATCTGACTCAATCTTATGTTTCCCAAGAATATAATACTATGGGTTGGACCCATCCACTGGGCCGGGGTCCAGTCATCAATGGACTTTTCACACTTACCCTCATCCCTAACGTCAGTCTTAAAAGGTTCCACTATAGCCACAGACACACTTGCTCTTTATAAACTAGTTCTTATCTCTAAAAAAAAATTCAGTTATCATTTGTCTATAATACCTCCAAAGTAACTACTTCACACAGTTATCATTGTGCTGTTCTAGAACAGTCACACCTCATTTGAGGTGTCCCTTGCAGAACTCTTAAAGACTACTAGCTAGTTCCTAACTCCTGAGCATACTTTTTTTCAGGCTTTGCTTTCCCACAGTAATGAGCCCTATTCTTCTGTCTGACACTTCCCTTCTCTGGATGTTGACTAGTTCTATCTGGTCTTCAGGGAAACATAACTAAACTGCACCCTTGTATTTCAAGTACAAAGGTAGAAAAATTTAGCCTTTCATATTAAAAGTGATGCTGCTTTTCCTAACAAAGCATTCCCATAAGAGGATAATGGCTTAGAAAGATGAAGTGGCTTGCTTAGATACAGAGCAGGTAGAAGCAGTTATCTGACAACACATGTTAGGCAGACAACACATCTAAAGCTATTTCCCCAAGTACCCTGCTGCCACCAGCTGGTCTGAAGAGCTCACCTCCAGAGATTGTACACTCACCCTAACTGAACCAGCCTTAACACTGAGCACAGAAGAAGCAGTCCTCCATTAAGAGAAGTGCTTCAAATCCTTATAGTTTATTGCCCATCAAAAAATAAACAAAAACCCGAACATGTGAGCCCCACAGTAGTTGTCATCTTTTGGGAAGTCTTGGGCATTGAACCCAGGGCCTCTTAATGCTAAACACCTACTATATTACTAAGCTTCACCTTGAACTCTTCTAAAAAATTTTTTATGTGAAACTCCATGAAAGGAACTAAGAGACTTAAAGTCATTTAAAGCTACTAGCTGCCTGTATCCACTTGCTGTGGATCTACTCGAGAGCTTATTGTGTAAAAATCACACCATCGCTACCAGCAACAGGTAATTACGTATGTGTTCAGCACATGCCCTTTATCACTGTGTGCTCAGTTTATGCAACTCCAATTTCCTGTGTCTTATTTCTAGTATTTTGTGTACATAGGGAAACTACTTTAGCCTTCTAAAATTTTAGCATAAAAAAAAAAAGAGAAATAATGGTTTTCAGATCCCAAATAATCTGAATGAATTCCCCTATTTCTTTCAGACACGCCAATTCTTCATTTAGCCACCTTTCAGGTATGGCTAGTAATATTGCCTGTAACTCCCTAGTTAAGCCAGGCAAGGAGCCTCTTCTTTCCCATGACATCCAGGCTAATAGGATCCACATTGCCTTTTTTGTCCCCAGTCGTCCAACCTCTATTCATGCTTTAGAACTGGAATTCCCTCTTGTCTCCATCAGCTTTCCAAGACCTTGCTGTTCTCCACTGACCTTGATCTCTTCCAGCACTTTCCTAGTTACCCTAGTTACTTATTCTGTACACAATCCCAGCTGAACTACTAATCTCGTTTCCTTACCAAGCTCCCAAAAGGTGAGGACCACAACATTCACTGTCCTAGGATTTCCTTCAGAGTCTAGCACTGTGGAATGTAGACTCATGTAATATAACCAACACCTTTCTTTAAAAAAAAAAGTATATATATATGTGTGTGTGTGTGTATGTGTATTTCAAAATTTATTTATTTCATGTATGTGAGTACTCTGTTTTTATGCATGCCAGAAGACAGCACCAGATCTCATTATAGATGGTTGTGAGCCACCATGTAGTTGCTGGGACTTGAACTCAGGACCTCTGGAAGAGCAGCCAAGTGCTCTTAACCACTGAGCCATCTATCTCCTACACCTGTTTTTCTTAGCAGGACAATCTTCTTTAAGTATTCTATGGCAATAACACGTTCCTTCCTTCCTGAAGTGAGTGTGGGTAGTGGTGGTAATGGGGATTGAACCCAAGGCTTTGCACATGCTAGACAAGTGCTCTACCACTGAGCTCTAGTCCAGTCTCAATTCATGACACTGAACATCTCTTCTTCACAGGCTCTACTCTTCTTTGAAATACTGCCACAACAAAGCTGGTAAGCTGGCTTACCGAAAGAAAACGGGGACAGGGTATATCTATACTGTGAAGGTCAACATACTATGTAAACTGAAACCTGGAAGAACACGCTTACACGTAAACTTCTAAATGTGTGAAGCAATTTGTAAAGGACCTTCATATAGAATATTACAAACTCCTTTTAAGGAATTGGTAAGTTTAGTCATCAGTGTCAGACTTAAAAGAAAAATCACTTTTTTTGAACTTAAAGTAACATTTTTCTTTAATCAGTAATACAAAAACAACTGCTTAAAGAAACCAAGTTACCAAGCCAGACTCAGGCAATCATCTTGTATTGAGAAGAATACTAAACAAATCACTGCAAATTCAAGTCACTACACATTCTTTCCTAAGTGTAACTTTTAAAACTGTTTTCTGTAAAGTCAGACTCAAAATAATGGTCCTAGATTCTTCCAGTTCAGTACACACTAAGAAATAAAGCTTTGTAATTACAATGACATAGTAAGTTATTTCATTTTACAAATGAGAACAGGATTAAATAAGTATTTTATCAAATAATACCTTAGCTTTCAATGTACCTCAAAAAGAGACCACAGTATGTTAAAACAAAAATCACTGGCCACCTAGCTCAGTAGTCAATGCTTGTCTAGTGTAGGCAAGGCTCTGGGTTCCAGCCCTAAAGCTACAAAACATTTAAAAAAATTGATGGGAGAGGGAGAATGAGTGCAAACAGTAACTGTTGATAAAGCAAAGATATAACTACCTCAACAGGTCTATAATATGTAGACAGTTATGAATCCTGGTTCTTACCTGAAGGACATTATCATTGGCCTCAGAATAATTTTTGCCACATAAGAATACTACCTCTTATTTAGGTATAAAGTCAGAATGAGGTGCCTTTTTTCATGCACTGTAGTAAGCCTGAGCTAAGGAACCTTATAATATTCACAGAACAGTACATACTAAGGGGAACACCCAAAGGCTCTTAGGGAATACTACTCACTGATCTTCTGTTCCAAAAAACTTCACAAAGAAGCATTTCTTTCCACGTGGTTTCTTCAAGTCCTTGGGTGGATTAACAATCTGAAGAATAAAAGGGTAAAAAGTTATGATGAGAACACAGCAGTCTACTAGAAAAGTCATTTGCCATAGCTCTAAATAGGCTGGAAAAAAATACTCAAAAGATTTTTAAAATGACAATGTCCAAAACCAAACCAAGGTTTTATACTCGTCCCACATCTGGCATTTTTCTATTGTGTTGTAAAGAAATGTGCAAATATTCTTTAAATTCTCCATAGCCCAACAAGCAGTGTACTGATCAGTAGATAGCTTTTACTGTAATACCTCCTGCTATACAAGCAGTTAAAACTAATAGCAACATCACCCTGTAAAAGGAACTTTTATTTCTTTTACATCACCTCTCCCTATACATGATATGCTTACTGAAAAAAAAAAAAACAGAAAAGATTCTTCAAAATACTTTTGGTGTAGCAAGAGTTAGGATGGAAAATAGTGTAAATAAAGGACCACTGAGGCATAGGAAACACCAGATTGCAAAGAGTCTACAGACATTTCCTGGATTCCTAGTAGAGCATTTGGAAAGCTATGATGGATCACCTCTTGAAAAATCTGGAATGCCAACTTCTGCAGAGATGCACTGGAGAAGCACATATGGTAACAGGGAAGAAGATTTAAACTTAGTTGGGACAAAAATACTTTGGCTTTTCACTAACCTACATTTAGACTTCCCTCTTCCTAGAGAATCTGTTTCTTCTTCCTTAGATTTAAGCAAAATGCTACATTCTGATTAGAATTGATTTCCAAGATAAAAAAAACAACAAATTTCACAATTCATCTGACTGAAATGATTACTATATATTAAATACTCTGGTTTATTATATAACTTTCAAAACCAACTGATAACTAAAGGTAAAATACAAAGTTTTAACTGAATGAGCCCATTTTAAGTCAGTTTTAGAGAATAAGGGAAACTTGGAACAGTCTCCCACACCCTTAATTTCCAACTTCAGCTGTCTTCCTTAAATTCACTCACCTTTCCAGGCCAGGGAGGATACCGGCCCAGCTTCCCCCTAGAGAAAATAATACAAAGAGTCAGAACTTGCCCTGGAAAAGCCAGTCCATCTCCTTCAGCCCACTCAACAAGCAATTTATGCTCCTAACTCTAGGCTGGCACTCTCAAGGGCCAGAACAAAAGCAAGCAAACCAGAGTTCTTAATGGGCCTTCCACAGCTGGGTTCAGGACCCACACAGATGAATACAGAACTGTATAAATATGTGCCTGAGGTCTGTGTACTCTTTCACTGAGAAGGAATATAGAAAAACAAAACCATTAAGAGTCACTGGTCTGGGGCCTCCCAGTGACAGGGTGGATTACAATTCTCTCTGTAAACCCACTTTCCCTAAAATTGGTTTAATTGACCCCAAGATCAGCTTTCCTTTGACAAATGATCATGGAAACCTTTCTCTAGGTCGGGAAACTACGCAGTTGCAAGAAGGAGACAATGGTCAGTCTTGGTGCTAGCCGTTGTCGGGGACACAGGAACAGAACGAGAGGCACTGGTCACCGCCTGGCCATCATTTGCAAAGGAGAAGTCCCCCTCCCCTTGGTTTCTTCATGGAGCAGCGCTGGGCAGTCGGATTTCGCCACCTGGAGGAGCCAAGCCTCGAGCCCACGTCTGCCCTATCCGAATGCGGGTCTGGACGGCTCTGTCTCCCGCGAGGTAACCTCTCCTGCTTTGAGAGGAGCCCCAGAGAGATCCCCGGACTACGCTCTACGCCAGAGCTCTCTGCAGTGGCAGCCGGGACCCGGGTTCCAGAGCTGTAGCCCTCCCCCAGGATGGCCTCGGGGTTCAGTGCAAGGACCGCCGCAGCCCCCCTTGGCCTCGGTTCCCCGAGGACCGGACAGCCCCTTCCGCCCAATCGTCGTTCGCAGCGCGGCGGCATCTCCTCATCCCCACTCTTCGCGCCAAGAGCGCATAATAAAAGCCACTCCTGGGCCAGCTGCCAACCCTACGACCAGGAAGAGCAGCTTCGCGCCGTCTTTAGCTCAGCCCTGGTCGCTGGGACTCACCACACCAAGTCGCCGAGCCGCAGACTCACAGCCGCCATCTTACCACCCAACCACCGCCGCCGAACGGGCAGCCGGGAACTTCAGGTCGCCGCGGCACCGCCCATTGGAGTGGGCCTGACCACGTGACGGGGGCTTGCTGTCATCCGCCGAGCGGATGCGCTGACGTCAACGAGGCGCGGCCGTTCATTGGACGGCTCGGAGACACGTGACCTAAGCGCCGCGCTCTCAGCGCGTCGAAGCCCAGAGACTCTAGGCTCCTGCCCCCCTCCTCCCTCCGGCTCGTGACAACGAAGCGTCCGCGGTCCAAAGCAGCCGCGGTGGAGGCGGCGCGGCCGGAATAGCGCGAAAGGGAGCCGACCGAGCTGCCCGCTCGCTTCCGGGGCTCTGGACTCCTCTCCAGTCTTTTTCACTGTTTCCGTTACGGCCGTTAGCCGGACGGGGGCCCCGGGCCGTTCCTGAGCCTGAGGTGCCGGGCGGATGGGTCTTGGAGCCCGGGTGCTGCCCTGACTGACCCCGGCGCGGCCTGGAAGCCAGTCTCGGTCCAAGCCGGGGACGGAAGAGGCCCTGGTTGCCCGCGAGCCCGCGCTCGGGGCGGGAGCTCCAGCCTGCTGAGGAGCGCCAGCTCGACGGTCGGCTTCCGGAGCGGCGTCCCCGCCAAGCGTCCTCGGCGTCGCCCGACTTGTTTTCTTGGACGTGGACTTGGCACATCTCGGCTCCCTCCGCTGGCTGGCGAGAGAGCGCTGCGGTTTGTGGAGAGGCTCCCTTCCCGCGGGCTGGGGACCCGGCCATGGGCTGCGGTGCGGGCCCTCCGCGCGCCCGCAGGCAGCGCTCGGCAGCGGGCCGCTGAGCCGCGCCGCAGCCCGGGCGTCCCGGGCCGGCATGAGGACCGCCACGGGGGGACGTCTGCGGTCCGCGTCGGCTCTGGGGACAACGGTGTGTGCCGCGGTCCAGTCCAGCCTCCCGCGTTAGCCTCCGTAAGTAGTGTGACACTTTGCAAGAAGTTGTGACAGCTGGAAGACGGATGACGGCGTAGCGGGGACTGTTACCTGCCGAGGGGCAGGGCGGCTGCCCTCACTTCCGCAGACCGGCTTGAAGCCTGACTTTGAGCAAGAAAGTCTCACTCCAGAACCGACGCCAGGGAGTCAAGGGTGGACTTAACTTACAGCTGTACTTTTAAGTCATCGGCTGCTCCGAAGGTGACGGGTTCACGTTCCTTTCCCCAAGGCAGTGTCCCCCTGTAGAGGCTCTGACTGTAAATTGTTCAGGGGGCGGTGGGGTGGTCGCCTTGGCCCAGCCTGTTTTTGTTTTGGTAACACGTTTCCCAGAAGTACCACAGATTAGTTGCAAGGACTGTCATTAACACTGTGCTATTTTAAACACAAGCTGAATACATTTAAAGTGTATTTAAGATTTCATACAATTACTTAATAAAATTCAACATATGTTCTTAATTTAGGAATTACAGTTTTTGAGGAATTAAAGAACCTTATAACTACTTGTCTTAAACTGTGAATCTTTACAATTAGATTTAGAAGTAATCCCATTAAAGTCAGGAGTAGAACAAAGGATACATTGTCTAATGTCTTTGACATTCTAGCGAATGAAATAAGACAGAAAACAAAAATGTAAAAGAAAAATTGCCATTTCTGTAGGTAATAAAACTTTGCATTCTGCAATAAAAAGAGAAAAGTCATATAGGGAAAGAAACTCATGATAAAATCAGCATACGCATTTTTCTGTTTTATTGTTAGTTCAAAAATTAAAATGGTTAAAAAGAATGTACTTATGATAACAAAAACATAAACAGTCTCTGAGAATACCTGAAGATAGTGAGGAATCCAGGGACTTTTGCATAATTTGGTCTTTTGTTTTTCAAGACAAGATTTCTTTGTGTAGTCCTGGCTGTCCTGGGTAGACCAGCCAGTCCTCAAACTAAGAGATCTGCCTGCCTCGGCCCCCCAACTGGTGGGCTTAAAGATACATGCCACCAATGCCTGGCCCATAATTTGATTTTTAAAGAGAAGGAATTTTTCCTGTGTGACATACTAATATTCAACTCATTCAGAATATTTAGAACCTATTCTATGGTTATTTTTTTTCCTTTCTATCATTTTATTTGGGGACAGAGTCTCAGGTAATCCAAGCTGCCCTCCAACTCCTTATGTAGACAAGAGTGACTTTAAACTTCTGATCCTCCTGCCTCTACCTCCACAATGCTGATATTACAGGAGTGTATTACCATTCCCATTTTAATTCATTGTGAGGTTTGAACCCAGGGCCTTCAGTGTGCTAGGAAAGCACTTTATTGAGGTTCATTCCTAGCACATTCTGAGCTATTTTTAAGACTTGTAAATTTCCATTAATGTTTTATTTACAAATTTAAGAATTTATGTGTCAAAAAATTAATTGAGGGTCTGAAAGGTGGCTCAACAGGTAAGGGTGTCTGCCTCCAAGCCCGAAACCTATGCTCAATCTCTGAAATTCACATGATGAAAGAAGTAACCTCTGTAAGTTTTCACATACACATATTCATGAATGCATTCGAAAATAAAAAGTATTTAAACTGGAACATGTTTGAGACAGCACCAAGTTAAACAAATTAAATACTCTTAAACCTCTCATTTAGACCAAGTTAATTAAATTCTCTAAAGTATTTTAAACTGCATTTAGTTTTTTCTTAATTATCTCAGGTACTTTGTATTTGTTTGTTTGTTTGTTTGTTTGTTTGTTTTTTCTGTAACAGGATTGTTTCCTTGGATAGCCTTGGCTGTCCTGGAACTCTTTGTTGACCAAGCTGGCCTCAAACTCATGGAGATCTGCTTGCCTCTGCTTCCTGAGTGCTTCGTGTGCCACCAACTCCTAGCTACTTCATAGTTCTAATTAGGTAAACTTGTAAGACTTACAGTAAGCTCTTTCTAAGAACATAAACAACTCATACATTTAATTGTATAAAAACAGTTCAGGTTTTTTTTGTTTTTCTGTTTTTTTTTGAGACAAGGTTTCTCTGTGTAGCCTTAGCTGTCCCAGGCTGGCCTTTCAAATCACAGCCTCCTATCCAGAAAATTCAGGTTCTTTTATGGACTTTAGAACTTTTATTTTCTTAAGCATTTGAAATTAATTGTGTAGGTTAAACATGCCCTTTAACATATTTGATTGTCTTAAATGTTTCAAATGGCCTAGCCCAAGAACAAAATAGTATGTTGTAATAATCATAATACTTCACCAAAATCTGACTTCTAAGAGTTAATAGGTTGATTTACCTTGTCCTCTAATCCTGTCTCCTTGCTGGCTAATGCTTGCACAGACTTTTGTAGCTGACAGGAGTATTGATACTAGCTATGTGGATTGAAGTGTGTCCTCTAAAATCTGGACTGAGATGAGGCTACAGTTTAAAAATTTTGGCTAGACAGAAAGACACTCAGATCTGGTTGCCACTTCCTTCTTCCAGTTGAGTAACTTGTTGATCCGTTTCTTACAGTTAGATTGTGCTTCCTCTCTTAAGTGGGGAGCCTGTAAGCCTTAAACTTTCTGTTCAGAGCCAGGTGAATTTCCCAATGTTTATTTTCAGAGCCAGGTGAATTTCCCAATGTCCTTATGCCCTTGAATTTTCTTTTAGAGTGCTTTTTAGGGTATTCTAGTGCATGTTGGTAAACTTTGCCCAGGATATTTATTTTACTGCTTGATTAGAATGATTTTTTTTTTTTCAAGATAGATTTTCACTGTGTAGCCCTGGCTGTCCTGGAACTCATTCTTTGGATCAGGCTGGCCTTGAACTCAGAGATCTGCCTGCCTCTGCCTCTGCTTTCTGAGTGCTGAGCCACCACTGCCTGGCTAGAATGGATTAAAAAAAAATTATTTGTTTATTTTTTACATCCCTATATTGTCTTGCCTTATTATTTTCCCAGAGCCGAGGACTGAACCTAGGACCTCGCGCTTGCTAGGCAAGTGCTCTACCACTGAGCTAAATCCCCAACCCCTTGCCTTATTTTTTTATGACAATAATCAAATGAATGGATTTTAAATATATGCTGGTCCATCTACATATATATGAAGATAGACACATCATCCTGAATTAATTCATATTTGTGATTCATTTTATAAAGTACAGTCACATTTTTTGAGGGGACTTGCAAAAGTGATTCTAAAATTGATTTGAAATAGGCTAAAATCTGATTATTATTTTTTACAATTATTTTTAAAAAGATGAAATTTTAATTCAGGATACTAAAGGTATTATAAGAGTTTTCAAGACAGGGTACTGGCTAAACAGTCTCTCTACTCTTGATTAATGTAACAGCTTTTACACGTGGAACATAAATATATGAGGTCTGCTTTGTAATTGGTACTGGGGAAAAGCCAAGTTAGAGACTGTTTTCACTATAGAGCACAGTAAGTTCAACATGGATTAGAGTTAAAAGTGAAAAGCTGGGCGTGGGGGCTCATACCTGTAATCCCAGTACTCAGGGAGGCAGAAGCAGGCAGATTGCTGTGAGTTTGAGGCCAGCCTAGTCTACAAAGTGAGTATAGGATAGCCAAGATTACACAGAAAAACCCTGTCTTGAAAAAAAATAAACAAAAGACTGAATCAGTGGATTTTTTTTTTGACAATGAAAAATTTAAAAATCTGTATAATTGACAAGAAAACACCTATTTTGAAAATGTCTATCTTTGTTATTTTGGTTTGACCTGGCTTTTCTTTTCAATGTTAACAGAAACCATGCAGTGACACCTGATAAGACTTGTTGGTAGCCATGTCGGAGCCCCACAGGGTCCAGTTCACCTCTCTCCCAGGTTCTTTGAATCCTGCATTTTTGAAGAAGTCCAGGAAAGAGGAGGTTGGAGGAATAGAACAGCATCAAGACTGTGATCCAGCAGCAGCAGCTGTTCGGATTACACTCACTCTTTTTGAACCAGATCATAAACGCTGCCCAGAGTTCTTCTACCCAGAGCTGGTGAAGAACATCCGAGGGAAGGTGAAAGGCCTTCATCCAGGAGACAAGGTACATTCCGGTTGCTCTGTACACCTAACATGAAGATACCAATATGTTCACATGGGCCTTTATATCCCAGGAAGTGAGGGCCAGAGAGGCCTGGGCTGCCCCAAGATCATTTCACTCTCCTAGAAGTAAGCAATGGGGGGTGGGAGTTGGGGGAGGAAGAAAATTCATTTAAGAATCCTGACAGTCTGGCACTGGTGGTGCACACCTTTAATCCCAGCACTTGGGAGGCAAAGACAGGTGAATCTTTGAGTTTGAGGTTAGCCTGGTCTACATAGTAAGTTCTAGGACAGCCCAGGCTATCCTCCTGTGTTATGCTAGAGATATTCAAGGCTAGTTTGAATTATGGCTCACTATATAAATAAAAAAGCAACACTCTTTTTTTTTATACTAACACGTGTATGGTACAAGTAAGATCATTCTTTTGATGGTTGCAGTGTTGCATGCTTTTCTTTGCCCACTCTTGTGGAAGGACAGACAGGAAGATACCCACACTGCCCATCATTTCTGAACAGTAGTGTCTTGAGTAGTTTCTGTTTCTGGATTTGCAGAAATCTTTTGCTTATTTATTTATTTATTTTTGCCAGAATTGGCTTTGTAAGCATCAAGCTGTTTGAAAATCAGTTTGGTTCCTTAAAATGATTTTTAACTGATTTGTTTATTTTTCTTTCTTTATTAAAAAAACATTTTTTTTTAAATGCATTTATTTACTATGGAGAGGGGACATGTGTATGTCAGAGAGAGAACAGCTTGTAGTACTCAGAGCTCTCCTTCCATCATGTAGGACGTGGAAATGGAACTCGTTATTAGGCTTGGTAGCAAGTGCCAAGGATCTCATGTTGCCCATACTGACCTCTAACTAGCCTTGATGAATTTCTTTTCTTGGCACGTTTGTTTTACTTTTTTAGTATGGAACTTTCAAACATGCATGCTTTTCAAATATACATAGAAATAGAGATCATAGTATAAGTAACACCCAGGTACCTATTTCCCATCTTCAACTCATTAATACTTTAAAAAGTGTGTGTTTTTATATATTTTTAAGACAGTGTCTTTCTTTCTTTGCTTTCTATTGCTTTGAAATAGAAATCAAAAGCAACTTGGGAAGGAGGAACAGGTTATTTTAGCTTATAACCCACAGTCCATCATGAAGGGAAGGGAAGGCAGGAACAGAAGCAGGAGCTATGAAACAGTGTTGCTTATTGGCTTGCTTAATTACTTTCTTACACAACCCAGGACTACCTACTCAAGGGTGTCACCACCAGAGTAGGCTGTTCCATTCTATATCAATTAGTGAAGAAAATATGCCTACATGCTTGCCTACAAGTCAATTTGATAGTCACATTTTCTCTGTTGAGCTCCCTCTTTCAAGATGACTGTAGCTTGTCAAGCTGGAAAAAAACAAAACAAAAAACCAAAACAAAACAAAAAATCAAGTAGCACATAGTCTAACTGTGTAGCCCACGCTGACCTTGAATTTAAACTTAAGATCTTCCTGTGACAGATTCCTAAATGCTGGGATTACATATTTATATCACTATATACAATTAAAAAAGAATCTAAATTTTTTGAGTCATACATATATTTTTAAAAGTTCATATTATAAAGTTTGTGAATTTTTCACAAATCTTCAGCACAACCATACAAACCTGCACACGGTTCACATGGTTCACAAAATACAACATTTAGCAGGATGCTAGAAACATTTCTATTGCCTCACTGTCCCCCTTCCTCACAGGCAACTGCTGTCAATCAAGACCAGTTTTGCGTATCTTTGTGCTGTATGTATATAGAGTCATACATCACGAGTAGGAGCTAGATGAAGAACATTTTAAGCATTTACTGGATACTAGTACACTGTGTTAGGCTTGGAAGAGAAGGTAAGTAGGACCACACACACTTTTAGCATTTTGGTCTCTAGTGACATTTAGTAGAACAAGGATGAAGGCAGCACCTGGCTCACACAAGTGTCTGAAGGTGGAATGAGATCGTGTTGGTAAAGTCTTTAGCATAGTTCTCAGTACCAAGCACTCACTTAGCCTGATTGATTTTGGGGATATTCGGAGGAAGCATGTCCAGTTAGAAGCATTCCTTTTCTTAAATAAAAATGTATAAGGTTATGTTTGTTTTGTCTTATTTGAGGCAGGGTTGCATGTGGCCTAGACTGGCCTATATAACAAGATGCCCTTGAATTCCTGATCCTCCTGCCTTTACCCCTGAGTGCTGGTACTAAGGTGTAAGCCAGCACACCTGATTAAAAATGTGTTTATTATTTTAAAATTTATTTTGAGAGCTGGGTATGGTGACACACATCTTTAATCCCAGCAGAGGTAGAGATATGTGAATCTCTGTGGGTTTGAGGTTAGCCTGGTCTACAAAGAGAGCTCCAGGGTTGCCACATCTGTTTATACAGAGAAACCCTGTCTTGAAAAAAGAAGAAAAAGAAAAAAATTTATGAGTGTATTTCTTACATGTTTGTACATATACTGTATGTGTACCTGTATCTGTAGAAACTAGAAGAAGGTGTGAGATCCCTCGGAACTGGAGTTACAGGTCTTGTCGTGTTGAGTATAGTCATGCATGAGGTCCTGGGCACCCACTCCCCGTGTAATCTACATTTGTGTATTGATTTGCTTTAGCTTCTTTGCAGTGTGAAGTAACTGCTGCACAGTGAGAACCATATAAAAATGAAAAGACTGCCCTTGCCTCATGGGAATTTACAGTTTTATAGGTATTTCAAGAAAATTCTAGGAGCACAGGTAGCAGAAGTTACAGTATGCTGAGGTTTAAGCCCCAGAGGCCTTTGGCTGAACTCAGTAATGGCCAGGATACTGTGTTTGGACAGAGCTGAATCTTTGGTTCAAAAATAATTGGAAGATATATTAGCATGGCTTTACATGTTGAATTGGGTATTGCTCAAAAATGGAGTTTTTTTGTTTTTCGTGACAGAGTTTCTCTTTGTAACTGCCCTGGCTGTCCTGGAACTCACTCTTTGGACTAAGCTAGTCTTGAAAACAATAGAGATCTGCTTGTCTCTACCTCTGGAATTCTGAGATTAAAGGGGTGTGCTACCACCACCTGTCAAAAAATAGAATTTCTAAGTTATTTTAGCCACTTAAGTTATATGTGATCATTGTAGAAATATTAGAAGATACAAAAAGCAGCACATGTTTACAAAAAACAGCCCGTGTAGGTTTTGGAGAGATGTGTGAGTGATTGAGAACACCCCTACTCTTCCATAGGACCAGGTTCCATTTCCAGCACTCACGTGGTAGCACACAATCATTTGTAACTCCAGTTCCAGGGAACCTGATATCCTCCTTTGATCGCTTTGGGCACCAGACATGCACATATATTCATGCAGGCAAACACTTATACATATATAAAAACCACCCATTTATTGTTATAAATGTTTGTACTTTGTATGCACCATAGTATTCCAGTATAAACACTATAAATCATGTAACTGAGCTTTCTGAGTGGCTGGATTTTAGTAGATTGGAAAGTAGAATGAAGGAATTTTGGTTTTTTTCTTTTTTTATTTGTTTGAGGTTGGAAATGGAGCCTTACTATGTAATCTGGGCTGGATTAGAAGTCAGTTTTATTTTTTATGTATTTTTTTGCTTTGTAGACCAGGCTGTCCTCCATCTCTGTGAGTTCTGCCTGCCTCTTCCTCCCTGAGTGGTGGGACTACAGACATGTGTCATCATACCCTGCTAGAACTCCATTCTTTTTTTTTTTCTGGTGCATTGGTGTTTTGCCTGCATGTATATCTGGGTGAAGGTGTCAGATCTTGGAGTTACAGATAGTTATGAGCTGCCATGTGGGTGCTAGGAATTAAAACTCTGATCCTCTGGAAAAACATTCAATGCTTTTAACCACTGAGCCATCTCTCTAGCCCTGAACTTTCTTCTTTTGCTTCTGTTTTTTAAATGCTGAAATTATTGGCATGTACCTTCATCCCTTGCCTAGAGACATTTGTTTTGAAGCAAGAATCTATTTTTTACTATTTTATCTGTACTCTGAAGTCTTAGCATGTTTAATATAATCTACATTAATACTAAGATTCCTTGCTCAAGAACATAAATCCAGCTATGGAAAATTTACTTGATTAGGAAAAATGCATGAGTAAACTTATGGAATAAAAATAAACTTTAGAAGACTACATGAAAATATTTGGAATGATAATGAGGGTCATGACAGTGGATCCTTGAAGGTATGTTTCCAAGGATAGGGATTCTTTGAATCAGTGTTTGATTGAGAAGTACTATTCAGAATACTATTTGAGTTTCTTAAAGTTTTTGTGTTATTATTATTATTATTATATTATTATTATTTTGTTTTTGGTTACTTTTTTTCCTCAATGTCTGCTTTCTAGGCAAGCACTGTACCAGTGGGCTAAGTTCTCAACTCCTCATACCATTTTTCTAAAGCTAGAATGGGCTATAAATAAGATGTACTACGTTTAGTGGGTTTTAACTTTTTTTTCTTTAAATATGGAACACTTTATGAATTTTTGTATCATTTTTGCATCAGGGGCCATACTAGTCTTTTCTGTATTCTTCCAATTTTAATGTATATACTGCTGAAGAGAGCACATTTTTTAACCTTTAAAAAATTCTGTTTATTATTTATTTAATGTGTATGGATGTTTTGCCTGCATATGTATCTATTCATGCAGTGCTATCAGAGACCAGAAGAGGGTCTTAGATTTCCTGAGGCTGGGGTTGGACATGGCTATGAGCTGCCATGTGGATGCTGGGAATTGAATCGAAGTCCTTCAAAGAGAAATTGGTATTCTTAAGCTCATCCCAACCTTTTTGAACCTTGACTGTTTTAGAAGTTTCTTGAAGCCTATGGACCCTTAAAATGTTTTAAAGTGCCTAAAATAAGTGTTACAAAAAGAATCAACTGTATTGAACACAGTTTTGTTGACATTGAGTATCTCTAGCAAAGGCCCTTTGCTCTGTTTGAAGCCCCAGTGTAGGCCATTGTAGATATTTGATCATGTTTTCTTGAATTACATTTCTCAACTTTCTCTCTTCTCTTTAATGTATGGTTCTGGGGGTAGAGCCTAAGATCTTGTTCAGCCCTTTTTTCTTTTTGTTTAAGACAAGGTCTCGATGCATTGTCTAAGCTAGCCTTGACAGTGTAGTCAATGACTCTGTAGTCAGGGCTGGCTTTGAAATTGAGATTCTTGTGCCTCAGCCTTTCTAGTAGCTAAGACTACAATGAACTGATAAACTTGCTGAAATTATGTTTTTTTTTAAACAGTAAAACATGGTGTGATGGTAGCATGTATTCTTTCTTGCTATATCTGAATAATAGTTTTTATTACATAGTTTTAAAGTATTGGGTCGTCATTGAAAGTTCTTTCACCAGGACTATGGCTTTTTTTATATTTCATTTTTTTGTGGAATGATCTCTTTCTAGAAAAAAGATGTCTTGGATCCTTTCAATGATGAAGAAAAAGAAAGGCATAAGGTGGAGGCCCTTGCACGGAAATTTGAAGAAAAATATGTAAGAGTTCTGTGTTGGGCAATACGACAACCTCATTAGTAAGAGCAGTCTCTAGACACTTGCATGTTCATTTAGTGGATAGTCAGAAGTGATCTAGAAATAGATGTAGCACTCAGAGGAAACAATACAAACGCTATTAAACAAATGCATTAAGGTACAGAACTCTTATGTGGCAGGAGCAATATGTGAATTAAAGAGGCAAATAAATAAGGCCTTAAAGGATGTGTTTTGTTACAGAGCAGAAGAGTCCATTTATTTCATTCTTCTGTCTTAGGCCATTTATGAACATATAAACTGCCCTATTTCCAGAGGGCTTTAGGGGAGTGTGTGTGGGAGTGAAAGGGAAGGAGTGGGAGTAGTATGTGTTTTTGGTGCTTTACAACCTTTAATCACTAGCTGGTGAGACTCAAGGCAACATTTAATTCATTGTACTTATCAAGAGGCATGTGATACCTTGCTTTTAAATTTCAGGGTGGAAAGAAACGTAGGAAAGACCGAATACAGGATTTGATTGATATGGGGTATGGCTATGATGAGTCGGATTCCTTCATTGATAACTCTGAGGCGGTGAGTAGTTGGTGTGTCATTGTGTGATACTGACAGTGGGGAAGCAGGGCTGTGGCATCTCAGTCGTGTCCTCTTAGCACAAGCAGCACTGAACTTAAGAGGGAGGGACCTCCTGAACCCAGGACTTGGGTTGTTTTTTTTTTCCCTTTGTTTTGTTTTGTTTTTTTGTTTGAAAACCGTGACCTCTTCTTTCCAAAACATCTAGAACTGCACATTAGTGATTGATGAGAGGGTGTCTTAGCGTGGTGTCTGAAGAAGAACAGAAAATCCTAGTTGCACCCCTTAAGATATGCTTTGTGTTTTGGACTATAGAACCAGAAGTGGGTGCTGATTGTATGTTTCCCCTTTAGTATGATGAACTTGTTCCTGCTTCTTTGACCACAAAGTATGGAGGATTTTACATTAACTCGGGAACCTTGCAGTTTAGACAAGCTTCAGAATCTGAGGATGACTTCATTAAAGAAAAGAAGAAAAAATCTCCAAAGGTTAGAATATTTTTCCTTTTGGATTTCAGAAATAATTTTTGATGTGACTCTTTGAGATCAGTAGGTTACTCTAAAATATGCAGTCCCAGGATGGCTCAGTAGACTAGTGGACAGATATATAATGTGAACATGGGGGTGGATACTGGTCTCAGTTATTTCATCCATGTCTCAAGATGCTCCAGCAGGGTCATGTTTCCAGATAAGTCTCAGGGTGGGGAGAGTCATGGGGATATGGACACTGGCTTCTTTGCTATGAACTTGAGGAAGACTATAGTTCTAGGGTTGTCACCCACTGAAAACTGACCAGCCTTAGATTGAGTGTATTTTAGGGCTTGCCTAACACTGCCCGATATTTAAAATGAGAGGGCCCACTTATTGCCCATTCCAAATATATCTTCAGAACAGCCACCATGGTCTCTACTTGTATGTTTGTAGAAAACACTGTTGTTGGGATGCTGTGGATTCATGACCCAGGGACTGTTTTGAGAGAGAGTTTTTTTGTTCATGAAGGAAGTGAGATAGGTCTGAAGATGCACCCCTCACAGAGCAAGGCCAGTGTTGCCCAGTGTACTTGCTCTTTGACTGAGGGAGTTGTGTGACTGTGCCTTGTCTTTAATTCTCAGAAGCGGAAGTTGAAGGAAGGTGGTGAAAAGATAAAGAAGAAGAAAAAAGATGACACTTATGACAAGGAGAAGAAATCAAAGAAGTCCAAGTTTTCCAAAGCCGGGTGAGAGGCAGCAGCTTTTGCTAGGAAAAAGTCTGGCCCATAAAGGCACCCGAGGGCATGATTCCTGGGAGTTGACTTTCCTGCCCCCTCCTCCCCTGCTTCAAAAGAGGCTGTAGGGTCTGACCTTCCTTTCCCCTCTCCTCCAACAGGGCTGTTCTGGGCAAGTCAGCCACTCTCATCTCTGTGTGTCAGGTAGTCGGTACCTATGCTCCCCTGTCAGTGTTGGCAGCTATTTCTGTCACCATGTGATTGCTGATGCTCCTTGTTCTTTTGGCACTCCTCCCTGCCCCAGTTCTTCTGTCTCTGTTATTTTCTTTTGTCGTGATTCCTCCCTACTCGGTCAGCCCAACTGCCTTCAAGTTGCTGCTGTTCTCTGCCTCTTGTGCTTTCTTCCTTGAAATACTTCTTGACTCTCCCATTTTTTGCAAACTTTTGTTTCAGCCAAGCAGTGGTTCATAAAAACCCATTGGATATTTAGCACTGTTCACTAATCTGTATTCATGCTCAAGTTGTGATCGTGATCCAGCAAGAACAAGTTTTCTATGTCAAGAGGATGGAAGCATGATAACAGAGTGGACTGACAGAAAGAACAAAGGCTTTCATGGAGACCCTTCCCTGGGAGCAGGGATGAAGCCTACTGAGTTTCTCTTGGAGAGTCCTACAACCTGAGTAACAAGTTTCTCTTTTCCTTACAGCTTCACAGCCCTCAATGCCAGTAAGGAGAAAAAGAAGAAGAAATACTCTGGGTCTCTAAGTGTTAGAGAGATGCTAAAGAAATTTCAGAAGGAAAAAGAGGCTCAGAAAAAGAGGGAGGAGGAGCATAAGCCTGTACCTGTGTCTTCAATAGAAGCTCAGGGCCTGAGGGAACTGGAGGGCACTTCTGACCCCTTGCTCTCACTCTTTGGCTCCACTTCTGATAATGACTTACTCCAAGCTGCCACTGCCATGGACTCCCTGACGGATTTGGACTTGGAGCAGCTGCTCAGTGAGTCTCCAGAAGGAAGCCCTTTCCGAGATATGGATGATGGAAGCGATTCCCTTGGGGTGGGATTGGATCAGGAATTCAGGCAGCCCTCTTCCTTCCCTGAAGGCCTGCCAACACCCCTGGAGAAGCGTGTTAAGGAGCTGGCTCAGGTATGGTGACATAATATGGCTGGGCTTTCCTGGAAGCCATTTGGGTAGATTGGCATTATCTCTGCACCTTGTGAAGCTTGATGTCCAAGAAATACTTAGTGAAAGTGTAAGTGTAAGATTTTCTGAAGTTCTCATTTCATCTTGAGAAGGAAACAGGGTAAAGCTTTGCCCACCAGGCTTCATTTATTTTATTTTGCCTTTTTTGATTCATTCACTTCTGGAAATTTTACTTTGGGGAAATTTTCTCTTGTTCTGTTTTTTGCTTATTTATTTCTTATAACTCACCTTTGCTTTTCTGATTGGCCAGCCATGATGTTGGCAGCAGGCAGCTGAGATACAGTGTCATCTTCTTTGAATTCTTCTAAAGATTCTGAAAATTCACTGGTTTGTAAACACATAAACACAGTGCATGCTTAGCTGTTACTGGGTTTTACTTGCTCGCTTCTGTTGAGTATCATCATTAGTGTTCAGGTATAGCTGCATGGTGATGAGTGGGAGCTTAATTTGAGTGCTTTTTCTTGTTCCAAACAACAGCAAGCAGTCTTTAGCATGGAATAGCCATGCTGCTGTTTTCCTTCAGTGTTTGGAATTGATCCCTAAGTGCTAAGATCTGTCAATTCAGTGATTTATTACTAGCTGTAATCTAACTGTGGATTATTAGCTTTGATACCATTGCTTTTGGTTAAAATATCATTTTCCTGTAGGCACTGTGATTTGGACTGTACCAGGAACATTTGTGCTCAGCAGCTGTATGTTTTAACTAGTGATTCTTACATTTTCAGAATCAAACACAGTAAACAAAACAAACAAAATACCTTATTCACACCTGTAGTTGCTCCTTGTTAGCCCATATGTGGCACGTTGTTTTTGAGTATAATGCTTTAATGGATTGGGCTGTGTCAGGGACTCAGTTATCTTAATATGACATTGAAGGGAGAGGAATTGAATCTGCACTTGGCATGTTTGAGCATATACTGTCTTGTTGCTCAGAGTTCATGTTTAAAAAATTACTTCTTGTTCTTTTCAATGCTTTGATTTGTAAGCACATTGTTTTGTAGTCTCTCAAAAGGCTTGTTAACTAACTTACGTGGGACTAAGTAATAGTAGACCATTGTTTATTTTACAGAAAGTCAAAATAAAATTCTTGGGTATGCTCATACTCCCACAGTAGATTGTGATCAGAGTAGTAACATATTATTTCACTTTTTGGGGGGAAAGATTTAGAGAGAATGAAGTGCCACAGCCTGAAACAGTGTTGGACAGTGGTACAAGGAAACCACTCTAATTAGATATGCATATGTCATGTTATCTCTCCTGGATAATGACTCCTGGACATTATAGATTTTGCTGCACCTGGAGCCCTTCATACATGTGCATGGGCATTTGGATGCCTGGACTTTTTTGATAATTTGCCAGGAAAGGTAGTCTTTACAGAAAAGGATGTATTTAGACAAAGAACATTACACATCATTCCAAAAGCCACATGTGGATATTTGTATCCTTAATAAAGAGTTCTGTGCTAAATCTTGAAATGAACACAGCATTTTAAAGATTAAATTTGGTTGGGTGGTGGTAGCTCATGCCCTTTAATCGCAGCACTTGGAAAGCAGAGGCAGGCAGACTTATGTGAGTTTGAAATCAGTCTGGTCTATAGAGCAAGTTCTACAACAGCCAGAGCTACATAGAGAAACCCTGTCTTGAAAAACAAAACAAAACAAAAATTAAAATTTGATTGCTGGGCATAGTAGCATTTTTTTATATATTTATTTTTTCTTTTTTAATATTAATTATAGTTTATTTACTTTGTGTTCCAGCTGTAGTGCTCTCCCTCATTCCCTCCCAATTCCACTCTGTCTCCCTTATCTCCTCCTTGCCCCTCTCTAAGTCCACTTATAGGGGAGATCCTCCTCCCCTTCCATCTGACCCTAGCTTATCAAGTCGCACCAGGGCTGGCTGCAATGTCCTCCTCTGTGGCCTAGCTAGGCAGTACCTCCCAAGGGGAGCTCGGGAGGTCAAAGAGCTAGCCATAGAGTTCATGCCAGAGAGAGTCCCTGTTCCCCTTACTAGGGAAGTCACTTGGATACTAAGCTGCCATGGGCTATGTCCGAGCAGGGGTTCTAGGTTATATCCATGCATGGTTCCTGGTTGGAGAATCAGTCTCAGACAAGGCCCTGTGCCCAGATATATTTGGTCTTTGTGGAGCTCCTGTTCTCTCCAGGTCTTAAGTAGCATTTCTTATAATCCCAGTAGTTTCGAGGTGGCAGGAGAATGTGTTGTTCAAGTTTAAAATTAGACATGGGCTGCATAAGGACCATGTCTCAACCCAAAGTTTAAATTTGATGTGCATCATTGCTGGTAGTAGTTTAAGTGTTTCTTCCTTTATTTTTTACTTCCCTAATTTTGTTTTCCTCTCTTCTTTTTAAAAATAAGAGTAGATAGATTTTAAATCTTGACTTTAGGTGAGCTATATGTCTTATTCCTATTGCTTCAATTTAAAAAGGAATGCTATAACTTGGCCTTAGCTACATATTATTCCTGACTAGGCTGGCTAGTGGCTCTTTTCTGATCTTGCCTGAGCTCATACTTGTAACTGCATTCAGCCAACATAAGAGCCATATGCTGGCTGGACTTCCCTATCAAGGGTTTCTATAAATCATGGTAGTCTCACTGAATTACTCAGCTTTACCTCATATTTGGAGTCCTGCTTCAGCCTTCAGAGTAACTGGGATTATGGGTGTGTGCCAACAAGCCTGACTTTAGTTGGTTTTTAATTTGGATTTATTTATGAACTTATTATTTATATAGTATTCTGCCTGCATTTGTGTCTGTACACCAGAAGGTGGCACCGTGTGGTTGCTGGTAGTTGAACTTGGGACCTTTGGTAGAACAGCCAAGTATTCTTAACCTCTGAGCCATCTTTCCAGGCCTCGATTTATTTAAAAATGTAGCACCTGCCAAATAATGGTGGTACTGCTGTGCACCTTTAATCCCAGCAGATGCAGGCGGATCTCTTCAGTCTGAGGCCAGCCTGGTCTACAGTGTGAGTTCCAGGACAGTCAGGGCTATACAGAGAACCTTATCTCAAACAAACAACAAAACCAACCAACCAAACAAACAAAAAAAAACAACAAAAATGGTGGCTGAAGAAATGGCTCAGCGATTAAAAGCACTGGCTGCTCTTCCAG
Source organism: Pachyuromys duprasi (assembly GCA_028658305.1). Classification (NCBI taxonomy): domain Eukaryota; kingdom Metazoa; phylum Chordata; class Mammalia; order Rodentia; family Muridae; genus Pachyuromys; species Pachyuromys duprasi. The sequence goes on along the minus strand of CM053757.1, from coordinate 16,538,695 downwards.
AGGCTCCAAGTTCAATTCCTAGCAACCACATGGTGGCTCACAACCATCTGTAATAGATCTGATTCCTTCTTCTGGTATTCATGAAGACAGAACACTCTATATATTAAATAAATAAATCTTTAAAAACAACAAAAAAGTAGCACCTATTCACTCTAAAACCAGATCCTCCAAGATGTAGTTTAAAAGGATTCAAAAAGAAACTTTCTTTTTTTTCTGAGACAGGGTTTCTCTGTGTAACCTTGGCTGTCCTAGACTTGCTTTGTAGACCAGGCTGGCATTGAAATCACAGAGATCTCCCTGCCTCTGTCTCCCTGAATACTGGGATTACAGGCATGGGCCACCACGCCCAGCTGAAAGAAAGGTTATATAGGGAGAAAACTTTTGAAGTACTGGAGAAAATAAAATGTGTAGCCTAGTGTGGTAGTGCATGACCTGGTAATTGCAGCTCTCAGGAAGTAGAGCTTGGAGAATCAAGAGTTCAAGGCTAGGTGTCAGAGGGATGGCTCAGTGGCTAAGAGTTCTAGTTGCACAACCAGGAAGACTTGAGTTTTGGATCCTAGCACTTATACAACAAAATAAGTGTGGTTTAGCATGTGCCTATAACCTTAATACTCTCAGGGTGGAACAGACGGATCAGTGGACTTGCTGGCTAAAAGCCTAGCCCAAAATATTGAATTCCAGGTTCAGAGAGACCTTACTTCAAAGGAACAAAGAAGAGAGTGATTGAGAAGGACAATTGGAATAAAGCAGAGAGTGATTGAAAAGGACAGTTGATATGCACACATACCACACAAATAATTACCACACACAAAGTGCATATAAATACAGAGTTCATGTTCATCCTTGGCTTATTAAAACCCTGTCTCAGAAAAGGAATATTATTTGCAAACTTAAATTGTTGATAGGTTTGATGAACAATGTGACATTTGAATATCTATTTATTTAAGGAGTTAGAGTGAATTAACTAAGGAGTCTTCTGGATTATTATGGTTATTTTTATATAACTATTTCCCAGTTTCTCTCTTAAACCAGCTATCATACAAATAATTGAAACACTGTTATATTATTTTAAACAAGCTTCACAGCACAAGAACTGAGCAGTTATTACTGTATTTTTAACCCTCTAAGCTAATTTGGTTTCCTCCCAGTGTGTATCTCAGAGATACTTAACACTTGTAGCTTTTCTTGTTTCAGTTCTCTGTCCCTCTCTCCTGATGTCTCCTGGACCTCTCTCATGGCTGATCTCCCTACTTCCTCCTCTAACTCCTCTTCCCCTGGCTGGCAGGAAGTCTAGCCCTATTCTCTCCCCTACTCAGCAGTTGGCTGTAAGCTGCTTTATTGGCATTAGGGGACAATGTTTATACAACTTTGAGACAGAAGATTCTCAGAACAAGGATTGCAACTAGATATGGGGAGGTGCAGAAATCAGCATTTGAATAACACAATAACCTATGCCTACACTGGATCTCAGAAATAGTAGTATAGGTTTAAACGAAAGAATAACTTGGGTAGGAAGATAGTGAAGTGATTGCCACACAGACATGAGGCGACAAGTTTTGTTGCCCAGAATTCTTGAAGAATAAGCCATGGCTCCTAAGTAACTCAGCCCACAGATACTGCAACAGTTTTGGGATGACCTTAATCTGGGGCTGAGGGGTAGCCAGGAAAATGGCAGTGTTTTGTTGGCAAGTGCTCTTTGGAGCAGTGACTCTGTACCTGCTGGTGAGTTGAAGGATATATGTGAAAAGGGCACTAATACCTGCCACTGTCTCCTGTCTCAGGCTGCCAGAGCTGCTGAGGGGGAGAGCAAGCAGAAGTTCTTCACTCAAGATATTAATGGCATCCTGCTAGAGTGAGTATCATGTTTGTTTGTCCCTGCTCTCCTGTTTAGAATGAAACAGGGGTACTACATCCGTGTCTCTGTAAATGATAGACCTTACTAATCTTCAGCCACAGAATTATTAAAAACTGCAATACATGTGTTGCCATGGCCTGTGGGAAGCAGATTTCTTGGCAAGTATGAGATGAAAAGAGAGAATCCAGAAGAATAAGTGACGATGAGAGACCTGGTGACCGCAGGACTGTTCTGCATTGGGGTGCCTCTTGGGGTCCCTCCTTGTTTTCACTTGCGCGCCCAGTATACTTTTTTTGTACTCCCAGTATGCTCCCATCATTCTTTGCCCAGAACCCAAGATATCTGAGATACTTTTTTGTGTGGACTAGATTTAAAAAGATAACAGCAAGCATACAAAGCAAACCAAATCTCTCTGTCAGGCCACAGCTTTGCAGCCTTTCTCCTGATTGTATAGGTAGCAGGAGAAACCTGTTGCTCAACAACAGAGGATTTTGCCTATGTAAGAAGAGTTGTCAGAGTTGAATTTTCCCACAAATAGCCTCCATTGAATAGGATGTGGATCGACCTTTTGGCTTAGGAAGCACAATGCCTTAAAGAGCACCTGAGGGTCAGAGAGTCTTGTGTCAACAGAGTACCTACTTAAGTATGCCACATACAGAAAGCTCAGGCTTTTTCTGTTTCTTTGGCTGGAGAAACTAGAGAGGTGAGGATTTTCCTGATCTCATGATCATGGGTAGAATTAGTAACTGAAAAATCAAAACGTGGTGGAGAGATGCTTTAGTGGCTAAGAGAACTTGCCTTTGCTCTTGCAGAGGACCAGGGTTTGGTTCCTAGTACCCACATGTTAACAACTGGCTTAACTCCAGCTCTAGGGGATCCAGTGCCCTCTTCTGGCTTCTATGGGCACGAGGTATGGTCATGGGACACACATATACATACAGGCAAAACACTGCATAAAAGAAACAAAATCTTTAAAATATTTCTTGAAAATATTTCCTGTCAACCCCAAGCTATTCATTACTTTCACTTTTAAAGATTTTATATTTTCTTTTTTTATGAAATTTTGTGCCCATATCTTCTTGTCTTTGGTTTTTTTCTCTTGACTACCTTTGACTTGGTCTTATCCTTGACCCTAGAACCTTGACCCTCTTTTCCTAGCAAATTCATCAAGCCTAAGAGTTTTTCTGGTTTGTTGCTGCTGGAGACTTTGTTGCTGTGGCCACATGGTTACATTGTGTGACCATCAAGATAAGATTCAGCCTGCGTTTGTGCCTAGCTTTCTTCTCTAGTCTGCAACCTAAAGAAGAGGAAAACTTGCAGTGAGCTGCAGGCCATTGATGACTGTGTTGTGTTCTTCAGCATAGAGGTGCAAACCCGGGAGCTGACCAGCCAAATCCGTTCTGGGGTGTTTGCTTATCTGGCTTCATTCCTGCCCTGCAGCAAGGATGCTCTGGTCAAGCGTGCTCGGAAACTTCACCTTTATGAACAGGTAGGTGGCAGAGTCTGCATAAGGATCCTATTTGCTGCACTGTTTCCTTTTGATAGCCCACATGGGTCTTCAGTGTGAGAGTAGTGCATGAGCCAAACCTGTACTGTGTCCTTTCCTTGCAGGGTGGGCGCCTAAAAGAACCACTGCAGAAACTCAAGGATGCTATTGGTAGGGCCATGCCTGAGCAGGTGGCCAAGTACCAGGATGAATGCCAAGCACACACACAAGCAAAGGTTGCTAAGTAAGTATGTCCCATCTCAGTTGGGTGTCCTTATCTCCCCATATCTCCCTATACAACCTCTTAAAATTACTTGTATATTAGTCTGTCTGTGGGAATGTGCATGTACCTGCAGAATCCAGAAGAGAGAATCAGATGCTCTGGATCTGTAGTTATAGGTGGTTGTGAGCGGGGGTGCTGAGAACTGAATTTGAATCCTCTGCAAGAACAGTACATGCTCTTAACCAATGAGCTATCTCCCCAGGTCCTTGTCTCTTCTTTTTGCACGTCTCAATATTTACTTACTTTCATAACACAATTCTAGGCTATTCCACACTCTCTGATCTTAAATCAAGGAGAATGTTGTAGAAGGGAGGGAGGGACACTGGTGGGCAGGAAGATCTCAGGGTTCCTTCTGTTCCCTTTGTAGGATGCTGGAGGAGGAGAAAGACAAGGAACAGAGAGAACGGATTTGTTCTGATGAAGAAGAAGATGAAGAAAAGGGGGGCCGGAGAATAATGGGACCCCGGAAGAAATTCCAGTGGAATGATGAAATCAGGTGTGCACAAACTGGGACCTTGCGTCATTGGAGGGTTTGTGAGACCAGTGTCTGAGCCTGTCCCCATATTGCTAATGAAGGTTAGGATTAATTACTTTCATGAGTTGCTGAAAGTACACAGTGCAACTGTGAAACAGCATTTGGGGTGCTGGGAAGTTTCTGATCTTTTTCTGCTCCTCAGGGAGCTACTGTGTCAGGTGGTGAAGATCAAACTGGAGAGCCGTGATCTTGAGAGGAACAGCAAGGCCCAGGCCTGGGAGGACTGTGTGAAAGCTTTTCTGGATGCTGAGGTCAAGCCTCTCTGGCCCAAAGGCTGGATGCAGGCCAGGTGAGACCTTTTTGCTGAGGAAGGGTAGTCTGGGCTGAGCGTGATCTCTGCCCTCAGAAGTTGCTGTCTCAGTGATTCAATTCTGATATCACTGGGATCTATAAAGGAGTGTTCTTGGGGCAGAACAATGGCTGTTCTTCAGAGGTGCTGAGTTCCCAGTCCCACATGGTGGCTCACAACCATCTATAATGAGATCTGGTGCCCTCTTCTGGCATGCAGGTGTACATGCAGACAGAACATTGTATGCATAATAAATAAATAAATCTTAAAAAAAAAGTCTTAATCTAGAAGAGTAATCTTACTTGTGGAGTTAGGTCCTTGTTCCACTTTGGTTGGGGGATTATCTGTGTTCTCTTTTCTTCACTGTATGGATTTTGTTGTTTTGATGCAATGGCTGTATATGAAGTTGAGAAATGGAAGTCATCTTAGGGACTTCCTCATGGTTCCAAAAAGTTTCATTCACAAGGAACAATGCTGATTCCATGCTTGAGCCTAGTATTGTCCCAGAAGCTACTTCACATGTTTTGTCACCCAAGAATGGAGCATGTCTGATTTATGTTAGGGCACAGGTAGTTAGATAAAGACAGTATTGGGCATTGGATTGATTCATCAGTCAGTGCTTTGGACAGGTGAAAGAACCTTGGGAATTATTATTCTTTCCTTATAGGTTAGGTTATATGAAGATAAATTTTGTTGTGTTTCTCTGGGAAAAAAAGACATGTTATATGTGCTACTTAACATTTTCTCCTTGGGTGGATTTAGAATACCAGTAAGAAAAACACCACTGCCTTAGGGAACTTGTGGCTGTGAGAGGTTGCAGCAAAGCCATTGACTTTTTTGGTAAAGCCTAGACTTCTGGCTTTAGGTAAGTTGGTGATGCCCATATTGGGCCCCTTAGCTGGATTAAGTGCCACTGAGTACCAAGGCCTTCAAGAAAGCTCTAAAAGCAGACTTGTGACATGCTGGGCAGACATGATACCCTAGCACTGTTTTTTTGTTTTGTTTTGTTTTGTTTTTCCTCAGGACTCTATTTAAGGAGAGCCGACGAGGCCATGGGCACCTAACCTCACTTCTGTAAGTACCTCAGAATTATTTCTTGTGGCACTGATATTTTAATCTCCTTTTGTGGATTTCTTCTGAATCATTTCTGTGTTCATTTCTTTGAACAGGGCCAAGAAGAAAGTAATAGCTCCCTCAAAAATCAAGGTGAAGGTGAGTCAGCCTGCTCAGGCCATGTACTGTGCTCAGAAAATCTCTTTGAGTGGCCATGTCAGCTTTGTAAGCATCACTGAGAATAATTATTGAGATGGCACTCTTGAACAAGGCACACAGATGATCTTGGCCAGCACATAACCCTCTCTAACCTAATTTTTTCACAACAGTACTCAGCCAACCCAGTTCTTATGGCTATGGGTCTGAATAGAGTCCAAAGTATCCCCATAGGAGTGCAGTGCAGGGCCACTGTAAATGTGAAATTCAGTTGTGTGGTGGGTGTCTTGGGAGGAAGTATACTCCTGCTATGGAACAGTTAAGTTTGTAACAGTAGCAGGGAAGAGGAGTGGCTCTGTTAGCTACCTGGAAGAACCACAGGGCAGGACAGTGGATGGAGCACAGAAATATGAAAACCGTCTCATACATCACAGAAACTTCTCAGTTGGTACTTCCCTTATTCCTACTTAAAGAGATTGTGAAAACAGATGTTTAAATAGTTTATTCCTGAGTATCTGGAAGGTTCTTATCATTGGGTGAAAACATATAGTGTTAAATACTAGGAATGCAGGAACAATGGGATAGATCCTATTCCTTTTCCCATTAGAATGGCTGGGGAGAAAAAGCATGGTATTGAGAAAAAGCATAGGAAAAAGAAGTTAATTCAAAGTAATTTTCATTAGTCTAATTTCAGCCAGAAGCATTCTAGATAGTATAAATGCCAACAGGCTCTGTCTTAGCTTTCTATTGCTGTGATAAAAAATTATGACCAAGCCAGGTGGTGGTGGCTGCGTGTGCCTTTAATCCCAGCACGTGGAGACAAAGGCAGGTGTATCTCTTTGATTTCCAGGACAGCCTGGTCTACGCAGATTAACCTTGTCTCAGAAAGTTTAAAAAAAAAGACTGAAAGCAACTTGGAGAAGAAAGGGCTTATTTTGTCTTACAGCTTATAGTCCATCATCCAGGGAAGTTAGAATGGGAACAGCACAAGCAGGGCAGGAGACAAGAACTGAAGGGCCATAGGCTTATTCAGCCTGCTTTCTTTTTTAAAATAATTAATTGACTGATTGATTTTACATCTCGACCTTAGTTTCCCCTTCCTTCTCTCCTCCCATCTCTCCCACCCTCATCCATTCCTCCTTTGTTTCTCTTCAGAAAAGGGGAGGCCTCCCATGGATATCAAGCAGCCTTTGCATATCAGGTTGCAGTAAGACTAGGTGTATCCTCTTCTATTGAGGCTAGACAAGGCAGCCCAGTAGGAGGAAAGGCTCCCAATGGCAGGCACAGAATCAGAGACAGACTCGGCTTCCCCTGTTAGGAGTCCCACATGAAGGGCAAGCTACACAGCTGTAACATGTGGCCTAGGTCAGTCCCATGCAGGCTTCCTGGTTGCCTGTTCAGTCTCCATGAGCCTCTATGAACCCAAGTTAGTTGATTCTGTAGGCTTATCCTTCCCCTTCTTCTGTAGGATTCCCCAAGCTTTGCCCAATGTTTGGCTGTCAGTTTCTGCATCTGTTTCCATCAGTTGCTGGTGAAGCCTCTCTGATGATGAGATGATGATGATAGGCTCTTATATGCAAGTATAGCAGAATATCTTTAGCAGTGTCAGGGTTGTGCTCCCTCTCATAGCATGAATCTCAAGCTGGACCCGTAATTGGTTGGCCACTCCCTCAATTTCTGCTTCATCTTTACCCCAGCACATCTTGTAGGCAGGACAAATTTTAGGGCAAAGGTTTTGTGCCTGGATTGGTATCTCAGTCCCTCCAGAGTCTTTCCTGGTTACAGGAGATAGCCAGTTTATCAGCCTGCTTTCTTATAGCTCTCAGGATCACCAGCTCTGGAGTGAAGCTGGGCCTTTCTACATCAGTCATCAGTCGAGAAAATGCACCACAGGCCAATCTTGTATGCCATTTTCTCAATTGAAATTACCTCTTTTAAAATGACTCCAGTTTTTATTAGACAGTTTATATAACACTAGCCAACACAAGTATCTGAGAAAATCTTGTACTATTTCAGAAACTAAAAGAAAAAAGTTTTTCTGTGGGCATGTGTGTATTTAGCAATAAAGCATGCTGGCTTAAAACCAGCCTCCAACTAGCTAGACACATAGCCAGATAGTACTACATGGCAAGGCAGACAGGCTACCTACTCTCATCTATCACTTGTCTTGTAACTACCCAGTAAGCTTTAATTCACTTGACATCTTCAGAACAGGCCACTATTGGCATCTTTGAATACTTCTAACTATGAGCATTTCTGTTTTCCTTTAGGAATCATCTAAGCCTGACAAAAAAGTTTCCATCCCATCAGGACAACTTGGTGGTCCCACTACTTTGCTTTCAGAACATCAGGTTGGAGGCCTGAGCATTGGAGCAACCAGCAGAGAACATCCTCCCCAGGTGACTTGTGGCCTCACTGACCCGGTTCCTGTCAACCTAGAGGACTCGCTAGATGAAGACTTGGTTCGAAATCCAGCCTCCTCTGTGGAAGCTGTGGCCAAGGAGCTGCCTGTATTGAATAGCAGAACAGCCAACAGTTCTGAATTCACACTGCCTGCACCCTCCAAAGCACCAACAGAAAAAGTTGCTGGTGTTTTGTGTACAGAAGAGAAACGGAACTTTGCAAAGCCCAGCTCTTCTGCACCACCACCCACTAATGCTCTGCAATCGCCTCTCAATTTTCTGGCTGAACAGGCTCTAGCACTGGGGCAGTCCTCTCAGGAGAAAAAGCCAGAGAGTTCTGGCTACAAAGAGCTATCCTGCCAGGTTCCCCTTAGCAAGGGTATGCCTGAATTGCACCAGTCCAAAGCAAAGCACCACAGTTTGCCACGGACGTCTCATGGACCCCAGGCAGCATCTCCCATGCCTGGCTCCCAAGTCAAAGTCTTTCATGCAGGCACTCAACAGCAGAAAAGCTTCACTCCCCCATCCTCCTTTGTCAACAAGCTGCAAGGCCCAAAGGCCACGTCTCCACAGTGTCATCGTTCCCTCTTACAGCTGGTAAAGACAGCAACCAAAGGCCAGCCCTTTCATGCCACTATGCCAGCCTCCTCTGGAAGTTCACCGGCCTCCAGCAACAGCTCCCATAAGACAACAGCCTCATCCTCTACCACCCTGAGCCATCCAGCAAAGCAGCATCCAGCCAGCTCTGTGGGGCCATCTTATAAGAGTAACCCCTTTGCTGGCTCAATCTCTAAACATGGGGCTTCTTCTAGCAGCCCATCACCTGGAGGAGCCCAAGTGCAGAGCTCTGTTTCTGGGACCTTGCTCCCTGGTGTGCAGCCTCCCTCAACAGGGCAACCTTCTAGCCGAGCTGCCCCAAGTTCTGCTGTGAAAAAAACACCCGTTTCTCAGAAGCTGACCCTTGTGGCTCCGCCTGGAGGTCCAAATGGAGATGCTGGTGGGGGGACCCAGGGAGTGGCAAAGTTACTGACCTCCTCCCTGAAGCCTGCTGCAGTTAGTAGTGTGACATCGTCTACCTCCTTGCCAGTGAGTATCCCAATGTTGCAACCTGCCCCAGCTGCAAGGGATTTAGGGCAAGGCTGCTTGCTTTTTCCTGAGTCTGCAAATGTGATCTGAAACAGAAAGTTGTGTGGAGACAGCAAATGAGATTAGATACTGGAAGGAGTACTGGGTTTCCTGTTTAGTCTCACTTTTACTGGTGACTGTCCTTCAGTCACCAGTAAAACTGGGACTGGGAAACTGGGAAGGGTAAAGAGAAGGGAGCATCTGTTGGCATTGGGTCCCTGGAGAGATTGAGCCTGTGAGCAGTGGAGTGAGCCCTAGAACCTGCCTCTTTGCACTGTAACTCAAATATGAAGTACCCTTTGGCTATTAGGTGGCAATCTGGATGTGTTTATGCCTCAGTACAAACTAGTAGTTCTCTGATTAGTTTGAAAGAACTCTGTAGGTCAAAGGTGACTTGACAGAACCTAGTAGGGAAGAGGGGTGTGTGTGTGTGTAAAATTAGAAGTCTGGCCAGGGGTGGTGTTGCACATCTGTAAAGCCAGAGATAGAAGCAAAATCAGGAGTTCAAAGCCAGACTTGACTATGTATCTACTTTGAGACTAGCCAGGATACATGAGACCTTGTCTTAAAGAGATTTGGACTGAGAACTCAGCAGTTAAAAAAGAAAAACAAAAACAAAAACAAAAAACATGTAAACCAGGTGGCAGTGGTCGAACACACCTGTAATCCCAGCACTCAGGAGGCAGAGGCCAGCAGGACAGCCAGGGCTGCACAGAGAGACCCTGCAGGGTGGGGACAGGGTCACCTGTTTCTGCTCTTGAAGAAGACCTGAGTTTGGTTCCCACCACCCCATATCAGGTGGCTTACAAGTGCCTGTAATTCCAGTTTGGGGGAGATCTGAAGCCTCTGGCGTCCTTTGGCACATAAACACATGTATGTAGCCCCCCACATGCACATAATTAAAAATAATTATTTTTAAAAAATGAAAAAAGACCCCTGCACAGAGGTAGCCCATGGCAGCTTGGTCCCCAAATGGGCTTCCTAGTAATGGGAACAGGGGCTGTCTCTGACATGAACTCAGTGGCTGGTTCTTTGATCATCTCCCACTGAGGGTCAGGGACAGCCTTACCAGGCTACAGAGGAAGACTATGAAAGACAGTCCTGATGAGACCGGATAGGCTAGGGTCAGATGGAAAGTGAGGAGGGTCTCCCCTATAAGTGGACTGGGGAAGGGGCATGGGAGGAGATGAGGGAGGGAGGAAGGGGCAGGGTTGGGAGGGGACGAGGGTGGGGGGCTACAGCGGGGATACAAAGTGAATAAATTATAATAAATAAAAATATTAAAGATGTGAAAAAAGCCTTAACACAGGTTGGAGACTTGGAAACTTTTTCTTTTCATATAAAATTGTAGACAGGTTGGTCTAGCAAGGTCTTGATTCTCCCTACCACCCTATGTGGTTACTGTGCACATTAGTTTCCAGGAAAAAAAAAATGGCATGTGCACGCATCTGTTTGAGTGGGGACAGGTGTGTTATGGTTTATGTATTGTATTCAATCTTTACTTTCTGTCTTGTTTGAGACAGGATCTCTTTGTTGTTCACTGCTGTGTGTAAAACAGGCTAGCTGGCCCTTGAGCTTATAGAGCTTCTTATCTTATATGTACACCAGATTATAGACTTGTATTAACATACCCATTTTTATATGGTTCTGGAGATTCAAACTTAGGCCTTAGGGCTGAGGCTCTAGCTCAGTGATAGAGCACTTGTCTAGTTCATACAAGACCCTACATTCAAACTCTACTACTGCTAGGACAAAAAAGGAAAAAGGAAAATCACTGATTTGATATTGCTTTGACAATATATTATAGGATGGTGATAAAGCTCAATTGGTAGAATATCTGACTAGCATGCATGAAACCCTAGATTTGATTGCCAGCACCATACAAATTGGGCATGGTGGTGCATACTTGTAACCCCAACACTGGGAAGTAGAGTGAGCGGGATCAGAAGTTCAAGATCATCCTCAGCTATATAATAGAGACCCTGTCTCAAAACAAGGACTTCTTGTTTCCTATGAGCTCTTGGATTGAGGTTTACAGCCATGGTGAAGATCTCTAACCTGTTATGCTTCTTACGCTTCTTGTGACAATTCACAGTCTTCCTGAGATATGTGTAACCTGACAAAGTGAAATAAGGGCCGATAGTGGACTAGCCTGCAACTAAGCCCAATGAACACGTTCTTACCCCTCTCCTTCTCCCTCTTTCCCTCCCTCCCGCGCCCCCGCCCCCAAACACAAAAACACCTACCTGCCTTTGGCTCCTGAGTACTGGGATTAAGGGTGTATGCTGCCATGCCCAGCTGGACAGTTTGTTGTTTTTTAAGTTCATTTATGTTCTAACTTATTGTGGCGTCTAGGTTCATGTTCATACTAGGTTCTAGGTTCATACTAGCAAGTCTCGTTTGAATTTTGAATATGATCTCTTGCGGTTAGATTTCACTAGCCGTATTCCACTGTAGTGCTACAGTGAAGCTTTCTAATTAACTTTAAAAGTCCAATGATGGGACTTTCATGAGAACATGAATATGTGGGAAACCAGTTAGGAAGATTACCTAGGGACACCTGGTTGGCCCATAAAAGTATTTTTGGTTTTTTTGTTTGTTTTTGTTTTTTTCAGTTTAGAAATTAAGTTATAAATTTTGGATGTAACCTAATAACCTCTATGCACGGCGTATGGGAGGACTTCACTGTTTCATGAGAAAGGGACTGCTTGTGCCCATCATCTTTTACCATTTTCATGTGGATCTTTTAAAATTAGAAACTTGCCACACTGTCCACATTTATAAAGGCTTTGAATGGGATCAAGGGCTCCTCTAGATTTAAAATTTATCATGGAGGTAACTTCTGTGTTTTTTTTTTTTTCATGTGTATGAGTGTTTTTTTTTTTAAAGCAGAGAATGTTTTGTTTTACGATTTATTATTTATTATGTATACAATGTTGTAGTTGCATGTACACCTGCATGCCAGAAGAGGGCACCAGATTTCATTATAGATGGTTGTGAGCCACCATGTGGTTGCTGGGAATTGAACTCATGACCTCTGGAAGAACAGCTAGTGCTCTTAACCTCTGAGCCATCTCTCCAGCCCCATCTATGAGTGTTTTGACAGCATGTGTGCATGTGAACCATGTGTGTGCCTGGTACCCACAGAGACCAGAAGAGGGTATTAGATCCCTTGGGACTGTAGTTAAAGACCTTTGTGAGCCACCATGATAGGTGCTGAGATTCAAACCCGGGTCCTCTAGAAGAACAGCCAATGCTCTTAACCATTGAGCCACCTCTCCAGCCCTATGAAGATACTTTTTAATGAAGTGAATTTTAATGAAATTTTTTTTTGAATTTCTAACTACAACAATAAACACTGAACTTAGGTACTCACTGAGCCATTCCTGCCCGTGTTTGGCTGATATAGAGTTATATAATAGTACACTTAAAAATATGAGTATGTATGAATATAATTTTTTATTTTATATTTATATAATCATGAGTTTGTATGTGCATTATGGATATCCATATGTGGTATATTACCTTTCTGCTGCTTTATAAAAGAAACATTTCTATACTCTGGAAGCCCCTAGATGCTGGCTCTTAGAGACTTACTCAGACTTCCTCATTCATCTTTTGGATGCTGAGTAGTAGGTACTTTCACAGGTCAGGTTCTGACTGTGTATGTGTTTCTTCCCCAGAAAGGAACTGGCGGGGCAGTGCTGCTGTCCAACACCTCTCCCTTAAGCCTGCTGTCTTCATCCTATAAGTCCAACAGCCCCAAGCTTCCGGGGACTATGAACTCAAACTCACTGGGAATCATAACCCCTGTCCCATTTCCACTTCACGTGCTGTCCTTCAGTGCAGACTCCTCTGCCAAAGCAGGAGTCTCTAAGGATGCCATTGTCACAGGCCCAGCCCCTGGGACCTTCCACCATGGCCTCAGCCACAGTAAGTTCTTGTCTTCTGCCTCTGTTCCTATGTTATGTGCCATGTTAGGTCCTGTATGTGTTTGGTGTGACCGTGGGAACACTCCCCACCCATGGAAGCTGCTTAGTGCCTGGGATAGCTGTTTTGTTCCAGACTGGCCCACAGGTTGCCTGGGGCTCTAGATCTCCCGAGCTGCTTTTCTGTTCCGTCTTCAATGTGTATGTTTTGTTCTCTCCCCTCCTCTTTCTCTCAGGTCTTCTGGCTGGCTTGCACTCCAGCCCACCTCACACAGCGCCTCTCCCACATGCTGCTGTGTCCACCCATGTCCCACAGAGTCTGCCAGGTAAATGCCAGATGGGCAGTGTGCCATGCGCTCTGTGCACCACACCCTTAAACTCTTAGGTGCTTTGCTGCTGGCTCTTTTAGCCATCTCTGCCTCATCATCACTGTTTTATATTTTGCTTCATTTTTTGAGGCTCTGGCTTTTTGGGTTCCAAAAATACCATAAGCCTGTACTACCAGAGGCTTTTCCTGGTTTTCTATTGGAATGGCCACTGGGTCAGACTTAGCCTGTGTGACAACAGTATGTGGTAGAGCCTGAGCATAAAACAGAGGTGCTCCAACGCTTATGCATTTAAGAAAAGAAAAGTTATGGTGTCTCTTGTTCAGAGGTTAACCAAGCACTTCAGGGACTTCATGGTGAAATGCTACAGATCTGCCAGGCATTGTCAGGTGGCAGAGAACAGTGAGAGACCATAGTACATGATTGTGAGGGAAAGACCTCTTATCTCTGAAGTTAGAATGGACCTAAAGAGAAACAGCTTTCAATCCACCCTGGTGTAAACCTTCCTTAAAACAGACTTGAAAGCACAGTGTGAAGCCAGTGTCTCCTTGACAGTATGGTGCTTCTGGAAGTAGGTAGCTCTAAAAGTCCTGGGTAAATGTATTGTCAGCTTGAGAGCATGAAAAAGGAATAGTTGCCACAGGCAGGCATCTTGTAGTAAGTGGACTGGCCTTACCCTGTGCTAATTCCTGGATTCCTGCATATAGACACCTCATGGAATTTTGGCTTAAGAGCCCAATGAGAACCTAATTTTGACCTACTGTTTTTTTTCACTTTAGACCTCTTCAGACCAGGACACAGGGGTAGGATCCTAGGGAAAGGATGACTGAGCTTAGGAAACATGGGGATTAGTAGGGAGTTTAGTATAGGGCAGGAGTCAGATGCAGACTCCAGGGCTATGGTATGTCTTTGACATGCTCACAGACAATGAGGGCCCACAGCTCATTGTCTGCTTTGTGATCTGCTAGTGGGTTCCTTGTACCTCTGTCTCAGGGCTGAGAACTTTGTAGTGAATGTGAGAGGCCTTATTAGTATGAGGGTGAGTTTGTACATTTCTACAAAGGGAAACCTTTGAGTTTTCTTTGAGGAGCAAAGCCAGTAGCTGTAGTCATTCCTTTCCTCTGAAGAAGCAGTCACATTTGAGGACTTTGTCTACTACTAGTGGCTGCCATTTGAGTTAAGTGCAGTGTGGGTGCCTCCCCAGCTGTGGAGAGTGTATGTGGTGTGAAAGAGAGATGATGCCAGCCCCACTTGCTTTGGAAATGGTCCTCTTTGAAAGAAACAAAGTAGTTGAAGAGTCAGTGGAAACAGTCTCTGGGTCTGTAGAAATTTCAGCTAACAAAGGGAGAGGGGTACTGGTAGAAAGGGAAAGAAAAACATTTCTTGTACCATTTTCATGTTTCCCCCTGATTGGGGAAGGTAGTTCAGTGGCAACCACTTGCTTAGCATATATAAAGCCTTGGGTCCATTACCAATACCACAGGAGGAAAAGAAAAATCATTGGGGGTAATTAGAAGAACAGCCATGCAGAATGGCTTAACAGAGTGAGTTTCATTTTGAGCTGTGCTACAGATGTGGGGCGATCTGGGGCTGGCAGTGAGCTGAGACTAGTTTCTGCTCTGCTTTCCCTTCCTCCCATGTAGAGTTGATGCCTTTGCCTCTGTCCCTCTGGTACCAGAGTACATTTTGATGGCAAAAAAAAAAAAAGAACATTGTATGGATTCTGTGTGGTTATCAAGGCCTTGCAAGGGCCCTTGTCATGTTGCAGAGTGCCTGTTCTATAGATAGTGCTCAGTGGCCTCCTGCTTGAACAGTGCTAGTGCTCATGCATGATCTAGGATGCTGCAAGTTGCAAAGCATACAGCTGCTGTTTGGGGACATTTGCTTTTTATGTTCCCTGTGAAGTTTATGTTGTTCTGAAAGAATTGGAGCACTTAAAGAATGTTCTGTTTTTGCTTATTCTTTTCCAGATGCTTCACAGCTTCATGGGAAAGGGCCTGTTGTACCAAGAAAATTGTGACCAGTTTGGAGGATGGAATGGAGTGACATAGGTCTAGGAGGAAGCCCAACATGTAGGTCTCAGATAACAGACATTTGCTATGCTCTTCCTGCCCACTGCTTCTCTTCTGGAGCAGGCATGAGTTTAAAATGGAGTACTTCTTAGCACTTCTGATGGGCCTCCAACCAAGGGGCAGCTTTGGCTGCTCACAAAGCACTTACTGACTTGGTGCTCTGGGCCTTGTGGCTTTGTCGCTGGACGACATCAAGGGGCAGCTCTGGGCTGGGGAGTGTGCCTAGACTGTGTTGGGAAGCACAGTGTGCATGAGCTCCTGTGGCAGATCTGTTGGCTACTGGGCTCTAGATCTGCCTAACTCCAGGCATTTGGTGTGAATATCTCAGAGCTCCCTACGGGTCAGGGACTCCTGGCCACAGTAGAATCCCTGGATGGTTGTGATTCCGTCCCATCCTCAGGCTGTATGCTCAAGAGGACAAGACCCAGGCCAGAACCACATGGGGGAGACCTTGCAAAATATTAAGAGCACTTAAGGTGTGCTCATTGTAGGGGCCAGTTTTCTCCTTAGAACATGACAGTGAAGCTCTTATAGAGAAAAAGATCTTAGATTCAACAATCGTGGTAGGATTTTTAAAGACACCTATCTTGGGCTGTTTTTGTCATTACCATTGAATGCATTGGATAGAATGGGACTGCTCTTCACACATCACATTATAGGAAGTCTTAATTCCAGTGCCTTTTTGGTGGAGCAGACTTTGACAACTTGCATCTATCCATTCAGCCCACTGAGTGGATCTGAGATGAAGATCTTTTTTAAAGCTAGTCTGTATTTAAGACAGTTTTATTTAATTGGGTTTTTTTATGACTGCACATCATAACCTGTGCAGTCCTGACTTGAAAGTCATCTGAGCCCCCGAATCCCGGGTTCCTGTGGAGCTACAGCTCTGTTTTGTTTTCTAGAGTTGATGCAGGTGGTCTGCAGGGGAGCTCCTCAGCCCTCTGTGTCTGAGAGCCAGGGCTTCCAGGCCACAGGTAGACATTCCACTTTGTCTTATTCTTAGAAATTTCTCTCTCTGGCAGAGCCACAGGACAGGCCTCTCTGAAGCATCTGCCATGGAGAACAGGTCTGGGGTGCTGGTGCTCTCTGGACAGTGAGCTTCTGTGTGGTCTTAGGGGGAATGTGCAGAGGGTATAGGGAGAGGACAAAGATAGTGACTGTAAAACTTCCATCACTAGGCTGCCACACTCACCCAGTGGCTATTTCATGTGGACTTGGAGGGCCCTTGCCTATCCTGTAAGTGTGCCACACAGTGGATCTGGCTGACTGCCCAGCCAGACAGCATTTGGGGAGGTGATCAGCACTCTCAGTATGCACCCTAGGTGAGTCAGGTGTGCTTTGGTTCCTGCCTCAAGGTTAGGGAGCTCAGTAGCTCTCCATTCCTGTGGAGGTAGTCACCTTTCCAACTTACTGGGAGAAAAACCTTTGTCAGCTCATTGGTCCAGCCTCTGTTCTGACTCCTTTTTTTGTATGGAAGAACCAATTGTTTTCACATTGGGCCATGTGGATTCCTTATCCTTTTATTACATATATTTTTTTGCAACTTGGATTTCCAGTTTGTTTACAGAATAGTCTTAGGTAGTAGCAAAAAGAGCCAAAGAAGAGATTTGTATAGCTGAGCTCTAAGCCGAACTGAGGCCGCCAGCAAAGCTGAGCAGTGGGAACTCTCCAGGCTCCTCTGCCCGTCAAACAACGGGCCCCAGCACCCCACCCCTTTGGTGCTCCCTCCTCCCCACATGCCACTGCGTGTGCAGCTAGAGCAGGATGCCCTCATCTTTAGGAATCTAGCGATGCCTCTTGCCTCAGGGAAACGTTTCTTTGATGGGGAGTTTATGAGATTTCTTTTCCTTGTTTATGCTTTATTTGTGGTAATGAAAGAGTGAATGACTTACAGACATGGCCAGGGAGAACTTCGGCCTGGCTGCAGCAGAGGGTGGGGTGAGAGCGCGCTCAGTGGGATGCAAGGGTTTCTCTGGTGGGTGCAAGGCTCTGAGCACTTAACCAGGCGTGGCCGTTTCTTAGGTGTGAGAGGGGCTGTGGCTTTTGTGCCGCAACTATGTTGGTGTTAGGGGGTGGTATGGAAATTGTTAATCTTGTATAAAGCAACTCAATAAATTGTTTTGAGGTTTCCAAAACAGCTTTCCTCATTTTTTCATTGCTATTGTATTTACAAGTGATTCTTCTGTGCATAGAAACCCTGGTGTACATGGAATGCCCATGGTGGCTGAGAGACAAAGATCAGTGTGTAAAGTAATCATACTTCCTGTGAGTTAGAATCAAGCCACCAGATATTTATTTTCATGCCATAAATAAAGTTCCCTATCACTTTCCATTTTCTTATATAATACATGAGATACAGAGAAGCAGAAATTTGGTGAACAATTAATCAACTTTTGTATATCTAAATGCCAATGAGATAATGAGGAGGACTTTAAGGCACTGAAAGTAAAAGCTAGCACACCATCAGTTACTAAGATCTTTGCACTTCAGAACTAGAAAACAGTCATTGGTGCCTGTCTTTGGCACATGCTGGCTAGCTATTCTAGCACCAAGAGCCAGGCTTTGCAGATTCTGGACACATTTTCCAGTCTGGTTCTTGAGAAGAATCACTATTGAGCAGGCACTTGCTGATAGTTCGGTCTCAGAAAGAAAACTGGAATGGTGAGAAGGAAGATCAACAGCCCTAATTGCCCAGTCTTTTGATGGGTAGAAAAAGGAAGAAAGGAGGCTTTCTGCCCTTAGTGGCACCATGTAAGGTGCTAAAGCTCCTGATATCTTGGTAAGTGTGTCTGCAATATTTTCTTGTGCTGTAGTTTCCAGTTCCAATTTTCCATTGATGATGGGAGCATGTAGGAAGGGAGAGAAGACACCAAGGTTATTAAATCATCAGAGGTGGGAGCAGGTCACTCAACCAGACTGAATGAGGCTGAGCTGACAGATGCCTACCCAGCTGGTATCTATGCTGTTACTACAATAGCTGCACTTAGGCAGCCTGATACAGTGTGGTAAAACATTTAGTGCAGAAGAGAGCAGAAGACACCCTGAAGGTTGCTGAGAAGGAGTAAGCCAGCCATCCACCTCCAGGAAAAGTTAGGCAGAAGGGCTGGGCCTACTTCTGCCCAGACACCAAGACTGCCAGTTCCTGAATGGACATATCTTTATTGACGTAGCGGTCATACTGCGCAGGGGTTAGCCTGCCACTGCGCAGAGCGTCCTCAATAGAGAATTTCTTGCCAGACTTTCTGTCATGGATCACCGAAGACTCCCCATTAGGACCTTTCACTGATATCTCCTCCCAGTCGCACTCCTGGCTTCTGAGCTTCACAAACATGTTCCAGTCGATGAGCCCAGCCCGGTGCGCCTCCTCTGGGGATAGCTCACGACCTGTGTCAGGGTCAATGACCACTATGGAGCGCCTCAAGTGGTTCTCCCTCTGCTCTCTCTTGACAGCCACAGAGCCTAGGCGCCTCTGCAGTTCATCGATCTCCAGATCCTTGTCCTTGGACATTTTCTTGAGGTCATCCAGTTCCTTCTCTAGGGACCACAGCCTAGAGTTGAGGTGGCTTCCGGAATCCACTGTAGTAATGGTCCTCAGATCTCGAGTTTCTGTTGCTGCCATCTCAATCTCTGATTGGAGTCTCCGGGTCTCTAACTGCAGGTTTTGCCGCTCTAGCTGTAGCTTGTGGTTTTCTTCTCTCAGGAAATCCAGTTCCTTGGATGACTTGGAATTGTAGAATTCTAACTCAGATAACTTGGCTTCCAGCCGGGTCACCTCTGCATCTAGTTCCCTCTTGCTTCGACTCTCCTCTTCCAGGCTCTTCTTGAGTCGCTGGATCTCTTGCTCAGTGTCACCCTTTTCCACCTGGACACTCTCAGAGAAGACCACCTTTTCTTTGATCTCTGTCTTCTCCAGAGCAGCCAGCTTTCTACGCAGGGGCTCAAGCTCACCCTCCAGTAGCTGCCTCCGGTGCCGCTCTTCCTCTAGCTGGGCTCGGAGCAGGGCATGCTCCCTAGCCTGCTGCGGGTCCTGCTGCAGCACCACCTTCTGCGTGTGGGTCACCTTCTCGCCAGCCTTGGCCTCCTGCTGTTCCAGTGCGGCCAGTCGCTGCTGTAGCCTCTGCACCTCCAGCTCAGCTACCCTACGTGCCTGCCGCTCGCGATCCAACTCCTCCAACTGCCTCTCCAGTTCTGCTCGGCGGTGCTGTAGCCGCCGCAGCTCCACACGCAGTTTGTCAATCTGCCGCAGCTCAGCATCAATGCTGTCAGTGAAGGCAGTCACCTCAGCTCGCAAGTCTGGCTCATCTTCATACTGCACCACCTCCTGGCGTACAACCCTTTCCTTTCCCTGTGCCAGCTCTTCCTCCTTTTGTCGGATCTTCTCTTCCTGGGATGCCCGCTCCCCTTCCAGGTCCACATGTTTTTTCTGTTCTTCCGACAGCTGTATACGCAGAGACTCTACCTCCTTCTTGGTTTGGGGGTCTTCCTGGAACTGCAGGATCTCCTGGACCACCTCTCTAGTCTGCACCTGTGGCTTAGTGTCTTTCAGGGCCTGGATCTCCTGCTTCAGCTGGTAGATCTCCAGGTCACATCTTTCTATTAGCCTGGTCTTGTCCATGATCTCCTCCCTGAGCCGCTGGAGCTCCTGCTCTGTTTCTGGGTCAGTTGTGTATTTAATGACCTCTTTGGTCACCTCTTTGACCTCTACCTGTGGCCCACGCTTCCGTAGAGCTTCCAGCTCACTCTGGTAGCTCTTCAACTGTTCCTCAGCACCCCTGAATTTGCGCTCCTGCTCTACCAGCTCCAGGCGGAGGTTGGCCACTTCACTCTCTGCCTTGGGATCTGGCCGCACGATCTCCCGGACCTTCTCTTGTACCACCACTTTGGCATTTTCCTCTTCCAGGGCCCATATCTTTCTGAGAAGTTCTGTCTTCTCCCGCTGACCAGTGCGTGCCTTGGCAGCCTCGTCCTCATACTGGCGGGTAAGATCATTGACCTCCCTCTCCATGGCTGCATCTTTCTCTACCTTGAGCACCTCCTTGACAGTGATCTTGCCTTCTGCCATGGCCCGTTCCTTCTCCAGTCTCCTGAGCTTGGCCTGCAGGAAACTCAGCTCCTCTTCTTGCTTCTCCCTGAGAGAGCCCTCCCGCTGGTGTTCCTCCTGAAGCCTTCGGTATTCTGCCTCTAGCTGGGGGTCATTCTGAAGCTTTACCACCTCTCTCTCCGTGACCTTCTCTTGCACCCTGTTTTTCTCAGCAGCCAGGGCTGCCACACGCTGCTGGAGGAGGAGCACCTCAGCCTCTCGGGCACCTTTCTGTCGCCGCATTGCCTCCAGCTCCTCCCGAAGCTGCAGGACCTCATCCTCTTGGGCTCTGTCTGGCTCAATACGCAACACCTCCTTGACCACATACTCCTGTCCCTCATCCCTGGTTTCCTGCTCTAGGGCCTGCAGCCTAAGCTGCAGTGCTCCCAGCTCCTCCTGCAACAGCTGGTTCTTGTGCTGTTCCTCAGCCAGGGTCTGCTGCAACTGCTGGAAACTCTCCTCCAGAGTGGGGTCTGGCACTTTCTTCAGCACCTCCTTCCTCACCAGCGACTCCTGAGGCCCCTGGTCCTTTAAGCTCTGAATTTCCTCCTGGGCACTCTTGACCTCATTTTCCAGCTGCTGCCTTCGCTCCATCTCCTCCTCTAGTTCCTTCTTAATTTTCCATGTTTCCTCCACGCTGGAGCCTAGCCTTCCCCCTTGCAGCGTCTCATGGGTCACTCCTGCTTCTGGCTGCTGTAGCAGAAAAGACAGTGAATGCATGGTTACAGACAGGTCTGCTCACCTAGAAGAGGTTGGGCTAATTGACCTATGATCTCCTGGGGCCTCAACTATAGTTACTTAAGCTTTTACTTAAGCTTTTAAACGGATAAGGCAAAATGTTTTTGTAGGCACAAAGGAATCTGAAGTGAGACCAGTCTCTGCCCTGTCCCTAGGGGATGTCTGTTGTCCTTTAAGACATTTTCTATGTATATTTTTAGTGAGCCTCACATTTACTTTTTCTATGCAAATGGTCTATTCTGCAATTACTGACTGGGGGCCAGAGAACCATCTTGGCTCAGAAGGTGCCACATTATTGCTTAAGAGCAGTGTATCTACTGTGTGGAACAGTTAAAACCAGTGCATTGCTGAGGAGTGTCAATTGCTTCTAATTCCTTGATATTTCAGATAATACATAATAATAAGTGTCACTGAGTCCTAAAAAGTAACTTTTAGGGGCTGGAAAAACCCCTTGCAAGCATGAGGACTTGTTCTGTCCCCAGCACTGATGTGAAAGTGCTGGATTTGGTGCTCTAGTGTGTGTGCACTTGTAATCCCTGCACCAGGGAGGTAGAAACTGAAAGCTTCGTGGGGCTTTGCTAGCCAGCTAGCCTAGCCTAATTGGTAAATTCCAGGCCAGTAAGAAATCTTGTCTCAAAAGAGGTAGATAGCATTCCTCAGGATGACAATTTGGTTGTCATTTGCCCTCCACACACACGAGCACGTACATGAATTCATATATAGAAACACAAACATGCCATTCAGAAATAACTCTGGAGCCAGGTAGTGGTGGCACACACTTTTAACCCCAGAAACAGAGGCAGGCTGGTATCTGTGCGCTTGAGGTCAGCCTGATCTACAGAGTTCCAAGACAGCCAGAGCTACAAACAGAAACCTGTCTCAAAAAACAACAACAAAAACAAACAAAATCTCCAGAACTCTGAGGTCTGGAGAGATGGGCTGAGCACTTGTTGCTCTTATAGAGGACACAGGTTCAATTCCCAGAACCTACATCATGGCTTACAACCATCTTAAACTCTAGTTCTAGGGGATGCTGTGCCTTCTTTTGAAGGCACCAGGCACATGTGGTGCACAAACATACATCCATACATACACATAGGCAAAACACATGAAAAAAAAAACTTTGCTAGATCATCAGCAAACATCTTTTGAATTGGTATGGAAGTTATCCGATGCTAGTGGAGGAGGTTGGTCCAGGCTAGCATTTGCATTGGTCCTTCTCAGAAGTGTCAACAGAGGACATTCTTCATTCACAGGTTATGTCTCTGCAGCAGAATAGTGTTTGATTTCTCATCTTGTAGGAAAATTTAAAGTAGTATTTCTAACTAAGATGGATTACCTGTCTCAAGAGATTCAGTGCAAACTCCAAGTTCTGTAGCCTCTGTCTGTTGATGGCATTAACCTCTGTGAACTTGGCAGCAAGAACAGCTTCCTACAGAGAAATTTTAGGTTAGCAGTTAGCAGACAAGCCAAACAGACTAGGATTAAAACAGTGAAAGCACTTGGACACAGACTGTGAAAGGCCTGGTAGGTGGGGAAAGGGATACTTCTTGTCCAGTCCTACCCATAGCTCCATCATTGGTGGAAAGGTAGACTGAGATGATTTCAGTTGAGTCTTGGTCCATGACCTTTGAGCATGGTGGGAGGTTCTGGAGCATGTGTCTGGTACTGGGCCAGAACCTCTACCAGCCTGCCTCTTATGCAATATTAATAACATTGCCCCAAAGCAACTTCTTTCTCCTCTTCCAATTATATCCCAGAGGCCTGCATCCGGAGAACCCTTGGCAGTCTGCAGCTCACCTCTTCCTTCACTCTGGCAGCAGGAGATTGCAGCCTGGCTCTCTTGTTCACATGGCTGTTCCGTCCATTCTCTAGGTCCAGCAGGGACCTTAGCTTCTCTGCTTCAAGCTCATAGTCCTGGGTAAAAGGAAGACATTGCAGTAGCTAGCTAAGGACAACCAAAAAGAAACTGCAATGATTTATACTCCCTCTAAGGACTCTGACCTGCCCTTGGCTAGGACCTGGTTTAACATTCTTGCACATCTTCTTCTAATCTGTACTTGAACTGGCTGCCAGGAGGTCCTGAGAGCTACTAAGACAGTGAAAGTAAATTACTACCTCACTCAGCAACCGACATACAAGAAAATGTAACTGCAATTCCCCACTACTTCAGAGACAAACTGAATGACTGACTCTCCAGGCCTTCCAACAGTTCAGAGGCCAGACGCTGTTTCCTTAGTGAACACTGCATCCTAAGCCTTTCTCCCTTTCTCCAATAGAGACCTTGACATTTCCCATCAAGTAGATGTTTGATCATTCACAGATATTCCTGAATAAGGCTTTGCTAGCTTGTTATAAATAGAGCTGTTGCACAATTTGTTTGATGTACATTAATTATTCTTTCACTTTGCTTTCTTTCTCTTTAAAGTAAATACTCACAAAGAGTTTACTGTTTTAAAGAGTATAACTCTTTGATGATATTGGCCGTCTGATGCCATATTGTTTTGTCAAAGGGCTGGACCTACACATGACTACTGGCCATTTCCTCAGTAACCTACCCAGATTCCTCTGAAACACTTTTTGTTTGTTTGAGACAGGGTTTCTTTGTATAATAAGCCCTGGCTGTCCTGAACTTGCTCTGTAGACCAGTCTGGCCTCTACGAGATCCACCTGCCTCTTTCTCCCTGAGTGTTGGGATTATAGGTGTGTCACTGCCTCTGGCTTCCTCTGCAACTCTTGCTGCAAAGCCCCTCCTGTGTGCTCTAACAGAGTTCATGACTCACCTTCACAGCTTGCTGGTATTGCTGGGAATCTGCATACACCTTCTGCACCTCTTGTTCCCTGCTTGCTATTTCATCAAGCAAGTTCTGTAAAACAGATACCGAAACCAAAACTGAACTACACACACAAACCCACCAAAAGTCTTGAGTCCTTAGATCCTAAAGTCAATATGCTGTAGCTCAAAGTGTAATAGGTGGCTTTCTTGTATACATTTGTTCACCACAAAGGGCAATGCCAAGGCCTGGGGCAAGGGCCATGAAGATGGTTATCTGTGCCAGGAAACAGGTGTTTATTATGTGCTATGAAATGCCAGGCTGCTCTGACAGAGCATGTAATCCTCCAGTAAGCTTGTGAGCCAACTGTGAGGAGCTTGTTTGAAAATAGAAGCCCAGGAAAGAACAGCAAGTTGAATGTCAGCCGCTGGGTTTCTGTCTCCTGTTTACCTCTGTGTGTGCATATGTGGAGACTAGTGGTCAACATCATACATCTTCTACTGAGTGCCACTTATTTTTTGAGACATGATCTCTCACTGAACCCAGAAATCAATCAATTATGCCATTTGCCAGCCAATGAATTTCATGGATCCTTTTGTGTCTCTGTCCTCCTTGCTCAGTGCTAGGATTATAGACATGCTTAACTATATCTAGTTTTTTGGGTAGGTTCTGGAGATCAAACTGAGGTCTTCATGTTTGCATGGCAAGTACTTTTCTGACTAAGTCACTTCCTTAACTCCAGCCAATGGATTTCTAAGGTCCTTGTGGCATCTAGGAGGCAGAAAGCCTGACCTTGATAATAGAATCTTTCCCACAGGGTTCCCCGTGTTTTGGTCATCAGGCACCATTTAGCCACATGAGCATCTGTTAGGCCAGGCCCTGTGAAGGGCACTGAGGGGGAAGGGTGAATGAGACATGGCATACTTGTGAGGCGATGCTGAAGGCTGTGGCCCCATTCTTGTCTTGCCCACTGGCCTTGAGGCCTTCTGATCATCCCAAACATATATCACAAAGTAGAAGCAGCCATCTTACCTTCTGGTTCTTCAGCTTGATCTCCATCTGGCTGAGGCTGTCTGTCTCCTGGGGCTCATAGCTGGGAGTCTTTGCCAAGAACTGGAGCACGTGGTCATAACCACAGCGGTACTCATTGTAGGCAGCCCTGGCACTCTGCAAGCTCTGGGCCCTGAGGGGACAAAGCCAACCAGGTCTCTGCACAGCTGCAGAAACCTCACTGATCACTCAATTTGTGGAGGTACTCTTTTTGGTTTGTGTGTATGTGTGTGTGTGTGTGGAGGGGGGTTAAGTAGGTCAGATTGGCCAGTAAGCCCCACGGGGTCCACCTGTTTCCACCTTCCCAGCTCTAGGATTATAAATCTGTGCTACCATGCCTACCCTTTACAAGTGTGCTGGGGATAAAACTTGGGTCCCCATGCTTGTGTGGCAAGGACTATTCTAACTGAAGCTATCTTCCTAGCCACACTGAGTTTTAGAAGACAATAGAAAAGCCAAATGTAACGGAATTGGACAAGTTCTGAACAGTCACTACGAAGAGAGTGGTAAAGCATGGACTACTAATGAGAGGGTTAGGAGCTGCATCCTGACCGGGAAGGGGCGCCCTTGAGCAAAGGAAGGCCACAAAGGAGGCTGGGAAATAGAGTTCCCTTGAGGAGAAGATGTCAGCATCTCTGTGGTGTGGCAAGAGCTGCACTTGCATGATGTTAAATGCTCACAGGAGGAGAAGGAAACTACCTTGAAGCAACAACAATCTAAGCTCCCGTGTTAAGAAAAGAAAGGAGATACACATCAAACCCAGTGTAATCTACATAAAGGGAGTTAAGGAAAAGAAACACAGGATAGAAAGAGCTGGAACAGAAATCTCTTCTTTGAAATGATCATAAACCCATCAACTACAGACAGACTTACTAGCAATATCCACTCCAGCACACAAGCAGAAATGGAGGAGACAACACTGACAGAGCACAGAAGAAAGACAAGCAACAGCAGCCCACACTGATACTGCCACATCCACCTGCCCATAGAGGATGTGGTTGGCGCTGGGGAAGCCCGGAGGCAAGCCAGATCACCTGGGCTCAGCTCTCCAGGCCCTATGTAAAAGCCAAACATAAGTGTCTGTAATTGCAGTGTTCCTTTAGGGAGATGAGAGAAGTCCAGGAAGCCTGGAGCCAGCTAGCCTGACTCAGCTAGCCCAACGTATACAATGGTGAACTGAGACCCTTTTTAAAAAGGCAGAAAGTGAGAACTAACATCCAACATGATTTTCTGACCTCTGCACATTCCATGGCATATATGTACACTGACACACAGACACAGATCACGCATGCACATTACACACACAAACACAGTGCTGATGGCTTACCTGGGGACAAGTGGCTGGTCATTGCACTGAATTTCTCACTGGTGTGTGTATCACTTTAATTTAAAAAGAGGAAACTAGCTGGGTATGGTGCTGCATGCCCCTAATCCCAGCATTTGGGAGGCAGGGGCAGGTGGATCTCTGTAAGTTCAAGACCAGCCTGGTCTACAAAGCAAGTCCTGGACAGCCAAGGCTACAGAGAAACCCTGTCTTGAAAAACAAAAAATAAATCAAAAAAAGAGGAAAATAGGGCTGGGGAGATGGCTCAGAAGTTAAAAGCTAAATGCTGTGCATACATGAAGACTAGAGTTTGGATCCTTAGAACCTGTGTAACTTCTGGGTGGGCATGTGGCTCAACTGTAATTTCAGCCTTAGAAAGTAGATACGGGATCAGGATCATCAGAACAAGCTGACCAGTGGATCTAGCTATATTGGTAAATTCTGGGCTTGACTGAGAAAGCCTGCCTTGGTGAAAAAGGTAGAAGAATGATCAAGGATGATTATTCCTGACAACAGCTTCAGGCCTTCACATGAACCAGTATTCCCACATACAAGCATGACATGCATAGGAACATGCACACACCACATACACATACACAGAAAAAAAAGAGAGAATGGTTCTTGGGTGACAGCAGAACATCCCTGGCCTACCATGACACCAGCCTAGTGTCTCGCTAAGCCAGGCCCTTGCCGCAGCCCACCTGTCTGTGGCACCCCTTACCTGCGTTCCACCTGCTGGCTGAGGTTGTTGAACCGTTGGTTGAGCTTGTGTACCTCGGCCTCCTGGCGCTCCAGGTCAGGGCAGTGCTCTTGGAAGCGGCTGGCCAGTGAGTTGGAGCACTGCTTGGCCACTTGCAGGTTCTGTTCTACCTCACCCAGGAGGGACTTCTGGGCTTGCAGCTCAGAAGCCATGGCCTGCCAGATGGGCAAATAGACAAGTGTTGTGGCCAGAGCTCCTAGGACTCTGGCAATATCACTAGTGCCCTGGGGCTTCCGGCTTTGGGAGGAGGTTCAGGCCTAGGAGCAGGAAGGATGGCTCAGCCTCCACACTTCCCCAGTCTGGGCCACTTTTGCAGTGTTCTGTTTCATTACAATAAACAAAGCTCTGAAAAGTCACCTTTGACAAACTGTTAAAAGGGTGGCATGTGTGCCTACCATCCTTTAGCCATGAGGCCCTTACTGAGCCCAGTCTCTTTGCTCCAAGGCTGGTCATGAAAAGGAGATAGAGAAGAACTGCTGTAGGTCACTGAGTACCTCAGTGCTCACAAAGGCAAACCTGTGTCAAGGCAAACTGGTGACGGTGGCTGCGGACTTGCCCAGAACCTATAGGCCCAGGCTGCTAGTTATGCTCATCAGGAGCTTCAGAAACCTATGTTTCCTGCAAACCCTCTGTTGTGAAATACTGGCCTTAAAATCACCTGGGCTTCACAGACCCTAGGAACAGCCAAAAAGATGCCACTGCCTCTGTCTGTAACTCCAAACTTGACACACTGGATACTCCAAACCTCCAGGGCCCTCAGATCCTCATCTAGTGATGGAGGCAGATGTCTTGAGCCCATAGAAAAGACCCCCTGGTCCCCAGCTCCTAGGCTTACCTCCAGCTCCTGCCTCTTGCTGTCCAACATGTAGCCATTTTCAGGCATTGTGTCATCCTGGGTCAGCCTGTTCTCGTGCAAGGCCAGAAGCTCTCTGCCTCGCTGCAGACTCTTCTCTAGGCGGTTGGCCACATCCACCCTAAAGACACAATATGTGTAAGGGGCAGGTGGCCCGTTGACTCCACCATGACCACCCTGCTGTCCACCTGCCACCTACTTCTCTTGGGCTGCATCTAGCAGCTGTACCAGTCGCTCATATTTCTGGTTGGTGTCTTCCACCCGTGTCTTCAGCAATGGTGTGGTGCCACTGCCTGGGAGGGCCTTCACAAAAGCCTCACACTCAGCTGTGCTCTGGGTCTTCTCTGGCTCAATCTGTAGCAGCTCGTTGGTAATGTTCTGTGGGGATCAAGATTGCCCAGGTCAACCACAGCCCAGCAGCTCTCTTCCCTCAAGGGTGTGCCCTGGAACAGTGAGAATGGCTGAGAAAGCCCATCCCCCTGTGGTGTCCATCTGGGGC
The DNA here is from genome assembly GCA_028658305.1 of Pachyuromys duprasi. NCBI lineage: Eukaryota > Metazoa > Chordata > Mammalia > Rodentia > Muridae > Pachyuromys > Pachyuromys duprasi. Next base: position 16,510,106 of record CM053757.1, on the reverse strand, counting down.
CCAATCACCAGCCTCGAAGTCTGTGGGCTATTTGTTTGTTTGTCTGTTTTGTGTGTGGATGTGCACATATATACGTGGTTATATGTGCATGTATGGGAAACCAGAGATCACCCTCAGGTATTCCTTGGGAGCATCTATGTTGAGTGAATAAGAGAGAGAAAGAGAGAGATGGGGTCAAATGGGTTGATATGAGAAGGCCAGAGGTAAATGTCAGTTCTTTCTATCTCTTACCACATCATCTTCTAAGACAGGGATCTTACTGAGAACAGTGCTTACTGATTGGGTAGACTTACTGGCGAGTAAGCTTCACCCAAAGTCAGATTTACAGACAAGTGTAAATGCTGGGGATTTTTTTTTTTTTACCATGGATCTGAACTCAGTTTTTCATGCTTGTGTGTAAGCACTTTATAAATGGAACCTCCCTTGAGCTCCTGCCTTGTTGTTTATCTGATTTTGAGACAGGGTCTCTTACTAGGAACTGGGGCTTGTCAGTTAGGTTGGCCAGCCAACAAACCTCACAGACCCTCCTGATCCTGCCTCAGCAGTGGAATTACAAGGCTGTCCCACCAAGCCCAACTTTTAATCCTCATCCTTGCATGTGCATTATGTAAGGAAAATACTTCACTGACTAAACTATCTTCTCAGCCCTGGGTTTTTTTAATGGACATCTGGTACAAGCGGACTGTTAAAGACAGTAACTCAGACAATCGGGTTGTTACTGGACATTGGATACCCTGTCCACCCCTCAAGGAAGATTTCACGGAATCTTGGGCAACCTGCCAAGCAGATACTATGCCCATCCCATGACACTGAAGAGTTTGGGAAGGGACTCTGTGGGGCTCTTCCCCTAACTCCTATACCAGAGAACACTGAAGTTTTCTGAACTCTGGATTCTCTAGGGTGAAGACCTTACCACAAAAGAATTGTCAGGCAGAAGGACATGAGAGTAGGTGGTGACGAACAGAGACATATGCATCTTGCCTAGTAGTTCCACCAGCTCAAATAAGGACCAGCCCATTTTACTTTAAAATGACCTGGGCTTGGCAGTGGTGGTACATTCCTTTAATCCCAGCACTCAGAGGCAGAGGCAGGTAGATCTTTGTGAGTGTGAGACCAGCTTGGTCTGAAAAGCGAGTTCCAGGACACCTAAGGCTACACAGAGAAGCCCTGTCTTGAAAAACCAAAAAGGAGGAGGAAGAAAATGAGGGAGGAAGAAGACAAGGAGGAGGAGAGAAGGAAGGAAGGAAGAAAAAGAAAGAAAAAAAAGAAAGAAGCCAACCTTGGTCTGGTTTCAGAAGCCTATCACAGGGCAAACAGAAGTGAAATGAGTCTGCAGTTTTTGCACCCCACCCACATACCCCTTACCCACAGCCTCACTCATCAGGTACCTGTTAGGACCAGTTCCTGCTTTTTATTATTATGGTTGTGACATCAGGTTGAAAATCTACTCAGAAGCAGTGCCAGATCACATCCGGAATTATGCTTGAGTACCAGGACAGAGCATCGATTTGGTCCTTGGGTCAGCCCCTGCTCCCCAGCTACCCTCCATAATCACCCAGCACCTGCTTTAAATGTCCCAAGGCCCCACAGGGGTAGAACCTTGAGCAGGAACCCCAGCCTGGCAATACCTTGAGGTCCTTGGCCCGTTCAGCACTATCCTCTATAGCCCGTCCCTGCTCAAGTGGTGGCCGTAGGATCCCTGTGATGGCCTTTTCCTGTCTGTCCAGGTCACTGGCCACTTTGTCCAAGCCAGCCAGCAGCTGTCGCCCCTGCAGATCAGAGGCATCTGTCGTAGGGAAGACAAATCAGGGGTGACAGTGAGGAACATGAGGCCTTGAAAGCCAGCCAGGGCCTTGGGCAAGCCTGGTCTCCCTCTCTCAGCCCTCTAGCATCTGCCTGTCATCCATGCACAGCACAGTCTAGTTCAGCCCCTTCTCCATGTCACTTGCCCCTTGCAGGAAGCCGTGGTACCCACCTCCAGGGTTTTCTGTCCTTAGCACCTCATGCCTCTGCTGGAGTGTGTGTTTGCTCCCAGCTGCCTTCTGCCGCACACTCCGGTACTGGCTGCCCAGGCTGTGAAAGCAAGAATGTACCAGGGACCCAGGCCTCATACTACCCTCCTTCCCGATCCCCAGCCTGGGTTGGACAATAGCCCATTAGAGCCAAGAAGCTCCTTGGAGGGTTTTGAAAAGTCAAAAGTACTACGTGGGGCTGACAAGATGGCTCAGTGTATAAAGGTGCCTGCCACCAAGCTGATGACCTGAGTTTGATCCCCAGAACCTACATGGTGGAAAGTCCAGTTCCAGCAAGTTGGCCCCTCATCTCTACACACACCCTCTGTCACCTACACACACCCTTTCCCTGCTAATAAGTAATGCACTAAAAATACCATGTGAGCTACTGCAACGAGGTTTGGAAAGAATATCTCCTCTCCATTACTTTTAACTGCAAGCCCTTTTACCTAAAGCCATCAGTCACTAGTGTTCTCTAACATGTGGCCTCTAAGGGGACAGTGCACAGTAGGCGCTTGATAAATGTCTGGGGGATGAATAAGTAAAAGCATTCCCTTGAGTCTAATCATGGAGCAAAGAATTCTCAAGTGACTCACCACTTCAGGCTGACATCAAGAGGTCAGGGCCCAGCAAGGCCATCACACAGATCTTAGTAAGCTGAAGTGTTGGGAGTGAGTGAAAACAGAGATGAAGGGTGGGGACCTACTGAGTCTGCAGAATGAGGACCAGAGTCAGTGAGGCAGCACACAGGTGCTGGGGTGGGGTGTCTAAGACTTACAAAGGCCCAGAGGCACTAAGAGAAGATGCCTGCTGCACTGGCGTCCTCTAGACATCCAATTTGGCAAGCCAACCTAACCTGCCACTCTTCCTGGGGCCGTTAAGGGAAGCCAGAACAAGAGGTGTATGCCACACCCTACCCTCCACGAGGAGAGAATGCCCAGGGTTCTACATGGAGGGGGCTGTGGAGCCTAGGTGTGGGCTCACCCTCTTTCCCTCCTTTGTGCTTATACCTGTCAGCAAGAGCCAAGGCCTCGGGGTCGGTGGGGGGAATGATGAAGCAGACGGCTGGGGCAATCAGCTTCTTCCCGGTGCTGTCTGTCAGCTCCCAGATCTCCCCATTGTTCTTCTGCAGTGTGTAGCTATACCCCCGGGAGATCAGGCCCTGGTAGGGACAGACCCAACAGTTAAGATTCACCTCAGGCTTGGGAGCCCAGTCACCTTCTGCCCCATTGCTCTCTAAACTCTTAGACACAGGGAGTCTTCGCTCTCCTCTTAGACCGCAGAGCTAGATGGAGGCAGCGCAAAGGGAACAGTCTTGACTCAGCTCCAATCTCTATTTTGCCTTCATTTTTGTTTTTGTGACAAGGTCTCCCATAACCCGGGCTAGCTTCAGATTGGCTGTGTGGCGGAGAATATCTTGAACTCCAGATCCTCCTGCCTCCACTCCCAGAGTGCTGAGCTTGTGGGCATATGTCATCACCTGTGCCTGGTTTACACAGTGCAGGGGCCTCATGCATGCTAAACCAGCTCTCTACTAACTGAGCTACATCCCCAGCCCCTCAGTTTCACTTTGGGGAACCATCCCTGCACACTCCTAGTCCAAGTGGCACACCTCTTCTGTATTCCAGTCTCCAAACGGACATATGACAGAGGCCTGGCCAATGAGAAGCTGGCATTCCCCAGCCACAGATGGCTTAGAGGTGGCTCTGAACATTACGAGGTGAGCCAATGAGAGGCTTCCCCAGGACTCCAGAATGGCTAGGGTGGTTGAGCTTGTAAGATGAAGACAGGGCATTGGGGAAGGAAAAGGCTGTAGGGGGTATATACAGACCTCCAGGAGGAAGGATGGCAGGGAATGATGCCGTGAGAGATGATCCCTTGAGGCCTCAGGTCTCCCTGTACCACCCCCTCAGACTTTTGTGCTATAGGTCCAGGCTGCCTAGGGCTCTAGGGACTGACTGACCTGGTCGCCCTCAAAGTCGCAGAGGGCCTCCACGGGGATGGGCTTGAGCGGTGTCTCACGGCGGTACTTGAGCGGCACCACTTGCTGCCCTCGCCTCTGCAGCCCCCGCACCACATCCTCATACTTGTCCAGAGCCTTTTCCTGGTCCTGTAAGAGCAGCACAGAGCCAGGTAAGGCCAGCTTCCACACCCCAGGGGGAGGACAAGGCAGGCACTGGACGGGGTCTGCTCAGGCCCAGGGCAGGGGAGGCGTGGCCCCATGCTGTCACTCACATCCAGCTCCCGCAGCAGCAGCTCTATCTGGTACCGGTCTTTGAAGTCAGGGCTGTATTTCTGGTTCAAGTCTGAGTCCACCTTGCGTAGCAGCTCCCGAGCATCCTTCATGTCTTTGTGAAACTGAGGGATATCCAAGGACTCCATCACAGATGAAAAGCTACCACAAGCACCCTGACTTCTGGCTATGGCTTCATGCTCATCCCTAGGTGGGACTAGACCACCAACTCACCCTAAATTTATGATGTGACCCATTTGGCCTCAGAGGGACGAAGCTCCCCAACACCTCCCTTCTATATTGTGTTCTTTTAGATGCCAGTAAGTTCAAGCTTTTTCCCTGTGTGCCAGAACATCCTAACAATACCTTCAGCTGCAGCCCCTACATATGATAGTGACCTTGCAAAAATCTCACCCAGTGAAACTGCCTGGTGTACTTCATGAGTTTGTACAATAACAAATCATTACCCAGAAGCCAGCTGTACTGTTTAGCAGCACCTAACCATACTTTAATTCTAAGCCTTGACAGTTACCTCCTCTTCTTATTCTGGAAAAGTCCCCTCACCCAGTTTTTGGTCCATCAACTCTTTCTCTTTTTTTGAGACAGATTTCTCTGTGTAGTCTTGGCTGTCCTGGATTCACTTTGTAGACCAGGCTGGCCTCAGTCTCACAGAGATCCACTTGCTTCTGCCTTCCGAGTGCTGGGCTTAAAGGTGTGCAACATCACTGCACAGCTGGTCCATCAACTCTTGACTTATTTAACCTCTGTGAGTTCAAGGCCAGCCTGGTCTACAAAGTATGTCCAGGACAGCCAAGGCTACACAGAGAAATCCTGTCTTGGGTGGGGGAGGGGTGGAGAATAAAAAGTGCAGAAACATTCTGTGCGGTGCCAGGATGTCATGCTCAGTGAGAAAAGCCAGACACACAAGGACAAGAGGCATGAATGGTCCTGTATCCCTTATTGCTCACTCTAGCTAAAACCAGGCAAATCCAGAGAGAGTGAGCCAGTCAGAGGTCATCAGGCTGGTGGGGGAGGGGCGGGGAACTCAGTTTCTATTTGGCTGATAAAGTTCAGGAAACAGAGGGCAAGGTTGCCCTGTATTGTGAGTGTAACAAATGGTACAGTGATGGAAATGGACTGGGCATGGCAGTGCTACTCAAGAGGCTGAAGCAAGAGAACTGTTGAGAGTTTGAGTTCAAGGACAGTCTGGCTTATATATTGAGAACTTGTCTCAAAAAGGGGAGGGGTAGGAATGTTAGTTTTCTTGAATAGGGGGCTCAAGTGGCAAGGTTTATGTTTTGTGAAACTCAGCAAAATTAAACCCAACAGGTGGAGTGGAGGCAGGAGGATCGGGAGTCGTAGAGAGTGGTTAGCCTGGGCTACATGAAGTCCTACGTCAGAAAATCAAAACCTCGGGTCTAGTGAGATCACTCAGCAGGTAAAAGTGCTCATGGTGTTAGCACGATGACCTGACTTCAGTCCCAGGATCCCATGGTAGAGGGACAAGTTGTCCTCTGGCCTCCATATACATGCGAGAGGCTCTGCACGCACCCCGGAAGGCCCGAGCCCTCTCCCGCGCCTGGCATCAGGTGGGTACCTGGTGGTAGTCCTCCATGTACTTCAGGTGGCTCTCCTCACAGATGAGAAGGTTCAGGTACTCCTTCCATTCCGCGTGCACAGCTTCCATGTGTGCCTGCCAGGAAGAGGAGAGACCCATTCCTGCAGCCCGGGTGCCTGGGAGGGAGCCAGGAGGGGAGGGTAGCAGAGGGAGTGGCTCTCTATGTGGGGCACGCCTACCTCGATGGAGTTTCTCCCTGGGTGTTCCGCTGCCAGCAGCTGGTCGCCCTCGGTGTGCAGTTTGTTGATTCTTTCTTCTTTGGCCTCCAGGTTCCGGTTGATAAAATTCTGCCAGGGAGCGGATGGGGTCAGTACCTCACTTGGCAGCCCTGTGTCCCACACTAGCACTGCGCCCGGCCCTGTGCCCACCTCGTACTGGCGCCGGCGGCTGGGGTAGTCGAGGTTGCGGTCACTCCAGTCATACTGCATGCGGCCCTTGGCCTGCTGATCCAGCCAGTACAGCTCGTTGGTGCAGCGCTGCATGTAGTCCTGCAGCGAGCTCAGGTGCTGCTGCCGAGCCTGTGATGCTGCCTGTGGGAGGAGAGCCAGGTCATGACAGCACTGCGGCCTGGTGCGGTTTCCCTGCCCACCTCAATGGGGCTGGCTCTGCTACTTTCCAGCCAGCCCGCCCTTGGAAAAGCCAGCTGATCCTCCAAAACATTCACTCACATGAGCACCAGCTAGACGTGTAGCATGGTTTTAGGCACTGGGGACATACCAGTGAACAAAGGAAGAAGATCCCTGTGGGACTGATGACTCCTTGAAGCTTCAGTTTGCCAACTGGAAAGTACCCATCCATAGGGCATAGACACAGCTGGCACTCAATAAATGGCAGTCATGTCTTCTCTCTCTCTTTTTTTCAAGACAGGGGTTCTCTGTGTAGTCTTGGCTGTCCTGGACTCAGTTTGTAGATGAGGCTGACCTCGAACTCATATCAATCTGCCTGCCTGTGCTTCCCCTAGTACTGGGACTACAGGTGTGTGCCACCACACCCAGCTGGCAGCCATGACTTCTACATTTGCGTTTTAACATTTTTAACTTATTTATTCTTTTGAGGCAGGGTCTCATGTAGCTCAAGATGGCCTCACACTTGTTATGTAACTGAGGATGACCCTAAACTCATGATGCTCTTGCTTGTTCTCTCAGGTGCCAGGATGACAGGTATGCAACACCATGCCTGGCTTTACTTGGTGCTAGGGCTTCATGCCTGCTAGGCAATCACTCTACAGACCAAGCTACATCTCATAGGAGCATCTGGAGCCACCAAGAGTAGGAAGGCTTAGGCAAGACTGGGAGGCTTGCGATTTGTTCGGTAGAATAAAAAGAATGACAGACATGCACACATTTGTTCATGCATGTAGTTGTGCACACACATGCCTGGACCATGCTCTAGGAAGCATATGGCATCTACTTGACATGCAGAACTATTGCCTAAAGAATTGAGTAGGGCTACTTGTAGCTCAGTTGGTAGAATGGCAACCTAGATAGAATGCATGAAGCCCTGGGACCCATCCCTAGCACCTCACAACTGCTATGGTGACACTGGAGCACACTGTCACCTTTAGAGGGGCATGGTGTCCCCAGCCCATAAGCCTCCCATCCTGTCCCATCTCCCAGGGCTTCTCACCAGCAGCTTCTGATACTTGGCCTGGAGTTCGCTGTTTTGCTCCTGTGGGCAGAGCCAAGGGCTGAGGTTAGACCAAGTGTGCCCCTTTCTGTCTCACCTCCAAGAAGACTCCATCACATACACACCTTGTCCTTGTCCTTGGCCAGGTGGGGCCCAATGGCTTTGACTTCATTGTGGAAGATGTTGTGTTGCTCCACCTGGCTGTCCACCAAAGGAAGGTCTGTCCCAAAGCCCTGACCGCTCAGCTTGTCCTGGTGGGTATAGGTGGAGAGACACCAGGAGGAAGATGCAGACCCAGCCTAGCTCACGGGAGCCTGGCTGTTGGCCGCGGTGGGGGAGTGCTTTTCCCCTCACTTCTCTGGAGCGAGTGGTGGCAGACATCTATCTGCGCCACCTCTAATGCTCCTGCATGTCATCCCTCAGTGCCACCCTGGTCACTGTTTTCATTTTACAGGTGGACACATGAAGGGAAGCCCCTTCCCCAGGGTCACACTGCTAACAGTTGCGGAGACGTGCGGCAAAGCCATCCAGCTGGGACTGCCAACAAACTTTACCTTGGGGGAGATGGGCCTCTCCAGTCTGCCCTCGTAACCCTGCTAGGCACCAGCAAGGTACCCGTGAAGGGGTAGGGCACAGCTGGTGGCGAATGAGGTCAGACTGTGTGACTCCAGGCTCGGTACTGTCCTTCTATGAGCCCACTGCCCTCGGTTACACAATTTCAGGAGACTTCATAATGGTGTCCCTTACTTAGCAGGACCGAGGGGCTGTGAGGTGACCCTGTTCCAGGCCATACCAGCTTTTCCTCCACCAGCGCAGCCCAGTTGACCTTTGGATCAGCCTCCTTCACTGCCAAGCTGTACATCCGCTTGTGTTTTCCCCGCAGGTTGGTCACACGCTCTTTCAGCTGGCGGATGCTGCGTGGGGGAGAAGCCTCCATGTTGGTGGGACTTGCCCAGATGATCACCATGTAAGCCTACCGTTTCCTTAAGGGCTACTCTAGAAGGTTTTAGTAGAAATGGTCAAGGCCACTCGCTCACTGGAGCACATGCCCAGCAGGGACACAGGCAGGGATGTATCACTTAAGGACAAGCAGAGCGGACATGGAGCATGAAAAAAAAAAACACCTTGGCCCTGTGGGGCAGGGTGCTGGTGTTGAGCTGCAGGGTGGGCCATAAGCTCAGGAGGCAGGAAGACTATAGAGACATGAAGTAATGGGCTCATCAACTCCCAAAGCCTCAGTCCCCAGCCATGGCCTTGTGGTTAAGTATAACTTAAGGCCTCTGGTGCACATGCTTGGTGCCCACCTGCCCTGTGTATACCCTAAAGGGGAGAGAGGTCCTGAGAGCCAGAGAACCCCAGCCCTCCTGCCTGGACCCCAGCCTAGCGTGATCACTGGGGACTGCACACAGAAGGGACTTACTCCTCAGCGATCATGTCCCCCTGAGGGTGCTTCATGTGTTTGGCGATGGCCGAGTCTGCTTCCAGCATGTACAACAGCTTCTCTGAGTCAGACACATTCTGCAGGGTCGTGTCACGGTGCTCAGGTTGCTGCCCTTCTTGCAGCCGGGCCAAGTCCTGAGAAGGAAAAGAAAGGATAACAGTGGAGACTCAGGACCTGAGGGGCAGGGCCAGCTAGGGCTCCTCTGGCTTTGTCCAGACGGCTCTTAGCAAATAGCTGGGCACTGATAAACAGGGGTGAACGGTCCCACTAGTGCCTAGGCATGGCTCTACCTACCTGGTGTCCATAGCCCAAGTTGGATGACCGTAAGGCAAGGTGACCTCACAGGCACCAGAGTGGGAACAAAGGGACCCACTTTAGCTCCAGTGCTCCAGGAGACCCCTCTGAGGCACTGACGTAAGCTAGGGTGAAGGACAGAAGGGACATGTGTTCTAGGCAGAGGGAACAGCCTGTGCAAAGGCCCTGAGGAAAGACAGAGTAAGCCATGATGGAGGGACCAGTAAGAGACTGCTGGAGGCAGGGGTGGGAGGGAAACCCGAGTAAAGGGAGGGCTGTCACATGACCTGTGGACCCAGAGCACTGAAGAACTCCAAGGAAGGAGCCAATCACATGGCTCCTTTTATGCCTAAGCTGAGGCTTCTAGGAGCCATGCAGCAGGCAATCAGAATTAGAGTGTAAACTGGTGGGGTTTGACAGCACTTGGGTGAGCTGGGCCATTCTGGGCTGGGCTGGCCACAGTGATGAGGGCAGGAAGAGTGGGTGGGTAGATAGTTAAGAGTTGATAGTCTCCCTGTGAGTCTAGAATCTGTTGGCAGCTGGTTGGCAGGATGGGGGTTTCTTTCTTTCTTTCTTTCTTTCTTTCTTTCTTTCTTTCTTTCTTTCTTTCTTTTTTAAGGAATCATTTTGTACTTATTATGTGTGTGTGTGCACACAAATTTTAGGGTACCTACAGAGGCCAGTAGAGGGCATCAGATCCCCAGGAGCTGGATTTACAGGCAGTTGTGAACTGCCCAGCATGGGTTCTGGATGAATGAAGTACTATTAACCCCTGAGACATCCCTCTAGCCCCAGGATGTTTCTAGATATGGTCTGTCCGCTCCAGCAGCCATGAAGCCTGGCTGTGTGCTTAGTACCAAGCTGGGGTCCAGGTGTGAATCCCCAAGGGTCTCAGATCATCAGGGGACGTGAGGATGTCAGGGAGTGGGCTGAAGGCTGGATAGGCAGCGCTGGGACACCCCAGCAGAATGGCCTCCTGCTGGCTGGCTCCATCTGACTTCAGAAGAGCGAAGCTGAGGCCAGGAAGCCCACTGTGTAGGTGGTTGCCTAACAGGTACAAGGATGTGGATTCTATCTGAGCACCACAAAAACCAGAAGAGAGAAAGTGGGCCGGGGATGCACCTCAGTGGCAGAAGTAATCCCATCAGGACAATGAGACTAGAGAGAAACACACACAGTGGCTAGAGGTGACAAGGTGGCCAGAGGGTGACACAGTGACCAGGGGTGACACAGTGACCAGCAGTGTGGGATTTCACTAAGGTGAAAACTCCCCAACAGGTGGACCCAAGGGCAGGAAGCAGCAGGAGAGCTGCCGGGCATGGGGCTAAGGACAGACATGAATAGAAACTGGAGTGAGAGCCCACTGACACCGCTCTGTGAGAACTTCCCACTGCTCTACCGAGGTCCTAAAAATACTGGATGGCACACCCCACACCGCATGCGCCTTTTAAGGTGTAAAGCAGGCACCACTTTTAAAAAAGGGAAGAAAGGGTGTGCGTGAAGGTGACTTCAGCACTAGGGAGGCAGAGTAGGATAACCAAATCCAAGGTCAGCCACCAGTATATAGCAAGACCTTATTTCAAAAGACGTAGGGAAAGGGAGTTGAAGAGATGGCTCAGTGGTTAAAGCATTGGCTGCTCTTGCAGAGGAACAGAGTTCGGTTCCCAGCAACCACCTGGCAGTTCACAACCACCTGTAACTCCAGTTCCAGGGAATCCGAAGCCCTCTTTGGCCTCCGTGGGTGCTAGGTTTGAATGCGGTGCACAGACACAGGTTTAGACAAAACACCCAGACACACACAACAAAAACGAATAAATCTTTAAAAACAAAAACAAAGCTAGGAAGGGATCTGATAGGATCGCTAAGTGTGAAGCATTGGCCACCAGGTAGACAGAGAGAACCAGCTCCTACAAGTTGTCATGTGCTCTTCATATGTGTGCCATAGTTCAGCACACATGATAAACAAACAAACAAATGTCTGTTAAACAAAGAAACAAAGGGAGGGAGGAGAAGGAAAAAGAGCCAGATTCAGCTATAAGGTAAGTTCAAAGCCAGCCTGGGCTTCATGAGTCTCTGTCTAGAAGAAGGACGAGGAAGAGGAGGAGGAGGAGGAAGAGGAGGAGGAGAACAAAGCTGAGGACATGGAGGTTCAGCTCAGTGGCAGAGTGTGTGCTTAGCAGACGAGACTTTGGGTTGCATCTTGAGGACTGGAAAAGTAAAAACACAACCAGAAAAAAAAATGCCAAAAGGAACAGAGCTGGCACAGTGTTGGGTATAGAAGGACTCAGCTTCCTGTCGATGGGAAGCTAGTACCCAGGCTTCTGGTCCCTGGCTACCTGGGGAGCTGGAGCAGGATGGGAGGCTGGCTTCCCCAGTGGCTGGCTTGGCGCTGAGGCTGTGGTACTGACGACCAGTGGGCCAGGCGTCCCTGAGCTGGGGCAGGCCATACAACATGCTTCCTGGCTTGGGTGGAATTTTATCCTCTCAGTCACTGGCTGACCCAGGCCGCCCTGGGCCCCACAGTGCCAAAGATTAATTTTTCAGAAACAAAGTCTGTTAATCATTACTGAGTCCTACAGGTGAATCTTGGATGGGAACAGGTGAATCCAGCTGAGATGAGGAGACCTGCTCGGGAGACAGTGGGTGAGTACCTGAGGGCTCAAGTCAGCCACACTGGACAGTGAGAGAGGCTAGGGGGGGGGGTCACTTCTAGGGGTAAGCACCAAAGGCTTTTTAGAAAATTCCTAACTAGGTATTTTATCCTGCCTAGGTGACTGTCTACCCCAGCACTGACTCACAGGGGTAAATGCACAGCTGGGGGTCCCTTCTGGGCTCTTTCTGTGAGTTATACCCTGATAATAAAGGTCCTCCAGACCAGAGGGACTGACTGGCCTGGTGCTCAACAGGCTCAACCCGTGATGGACGGGTGGGAGAGTGAGACGGCCCAATATGGGCACTGGACAGTGTTGCTGGAGGAGTTAGGAATAGACAGCCCATCCTTCAAGCTTGTCTGCACGTGCAGACATATGCACGTAGGCACGTTATTGGACAGCTCTGGTCCTAGGGCCATGTAGGTCTTGCAGCACAGAGACAGAGTAGGGGGGTGACTGGGGAAGGGACTGGGGAAGAGAGCAGGGGCCATAAGGGTGATGGGAATGATGTCAGCACTGTGCTGGTGCCGACAGAAGGGGTTAAGCTTCTGCTACTCAAGTAGCTCTCACCAATTTAAAAAAAGAAAAAGGTAAGTTCAGGAAAATGTTTGAGCAATATAACGAATAAATAATGATGCCTTCTGCAAACAGGGGGGGGGGGAGGAAGGGAAATGAAGAAGGAGGGGAAGGGAGGGAGACAAAGGAAGGATATGATATGTATGGCCCATGGACACTTCACAAACTGGCTATTTTTTCTACTTCGTTCTGTTGAAGCTAAGAGGCAGCTCACAGCCAGGTGGTGGCGGCACACACCTTTAATACTAGCTCTTGGAAGGCAGAGGCAGGCAGATCTCTGAGTTTGAGGCCAGCCTGGTCTACAGAGTTAGTTCTAGGACAGCCAGGACTACACAGAGGAACTCTTTCATGAAAAACAACAAAACAAAACAAAAGAGCCAGGTGCGATGGCACAAGCCTTTAATCCCAGCACTCAGGGAGGCAGAAGCAGGAGGATTGCCGTGAGTTCCAGGACGACCTGGTCTACAAAGGGAGTCCAGGACAGCCAAGGGTACACAGAGAAATCCTGTCTCTAAAAACCAAAAAAGAAAGGCAAAAAGCAGCTCAGGGCTGGGGTGTCGCTCAGTGGTATAGCACCCACCTAATGTACGCAAAGTACCAGGCTCTATCCTCAGTAGTACATACATGCACACATGTACAGGCAAACACAAAGGAAAGCCTGACCCCCCCCCAACACAAACACACTCACGCACACATGAGAGAAGGTTAAACTGAAGTGTAACTGTGATACCGTCAAGGCTCAGAGCTGGTGGATGACTCTGAGGATGGATTCTATGGGATTTTAATTATATTGTTTATCTGTCCTAAAATGTTAGTAATGAGCACGCACTATTTTGGTGAGAGAAAAACAGACCCATTCCCAACACCATGCTTTTCATTTAGGCAAGAAAACAAACAGAACACCATTGCAGGGTGCCATGAAGGGGATAGCAGGAAAAAAGAGTCACAGAGGCATGTAGGGAGGGGACAGGTATCCTGAGTGATGAGGGATATAATCTGGGGATCAGGGCTCTAGGACCCCAGGCATGAAGAAGGTGACTACATCCCTGCGTGCTTGCAGGACCATCCTGGGCCAGGGCTGACCACCTGGTTTCCTGACCCTAGTGACCCTACTTGCCACCTGGGTACTCTGTGCTGACTGTAGACTGGCCCTGGCACTGCACACCTAGTTTGTCAGAAGAGGCTGTAGTCAGGAGCAGCCACAACAGGGGCTGGAGGTAACAGTGGGGCCTGGTGGACCATGGCGTCCCCACCCTCGGTCCTCCCGCTCAGCACTGGCTCTTAGTCATCCAGAGGAAGCATAAGCTCCCGACTACATCTGAATTCCAGATAAACAACAATCCACGCTAGAGCTTAAGTGAGGACCCAACAGTGCCAGGGCCCTCTGACACTCAGGGAAACTGTGCTCTGAAATTCAGATGTACCCCAGCTTTCTAGCTCACTTTCTTTGCCCACTTTAGCAGTTCTACTTGCAGCCATTCCTGGGGCCAGCCCTCACTGAATAGTCCCCAGTTCTTCTAGCACTTCAGCCAGAAGGCCAGAAGAGGACTTCCCTAGCAAGCCCGATGCCCTGGGGCTCACCCCCAGCACTGGTATTGGGGGCTGCAGACTGTGTCGAGGCATTGGGGTAGTCTGGGAGCACACCCCTGGCGGCAGTGGCAGCGGTGTAGAGTTCCAGCCTGTACCTGCTGGGTTTCCTGGAACTTGCAACACCCTGACTAGGTGAGTGCTTGATGAGTACAAGTGCAAATCCTACCCCAGGTTAGACCCGGAAGTGTTCTTCTCCACACCTGGAAGATCCTGGGGGAAGCTCTGTGTTCTTTGAAAAAGTCTTTGCCCAGAATAAAGCTCTACCCAGGAGGAGCTTGTCTTCTTGAGGACAGTAGAAGCCAAGGAACCCCGCCACTGTTTCTAGGTTACTAATTCACCACCCTCGCTTTTCCTCCCCGTGCAGGAACTCGGTGTTCTGGAGGCACTGGGCTGGGTCCTTTTCCTCAGCCATAGCCACACTGAGTACTGCAGGTCCCCAGGCCTCACTCTAGATGTCAGGAGCCATGTTCCTCGAGGCAGCCACAGAGACTTCTGGAGGCGCATGACCCTGGAGAAGGTGTTACTGGGTGAAGAAGGTCCTGGGAGGAGGACTAGGCACTCACGCTCTGCATCTTGGCCTCAGTGTCCACAATGTTCCTCTCCACCTGGTCCGCATTCTTTTGCAGCTGCTCAATCAGGTCTGAGAGTTCCTTGTTGGAGATGCTGTGGATTGAAGGAACAGAGATGTGGGACTCAGTGTAAGCCTCTACCCTCCAACCTCCCATGCTGGCCCCACCCTAGGCCCCAAGCAGGACCTGCCAACCCAGCCAGACTTCCAGGAACTAGCCTGTCCCTACAGGATGAAGCCATTAACACACCACCCCCCTTGTCCATTGAATTTAAAGCTCCTAGTCTGTCATGTTGTCAAAGCACGAGAGTTTTGTTTATGTATTTTCCCCCTCTGGGGTTGGCCTCTCTCTGTTGGCCAGCTTCCACTCCTAACTCAAGCCATGCATGTTAGAACTGAGACAGATGAGGGGGACTCAGCCCTCCCTGTGACACTTTGCGAGTTGAAGCGCTTAACCCTTAATGCACTGTTGAAGTCTTAAAAATCACTGTGAGTGTTAATGACAGTCCTTTGGGTTTTTACTGCAGGTGCTGCCAATATGCAGGGTCCAGTAAGTTAGCAAAGACACTGAGGATGAACTGCCCCTTGCTGCCCTGACTGCCTCACACAAAAAGACTATCAGACAGGATAGCAGGACCGCCCTTATGCTGGCTCTGTCTCCTGCACTCCATGGACACCTTGAATAAACTACATGACAACCACAGCTGGTTATCATGGCTCCTAAAGGTAGCTGGGGTCAGAACTGTTAGAAACAGTTTTGAATTGGATTTTTTTGATGTCACAAACCTTGGTGAACTCAAGATGACCTACAACTATTCATACCCAAGCCAGAGGTGGAGCACTTCTCCCTGACGGTCTATCAGAAGGACTACTCTGATTGGCGCAAATAGGAGCCTTCGTTTGCATGCAGGTGTGTTGCGTTTGGGCAGATGCCTCTTTTGCCTCTATAAGCAAGTGTTACCTGACTTGAGTTGGCTGGAAGGTTTCCTTCTGTGCTGCCTCCCTGTGCTGTCAGGTTGGGCATCATTGCAAAAATGAGGAGCCCTGGCCCCCAGCAGCCTTGACAGTAGAAGGGGTTAAGCCACAGAACCGTGGTCAACAATGATAGGAGGAGCAAATGGCAGCTTCGATGTGAAGCCACAGAGACCTAGTCAGCTGCTGAGGAATTCTGGCTTCGTAGGCCTGCCTGAGAGTGCCCGTGGTGACCCAAGCCTGCTTGGTAGAGGCTTGTGATCCCATCTACTTGGGAGGCTGAGGCAGGAGAATCACACACATTGAAAGCCTGACGGGGTTACACAGTGAGTTGCCCGACCTGGGCAACTTAGTGAGACCCTAGCTCAAAATAAAAAGCAAAAAGGGTTGGGGCTCAGGCCAGTGGCAGAGCGCCTGCCGAGCATTATCGCAGCTCTAGTTTTATCTCCACGGCGGCTAACACCAAAAAATGAAAAAGAAGATCCATAACACTTGCAGGCCTGCACCTGCGCAAGGCCGGGGCTTTAGCTGGCTGCGTGTTGCTGCTCCTACCTGCCACCTTAGCTATCTGCTGTCAGTCACCCAAGGGTAGAACCTAGAGGTGTGTGAATGCTAAAGCCCTACCCTTTCAATAGGGCAGGAGGGCCCAGCTGGCTGAAAACAATGTAACAGGCGCAGGCCACCGGGCCAGTTCGGCGTATGTTCACCCATTCCGGGCCGGTTCAGTGTATGTTCACCCATTAAACATATACCCATGGTGGGCTTCGGTGCATTTAGACTTTCTCAGCCACAGCCGCTAACTGAAGACAATGTCATCCCCCAAAACCTCATGTGCATTAGCAACTGCCTCCCACCTCCCTCTCCTCTCCCCTCCTTGCAACTACTACTCTACCTGTGTGCATTTTATCTGTGACCCTGGATGTCTGGCTTCTCGAAGTGTCTGGAAGGCCCACCCCTGTCACAATCTTTGTGACAACTCTACTCCCTTTTCCCCGGCTGAATAATATTCCATTGTATAGATGGGTTTCGAAAAATGTGGACGCATTTGGGGTCTTGGCCAAATGTCCAGTAAAGAGAGGTTATAAACAAAGGTAGGTCCTGGATGCATCCTTTGGGGTGAGGGTGGGAGGCTTGGCAGAGGGGAACACTAGACCCTCAAAGTGATTCCCGCAGTGTAGGAGAGACTGAGGATCCAGTGCACTGCTCAAACCCTGGCGTCCAGGTCGCCAGAACCTAGGACACTGCATGCCATCTCTGTTTGCTTTTCAGGTTCTCTAGGGGATCTGGATACCCCCCAGTGGCTGAGGACCAGCCTGACAGGTACTAAAGAGGTGAGCAAAGCCGGGGACAGAAATGACAGCGGCAAAGGAAGCTATGAGTGCCCTTGCCCACCTCCTTGCCTTTGCCCAAGGGTCTGCCCTGTGTCAGGTCAGGGCAGTAGGCTGGAGGCTCACAGAGAGCAAGACCCAGCTACGTCTTCAGCACAATCCACCGAGAAAGCAGCTTTCTTCCAGAGAGAGCCTCCTTCTGTAAGTCATTCAAGGGCTGACCTCGGTCGGTTTAGACAGCTAGGAAGCCCTCCCCAACCCAGACGAAGTCACAAGCCTATAAGGCTTGGAGAATCTCTGCAACATCAGACATTGGTGTCCGAGAGATGAGCCAAGAAGGATCAGAGCGGGGGAGTTCATGCAGAAGCCAGGTCACGAGGGATAAGCTGAGCTTCTGAGAGACCAGGTCACGGCCCACCCTGCTCTCCAGTTCCTCAGTGGTAGGAGACTGAATCCCTGGCTCCTCGCCCTCTTGCCAGTAACCGGCAGCCTGGCTGCTGCATCTGGAGATGGACAGGCTCCCCCTGGCATTATCCTGCCTGCACGAGCCACTGTTAGGACCTCATGAGAAAAGAGGAGCTTTCCTGCCTCCTCTCAGAGAATATGTCCACGTGCCCAGCCAGCCTTGCCACAGGTTGCAGAACTCCCTCACTGTGCCATCATATAGAAGGGAACTCAGAGCTAGGGACAACTAAGAGGAACCAGCTGGAGCTTGGACAGTTCTAGGCAGGAATTATGCCTTAATCCCATGAAGCCTCAGTTTCTCCACCTGCTGAGTGAGGATGAGCACACAGGCATCCTACTGGTCTGGCACCCCCTGAGAGACTAGCCAGACATCAACAACCACCTCGTAGCATCCTCATACCAAGACTCAGGGGGCCTCATGTAGTACATTGTGGATGAGACAAACAAGGCTCAGAGATGTTGAAACACTCTTCTGGAGTCACACAGCCTGTGAGCAGAGAGCAGCAGTTCTCCCCTTGAATGCTACCCCGATGGATGCTGCAAATGCCACATGACCCAACACAGGGCAAGAACATGCCTCATGATAACAACAGGCGCCAACACGGACTTTCTGCATGTCAGGTTCCTACTCCCTTCTGACTTTATCTCCTTAGAACCCCATAATTAGCATGATGGAGAAACAGAGTATTATCCCAACTTTATAGATATGGAAAATGAGGACCAGAGAAGTTAGGAAACCTTCCCCAAAACACACAGTAATTACATGACAGGGCCAGGATTTCAACTGAGGCAGTCCCCAGAGTCCACACCCTTAACATCTCCATTTGACAGTCTTGCAGGCCTTGCGGCACACAACACATATTTAATAGATTGGTTTAAGAAACTATGTGCTCAAAACTGCAACACTTTTACCTACTTCAAAATGGTTATAATAATAATAATAAAGAATAATGGAAAACACTATCAATGGTGGACAAAGACATGGAGAAATCACTCTGTCTCATGGGCTGCTGTTGAGAATGGTGCAGAGAGGTGGGAAAAGGGCGAAGACATAAGCCAGGTGTGGCTTGCATGCTTCAATCCCAGCACTTGGGAAGTAGGGCCATAGCATCAGGAGTTTAAGGCTACATAATTAATTTGGGGCCAACCTGGGGTATCTGAGGCGCTGCTTTCAAAGGGGAAAAAAAAGCTAGACTGGAGAGATGGCTCAGGAAGGATGTAAATTCATATCTCAGCCCCCATGTAAAAGCCTACGTGGTACTCACACATCTGTAACCCCAGCACTTAGAAGGCAGACAGGGGGATTGCTGGTGTTTGCTGGCTGCCAGCCTAGCTGAGGGAGAGACAGAGACACAGACACAAAGAGACAGACAGACAGACACTTAGGTTCATTAAGAGAACCTGTCTTGCTGGGCACACACCTTTAATACCAGCACTTGGGAGGCAGAGGCAGGTGGATCTCTTGTGAGGTCAGCCTGGGCTACAGAGGGAGTGCCAGGATAGCCAAAGCTACACAGAGAAGCCCTGTCTCAAAAAAAAGCAAACAGCAAGCAAGCAAACAGAAGGAGGAGGAGGAGGAGGAGGAGGAAGAGGAGACCCTGTTTCAATGAAATAAGGCAGAGTGATAGAGGATAGAGGACTCAAGGTGACCTCATGTGACTACCAGCACACACACACTCTTTCTCTCTCACACACACACCACACCACACACACACACACACACACACACACACACACACACACAGTCCCTTGTGGAGCTCCAGGCCCCTCCAGGGTCTTTCTATCTTCCCCTTCTTTCATAAGATTCCCTGCACTCTGCCCAAAGTTTGGCTATTTGTCTCAGCGTCTGTTTCAATACCCTGCTGGTTAGAGTCTTTCAGAGGCCCTCTGTGGTAAGCTCTTGTCTTGTTCCTTGTTTTCTCCCTCTTCTGATATCTATCCTGTTTGCCTTTCTGAGTGAAGATTGAGCATCATACCCAGGGTCGTCCTCCTTGCTTAGCTTCTTCAGGTATACAGATTTTAGTATGATTATCCTATACTCCAACCAAGGGCCATTCATGGAGGTAATCTAGAATCCCTGCATAGATGTAGCCCATGGCAACTCAGCTTCCAAGTGGGTTTCCTAGTAAGGGGAACAGGGACTGTCTCTGATATGAACTCAGTGACTGGCTCTTTGACCATCTCCCCCCAGAGGGGGGGGGGGTGAGCAGCCTTACCAGGCCAGAGAGAGAGGAGGACAATGCAGCCAGTCCTGATGAGACCTGATAGGCTAGGGTCAAATGGAAGGGGAGGAGGGCCTCCCCTATCAGTGGACTGGGGGAGGGGTATAGGAGAAGAAGAGAGGGGGAGGTTGGGAGGAAGGGGGCTATAACTAGGATACAAAGTGAATAAATAGTAATAAATTTAAAAAATTAAAAACAAAAATCAAAAAACCAGCCTGGTCTACAAAGCAAGCATAAATCAGCCAGGGCTACACAGTGAGACCTTGTCTCAAAGTGAACAAATAAGCAAATAAACCAGCAGCTGAATGCAGACTTGCCGTTCAACCTAATGAGTCCTCTCTCCTGGGTCTAAACCCAAAAGACAATTAAAGTGGCTTCTGTCTGCCCAACGTAATTCAACGTCCACCAACCAACGAGTAAAATATGGTCCATCCATAGGGATCACCCAAAGCATGGAGAAGCTTGGGCATTGTGACAATAAGGATGAACAGGCATAGATTCGGGGTGTGAGGACACACTGGTGTGACATGTCAGAGTGGAGGGGTTCCCCAGGAGTCGAAAGCAGATTAGATGAGGCTGGAGCCAGCAGATGGCTCAGGAGTGCTAAGGATGGGGGATGGAGCCGGGAAGTCGATGTAATGTTCTGGAATTACCTGTGTCGTTGACTGTACACGTGGGTGAACATACTAAACCTCGTGAATTGCATGCACTAGGTGAGTGAATTGCAGAGTTAGTACATTTTGTCTCATAAGTGCACTTTACTGGCCAGCTGGGCATAGTGATACACATCTGTTCCCAGAGGCTGAGGCTCGGGGATTATTGAGAGTTCAAGCCAGCTTGAATCAGAATTCCCTGGCTACAGAGCGAAATCTACAGTGTGAGACTATGTCTCAGAAAAAAAAATCAATCCAGAGGGAGTCTGGGGTGTGGCTGTGTGTGAGGTGGTCATGAATATGGGGGTGGGGAGTCTCTCTGTTGTCCACCTTTGGCTTTAAACCTCTGAAACCAAGAGATCCTTCCATTTGAGGGTTTGGGTTGGGGCAGATGAGAGCACCTGCTTCTACCTGGGGCCCCAGGCAGGTGCTAAGCATTGTCAAACTCTGTTAAAGTCACTGCTAGTGTTAGTGGTAAACTAAGTTTATATTGTAAGAATGGCTGGTGTTTATTTTCCCTGTAAATAAGCAAAGGTTTGTGGGGCGGTGCGATGTGACTCCCTAATCTGCAGTTGTTGGACTTTGGCTGGCTGCCCTGAGCAAAAATACTGTCAGTCAAACAGCCGGAGGAATAGCCCCCATGCCAGCACCAGAACACTCCGTAGACACCTTTAGAAAGCCACTCATTGATCAAAGCCAAACGCTCCAGCCCTGACGGTTTTGCTCGGTGGTTATCTCAGTGACCTGGAGCTGACCTGAAACCTTGTCTACCCAGGTGGAGGGGAAACACTTCCTGGATGGCCTAGCAGAGGGGCTGCTGTGATTGGTGCAAACACCACCTTTATTTACACGTGAGAGGCTGGGGTTAGTGAACCTCTGGCCACCTAAGCAGGCTCGCTTCTTGAGAGCCACCCTCCTGTGTTGCCTGTCCCCTTCCTCCTTGGCCCTGTAGGGCTCAGAGGTGAGACCAAGCTGAGTCCTAGAAGCCACAAGTTGAAGGCACCATCAATGGCCCTGACAACCCTAACAGGAAGAACCACCAGGTCAGTGGCCAGCAGTGGCAGCAGCCATGAGAGCAAAAGACAGATAGAGCATGCTGAGCCCAAATGGCTTCATGCCCCAGCCTGACCTTGAACTCTTCCTGGAGGGACTCCTCAGGTGCTGGGATTGTATGTTTGTTCTCAGGGCTAGACAGTTACCTGGAAGATGCCAGTGAATGCTGCCAGAGGCTGACTGTCTCCAGCCCAGCACTGCGCAGGCTCTTGTATGTATGACACTGCTCGGAAATCCTGCTACCTCTAAAATAAGTGGCATTAATATTTTTTTGTAATTTATTTATGTGCATGTGTGTTTTGCCTTCATGTATGTCTGTGCACCATGTGTGTGCAGTGCCCATGGAGGCCAGAAGATGGTGTCGGATCCTCTGAACTGGGTATATAAACTGTTGCGTGCCCCAGTGAGGTTCTTGGGATCTGATCCAGGTCCTCTGAGAACACTCAGTGCTCTCAACCAATGTGCCATCGCTCCAGGACGGCATTCTTTATCCTGCTGTACAGAAAAGCGATGAGACTTGAGTCTGGAACGTTCTGTGCTTTGGGCTTGGGGTCTGAGTAAGAGAGAGATGGCCGCGTGTGTTCCTGTGAGAGCAGCAGAGTTCCATGCCAGCAGCACAGGAATGTGGGGTGGAGCAGAACCCACAGGGAGGGGTGTGGGAACAGGCCTGGCAGGTCGGGCTTTTCATCTCGCTGATGAGCCACACTGGGCATCCGCTCTTGGTGGCCTTGGTGGAGGCTGAGATACGTTTCTTCCCTCATCCCACCCCTGTCACACCCACAGCTGGCAACCACCAGGTTGGAGCTGTCACACCCACAGCTGGCAACCACCAGGTTGGAGCGGAGAAACGGAAGCGCTCCCAGCCCAGAGAACAGCAGGGCTGCTCGTGCCCCACTGAAAGGGCACGACAAGCTTCCCTTCCCTGCCCAGAAGTTAGCGGCGGGGTGAGTGGCCAGGGCAGTCAGTGGACACCGTCATTTGAGGGTGTCTCAGATGCCATCAACCCCATCAGCCCATTACGTGGGCAGCACACATGGGGGAGGGGGAAGACCTGTGCTTGGAACCAGACCTGGCTGTACCTAGGCAAGTGCTGTCCCCTGAGCTAAAGTCACAGCCCTTTTGTTGCTGTTGTTTTTTGGGTTACACAGGCTAGCCTTGAACTCACTCTGCATTCAGGCAAGGCTTAAACTTTTGATCCCCTTGCTTCCGCTTCCCCACAAGCTGTGGTGACAGACCGGTACTACTACACCCAGCAAATTGTTCATCTGATAGCCCTCAGTTTCATCATCCCTACAATGGAATTAATGCATCCGGCTGCTTAATTAAGGGTTACAGTTGACATCTGAATTGAGTTTCAAAGACATTTATGGGGCTCAAGGATTGACGTGGGGTTTCAGAGCAGTATCTAACGGCAGATCTGTGGTCCTTTACGCTCCTTAGTGGGATACTGTCTGACCACACAGGGGCCACCCAACATGCTCCTGGTGGCTTGTGGGTAGCTTGGCCCCTCAGTAGGGCTCAGCAGTAATAATGTCCATGGGGTCACTTGTTCTCTGCACTGTCCCTCCCTCTAGAGCTGCTATTAAAAATGGAACTGAGGCTGACACTGTCCCCACACGGTTGTGGCTTCTTTAGGGGTGACCCTCCTCTCTTGTGGAAGAGGGGGCTTGATTGCTGACATGCTGGTCCTGGAAGCCAGGTTCACGAGGCCACGGTACGACTCAGCAGGGGGTCCTGATACCCATTACTTGTCACCAAAGATAGTACCATGCCACTTTTGGGACTCCTGCCCAGTGACCCCATGATCTCCATCCCACAGCCTAGTCAACACACATGTCCAGGTGGGAACTTCCTTGACATCAGACAGAAGGGAGCAAAGGACCCTGGGACCTAGGAAGACAGTAACATCAAGGAAGAAGCTGGAGAAGTGAGAGCAGAGCTCCATTTTACTTAAAGGGACATGGCTCCTTCTATGTTTCTGGGATTTCCAGCAAACTGAGAGGGGCTAAGTGAGGTCCAGCAGACTCCCACCTACAGCAGTTAGGGAGGAGGTCATGCTGAGGCCTGAGAAACGCCACCTCACAGTCTTGGCTCCGACTCCACAAAGTGTAAAGGAACAGGACTGGGATGGGTTCTAGGACTTCAAAGACCCCAGGAATGGCCTTTTCAGCCCAGGCCTGGGTGTGGGTTGGGACTGCCTACCAAGAGAATCTTGCAAGCCCAGTGGGGTTCTCTTATGCCTCCTCTTCCTTCTCCTGGGATGAGGAAGCGTGGCCAGGCTTGCTGGGAGGCTGCTGGGTGTCTCCTTGGAGCCTGTGCTTGGCTAATTATGTCATCTGAGAGGAGGGACCCTCAATGAAGAAAGGGCCTCTGGAAGATCAGGCTGTAGGCAAGCCTGTGGGGCATTTTTTCAAATAGTGATCAAGGGGGGAGGAGCCAGCCTATTGTGGGTAGTGCCATCCCTGGGCTGGTGGTTCTGGGTTCTATAAGGAAGCAGGCTGAGTAAGCCACAAAGAGCAACCCAGTAAGCAGCACCTCCCCACCCCCATGCCTCTGCACCAGCTCCTGCCTCCAGATTCCTGCCCAGTTTGTGTTCCTGTCCTGATTTCCTTCATGAAGAAGTACAATGTGAAAGCATAAGC
This sequence comes from Pachyuromys duprasi, assembly GCA_028658305.1. Taxonomy (NCBI): domain Eukaryota; kingdom Metazoa; phylum Chordata; class Mammalia; order Rodentia; family Muridae; genus Pachyuromys; species Pachyuromys duprasi. Next base: position 16,486,162 of record CM053757.1, on the reverse strand, counting down.
CAAATAAACCTTTTCCTCTGCCAGTCACTTTGGCCATGGTATTTCATCTCCGCAGTAGTAACTCTAAGACAGAGCTCTAGGGTTGTGTCTAAGGACATGAGGAGCCGACAAGAGCTTTCTGCGGACAGAAACAGGTATCTCTTTGTGTCTCTAGGATGTATCTGGAGCAGAGAGACCCAGGGGGCAGGGCAGAGAGCCACAGACTGGTCCTGTTTCTGTTGCGGGCAGTTAGAGGTTCAGGAACTACAGCCCTGCCTGCTCCACGCAGGGGACTCAGCGGCTCTGAGACTACTTGCAAAGTGGGAAATTGGAGTTCGAGCCTTGTGCTGTGTGATTACCCAGCAGGGCCAGGACATTCCATAGTCCTGTCAGGACCAGCAAAGACACCCTCAGAAGAGCCAGGATCAAGAACATACACAAACACTGCTTGTGTAAGAAGGAACACAGGTGTGTTGAGAGACCCTGAACAATTGTAATTTTATGCAGGGGTCACCCGTGGGTGGGGTAGGAGAGAAAGGCAGCATTGCTGTTCATTAAGCACGCAGGCCAGTCAGATGCCTGGGTTCCTCCCTTCTTATTGCACTGTCAGTGACATGGCTTCTCTGAGTCTTAGTTGTCCCATCTGTAGCACAGGAATAGTTAGGGTAGAAAGCCTACACCACCAGAGACCACGTGCACTCTTTCACATAACGTTTCCCAAGCCTGACATGGATGTCAGGCCCCCTGGAGGTGGGGCCTGATTCTGGGAGATTCTGGGACCTTTGTATAGCACTGGAATGAAGCAGGTGAGCTTCATGTATGCCTCAGCTCAGGGTCTGGCACCTATGGATCCTTAATAAAGCCAGGTATTTGCTCCCTGGATTCCCCCCACCCAACACACACACACACACACACACACAGGGTAGGCATTGCTGCCAGCTCCCTGACAACCTTACTCCCAGAGGATCCAGGGCCTAGCTGAGCCCAGGACGGAGTGCAAAGGGTCAGTGCATGAAGATGTAGCTGCCCCATCCGCAGCATGGAGGATCCCAGGACACAGGCAGAGCTGGGGACTTGGCTTGTCCCCAGGCTGGGCAAACAGCCCTTTCCCCAGAGCAGACACTCTGGGAGCCAGTTGCTGCCTGGTGGCCCCGGAGAGGCCCCGCCCTCTGCCACCACCTCCACCAAGCTGTCCCTGCCTGCCCAGCATGTCTTTGCCACCTGCCTCTCCTTGCTTAGAGGTGGGGCCCTGCTGTGGGTGTGGGGCACTCCATTCTCACTGCAGTCACCTGACTCAGTCTCCACGTACAAGCCTTTGGTCCAGCCTCAGTGCTTCCCTTTTGAGGTTAATTTTGTCTCGGTGAGTGTGGGGAAACACCTGAGCAGGAATGCCTGGAACGTGGGAGTGCACACTCCTGGGGAACGGCTCACCCTCCCAGAGCCTCCTGCCACAGCCACAGCCAGCCTAGGTCTCTCTCACCTGCCTCTGGAAACAGGAGTGGGCTCAGTGGCTCCGAGGGGCATCAGGCGTGATAGGTGCTGACTCGGGGATGGTGGATCCCCCAACCAGGTCTCCTCTACACGGGGACTCACAGCATGACTGCAACGGCAGGGGTTGGACACAGAGCACACACTGCGCCCACTTTGCCTGTTCAGCCTTTTCACGTGTCACTTATTAAAGTCTAAGGACCCGGGAAGGGTGGCGCTGCAGAGTTAGGAAGCCAGCCTCCTTCTCTTTCTTTTTTATTACATTTTAGTTATTTTGTGTGTATGTGTACAGATAGGTACAATAGGCGTGCATGTACGGAGGTCAGAGGACAACTTGAGGGAAGTGGTTCTCTTTCTACTATGTAGGTCCTAAGGAGCAAACTTAGGTCATAAGACTTGGTGGCAAGTGACCAAGTAATCAATCACTGAACCCTACAACCAGCCCTCCCCCCCCCCTTTGCACATTGCTCTTCATTGTATGTGTGTGTTTGTGTGTTGGTGGGGAAGAGTATACATGTACGTGGGTGTGAGTATGCCCACGTGTCTGCGAGGAGGTCGGCGGACAACCTGAGCTGTTGTTTCTCAGCTGCCGCTGGTCTATCATTTAAAACAGGGCCAGTCATACGTAGCCTGGAACTTCCCTGAGCAATCCAGGCTAGCTGGCTAGCAAGACTCCAGGAATTAACTGCCTCCACCTTATGCTCCCCATCGTTGGGACTACGGGAGCAGGACACCACAGCCAGCTTTTGCCATGTGCCCCGGGGACTGAACTCAGGTCCTCAACACTTTCGAGACAAATACTTTACCCATGGAGCCACCTCCTCAGCCCTCTTTTGAGTTTCATTTTGTTGGAGGGGTTGGGTTTCGTTTTGTTTTGGGGTGGGGGTTAAGTTTTGAGACAGAGTCTCATTATGTAGCTCAGCTTGGCCTTGAGCTGATGATCCTCCTACCTCCCTATTGCTGAAATTACAAGGGTGTACCAGCACACACTACTCTTCAGTGACCCTTGATTCCAGGCCTTGCCTGTGTCTGGGCTCCATCAGCAGGTGCTGAAATGAGCTGATACTTCACAGAGTGTCAGAAACTTCTATCCTCTTTTCCAGATGATGCTAACCGAGGCACAGGAGATCGAAGAAACTTGTCCAGGGTCACACAGCTAGGAAACTGTGGTGTCAGGATTTGAATCTAATCAGCCAGGCTCCAAAGCAACCTCCCCAGTCCAAGGGGGACATCAATGCTAAGCCACACCCACCCACTCCAGACAAAGTGACACAAGACACTAGGGACAGAAGGGTGAGACATTTACTACCAGGAATGACAAGGTAATTGACCCCTTGTTGGCATCTTGGTCAGTACAATTAATCCCAGGTGACAGGCAAGGTGACAATCAGTGGTGGTAAACTGAGGCTGAGTCATTCTTTTAGATGTGACCATGAGGGACTCCCCACCTGTCCCTCTGAACAGGACTTTCAAGTACAAGGAAACCAGCATCGCAGGAACCCGGGCCATACACCGCACCCAGTGATGACACAGACTCCCTCTCTGACCCTCTGGCCACCTGCCAAGATGGATGTGCTTGGCTCACACTGAGGCAGAACACTGAGCTCAAAGCAGGTCTCACCGATCCTTTTAACACCTGTGTGTCTACAGCCAAGAGGGACCAAAGAAAATTGCTTTGTGCATTTTTGTGTGTTTGTTTTTTAATGAATTTGTTATTGTTATTATTAACTGGTTTTTTTTTTGAGACAGAGTCTTCCTTTGCACCTACATTGGTCAGTAAGTGTCTATATTAATAACTGCAGAAGCCCAGCAGGTACTCCCTAGACATTCCATAACAGCTCAATACACGTCACTCCTGTGCATCAACTCCTTGCCATCTCCCTTCCCATGTCACAGACCCTGGGGACAGGACTTTGACCATAAGCCCCTGGAGATATGAGCTGTTGACAGACCATAAAATGCCTGGTCCATTTAATTCCTATATCCTAAGCCCTAAACTTATGCAAGCCCTGGAATTAAAGGTTACAGAAGGGCCCACCCTAAAGATGAGCAAGTCTTTATTGTCTTAAACTTTATAGGTTAATAGGGAGGGTTGAGAAAACACCTCAGGGATTATAATTAGGAAGATTACCTAAGCCATGTATTTTCAGCCTCATGTTCCTATTCAGGCCTCATAATCCAACTTAATTTTTGTTTGTTTGTTTGGAGAAACTAGTCTTATTGTAGACCGGGCTGATTTTGAATTTGCAATTCTCCTGTTTCAGCCTCTTCAGTGCTAGGACTACAGGTGCTCTTATGATCTAAATTTAATTTTGGAAAACATAACTCAATCTAATTAAAAAGGTGAGCAAAGAACAAAGAAATGAAAAAAGGAAGCACTATAAATGGCAATGCAGCAGAGTAGGTCCAAACACATTGGTCATTACAATAAATATAAATGAGTTAAACTCTCCAATTAAGGGACTGGGGATCTAGTTCAAATTGGCAGAGTGCTTGCCTAGCATGCACAAGCCTGGTTTCAATTCTCAGCATCTCATAACTTGGGTATGGTGGTTCATGCTTGTAATCTCAGAATTTGGGAGATGGAGGAAGTAGGATCAGGAGTCCAAAATAATCTTTACCTACATAGCAACTGTAAAGCCAGCCTGGGCTACATGAGACCATGTCTGTCCAAAGATAGATATCTCTCCCAGGCTGGCCTGGAACTCTCAGAATTCTACTTATCTCTGCCTTTCAAGAATTGGGATTAAAGGGCCTGGAGAGATGGCTCAGAGGTTAAGAGCACCAGCTGCTCTTCCTAAAGGTCCTGAGTTTAATTCCCAGTAACCACATGGTGGCTCACAACCATCTATAATGAGATCTGGTGCCCTCTTCTGGTGTGCAGGCATACTATACACATAATAAACAAACAAACAAACAAACAAACAAATAAATAAATCTTTTAAAAAGAGGAAGAAGAAATGAAGAAGAAGGAGGAGAAGAAGAATTGGGACTAAAGATATGCACCCCCAGGCATGGATTATATGATATTTTAAGACATACCAGAAACTAAGTGATGCAGGAAAGATGAGCATACGGTGACATTCCAGGAAGCAGCCACTGAAAGGGGAAGTATAATGTATACCCCATAAAGACAGGACAGAGCGTGACATCAGCATCACTACTGTGGTTTCTCTTGACCACACAGCCCAAGAACAGAGGCAATTGCCTCTAAAGGTTCTGATTTAATTAGTCTGAGATAAGAGATACCCTTGTGGATCTCCTCAGGATATTCTGAAATACAGCCAGGACTGAGAACAAGGAAATGAAGCATGGCAACTGTTAAAGCTAAGCAACAGGAATGAGGAAAAATGCCAAGTGTCCACCAGAAGAAAATCTGAAGAGAAAGCCACATACAGGTGGTGTTCAATAAATACCAGATTGATTAGCCAATTGACTGATACTTTCCCTACTAGAAACTTCTGTGGCAATTAGACAGTCATTCCCCCCACACCCAGTTATTAATCCTGGGGAAGTTAATCCTACACTGAGTGGGTTGCTGGGGTAGTAATTCCTGCTTTATTTTTGATGCCTAAATTGTTTCTGCCCAGGGAAGGCCACCCACCTCCTGGTATCCAGGCTTTCAGTTCTCATTACAGACACTCAAAGGTCAAGTCCTGAATCTGGTCTTGAGGGTTCCTGTGGTACTTACAGTGCTCACCCTAACCATGGTGCCGCTGGGCATTAGAATGTCACTCTGAGTTAGAGATAACTCATCATGACCCAGTTGAGCTAGCAAAATAGTGCCAAAAAGAAGTGGTCATCCCTGTGCCTGTTACTAGGACTTAGTGGATGTCCTTTTACAGCCACAGTCACTTCAGATTTTCTTTAACAAGAGATAAAAAGCCATTTATATTAATCACCTTCCCAGCCCCCCTGGCAGGAGTATATAATTATATTTATTTTTACGTTTTTACTATTTTTATGTGTGTGGATATTTTCCCTGCATGTACATCTATACACAATAAGTTGCCTGTTGCTTATATCAGAAACAAGCATTGGACCTCCTGGAACTGCAGTTGCATAAAGTTGTGAACCACCATGTGGTACTGAGAACTAAATCCAGGTCTTCTGTAAGAGCAACACGTGTTCTTAACTGCTGGGCCTCCCCCGAGCCCCATTCTACTTTAATTTAATATTTGGTTTTCTATATCTAAAAGTTGTCAAAAAATTACCCTCCCCCATTTTTTGTTGCTGCTGGTAATTGCTTTTGTTTTGTTTTGAGATAAGGTCTTACTATGTGACTTGGATTGGCCATGAACCCACAATCTTCCCGCCTTCGTCTCCTCAGGTCCGGGATTACAGGCCTACATCACCACGCCTGACTGCTGTTTGTACATTTTTAAAACCTACTCACGTCCTCTCTCGCCTTTCATCCACTTGCTTTGCCTGCTCAGCAGGACCCAGTGAGGGTACAGCGTGTGTCAAATGCCCTCTGAAATGATCTTTATCGGCCCATCTCCAGCTGCCCCTGGGGCTCTGCTTAGATGCCCCATCTCCCCCTCCTTCCTATATTTCAGTACCTAGTGCTCTTCATTGTCACCCGTTGTTTGCTCTGTCCCCTCCCCAGTTCAGGGCAGAAACAATGGGGGTAGGGCCACACTGCTCAGGCTCCAGAGAGAACTCTCTCCCCCGTCCACTTACCTTCTCCATTCCCTAGCCTCTGATCTGCTGGCTGTCCCCACTCTTTCACTCACGGTCTGGTGGGCTAGCACACAAACCCAAATGACTCTGAGTTAAGGCTGGCTTAGGTAAAACAATGGGCTGGGAGGGTGGGTGCGTGTGTCTCAGTAGAGAGAGGGAGGACTCCCCTGGGAACCCAGGTAAATCAGGGAGAAGGAGAAAGGACACTTCAGGCAGGAGGCACAGACTGGACAAAGGCCTTGTGCCTGGCTAGGAACAGCATGGAGACAGAATAGGCACTCACACTGTGCAGGGCGGCCTTTGCCAGTGTCCCGGAAAGGCTAAACAGTCGGGAACATTGTCATCGAATGTAGCAGTGGCCGTGCCTACTTCAGGGAGATGGACAGCTATTGGGTTAAAACAGGAATGGCAAAGGGCCAGGAATCCAGGGCCCAAGAATCCCTTTGGCTGTGAGTTCTGGAGGCAGCGGGAATGGGGACCTATTTAAGGGAGAATGGGGCAGCAGAAGGCCTCTCAGGCTTAGGAAGCTGAGCCTACAAAAGCAGAAAGAACAAAGCCCTGAGGCCAGATCCCTCTTCCGCTGCCTGGACAGGCTGAGGCAGGCGGGAGGGCACAGCGGTGCCAGTGAGGTCCCACGCTGCCTACAGGGGGTTGCCATAACTTGGGAGAACCTGACTCCTATTCCCTCAGCTTTGGGTGGTAACTAACACTTAGGGGGTGTTAACTGACCCACGTCCCCCGAAAACCTCCTCTCCCCCAAGACTGGCCACTGTCAGTGCCCGTGCACCATTGTCATTAGTGATGCTTCCTATAGGCCAGGCCCAGCTCTGTCCTAGATGTCTTCATTTGTCAACATCTTCCTCACAGAGCTGGCCAGACCAGGGCATGGTGGCCTGTAAAGGCAATCCCAACACATGGGAAGCTTAGGCAGAATAACTATCATGAGTTCAAGCTAATCTGGGCTGCATAGCTCATTGGGGATCAGCCTGGGCTACAGAATGAGTTTGAAGCCAGCCTGGGATATAGTGAGTTCAAGGCTACCTTACACTACATAGTAAGTTAAGGCCCTGCCTAAACATATTCCCCCACTCTCACCAACCCTGCACCTCCAAAAACAGGGGAGGGCATAGTAGCAAAGGCTGCAGAGCTGGAGTGAACATTCTACCAACCAGGCTGGAGAGTCCCTGGACTGGGCTGCCACCAGCCTCGGGCGTAGGGGTTCCCCCACAGGAACCTCTGAGCCCCAGCATGAGCCCAGGATGTTCACCTATGGGAAGTAGGACCCAGCCCATCTGGCGTGTATGTAGTCAGAATGACACGGTACCATATCCCAGCCACGGAGCCCTTGGCAGGTGCAGGGGAGTAGCGGTCAGTTTACTCTGCCCAAGATGCCAGGTACTGGGAGGGAGGCATGCTTCCCTGACAGGCCCTCCCTCAATCATTCTCCTTTCAGCTGTCACTCATCAATGGGTGCATGCAGATCTTGAGTCTGTTGCCCAGCAGGCTTCTAGACTTAGGACCAAGCCCCTCTCAGCAGTGTGGGATGGCTCCTTCCTCTGAGATTGCCCCAGAGCTGAGTGATCTCCTCAAGGTCACACAGCTCAGGAGATGCCCAGTTAGGGCTTGAAACTCATGCCTGGTGAACATCAAACACTGCTCCTAGCCACCAAGAGGGTTAGGGTGCCTGAGACGCGCTTCTTGCCAATCCCCTCGATCCACATAGGATCCCCCCAGTGAGGCATGGCCGTTAGTGCTGGTCATGCTTGACTGTCAACTAGATAAGATCTAGAGGCATTCTGGAGACAAACTTCTGGGCACATCTGCCGGGGAGTTCCTAGACTGGGTCAACTGAGGTGGGCAGTCCCACCCTAAATGCAGGCGGCGTCACCCACGGACTGGGGCCCCAGACTGAAGGAAAAGGAGGAAGCGAACTGAGCGCCAGCATCCACCCCCCCACCTGGCACACTGAGAGTGTGGGGTGCCCGGCTCACACTCCCGCCACCAACTTCTCCCGACTATGACAGTGTGTCCTAGAACTGTGAGCCAAACCCTCCCGTCCTTAAGTAGTTTTTGTCACAATAGTAACTAGTACAGCCTCGCAGGAACTAGGAAAGGGTGGAGTGGGGGCAGGGGGCGGGGGTGGGCATGTGGGCATGACTGGAATTGGATGTGTGAGATCAGTTCTATTGAATTTTTTTTAGACAAGGTCTCTCTATGTAGCCCTCATTGGCTTGAAACTCACTATGTAGCCTGGGCTGGCCTGGAAGTCACAGCGAGCTCACCGAGGTCAAGGTTTTATCTTCGGATTCCTTCTGACCCCAAAGCCAGATCTTAAGTGCTTCGCTCAGACCTTTCCCAGGAATTCTTCCTAGATCTGGAAGCACTCTGACCTAACAGCCTCATGCACATCATTCCAGAGTGAAGAATGGTGGGCTGGAGACCCGTCCTGATCCATCACATGACTACACCTGTGTTTAAGCTTAACCTCATCTTATCTCCCTTGTGTGACGCCAGCAACTGAGTGCAGGGAGTGGTCAAGGTCTCCCTGGCTTTTGCTCCATCCATGGCTTGTTCCTGGGTTTATAGTGAGTACATCCTTGGTGTCCATATGTTTGTTTTCACATGGGGTCTCACAGAGCTGAGGTTGGCTTCAAACCCTCTATGTAAACAGGAATGACTGAGGCCATCTGACCCTCCTGCTTCCACATCCCAAGCGCTGGGATGACGGGCATGTGCCACCATGCCTGTTTTTATACAGTTCTGGGACTCAAACCTAGGGCCTCATGCATTCTGGGAAGCACTCTACCAAATGAGCTACAGCCCCAGCCACAGAGCCCCTGAATTTGTTTCATCATCATCAACATCATCATCATCGACACCATGGTTACCACCACCACCACCACATGTTGATAGGCCTTACAGTTCTCACCCTTTTCTCTGGATTATTTCATTTAATCCTTAGCCAGTACTCACAGGCAGACACTCTGTTATCCCCATCCTAGGTGAGAAAGTGGCTAGGTCAAGAACCCCCTGGCCATGTGATTTTAGTCAGGGTGGGAGTGTGCACCCTTCAGTACCTCCTTGTTAGTCTAGATGCTATCCTCAGTGACCTACACCACCACGCCTGACTTTGTCATTAGCTCAGGTGTGAACACCAACATCCACACCTGTTATTAGGAACCAGGGTGACAGGAGCAGCGGGGTTCACACCCTGCCCAGAACCCCTCAACCCATGTCACCTGCTAAAAGGCAGGCAAACAGGGAGGGTGCCTCTCTGTTCCTTGATGGGGACTTGGCTGCCTGGGTGTAAAGGTCCTGGCTCAGGGCTGCTGTGTCCCCTGAGTTGGGGAGGCACTAATAGTCCTTTTTTGGGTTGTGTGGGTTGCGTGGGTAGCGTGGGTACTGCTAGTGTGCTGGGACTTTGTTTCTCCAGCCCTCCACTGGTGAAATGCTGACCATCTCATCCTTGGCAGGTAGGGAAACTGAGGCTCAGAGCTTTGCATCAGTGTAGAAAACCAGGATGAGCAGCAAGGCTTCTGTTCCCTGGACCTGAGTTCCTACCCACCCTCCCGGAGGATTGCATTCTCCCTCAGACAGCAACGGAGAGGGGGGAGCCACGGAGAACTCAGAATTCGGGGATAGCTTAGGAGGAGCCACTCCCTATGGCCAGCAGCCACAGTTTAGAACAAGGACACACACACCCCCCACCACCACTGTGCTTGCTCCAGGGCTGGCTAGGCACTGGCCACTGCTTCAGAGTTTCTTGTCCTAGCTCTGGGGAGGCTGAGGCAGGAGGATGGAGTTCAAGGAGAGGTTGAGCTGCACAGTGGTTTCAAGGCAAACCTGGACTATATAGCAAGAGCCTGTCTTAAAAAGGAAAGAAAGAAAATAAGGGGGAGACAGAGACACAGAGAGAGAGAGACAGTAAGAGAGGCAGAGAAAGAGAGAGACAGACACAAGGGTGCCCTGCCCCACTGTTTGGTCAGGAGGTAGTCCTCCAGTAAGGGGTGGGGACAAAGGGCACCCTGGCTAGGACACCATGAAAAGAAGTGTCTGGTCCCTACTCAGGGCTGGGTGACTACAAGGCCATGAGAGCCCAAAGGAGGTTTGACCCTGTCCTAGAGCAAGAGACCCCCTAAGCTGAGGTCCATGGCCAAGACTGCCAGCAAGGACAAAGTGGGGCTGCCTAGGGCAGGAGGAAGGCAGGACTCCCATACTTTAATGACGGAGATCTTCCTTCTTCCCTTCCCTGTTCTCTTGCTGTTAGATCCAAGCCCAGGCTTTCAGGGCTGGAGGGCTAGGAGTTATGGGGGTGGGACCTGGCTCAGCTCCTGGGATGTGTGACTCTCCTCTTGTTGAGGACCACGGGGGCCTGACCCCTTGTGGGACTGGCAAGGAGTGTCCTCTTGTGCAATACTCAAGAGAGCAGCACAAGGACTGGATGGGACCCCAACGTGTCTGACAGCCAGCTGGCTCAGCTACAGAGGAACAGTATGAAGGGCTCTGCCCTGTCTCCGGTGTTGTGAAAGACAGGGCTGATGAGATGCTGGCTGGAGAGGGGAGGGGAGGGCAGAACAAGGGAGGAAACCCCGGGCTTCAAAGAGCCCTGTCAGGGAGACCATAAATCAGCAGAGGTTTTGAAAGCCAGAGGACATGCCCGCCACACTCCAGACTGCAGTGCCCAGGGCACCTGTCTCAATAGGTGGGTCTGGGTTGAACAGGCAGAGACAGCCGGCGAGGAAGGCCCAGAATCTCCCTCTTGCCGCCATCTGGAGTCTGGGGAGCAGGGAGGAACTGTTCATGGGCCAGAGGAGGTGCACAGCTTGGTGTAGAGCCTCTCAGCCACATGTGCTGTGACATTTGTCACTTCTCATCTGCCTGAATTTCTTTGGAGGGGCACCCCCCCCCATTTCCCCTCGTTGGGTGTCAAGGCAGAGGCACGAGATCCACCCCCTCCCTCAATCTCAGCAACTTTACCAGTCTCCCCCAAACCGGTTATTAAGCGAATGAATACATTAGGCTTATCAAAACCGACGTGGGCTGTCTCTCCATCCAGACACATCAAGACATGTCATTCGCTTCTCGGGGCGGCCCTGGGAACGCAGGGATAGCAGACGCGGCCAGTTTCGGGACTAGGGGGTGGGGAAGCGCCCGGAGCCACACCCCTGAGAAATCACGCAGTGAGAAATGGGTCTGTCCCCACCCAGGGGGCCGAGCGGGAGTCTAGAGAGCCTGAGAATGCCTTGGTGTGGGCCCCCGCGGCGCCGGCCCCCGCGGCGGCCTCTGAGCGCCCCGGCGCAGGCACGCAGGTCCCGCCACCTCTCGCAGCCCTACGCCAGCAGCACCTGCGCGGTCTGCAAGTCCCCACACCCCATACCCATCTTATTTTCCGAGGGACCTAGGGTGGCCACACAACACGTCACAATCGAGATTCCAGGTTCAGGACAACCCCGCAGTTCGGGGGTCCAGTCAGCGCCTTGTACTCCTTACTCAAGTCCCCACCATCTAGGTCCCCAAAGTAGCGCGTCGTGGAGCTCTAGAGTCCCTCTTGTCACTCTGGTGCTCCCTCGCCGGTCCCATCCCACAGGACAGAGCTTCCTAGTTCCAGAGGGACCCCCGCCCGCCGTCCCACGCATCCCTGACTCCTGGCTCAGCTCTGGGTCTTCCTCAGCCCAGCCCAGGGCGCCCCCCTCACCTCCGCGTCTGCACCGTTGGGCTGTATTTGCCTTTGTTTTTCTTCCTGAAGAGCGAGTGCATGGTGGCGCTTGGGACGGAGGGACCTGGGACGCGGCGACGGCCCGGCGCGCACCGAAAGCGGGCGGCGGGCGCAGGTGAAAGACGGCGGTGGCGGCGGCGGCGCGCGGAGCCCCGAGTGCGGAGGGCCGCGGCTCTGGGTCACTACAGGAACAGGGCGGGGCGATCGCCGACCACTCGCTGGCCGGCCGATCCCTGGGAAGGTGGCGCTTACCTTGCGGGCGGGGCCTCTGGCGCGCTCCCTAGGTCCCCGCCGGACACCGCCCCCACCGCCTGGTACGGCGGAGGCTGCGCAGCCTGTAGCCAGAACCAGGACGCCCAGGCCACCTGAGCCGCGACCCGTGACCACGCCCATCGTGCACATCGGGCCTGGCGCGCCCCCTGCCTGAAGGGTTTAACTGGGCAATGCCAAGACACTTCTCTTTTGATAACTCTTTTGATAACTCGCAGGTGGAACCCCAGACACGTGTGGAAGACCCCAGGGGGTGATGGGGTCCCTGCGCCCAGCAAGGTCAACAAGTCACACTCAAGGTGGGGCCAACGGGGCTGGCGATGGCCACAGTCAGAGCGTGGGACTGAATTCGGATCCTGTGGGCACCTATGCCCAGTTAAGACTTCTCTGAGAGATGTTTTGTTTTGTTTTTACAGAGACAGGGTTTCTCTGTGTAGCCTTGGCTGTCCTGGACTCACTTTGTAGACCAGGCCAGCCTTAAACTCACAGAGATCTGTCGCCTGCCTCTGCCTCTCAGAGTGCTGGGATTACAGGTGTGAGCCACCGCTGCCCGGCTGAGAGTTTAAAACTATATTACCCTCTGCCTCAGTTTCCTCCTTTGCCAAAGGATGACAACAACCGGAACCCAAAAGGGGATTCCCGGAGCGAATTCACCAAAGAGCTTGTCACACAGTGGCAACTCAAGCAAGCAGGAAGCTGGGCAATTACCGCCACCCAGGCCCGCTGGGGAGGACATAAATATCCCCTGAAACGTTCATTACCCCGGGCCTGGCATGATAGAGACTTCACTGCGGGTCATAAAATCTGCTTAGTTCTGGCTGAGAATAGCAATGTTGCATAATCCTGCCAGCATGTCCTGGAGTAAGACAGGGCTAGGGGCAGAGCTGATGGGGAACACAAGAGTTCAATCCCATTCAGAGCTGTATCCGCATCCCGTTAGCTCAGGGCCTGCAGCAAGGGGCATATCTCTGTTTCTTGTTAGCTGATGGAAAACCGAGTCTGGATAGCAGTTAGAGTGGAAGAGACAGCTGAGAGAACTCAGTGCCACCTTGGGTTGGGGGTGGGGTGGAGCCCATCTGAGAAGAGGCGTGCTGGAGAGACTCAAGAGACAGCCAAAGGGCTTAGAGTTCAATTGGGGAGGTGAGAGCTTGGGACTGGAAAGGGACGTACAGCTGTGGGCCTCGCTCACACCATCGAGAGACCTGGATTCGAGTTCAGCTGTCTGTCTCCAGGCTTTGTCCCACCGGTTTAAAATAAGGAGGTTGGTGCTGGGGGTGAGGAGCGGGGTGGAGGGGCTCAGCAGCTAATAGAACACACCGCTCTTGCAAAGGGCCCTGCTAGTTCCCGGAACCCATGTCAGGTACTTCCAGCACCAGGGGAGCTGATGCAGTCTTCCGGACTCCACAGGCACCTGCTCTCATGTGCATGCACCCATGCTTGACCCCCCCCCCAACTTTAAAAGTAAATGTGCTTCCTAAACTATGGAGGTTCAGGCAAGGAGTGCAGCTCCTGAGAGTCTGCGGGCAGGAATCCTTGTACCATGTACTTTTGTACACATAGAAAACTCCCAGAAGCACACATGAGAAGCTGTTAGCCTTGACTCTCCCGAGAAGAACAATACTTTCTATTTATTTATTATTTTTTGTGGGGAAGGAGGGAAGGCAGCCAGGCTAGACTAGTGTTTGAATCGTCACTCGGTCTCTTTTCAGCTGTGGGGAACAGTGGACAGGTCCTTTTGCCTCTCCGGCCTCAGTTTTCTCTGCCTGTGAAGTGGGTAAAGGCAGAGTCACCCTGAGACGAGACCTTTCATAGCGAGCCCCTGACACCGCCCGATCGTGATTAGGCAAGGCTCAAAGGAAAACAGAGAGGTATCTTTTGCTACAGGCTGTCAGCTCACTGGATGCCAGGTACAGCTCTGAATAAAACTCCAGATTTCCCCAGACACTCAAATCCTTTTCTCAACAGTTCGTGGATGGGTGAGGGATGGTTGGGTGGGTGGGTATGAAGCAGTTTGCAGGAAAGGCTGGGCACTGGGCGCTCCAGAGCAGTAAGCTTGGAGCACTGTGGAGTAACAACAACACTGAGAGCATCTTACGTAGGGTCTCACCTCTGATGATCCATTTTTCTGAGTGCCCCCACCCCCGTGAGGTGAAGCCCCTAGGCCTTCCTGCTCAAGAGGAACTTGGTAGCTTGGCCTTTTTCTCTTGGGAAGAGAGCTGTATTCTGAGAGTCACTGGTCTGTAGCCATATCCAGCAGCTCCAAGTGGCCAAACTCTGGACACCCCTCTCTCTCCCCACCAGAGCTTCCACTCCCCGGCTCAGGGCAACTGGGCCTGGTGCCCACTGACTCAGCTGGGCCCGGCCCAGGAGTGTTGGGGGGAATTAACAGATTAAGGGAGGAATTCCATTTGGCCCTCACCCATTTTCTAGCTCCACGTTCTAAAATAGCCAGCCAGGGGCTGGTGGAGCTGCGTGTGCATGCGTGAGCGTGTGTGCACGTGTACGTGCACATGTGCTCCACACACATCTGTTGTCAGGCGGGATGGGGTCGGGATCTGCCCTCACTCGTACATCCTCTGGGGGCCAGATGGGGTTAGCACGGCATTGCCAAGCTGTCTTCTGCCAAGTGACTCACCCCCTCTGCTGTGGCGGGGGCAGGGAGGCCAGCACCGGGGCGGGGTAAGTACTTGTTCCAGGAGGGTCAAACCTCATCCAGGAGGCACCTGCAGGGCCGCCCAGTGCCCAGCAACCAGTGACCCTTTCCAAAGCGGGAAGGAGGGCTCGGTCTTCATTGTTGCAAGGGTCACCCGCACCCTCTCTGTGCTCAGCAATTTCCCCAGAAGTTGGAGAGGAATGCACACTCCACGCTCGCTCACTTTGAACCAGTTTGAAACAGGAAGAACAGCATTCTCTCAGCCAGGGAACAGAGAGCCATGCTTACAGGACCAGGATGGGGCCTTCCCTTCCCAGGGTGGAGGCCTAGGTCCATCCTCCCGTGGGTAGTCTCTCTCTCTCTCTCATCTCCTCGATGGCTCCACCTTTACCCAGAGAACACTCACGTACCTACAGATTCCAGCCAGGCACGGTGGCACAGACCTGTCATTTCAGCTGAGTCTGAGTCAAGAAGATTAAAAGTTCAAGGCCTGCCTCAGCTCCAGAGTAAGTTCAAGGCTAGCCCAAGTGACTTACTAGGACCCTGTCACCAAACAACAAGTAAAAAGAGCTGGGGGGTGGAGCTCAGCGGTACACTGCTTGTCTGGCGTGTGTGAGGCCCTATGTTCAATGTCAGGGTTCTTTTTGGGGGATTGTGGCTGAGTTGGTGTTTACAGGCCCAGGAACTGCATTTTTTTTATTTAATTTTTATTTTTTGTGCATTTAGTGTAAAGGTGTCAGATCCCTTGAAGTTGACATTACAGACACTTGTGAACTGCCATGTGGGTGCCGGGAACTGAACCTGGGTCCTTTGGAAGAGCAGACAGCACTCTTAACCACTGAACCATCTCTCCAGCCCCAGGAACTGCATTTTATCAGCACCACACTCTACTCACTGAGACAACCAGCCTGATGGAAACTGCTTTTTAGTGAGGAGCCATCCTCTGGGGCACTGAAGCGAGCAGTTTGGGGCCTATGTAAAAAACACAGGTCAAAGCTGGCTTTTACGATATCAGCAGGTGGCTTAACCGCTCTGGACTGCTTCACCTAGTCAGTGCACAGGGATGTGTTCAGATCTCTGGGTACAGAGGCCTCCTCCTCCCCACATTCCCAGAGGACAGGAGGGGGCTGGCCTAGCTTCGCCCTGTATTGTGTAACACATATTTACTTTTCTTGTGGGACAATTCTTGGGATGGAAAGTCAAGCTGGCCCTTCAGCTCACATGGGCTGACTCATACATAACCCTGAGCTGGGCACCCCCCCCCCAGAGCTCCCCATAGTTCACCCTTGGCAAGCTGGAAGCAGGCACTGAAGAGGGTCCAAGGTGACTCACTGAGTCTTCTTGCCCCTGAGTCATTCTGAAGCATTCCTTCAGGCCTTCACCCACTGGGGCCCCTGGCAGCCTAACCCTGCTGATGGGTAGCCCCACCCTGTGGTCACTCCAGGAAGACAGGTTCCCTTGACTCCCTGCTACCCTCCCTAGACTCAGGAGTGCACCTGTACAGTTGTGTATGTTGCCAGAATATGGAGACAACTCCCACTATGGCTGAATGGTGACTGACTGCTCTGAACCTCAGGGCTCTGGCCCTCTCCTATATGGCCTAGCCACAATGGGGTGAAGCTGAAGCCCAGACGCCTCACTGTGGGACCTCTGGTGCTCTCACACTCACCCTGAAGGCTTCTCTGCAAGGAAGTCACCCCGCCAGGGCAGAGTGGTTCTAGGTGGGGCTGAACAGGCTCTGCCAGGCACAACATCCATGCAGGACAGACTGCCCCGCCTCCTGTCCACGCCCAGCTGCTTCTTCCTGCCTGCTGCCTGCTGCTCCCCTTCTTGGCCCTGCCAGGCTCATGTACACCAGACCAGTGCAGCTGCATTCTTGGGCAAGTGTCTGGGGTGTGAATAACCCTGAGGCCAGTCAGGTCAGAAGGTCAGGGCCTGTTCCCTCTAGTGCCCTGAATCCCAAGCAAGGGGCAGAACAAGAAATCAAACCTGGGCTTACCTTGAATCTCAACTGGGTTCAAAAGCCAGCTTAGCCATGCCCTGAGCTGTGTGACTTTGGGGAAGGTGGTTTGCCCTCTCTGCTAAGTGAGAAGAACTTGGGAGCTGAGGTGTTCAGTTGGAGTTCTTTCATTTCCTTGTGGCATAACCCTTGGAGCAAGTATCTCCAAATGTCTGAACCCAGTTTCACATCTGCAAGATGGGAACATCCTGATACAAACTTCATGCACCCAGTGAAGATACAAAACAATGACAGATGATGCAGAGTGTGTCCTCACAGCAAATTATTTGTGAACCTTGACTAGAGCACCTAGCTGCCAGACCTTGTCACCTCCTCTCTGTTCTTTTCAGCCACAGCCGTATGATCATGGCATGCCTCTCAAGTCCCCAGAGACTCAGGACTATGTTCTGATCCAGCTCCTCCATCCCAATGCTGCCAGCACTAACCACTTGATGGACAAAGACTATATGATGAGTGAATGTGTGAATGAGTGAATGAGTGTGGTTCCAGGAAAGATCCCCAGAGCACTAGGCAAGAGTCAGTGGTCCTGAGTCAGAATTATGGTAGAAGAGAAGAGGTTTCTTTCTTCATCCTTCCATCCATCCATCCATCCATCCATCCATCCATCCATCCATCCATCAACTATTTATTTATAGGCAGGATCTCATGCAGCCCAACTGGCCTCACTCTCCTATGTAGGCCAGGCTAGCCTCAAGCTGAGGATGACCCTGAATTTCCAATCCTCCTGCTTCGACCTCCTAAGTACTGGAATTACAAGCATGCCTGGTTTGAGTGGTGCTAGGGATGGCACCCTGGTATTTGCCTTTGCTAGGTAAGCACTCTTAGCAACTAAGCCACATCCCCAGCCCATCACATCATCCAATATTTATTGAGCAGATATTACTTGACAAGTCAAGCCTGAGCTCCTCAGAACGTGATGTCAGGGTGGAGCCCTCAGTGGAGAAGCAGAGCAAGGATAGGAGATGGGGTAATTTCAAGGTCCCCAAGCAGAGCATCCCAGCACACAGAGGGACAACGCACACAAAGACACTACTGTGTGAGGGCCTGGGAACACTGTGGGGAAAGCCGTCGACTTGAGGCCGAGGGTAGAGAGGAAGACGATCCTCAGCATAGGCGCCCCAAGGTCCCTCATGCTCTCAAGCATTACTGGCATTCCCATGGCAACCAGGCTTTCCCCACCCGTTGCCAGGGAAAGAAATAGACCTAAGCCCCCTAGTGCTTCCTTCATGTGCAATCGTCCATTTATGCAGCACCTGCTGTGTGTCCAGCCCAGGAGTTACGACAGCAAGTGAGGCACATCCCATTGGGAAAATGATGAACAGGCAATCTTATTGCTTGTTTTTCTCTGTGTATTTGTGCATTTGCATATTCAGATGTGTTTGGGTATGTGTGTATGCATGGGTACATGCACATATGTGTGTGTAATGTGGACACTGTCTACCTTGATTGTTCCTCAGGCACTGTCTACCTTGGTTGTTTTTGGCTTTTTTGAGGCAGGATTTCTGGCTGTCCTGAAACTCGCTCTGTAGACCAGGCTGGTCTAGAACTCACAGAAATCTGCCTGTTTCTGCCCTCTGGGCTTTTTGTTTTCTGTTTGTTTGTTTTGATATGGTCTCTCTCTGTGACTTGGGCCTTGCTGATTCAGCCAGGCTAGCTAGCCAGAGAGCTCCCAAGGATCTGCCTGTCCTTGCCTTGCAGCACTGGTACTCCAAATGTGCTCCACCAGCCCCATTTAAAAAATGTTTTTGTGTTTAGTTTATGTGAACAAGTGTTTGGCTGCCTGCGTTTATGTGTACCACATATGTGCCTGCTGCAAAACAGGGCATCTGATCTCTGGAACGGTGGTCACAAACAGTTTTGAGTTGCCCCATGGGTACTGGGAAATAAACCTGGGTCCTCTGCAAGAACTGCAAATTGCTCTTAACTGCTAAGCCATCTCCAGCCCCAGCCCCAATTTTTATGTAGGTACCCAATTTTTAAATCGGGTCCTCTGCCGGATGTGGTGGTGCACACCTTTGATCTCAGCACTTGGGAAGCAGAGGTAGGTGGATCTCTATGAGCTCAAGGCCAGCCTGGTCTACAAAGCAAGTCCAAGATAGCTAGGACTATTACACAGAGAAATCCTGTTTTGAAACCTCCCCCCCCCCCAAAAAAAATCAGATCCTCATGCCTACATGACAGATATTTTACAGACTAAACAGAGTACCCAGCCCACTACTTTAAAAAAAAAATGACAGAAACAAAGAAAGAAAGAGAAAGAAAAAACTCAAGTTTCGGTCAAGGAGTGCCAGTAAGTGAGCAACCTCCAGAGCTGAAAGGTGTGCCCGGAGGAAGGAATGTGGGGGATGTGCTATCACAAGGAAGGAGGCCTGTGATGCAGTGTGAGCAGATGTGATTAAAACACGCATGTGTCTCTGTGGCCATCCTGCCACGATCTGCCCATTAGGTCTACCTTGACCTTTGTCCCCTCTCTGCTGAGCGCAAACATTCCAGCCTGGGACCCAGTGGCTAAGCTCCCATCTGCTACTCTCCCAGCCATTCTCGGATCACAGACTCAAACTTAATCCCAGGCTTGGACCAAGGGCCCTGATTGATGAGTCAAACTGAGCTCTGGACAAAGCTCTCTCCTCCCTGCTCTGAGTCCCCGCCTTTCACAGGGGCTGGCCAGCCTGATCCTCACCCATCGACCCAGCCCCTGCGGCTTGGGGGAGGTACCTTATCCGGGAGCTTCCCCGGATGGGGAGATGCTGGGGTGAGCCTGGAGCCACCAGTCATCTGAGGGAAATTTTCTGTCCAGTTCTGAGGACTGAGCACAGGACTGCATGAACGCACGCGTCCGTCCTTCTGAGCTACATCCCCAGACTCTTAAAAATATTTATTTATTTATTTATAGCGCACTCTAGGGGCCTGTACCTTTATTCCCAGCACTAGGGAGGTCGAGGCAGGTGGATCTCTGTGAATTCAAGGCCAGGCTGGTCTGTAGAGTAAATTCTAGGACAGGCAGAGCCATATAGTGAGATCCTGTCTATAAATGAATATATAAACATTAAAAATAAAATCAATTTTTTAAAATATTTACTTATTCGTTTATATTTTGAGATGTGGTCTCACTAAGTTAGTTGCCCAGGCTGGATTTGAACTCACTCCATAGCCCATATAGGCTCTTGAACTTTGATCCTCATGCTTCAGCCTCTAGCATGGATATGATTACACGCCTGTGCCACCAGGCCTAACTAGGAGGCTGACAGTCTGGCCATTCATTTTGTTTACGTGGGCATGTCAGAGGCTTCTGTTTGGGTAAACTAGACCAGCTGTGTGTTGAGCGTTGCCATTGGGACTCTTCAGAGGGTCAGCCGGTGGGGCTGAGGACAGAAGCCCCTGGAGTCCACTCTGCGGACACATGAGACTCTAGTTTTCCAGCCCATGGCACTCCATGATGTGACCAAGTCTGTGGACAGAATCCAGCAGCGGGGGTGGGGGGGGTGAGGGGTGGGGGGGTGGGGGGGAGGGCCCAGCTGACCTCTGCCCTGCCATTGCCACAGGCTTCTTGTGTGCCCTGTGCGTGTGAGGAGCCTGTGCAGGAATGGGCTTCTCTTTTATCTGGCTAAAGCTTCTCCTCAGCTCCCCCTTCATCCACAAAAGTCATCCAAGTGCTGTTTACCTGAGCTTCAGATCCTTTATTTTCAGCAGGAGACTCTGGGTGCTCCCAGGCTCCTCCTTCTAACTCCTAGCCCTTCTACCGCCCTTCCTTTTTCCTCCAGCCCTTCCCCCGCCTAGCCCCGTCTTTCCTTTTACCCAGACCTTTCCTCCTCTCTCCCTCCTCTTAGCCCTCTCCTCCTCTCTCCCCTCCTCCCAGGTCCCCCTCTCCTTTCTTTTTAGTTTTAGGCTCTTCCTCCCTTCTCCCTGTTCTCAGGCCCTTCCCTGTCTGTTCCTCTTCCCTGTTCTCAGGTCTCCCCTCTCTCCTCCCTCTGTCCTCCTTTCTCGCCTTCATTCTCCCTCCTCCTCTTCCCTTTCTCCTTCCTCACTTGTTCGCCAGTCTATTCTAAGCACAGCAGCCAGAGGCTCAGCAGACAGCCCCCAAGATCTGTGCTCTCACACTGAGCCCCTGAACAGCCTCCTCTGCTACCACCCACGCTGCTGGCCTCGCATTGAGGGTGCTCCTGCCTCTCGGCCTTTGCCCCTCCTCAGGCTCTGCTGGCTCACCACACTCAGGTGTGCCTTCATCCTCCTTTTACTGCCTCTATCTACTGCTCAACGAGGTCCAATGTGCCACGGATCTGGCTCCTGGCTCTCCCTGAAGCCAGAGCCCGGCTGTGCTGTTTCCTGGCAACTTCCTTGATACCGAGCAGCTTCCTGGCTCTCCCTCAGTACTTAATGAAGTATGTTTACCCAACAACTGGGGGATATTGAGGTGAAAGCCAGTGCCCAGGCCTTCCCCTCCTCCTGATCTTGAGAGGCAGTTAGTCGTCTCACTCTCTTCCTGGGAGATCAGGCTGCGGCAGGGGAGTAACAGGTTTCTCTCCCCTCACTGTGTCCCCATGCTCTGCTGTAGGATCATGGAGGGGCGGGCTGAGCCTTGTTTCTGTGTTTTGGGGTACAGCTTCCCCTTTGCCTGGTCTTGGCCACACTCGGTAGGACTCTATTTGTTCACTCCCTCTGCACAGGCGGCCTCTCTGCAGATGGCCTGGTGTCCCAGTGAGGCCGGAAACTGGCTGCCCTCAGAACCTGCAGAAGGGTAGCCGGGCTGACACCCACCTCTAGCCCAGTGGGAGCCACTTCAGCTTCTAGGCTTCTGGGTTGTGAGACGGGAATTTGTGTTGTGTTTCAAGTGGCAAGCTTGTTGCCTGACAGCAGCCCAGGAACCAGCACTAAGGCACCTTCCCTAGCCTGCTGGGGTCCTGTGCGTGGACCAGCAAGACCTCCGGAGCAGAGAAAGGGCCTTGGTGGAGGCAGAGAGTAAGGACCAAGCAGGGCTCCTTTCACACTTGTCTCCCACCAAATCTATTCACCCGAAGGGCAGACAGGTAACCAGTGACCTCCCAGGGCCCTTAGGGGTCACGAATCAGGCAGAATCACTTCCAAACACATGCTGCTTCTGCCCTTTTGAGGTGTTTTCAAAACCCGAGAGCTGGGTATGATGGTGCATGCCTCTTGTTGGAGGCTCAGGAGGCTGAGGCAGAGGAGTGTGAAATGGAGACCAGCTTGGGCTACACGACACGTGTCAATAAAGAAGAACAACCAAAAGCAAAGTAGAGAGCTGTGGTTAACCTCCGAGATCCCAGCATACAAGAGGTTTGAGGCTAGCCTGAGTGACCTGGTGAGTTCCAAGACATCCTGGGCTACAGTGTAAGACCCGGCCTCAAAACCCACCAATCAACCAAGCAAAACTCAACCAAGAGAAATGAGCCCAGGTTCAGAGCTCACGAATTCTCCTGTGGGGAAGGGGCCATGAGGGCAAGCTCTTTGCCTCATTGTCTGAGCTGGATCTTCCCTGGCAGTCTGTCTGTCTGTCTGGATTATCTTGCCATTATTCACATGCTTCTTATCCACGTGTGAAAGCCACACTGTCAGCCCAGTTGCCTGTCCACAGAGCAGTGGAATGCGATCTGTTCACAGAGAGTCTGACTCAGTCACAGAAAGGAAGGAAGGGCGGTGAGGCATTGCACTTGTCCTGCAGTCTGGAGGGAGACCCTAGGGTCCATCCCCAGCCCCCATAAAACAAAACAAACAGAATTCCTGACCAGAGCGGAGGTAGCACAGACCTATAATCTCAGCTCCCTGAAAGCTGAGGTGAGAGGAACATGATAAATTCAAGCCCAGTCTTGGCTATATAGCAAGGCTGAATCCAGGGGAACCAATGTGTCTGGCTCTGCCAGCATCTGCCCTCCTGTGTGCATACCCACACATAGACATACACGCACACACGTAGCCTAAAGCAGAAATAAATAGAAATACATTTTAAAGTGAAGTAAGACAAAAGTGGGGGACAGTATGTTCACACATGGGTGAGCGGAAGGCCGGACCTCACCTGGGAGGGTGGAGCTGTGAGACCACTGAGCCTCTCAGCCCCGGGTGCCCCCCGCCGTGCTCAGAACCCGGCACTGTCTGAAGGCTTCTCACCACAGGCAACACTGGGGAGGGCCCAGAAGCTGTTATAGGAATGAACAGACTTGGGGACCGGCCAGGGATCAGAGCCGGCAGGGCCCGGCTGAGCAGGCTCCTGGTTTGCCCTAGACCTTGCTCCTACCCAGGCAAGGCGGCAGAGTGACTGGGAACACTGTCTGGCATCGTGCAGGTTACAACTTGAGCAACTGTGACCAGGGTGGCCCTGGAGGGTCCCCAACAAAGAGGCCCTGAGCTGTGTGAACACACCTAGGGCGTCAGGGGACAGATGCGATGTCCTTCAGAAGCAGCGAATGGGCAGTTGTGGGGGCAGGCTCAGAGGAGAGGCTACTTCCTGGGTGTAGTGCTCTGGGTGTATGGACCGTGTTGTGAAGCAGCCACACTGTCACTCTGTTTACACAGCCTTGAGAATGCACTGAGAGTCGCTGTGTCGCACAGCAAGATGGGTGCAGCCGGCACTCTCGTGGTATGTGTACTTTATTTTATTGAGTGTGAGTGTGCATGTGTGTGTGTGAACACAGATGCTTGTGTGTGCAAATGCATGTGGAGGCTAGGTGTCCTCCTTTTCTCTTTTGTTTTTGAGACAGGGTGTCCTGGCTAGTTGTGTGCCAACTTGACCCAAGCTAAAGTCATCAGAAAGAAGGGAACCTGAGGCTGTAGGCAAGCCTGTGGGGAATTTTCTTTATTATTTATAGATGTGAAGGGCCCAGACCATTGTGGGTGGGACCGCTTGGGCTGGTGGTCCTGGATTCTCTAAGGAAGGGGGCTGAGCAAGCCATGATGAGCAAACCGGTAAGCAGCACTCCTCATGGCCTCTGCATCAGCTTCTGCCCCCGGGTTCCTGCCCTGTTTGATTTCCTGTTCTGACTTCCTTCTGTGATGAAAAGTAATGTGGAAGTGTAAGCCAGGTAACCCTTTCCTCCCCAACTTGCTTTTGCAGCAATAGTTATCCTAACTAAGACACAGAGTTTCTCATGTAGCCTTGGCTGGCCCACAACTCACTCTGTAGACCAGGCTGGCCTCAAACTCAGAGATCTGCCTGCCTCTGCCTCCCAAACGCTGGGATCAAAAGTGTGCACCACCACACCCAGGTAGGTGTCTTTTTGAGCACCCTCTACCTTACGTTTTGAGGTAGGGTCTCTCGCTTAAACTCTAAACTCACTGATTCTGTTACTGAGCTTGCTCAAGGGATCTCCATCATCTGCACACATGCTGGGATGACATTTGGGCTGTCATGCCTGCCCAGCACTCACATGCATGCTAAGGAGTCTTGCCCTGGTACTCACACTAACTGAACCATCATCTCTCCAGACAGCTACTGACTTACTTTTTGTACGTATATATTTATTACATTTATTTTTATTTTATGTGCATTGGTGAATGTACATCTGTGAAGGTCCTTTGGAGCCACGGACAGTTGTGAGCTGCCGTGTGGGTTCTGGGAATCGAACCCAGGTCCTCTGAAAGAGCAGCCAGTGCTCTTAAACCAGTGGCACGTCTCTCTAACCCTTATTCATTCATTCATTCATTCATTCATTCATTTATTTATCTGAGGCAGGGCCTCATGTAGCCCAGGCTGGCCTTAAACTCGCTATGTACAAGGATGACCCTGACCTTCTGATCCTCCTGCTTCCATCTCTGAGTGCTGATATTCCAGCTGGCGTGCATGGGTGCTGAGGATGGGACCCAGAACTTCCAGCTCTCCAGTTTTGGTTTGACTTGAGGTGAACTTTATAGAACACACAAGCAGCCACCTTACTGTAGACCATTTGGTGGCTGTTAGCGCACCCACAGTGTTCTGCCTGCACCAGCTCCCCCAAGTTCCAAGCCCTTTCTTCAGTACAGCAGCTGTTTGGGGGATTAAGTGCATTCATGTTTGCAAGTCTCTAGAAGAGTGTCTGGAACTGTACGTACAAAAGAAGCGGTGGGGGTAATTAGCGGAGCCACGCTAGGCTGTGTGTGGGTGGAGGTGGTGATATTATTAATTCGAGTCCTCTGTGCTGGAGCAGGAGGGAGCACACACACACACACACACACACACACACACACACACACACACACACACACACACACACACTTTCTTCAGACTTTCCTGCACCCAACATCCCAACATGTCACCCACTATTTCTCCCAGTGCAGTCACATCTCTCCTCAAGTTTGGAGCCCAGGGTCCCCTCAATGAGACAAGGTGGGATAAGACGCCAGGGGCGTGTCCTCCAACATTCGCCTGTGGTTACTTGGGTTATCTTTTGCTGCCATCTGGTGGCAAACCATGGGAATTTCGGCTCCTAGTTCTGTAGTTTGTAACATGCTGTCTGCCGGGTCCTGGTAAGGTCTTGCCACTGCCTGGGCAGCCATGACGAATGGATGGCAATGATACCGGGGTCATCTCCTTTGGTCTTGCAGGCTGTAATGATAGGTTGGGAAAAGGGAGTCTGTGGGAGTGAAGCTGGTCCTTCGCACCCTGGGAAGACTGGCAGGGGTTAGATGCAGCTAGAGTTAGAAGAATGGGCTAAAGCTTCCCACCCAGGGTGACTCTTTTCCTGATTATGTCCTCCTTGGCATTTTTCGCCACGTCTAAATTATCAAAGAATACATATTATCTTGTTTATTTTTAAGTATTTATTGTTATTATTCCAAATTCTGTGTATGTACATGTGCATGTGTAGATATGTGCACGCGAGTGCAGGTGCCTGCAGAGGTCAGAGGAGCTGAATCCCCCCTGGAGCTGGGCTTACAAGACGTTGTGAACCGCTTGACTTGGGTGTTAGGAATCGAGCTCCGCTCCTCTGCTTTTAACCGCTGAGCCGTCTCTCCAGCATGTCTAGTTTATTTAACGTCTGAGGGCCTGACCCTTAGCGGACGCTCTGTGCAGGTGTGAAGAGTGAATAAACAATCCCGCTGAAGGGTTTGGCTGGAACACTGCAGCCTTTGAAGCGAGGCCAGGTTGGGGTGCTGAGCTTTAGGGCCAGACGCCAGCTGTGGAGTGGTGGAGCACATCTGTAATCCCAGCCCTCGGGAGTTGAGGCAGTATAGCCGCGACTGGTCTACAGTGTGAGCTCTGCCTCAAAACAAACAGAACAAGAAAAAGTTTAGGTGTTGTGGCTTGAAGAAGAGATCACACAAAGCAAAGTTGCCGCGAACCGGGGAAGTGGCGCGCTCCACCTCTGAACAGGTTCAAATGAACAGGGGCGGGTCCTCATGGGCGTGGAAACTGGTTTGGGGCGGAGCGTTTGCTGAGTCTAGGTGACCGTGGACGGGGTCAATATGGGCGGAGCCTTCTCGATCCATGGCCAATAGGGAGCAAGGGTGGGGCCGGAGGCGTGACCAAGGGAGGGACCAGTAAAAACGTGGGGCAGGGCTTAAGATGGGGGGGGTCGAGGGGGGGAGGGCAGAGTCTGGCCGGCGAGGGTTGGGATCAGACCAATCAAGGAACAAGATAAGCCTGTGGGGGTGGTGCCAGGCCAGGCTCTCCCGCTGTCCCGGGTCCTGGAGCTCTCCAGGCCGGGCACATCTGTCACCGCTCTGCTTCCTCTTCACGCGGGCCACCGCGTGTGTGTAGGATTGTCAGGAGGCTGGGGCAAGACTGAGGCTGTTGAGCTCCAAGGTTCTGCGCTCCGGGCAAGGCTTCTGCTGGGGCTCTGGCGAGCTCAGCTCCCAGGTCAAGCAGGTGCCAGAGCCCTGTGCTGTCTCTCCAGCAGCTCTGAGGGTGAGCGGGGCTGCGGGGCTGCGGGGCCTGTGCATGCATGCGTGTTTGGATAGCTTTGTGTGGGTGCTCACCGTGTGCACCTGGAGAATAGCGTGCGCGTGTGTGGAGTTGCTGCGGGGAGCTGAGTGCCTGTGTAAAGTTCTCTGCTGCGTGCTCAAGGGCTGTCCTGTGTGGGAGTGGGGTGCGGGTGAAATGTACAGAAGGGTGTATGTCAGGGTATCATGGAGGAAAAGAAAAGGCCAGGTGGGGTGGGCTTAGGGCAGGATACTCATGGCACGTCATGAGGAGAATATGTGAAGGCAATTGTGGGGATGTAAGAATTGCAAATGTATGTGCCTGCTTGAGTGGGTGGCATTGAGGTTGCCTCTGACGGAGTGGGGATGGAGAGATGGCATGCTTGCTCTCAGAGGGGTGAGTGTTGGTCGGGGTGGTGGGTGGTGGACCTGACTGGATTAGCTGGCAATCATATCAGTTTCTTACTTTGAGGGCTGGGAGGGAGTGGCCGGGGTCAGAGAGGGCTGGGGCTGCCTGACAACCTGGTAGGCAGTGTCCGCGCTTTGTGTGAAGAGCTGCCATCTCACCAGCAACTCTTCGTTCCCAGACTCCGTGCTCACCCTGTCCTGGCAGTATCTGAGTTTGAACATGGTACAAAAATACCAGTCTCCTGTCCGAGTATACAAGTATCCATTCGAGCTAGTCATGGCGGTGAGTGACCCCTGGTTCTTGGGCTCCTGTGACTGGACTCAGTTCCTCTTGTGACTGGAGGTCAGCTGTGGTGGGAAGGGAAGAGGACGTTTCAGACTATGAAATGGGAAGACATTACTGACCTGCTCAGCGGCCCTGACTTCTTTGCCTGGCCACCCCCTTCCACCTGTCATGACTCTTGGCACCCAGCCTAGCAAGATCTAGAGTGGTGTTTATTGCCTGTAATTGCAGCATTCAAGAGGCTGAAGCAAAATGATCAGGAGTTCAAAGCCATCCCGGGACACATAGAAACAAAAATAGGGGATGGAGATGCAGCCTTCTGATCTGAGTGTGTATATGTGTATAAGTGTCTTGCAGTGAGGCAGGTGGGTGGCTAGGACTGACCCCAGATTCTTGGCCTTATGGACCAGGTCTGTGTATTGTGGCCAGAGCTAGGGCATGCTTGGATCCCTTCTCTGGGTTCCATCACTCTGTCTCCTGGAGCTTCAGGCTCTTGGAGAAATGGAGGCAGCGCTACCGGTGAGGAATGATAAAAGTGACTAGTGTCCCGGTACCCATGACATTCTCTGTTATCACACAAGGTCTAGAGCTGGAGATGAGAGACAGTAATGAATGCTTGCCAGGCGTACAGAAGGCTCTGAATTCCATGCTAGTGCACACACACATACACACACACACAGAGAGAGAACAAGGTTTTATAAATAATTATATTAAAATATCTTACCCAGGCGTGGTGGTGCACACGTTTAATCCCAGCACTCTGGAGGCAGAGGCAGGTGGATCACTGTGAGTTCCAGACCAGCCTGGTCTACAAAGTGAATCCAGGACAGCCTGGGATACACAGAGAAACCCTAAACTGAAACTAAACAAAAACAAAACAAGAAATCTTCCGAGTGTGTCCAAGTTGTGAACCGTGAGCTGCATGTGTCCCAGGATAGCTATAAATGTGGGCCAATGAATTAGAGACCACAACATCCCATCACTGTCAAAAGGATGGGTACTCCTGCTAGTGTCCAAAACACTGGCGTCTCTCCATTCTGCTGCACCCCACCCCAACTGCCAACCCCAACCTTCTTCTTAAGAACCCATCTCAGCTGGTGGATCTATGCATATGTCCTGTCTGGTCCAACTCTATGAGTCGATATGCTTATGTTTTTTGTTTGTTTGTTTGTATTTTCGAGACAGGGTTTCTCTGTGTAGCCTTGGCTGTCCTGGACTCTTAGTAGACCAGGCTGGCCTTGAACTCACAGAGATCCTCCTGCCTCTGCCTTCTGAGTTCTGGGATTACAGGTATGTGTCACCATGCCCAGTCAGACAGAAGATAAAGGCCCACAGAAGGCATCAGCACACATGGCAGGTTCCCAGTCTGGGCAGCCTTGGGGCAGGTGACTTTGTTTCCAACCTTTTGCTGCCCGTCTTTAGAATGGGGATCCCTGGCTTTCCAAATCACAGTGATGGGCTGTTGGTTGAGTGAACCAATATTGGCAAACTCCTATGGCAGGCTCTGATAAGAAGGATGAATTCTGGCTCTTACTCTTGTTCAGGCGGGATGTAGAGTTCTTTGCCATGGGTCTGTGACTCCAGAGGATGAGGCTAAAACTCAGGCATTTTGGTCGGATGCGCCAGATCTGTGCTGTTTCATGCCACACTCTGGCATAAGGTTGACATGGTGACAACAGTGTCTGTGTGTGCTTGCGTGCATGCGTGCGTGCGTGCACACCCATCTCAGTACATAGCTCACTACATACCAGGCTGATGAGAAACACTAGATGAGGAGGGTTTCCTCAGCATGAGCAAAGCCCGGGGCTCAGTCCTCAGCACTGAACCATTTCACATGGCAGTGCTCAACATAATCCCAGCCCAGAAGTGTAGACGTAAGAGGCTAGGTTGTTCTCAGTTTGTCTTGAGTTTGAGGCTAGCCTGAGCTACTTGAGACCCTGTATAAAGGAGAAAGGCTAGTGAGATGACTCATTGGATAAAGGTGGCTGCCTTCAAGCCTGATGATCTGAGTTCCATCCCTGGGACCCAAACGGTGGAAGAGAATAGATTCTCACAAGCTGTCCTCTGACCTCCATGGGTACAGCCTCCCAAATAAGTAAATAAACGTACTTTAGACATTTAACAATATCTTAGAGGGGAGGGATGGTAGGTAACTCTAAGTCCTCTACTGATCCTGGCTACTCACACTTTCTAAGCTTCTAAGCCTGTTCATTCATTGAGTAGAAGAAAGAGCCTGTCCTCTCTTTCTGGAATTGTTTCAAAATAGAGGTGTAGTGAGAATTTTGGAATTTTGGCTTAAAAAAAAAGCACAGAAGTTGGGCACAGTGCATGCCTGCAATCCCAGCACTCACGGAGGCAGAGGCAGGTGGATCACTGTCTGTTCAAGGCCAGCCTGGTCTACAAAGTGAGTCTAGGGCAGCCAAGGCTACACAGAGAAACCCTGTCTTGAAAACAACAAACAAAATCAAAACCACACAAATATTACAAGAATATATTTTCGTTTTAACCCCAGGTGTGGGGATGCAGGGCCGCTTCACAGCGGCTGACTGTGATTTGCCTCATGCTCTAGCAGAGGTGTGATTTGGCTAGCTGCAGAAGGTCTTTTCAGTTGTGTAACATTTGGAATTCTGGGGACTTTTTTCAGAGTGTATACAAATGCTGGAGCCCCAATAGGAGGTTTGTTAGTTTGCTGTTTGTTAAGTAGTAATGTACAAGGAAGAAGAAGGAGATGGAGGAAGAGGGGGAGGAGGAGAAGGAGAAGGAAAAAAAAAGAAGAAATTAGATATTCTGAATATCAGACTTGCTCCAAGGATCTTGCTACTCCTAATCAGCAAGTAGTCCAATGAAAACATCACCCCTGACTTTACTCGGGGATCTCTTTCCTTTCCTCTCTGTTCTTTTTTCTTTTATATCTAGTGTCAGAAAGTTGAAAGGGTGGATGGAGGGGGTGGAGAAGAGTGAAAAAAGAACCCACGAAGAAGCAAACGCTTTCATACACATGTGTATAGGCTGGGAAATGATCTGCTATGTGGGCTTAAATGCAAACTCAGATGGGGGAGGGGTGGCGCACACTTTAATCCCAGGACTCAGAAGGCAGAGAGGCTGGTGGATCTCTGAGTTCCAGGCCAGCCTGGTGTACAAAGTGAGTTTCTGGGAAAGCCAGGGCTGCACAGAGAAACCCTCTCTCAAAAAAACAAACAAAAAAAAATCTAAACTTAATTTATCATGTATAGGTTATAAAAAAAATACTCGAAATCAGGTGTGGTGGCACATGCCTAGAATCCTAGCAGTGGGCGGGAAGGTGGTAGAGGCCAGAGGATCAGGAGACCAAGGCTGCTGTGCACTGCAGGCTAGCTGGAGCTATCTGAGACACTGTCTCAAGTCCCCCATAGTCCATTTTTGAAAAAGAGAAGAAAAGGGAAGGCTTTCAAATAATGAATTTTAAGCACTTGGGAGAACAAGGCAGGAGGATCTCTCTGAGTTTGAGGCCAGCATGGTCTGCATAGAGAGTTCCAGGCCAGCCAGGACTACCTAGAGAGACCCTGTCTCAAAAACCAAACCAAACAAACAAATTAAACAGTGAATTGTGTCGAGTCATCTTCAAAGTGTTCTCCAGAAGGCGGGGCACCGCCACCTCCTCTCCTCTTCCGTCCTGTTCTTGTCTGTGTCCAGATCCTGCAGCTTTACCACAGACAAAGCCACCCTGCTCACAGCTGACAAAACACCATTGTCCCTCAGACAGCGACATAACTCCACAGGACTTGTGGCTCTGGAGGCACAAAGGGGCTTTTCTGCCCTTAATGCCCCTCTTTGTTCCTCAGCTGATTCTTGCCCTCAGCGTGGGCTCCAGGCTGGACCACTGCGGATGAACTTAGCTGACTCCAGGCATCTGAGCCGATGGCCTTTTGGTTTCTGTTTAAAGTTGGATCACCCCCGCCCCCCCCATCCTTCAAAAGCCCACCAGCAGAAGCTGCAAAGCTGCCCAGAACATCTAGTGATTTATTGACCAACTTCTGAAACCTTTTAAAGATTTGTTCGTTCATTCTTATTTATGCTATGATGCATGCATGAGTTTATCTGTATCTTGTGCATGTAGGTGCCTGCCAAGGCCAGAGCATATTGGAAATGGAGGCACAGGTATCGTGGGTCACCTGGTGTAGGTTCTGGGAGCCAAACTCTGGTCCTTTGGAAGAGTAGTAAGTGCTTTTAACCGCTGAGCCATCGCTCTGCCTGGACTCAGTTTTCTTTTACCATGTGAGTTCTGGGAATCGAACTCAGGTTTTCAGTCTGACCACAGACACCTCTGCCTACTGAGCCATCTCCCTGGGGAAACTGATTGACTTCAACAGGATCTCGCTCTGTACCTCAGCCTGGCCTGTAACTCACAGCGACCTTCCTATGTCAGCCTCCTAAGTGTGGAAACCATTTTGAAAGGATTGAGCCAGGGCGATGGCTCCATGGGTAAAGGGCTTGCTGTGCAACCCTGAGGACCTGAGGTAGGACTGCCCAGCACCTGTGTAAAAGCTGAGTGCAATAGTGTGCACCTCTGACCCTCAGGATGGGGTACGGAGACAGGCGGCTCTCCAGGACTGTCAGTCAGCCTGGTAGAAGCATGCTGAGCCTAGGCTTAGCAAGCAATTGTATGTGAAAAATAGGATGGACAGTGATGGAGGGGGATAGCTGATATCAACTCATGTCAGGAACACTTGGGTGCAGGTACTTATTCACACATGAACACTTGGGTGGGTACCTATTCATACGCGCACGCACATCCACAGGCGCACGCCACCGAATTTGGATTTTTTGGTTTTTGTTTTGTTTTGTTTTTCGAGACAGGGTTTCTCTATGTAGCCCTGGCTGTCCTGGAACTCACTCTGTAGACCAGGCTGGCCTTGAACTCAGAGATTCTCCAGCCTCTGCCTCCCCAGTGCTAGAATTAAAGGTGTGCACCACCACTGACAGGCCAAGCTTGTATTTTTTTTTTTTTTTTAGGCTGGGCATGGTGGCTCATGCCCTTGGCAGTCTGAAGCTGGAAGATTGCAGGTTCAAGTCCAGCCTTGGCTACATAATGGCATCAAAAAGGGAAGAGAAGGAGAGGGATTGGTATGTGTTTGTGTATGTGTGTGGCAAATGTACATATGGTATGGGTGTAACATATACATATATGTACATATGTATATGGAAAGGCAACAGGTAGATGTCAGGTGTCATATTTCCTCAGTCACTCTCCACAGTTATTCTGTTTAAAACCCCTTTCAATACTTTTTTGTAGAGGTTGGGGAACAGGCTCTTACTGTGTAGACGTGGCTTGGCCTGGAACTTGCTATGTAGGCCAGGCTGGCCTCAGACTCACAGAGAACTGCCTGCCTCTGCCGTGATAAAGCGCACACTGCTGCACCCAGCAATGACCAAAAAGAAAAAAAAAAGATTTATTTTATTTTAAATTATGTGTATTCAGGTTTGCCCATGTGGGAGTATGTGCATCTGAATGTAGGTGTCTGTGGAGTTCAGACACATCAGCTTCCCTGGATGAGGAGTTACAAGAGGTTGCAAACCTCCTGACGTGGGTGCTGGGGACAGAACTGGGCTCTTGCCGAGGAGCAGTACGTGTTTTAACTGCTAAGCTATCTCTCTCGCCCCTTAAGGTTTTTGTTTTGTTTTGTTTTTAAGATTTGTTTATGTTCTGCCTGCATGTACACCTGCACTCCAGAAAAGGGAACTGATGGTTATGGGCCACCATGCCGGGAACTGAACTCAGGACTCTTAAAAGAGCAGCCAGTGCTCTTAACCTCTGAGCCGTCTCTCTAGCCCGCCCCCTTAAGTTTTTTAAGCCATATTTTATTTTATGAATAGCAATGCAATTTACACAACGACCAATACTATAATAAAGTGATATGATATAGTTTTATGTGTATTGGTATTTTTCCTGCATGCACAGATATGTGTGCCACGTGCATGCCTGGTGCCATGGCTCCCCTGGAACTGGAGTTACAGACGGTTGTGAGCTGCCATGTGGGTGGTGGGAATTGAACCCAGGTCCTCTGGAACAGCAGTGCTCTTAATCACTGAGCCATCTCTCCAGCCTGTAGTAACCATGATATAATTTTAAATAGAGGGAAAAAGCGGGGGGAGGGGGGCGTTGAGGCAGCCTAGCTCCTGCTTCAAGTGAGCAGGCAGAGAGTGATGGAGCAAGATACCTTTCTTTATTTGAGATAGTCTCTCACTGAAACCGAAGCTCATTGTTTTTAAGTGTGATGCTGGGGATGAAACCCAAGGCCTCATGCCCAGTACCCACGCTATAACTGAGCCCCTGCCCCAGCCACAGTCTATTGTTAACATTCTCATTTAAGATGTCTTTAGCAAGACAAAACTCTCTCTGAATGAGATTTGGGCTTTATCAGCCGCATTGCAGTTTTCTTGACCCAACCACTAGGAAACGAACCTCAGACCCTGGGGTAAGAGACTTTTCCCTCTTCTGATGTGCGATGTGGGAGAATGCAGTGTTAGAATCCCACCAAGCGAAGGTCTCCTCTCAGATACCAACAGGCACTTGCTGGGACGTGTCTACAATCTCACCTGCGGAATGCACCTACACTTCCTGTTCCCCATTCCCTTCCCTGCCCCCTGTCCTGGAATCAGAGCGCCCACAGGCTTGCTGTGAGCCTCCCCCATTCACAAATGGTACAGGAAGAGGGTCCCTCCTCTGCTGTGCTGAGCCCCAATTCTCTTCAGAGACCGTGTTGCCTGTCTCTGGAGCTGGAGCTTCAACTTTCTACAGAGCTTCCACCAAAATGCAGCTGCTCTGGCTGTCCACAGAGCTAATAACTCTTCTAGTAAATTCCTTATTCTTCAGGAATCTTTCAGTGTCCCTTTGATCCCCTTCCCCAGCCCCCATACAAACCCAACATATGTTCCTTTAACTCTCGATGCCATTTTGTCCTGTGTCAGTAACACCCTTCACACACCGGAGCTTGGACTGGAATTTAGAGACTTTCACTCCATAGAGTGACCTGACATCATGAAGCTTGGTAGAACCTCCAGGGCAAAGCCTTGGTGGTGAAGCTTCAGAAAAGACCTCATCCTTTCTTGTGTGGCCACTGTCCCAGGGTATCTTGAACCCTAAATACCCCTTGGTCTCGCAAATGTAAGGAGGAGAAAGGGCCTGAAGTAGAATTTTGTAAGCGGTAGGTTTTCCATCGGTTGTAGAGACATTGTTCCCTCGTCCTGCAATTTAGTTTTAAAATATTTAAAGCCTTGGCCGTGCTGTATTGATACGCAGTGTGTAATTGAGCAAATGGATCGTTAATAAGGAGCCGGATACTCTTGCAGCCTGGACCGAAAGCAGTTCCAATAGAATGGTTGCTGTGGACACCTTTTAATAACGCATCTGGGGCCTTATTTAAGTGAGATTAAATGAGTTCCCCAGGGCATCATTTGATCTGGTTGCTAACTGATGAAGGGAAGCAAGTCTGCCTTGGTGACGAGCTCTGATTTGGGCTATTCCTATTCACTGCCCAGCAAAGAGTCTTAGGATGTCAGAGGCCTTGAGGTGGACAGGAGGAGGTCCTCAGCCATCATTCCTTCCAGCAGGAATTAACTCATGTGGGTGCTAGATCACTGATTGCTTTTGTGATGGGAATGTGTTATTCTTCCATTGACTTGCTTACCTGTTTTTAAGGGTCTTGTCACTGAAGAACATTCTGGAAGGTGGCACCATGTCTGTCTGGTGATCGGGTTTTCTTTCCTTTCTTTGTGTTTATGTGTGTATGGGTGTAGTGTCTGTGCATGTGTGTCTACTGCTCTCCACTTTATTCCCTGAGACAGAGTTTCTCACTGAATTTAGAGCTAGCAGGTCATAGTGATCCTCCTTTCTCTGCCGGTAACAGTGTTGTGTTTGGGGGATTCCAGCTCAGAGTCTCATGCTTGTACATACCATCTCCCAGTCCCTATTTATTTATCTTTATTGTTTGTTTATTCTAGACAGGGTTTCTCTATTTAGCCCTGGCTGGCCTGGAACTCTCTATGTAGACCAGGCTGACCTCACACTCATAGAGATGAGCCTGTCTCTGCCTCCTGAATATTTGCACTAAAGTTGTGAGGCACCGCTGCCCAGTTTATTTGTCTCTTGAGACAGAGTCTTGCTCTGTAGGTCTTGGCTAGCCTGGAACCCCCTCTGAATACCAGGATGACCTTGACTTGTATCTATCTTCCTGCCTCTGTTTACAGAGTGCCGAGATTGCACTCCTGTGCTACCATGTCTGGCATTAAAAACAAACAAACTTTTTTTATTTTAGATTAAAAATTCTATTTTATGTATGTGAGTGTTGTAAGTGCATACAGGTATGTGCACCACGTGCATGCCAGGTACCCACAGAGGTCAGAAGAGGATGTTAGATCTCAAGAGTTACAAATGGTTGTGAGCCACCATGTGGGAGCTGGGAACCAAACCTCAGTCCTCTGGAAGAGCAGCAAATACTCTTAACAGCCAAACCAGGCCCTCTCTGGCACTTTTAAGTTTTTTACACCCCTTCTGCATTCCCGAAAGGTCTCATGTAGCCAAGGCTCAATTGCAATCCATGGCTAAAACTGGCCTTGAATTTTTGACCTTCTAAGAGCTGGGACGATAGCTGTGTGCCACCCGGCCTGCTTGGGTAGCTGTTGTGGTGAACAACACAAACACAGAGACCTTGGTGCAGAAACCAAAACAAACAGACTTGAGATCCTGTTCCATGTGCTGAGAAACGCTGTCCAGAGTATGCGCTTGTCTCCCACAGCGAGTTCCCTGCTTCCGGCTGGCCTGCAGCTCCGTGGCAGAGTGCTTTGCTGAGCACACAGGAGGCTCTGGGTTCCAACTTCAGCTCCGTAAAACAAACAACAGCAGCAACAAGCCAAAACAAAGCCCGCCATGGCAACTGTTTTAAGTCTACTGTCAGTGACATTAGGGACAGATGCATTGCTGGGCAACAGGCACTCCCGGAGGCCTCTCACTGCCCCACTGAGACTACCTGCTAAACAGCTCACCTCACCACTGCCCTCGACACTGGCGACACCTCCGCACCACTGTGTCTACAAACTGAGGTGTTCTGGAAGTATCTTGAAGGGAAGAAATCATGCTACGTTTGTGTCTGGTTTATTTCACTCAGCCATCACCCAAACTGTGTTAGGTGTTCACACTTTATATGTTTCAGTTATTTGTGTGTGTGGGGGGGGTAGTGTGCATGCCATAGTACAAGTGTGAAAGTCAGAAAACAACTTTTGAGTCAATTCTCTTCTTTTACCTTGTGGGTACTGTGGATCAACCTTGGGTCACTAGGCTTAGCAGCAAGCACCTTATCTGCCGAGCCTGCACTCCATTCTTTTTAATGACTGAGTGATAGTTCAGTGTTTGGAGGGGCCACACTATGAACAAATTTATCTGATCTTTTGGCCACTGGCAGCAGTTCTTATCTGAGTGTGGTATAGATATTCATTCATTTAGCTCTATTACTATTATTGCTATTATTTTATAGACAGGGTTTCTCAATGTAGCCCTGGCTGTCCTGGAACTTGCTATGCAGAACAGGCTGGTCTTGGAACAGAGATCTGCCTACCTCTGCTTCCCAGGTGCTGGGATGAAAGCCATTCATAACCACCCTAACCCTCCTTTGTCATTTGGGATTGGATTTCATGCAGTTCAGGCTCTCTGTCCTTGAATTCAGTGTGTAGCTGAGGGTGACCTTGAACTGCTGCCTTCTTCCTCTACTTTCTCAGGGCTGTAATTGCTGGTGTATACCACTGCACTTGTTTTTAATGCAATGCTCAGGATGGAACCCAAGGCTTTGTGTATGTTAAGCAAGCCCTCTGCCTACTGAACTACCCACTAGCCCATAGGCCCTACCCTATGTGTGTGTTTGTGGTTGCGTGTGTGTGTGTGTATACACACATAAATGTGGGGACTCGTAGGGGCCAGAGGCATTGATCCCTCAGAACTGGAGTTACAGGCAGTTGTGAGCCACCTGCCATGAGTGCCTGCCGAGCTGTCTCTGCAGCCCCATGCATCATCACCTTTTATAGACTCCATAGCCTCTCAGTAGTGTTTCACTGGGGACCAAGTGGAACTCACCCAGTGCATGCCCTTTGTGGAAGAGAAGGATGTTAAAGAGTCAGGGCGTAGTCATGGGAAAGTCTGTATCAGAATGCTGTTGCCTGGAGGCGGGCGAGTCCAGCTAGGAATGCAGGGCTGCCTGCGTCCAGCGGTTCTTCTCTATCTGCTAAGTCCTCTTCTGTACAATGGAGGCCCCAGAAGATATGGCCCTGCAGGGGCCTTGGCCCTGCAGGGGCTCTGAGCCTTGAGCCTTGGACCTGCTCTCTTTCCGAACAGGAAAGCCTGGTTGTCCACTCGTCCACTCATCCTACCCCCCCCCCCGCTACTACCTGGCAAAGGGACTGTAACTTGAGTCTTCTGTGGCCCTGTAACCCCG
This sequence comes from Pachyuromys duprasi, assembly GCA_028658305.1. Classification (NCBI taxonomy): domain Eukaryota; kingdom Metazoa; phylum Chordata; class Mammalia; order Rodentia; family Muridae; genus Pachyuromys; species Pachyuromys duprasi. Next base: position 16,448,356 of record CM053757.1, on the reverse strand, counting down.
GAAGGCCATACCACATGCCTATTTGGTCTGGACAGGCATTCGGGCTCAGGCTTCCTTAGCGGGTGGCCAGGCCAAGTATGGGGATGTGAGCTGGAAGCTGAGGCCCCTTGGCAGGGACAGAGGTTGTGTGAGCAGACTTGTGGCACAGGCAGGCAGGAGCCATTTCTTGTGAGGAGACCCTGTTATGTAAAGGTTGATTTAGCCAGGTGCGGTGGCATACATCTGTAATCCCAATACTCAGGGAGGCAGAGGTAAGTGAGTTCAAGGCCAGCCTGGTCTACAAATTGAGTCCAGGACAGCCAAGGCTACACAGAGAAACCTTGTCTCAGAAAAGAAACAACACACACACACACACACACACACACACACACACACACAAAGAGATAGAAAGACAAGGGCTTTTTAGTCTCATAATCTAGGCTGGTGTTTTTCCCAGTGCAGGACATTAGTGCCTAAAAGCTTTTCAAGGCTCAGTCATGCCTGGCTGGGGAAGAGGGTCAGTGTAAGGATTCTAGAACACAAAACAGAACCTGCAGTTTGAAATTGGATGTGTGGGCTGGAGAATAATAGCCCAGGTGGTAGAGTGTTGGCTTCACACTCACAGGGTTCTGGGTTCAGTCCCCAGCGCTACATAGATCAGAGGCAGTACCGCACACCTGTAGCCCCAGGATATGGGAGGCAGACACAGGAAAAACAGAAGTTCAAGGTCATTTTTGGCTACATACAGAGTTGGAGCCCAGCCTGGGCTACAGGAGACCTTGTCTTAAAATAAACAGAACAGAACAAACAATGTGTCAAAAGAAAAAAAATGAAGAAAAGAAAACAACAATAGCAACACCAAAGAACAAAACAAGTAAAAGAAGGAAGAAAGAAAGGGAGAAAGAAAGAAAGAAAATGTCATTTGAAAGATGTAGCAAATGCCACCTCCCTCAGGCTCTCCTCATCACCTCCACCCTGGCACGTGAGAGGAGTTTACCTGCGGGGCTGGGATCACCTGTAGAGAACCATGGTAATGTGTATACTGTGGACACCCTGGGTACGCTGTGGGTGCCAGGTCCTTGGGAAGAGCTGACCGCAGCCGTGCCAGGAGCGGGGCTCAGCCACCCTGTTAGCCTAGCCCCAGGTGGAGTTGCCACGCACCGAGCAGGCGCTTGAACCTCAATGAGCCACAGCTTCTTCCATTCCTTCTCTGAGCCCAGCATGGGAAGGGGAAACAGGGCTGGCTCAGCAGACCCTCAGAGAGGCTCGCTGCATGGGGTGGAGTTGTGAGGACGGACACACTCTCGAGCCACTGAGAGGAAGATCCAAGAAGCGGCAGGATAGGAGCATCAGGGCTGCATTGAACATGGCTGCATATGAACTGGACCCCAACCCCGCATGTGTGTGTGTGTGTGTGTGTGACTATTTGGCTTGAGGGGTAACAGTGCAAGAACCAAGAATCTATACTCTGGCTGCCAGAGGGTCAGATGCTAGCTTCTCTCCTCACAAGCTCTGTGATTGTGGGCTCAGTCTCTCTGAATGTTGGTTTCTCCATATGCACACGACTTCTACCTACCTTCTTGAATCACTGGAACAGATAGTGTGAAATGCCTGGGATGTTTCATGTTGACTCACTGACTGACCCTTAGTGTTCACTGTTCATGTTGCTACAGTGACGGTCAGGCTCACTTGGGCCTCGCCACGAGCTCAAGCAAGCGTCCCTGGGCAGTGACCACATCATAGAGAGGGCAAGGGCTCTCTTGGTTCTCGTCCTGTTGTAGGAAAGAACAGCCTATCTTTCTGCAGTGGGGGCAGGCAGCCCGTTTTCCTGGCTTTAGGATATGAACATGAACTATAAAAGGCTGGGAAGAGTGACTCAGATGTGGAGTCTCCTCCTAGCAGGCCAGTCCCCTGCCTTTCTCTGCTGTTTTCAGCCTCCGCTTACACATCCACAAGGGGGGAAGTATGGAGGACACTCAGGCTCCATACCATTATGGTTTGTGGTTAGTGCCCTATAAGAGGAGCAGCCAGTGTTCCTTGGTGGCCACTGTCCTCAACACTGGCAAGTATCTTTGGGCTGTCTACCTTCTCCACTGCACAGGAGCTCTGGGGTCTATGGGTGGAGATGGAGCCCTCTCTTTTACAGTTGTAGAAAGCCACCTGCTGCCAGTCAGCACCCCCTAAGCCTGTTATTTGGGGTCTCCAGTTGGAATTCTTCCAATGGTAAGCAGGCCATCCATCACTGTGGTGCTGAGCCTGTGAACTGTCATCTCTCCCTGGATGCTGTTCAGGTGGTCTTAGGGCCATGGTATGGTGATACAAGTTCCCCGACCGTGCACTGTCATTTCTGCACCAAAGGTGGAGCCAGGGATGGGGCTGAGGACTTCTGTGGGAAGCAGGCCGTGATAAGGCACACCACACACACGTCTATCATTGGGAGTGTTGATTAGAGCTGTCAAGGAAATGAATGGGCCAAAAGGATGGAGAGGAGGCAGCTGTGCAGGGGAGGTACGTTGAATGAATCCCTGGAAGAAGGGCAGCTCCTTCCAGAAAGTTCCAGTGACTCATGCCTCCTGCTCTCCTCAGTCATCGAATGGTTGAGCTTTCCAAGCATGGAACAGCAGGTGCAAGGTCCAATGGCAGGACAATGGACACATTCCAGAATTAGCAAGGCTAGTGACTGGAACAGGGTAGGGGGCCAGAGTGGGCGGTGGGTTGGTGGAGTTGGAGGCCAGAGTAGAATGTGATGTTTGTATACGTGTGTATATGTTAGTTAGGATTTTATTGCTGTGAAGAGACATCATGACCACGGCAACTCTTATAAAAGAAAACATTTATTTGGGGCTGGCTTAACTTTCAAAGGTTCAGTCCGTTATCATCATGGTGTAATGCATGGCAGCATCCAGGCAGACATGGTGCTGGAGACAGAGCTGAGAGTTCTAACTCTTGGTCCAAAGTCAGCAGGAGACTGGATTCCATACTGGGCGTGGCTTGAGCACATGTGAGACCTCCAAGCCCTCCTGCACGATGACACACTTCCTTCAGTAAGGCCATAATACTAATAGTGCCATTCCCTATGGGCCTAGCATTCACACACACATCTAAGGAGGCCATATTTATTCAAACCACCAGAGAGTATATGAGAGAGGCACAGATATACATACATACATACATACATACATACATACATACATACATACATACACATATAAACACACACACAGAGTCTTTGCATGTGTACAGTTACATATATAGAGGCCAAATGTCAGTCTGGATCTTGCTCCTCAGGTAATGTTCACTTTGTTTTTTGAGGCAGGGTCTCTCACTGGCTTGGAACTTACCCAATAGGCTAGGCTTGTTGGCCAGTGAGCTCCATCGATCCACCTGTCTCCACCTCCCATCTGTCCATCACCGGGATTACAAGCAAGCACCATCTTGCCCAGCTTCTTTGATGTGGGTTCTTAGGAATTAACGTCATTCCTTGTGCTGACAAGGCAAGCACTTTACTTGCTGAGCTGCCCAGCTCAGGGCTTGCTCCTTGGTCCACTCATCTCGCTAGGATGGTGATGGGGACTTGACAGTAGTCTGGGGCAGAGGGTGGTGCAGCCTTAGCCTGGCAGGAATTGAAAGGCTTAGGGCAGAAAAGGGAAAGACGTGGCTGGATAGGCGCTGGGCACAATTCCTGGCTTTGATTCTGAGCCTCCCACGGGAACAAATGCTGAGCAAGGGGTTCCTGGAGGAGAGTGGGGGCTGGGTACACTGCATCTAAGTCCAAATTTATCATCTCGTTCTGTGTGACCTAGGGCAAATCACTGAGTCAGTGAGCTCCAGCTTCCTATTTAGACAGAAGAAGACTAAATAGGATGAGACAGAAGAGCTTGCAGCAGGAGGAGCACAGGGCACCCTTGCCTCGGTGACGACATTGCTTGCTGCAACATCCCCGCCAGTCTCTGGTGATACAAGAGGTTAAGCACCTCATTCTAGAGATGGGCATGGAGGCTCTGAGAGGGACAGTGGCTTACCCAATGTCCCCTAGTTAGGAGGTAGCAGAAACTAGGTCTGCCTGACCAGTTCATGCGTGGGTCACTCTCTACCCACTTCTCAAATGTCACATCTGTTACTGTTGAGAGAATTCCTTCCCTGGGGAGATATAAATAACACCTCCCCCCCATAAGATCTCAGCAGCATACCAAAGTATCATTCCACCAATGTTCCATCATTGGGCCTATGTACAGAGCACAGGTGAGGGATTGCTTCTAGCAGGATGTGTAATCCAAAGATACTGCCCTGGAAGGAGATTCTGCAGTGAGGACGAAGGCTTCCCATGGCTGCATAGACGGGGTCCTTCTTTCAGCTAAGCTATGCACACCATATTCTTTAGCCTCCTGAGACCTTCAAAGCCACATGCACTTAGGGAAGAATTGCACACAAGTAACAGGAGTGACTGGATTCTCAACTGACCTTCCCCACTCCTTTTTCTCATGAGAGAATGTCAAGAGCTCATCCGCCTGATGGGTAGTGACAGCTCTTACGAGCAGCTGCAGCTGAGCGGATGAAGATGGTGGCTGTGTTGCTCTTGGAGAGGACAGTGCTCTACAGCAGCTGCCCAGAGGGGAGGGGGCATCCAAGCCAGCTCCGCCCTCCCTCCCTCCTGCACTTGGTACCTGAGAAGGAGCCAGCTTGTCCTACCAGCCTGGGCTGTCCAAGTGCTCTGGACACCACCCTGCCTGCTTAGCAATGAGGCTGTTTCAGGCCTAGAGAAAGGTAAAGAAGGGTCTTGCTTGGGTCTTCTGGGACTCAGCTTGGGTCAGGTGGCTTCCCAGGGCCCCTGTAGTCTCTTATGCCATCTGCTCTGCAGCCCTGCGTAGAGGGCAAATGCCCATCAAGGGGACATACACTCAGTCTCGAGGTCTCCTTCAGCAGCCCTTCTTGTCACTTTGAGACAGAGCCTAACAAGTGAGGCTCAGCCACCCATCCTCAACGAGCCTGTTGGGCAGAAACATAATAGCAAAAGGTAGAGAAAGGAGATGTATTCACTGAGGCCTCGTCCAAAAGAACAATTAAAGAGGTCCAATGGACCCCCCCCCCCTCCGCCATCCCACTCAAGTCTGTCTTTGGTGTCTTGCTATGAGGTTTGGATTTAAATAGGAAGTAAGAGGTCTGCTGAGCGGTCCTGACCAAGGTGTGGGACCACACATCCCTGACCCATCACTGTTTGTGCCCCAGTTTCTAGTGCAAAGTAGACAAGCTCCCCTTTTACTGGAACCAGGCTTCAGCCGCTTCCTTCTCCTACCCTGAAACTCTTGGGAAAATTCTAATTTCTTGAGGACCATTGTTTCAATAGTCAAAGGGAGTACAAGTATCTCTCTTTTAAAAAAAATCTCAAAAAATTATTTCTTTTCTTTTTGACATTATAATTACATCTTCCCTTCGCTTTCCTCCCTCCAAACCCTCTCATATACACTTTCTTGTTCCCTTTCAAATGTATGACTTCTTTTTCATTAATTGTTTATACATATATATGTATATGCATATTTTCCTGAATATATAAATACAACCTGGTCAGTCTGTATAATGTTAATTGTATGTGTGTTTTCAGGGCTGAGCATTTGGTATTGGATAACAGAACGGTCAGCTCTTTCCTGGGAAGCCTATTTCTCCAGCTCTTAGAATCCCTTAATTGCCTGTAGTTATTTGTGTAGGGTTGGGGGGTCTCATGGCCTTTCCCCTCAAGTGTCTCTTTAGAATGTCTTCAATCAGGCCAGGAGAATATACCGCTGTCCAGGAGGCCAGGAGAATGTACTGCTGTCCGGGAAGCCAGAAGTCCCACAGTGTGTTGCCCAGGGTGATAGGACCTCATGTATTTTAATTATGGATGTTATGTTTGCCTGGTAGACCGCCAGGACCAAGTCTGCCCTCCCCACTCCCCTGGAGGAATGGCCTCATTGGCTTCTAACGCCTTTCTGTGCTTCCTGAGGCCCCTTCTTCTTCAGGGCCAGGGTGATGTCTCCTCCCTGAAGGGACAGAGAAGAAGTTACTGTCCTCAGATGTTATTTTTGGAGTTTGTTCGGTCCCAGGTCTGGGACATGCGGCTTGTGCCAGGCTAAGAGCTGACTCTATTTGGGAGCATCTAGAATTGGGCACAGAGCTGCTATCTCTAAACACTTGATCATTAGCTGGGGGCCCACTTCAGTTACCTCTACCTGTCCTGGGAGGACCCCTGTACTCAGAGAGAAGCACCCCCAGTCTAGGACCTGAAATAGCAGCCCAAAATACACTCCCTCTGTGGGGCTCATTGCTGTGGAGGCTGATGACATTGATAAACCATGACGAAGGGATTCCAACTGCTCTCGTTAGCACCGCTTTCCTCAGCTGCCGTGGCACAGAGAGGCGAAGGGCCCTGCCTGAAGTCATATTGCTCATACATGGTAGAATTAGCAGCCAGCTAGGGAGGACTCACACATTCATGCCATGGAATGGTGACACACACACACACACACACAGGTTGGGGGGGGGAATATTCCACTAGCAGTATTTATAATTTAATTTACATGTTTATATTTACATACTTTTTGTATCAGATATTCATTTGTCTGCTATTAATTAATTAGTTAATTGACTGATTTTTGTGACTGGGTCTTATGTATCTCAGGCTGGGCTTGAACTTGCTAGGAAGGTGGTTCTCCGGCCTCCACTTCCTAAGTGCTGGGATTACCCGCATGCACTTAAGGTTTTTGTTTTTCTTTTTTTCTGAGACAAAATGTTATTTGTAGCGTGGAACTCACAATGTAGAACAGGCAGGTTCTGGGTTGCGTGATGTGAAACTCCCAGAGAATCAATAAAAATGTTATGGGAGAGGGAAAAGAAATAAAAAAGAAAGTGAAAAGAAACTGATGAGACTCTTCAGCGGAAGCCTGGCGTGGTCTGTAGTCCCAGCACTCTGAGAGGCAGAGGTGGGCGGATGTCTGTGAGTTCGAGGCCAGCCTGATCTACAAAGTGAGTGCAGGACAGCCAGATCTACACAGAGGAACCCTTTCTCAAAAACCAAAAACAACAACAACAAAAAAGACTGTTTAGCAGGTAAAAGGGCCTGCTGCCAAGCTTGGTCACCTAAGTGTGATCACGGGGACCGATCTGGTGGAAAGACCCAACTTCCTGTAAGTTGTCCTCTGACTCCCACACTGTGGTATATGATCCTCTCCCCAGACAAACAAACAAATAAATGTGCAAACTAAAAACAAGCAAACAAAGCAGGCAGGCCTCGAACTTTTGTTGATTCTCCTGGCTCTGCCGACTGAGCACTGGGATTGCAGGCGTGTGGATTGTGTGCATGTGTGTGCAGTGTATGTGGGAGCTGGTTCTCCCCTCCAGGTAGGAATTGCACTCAGGTCATGAGGCCTGTTGGGAAGTGCCTTGTCCTACTGGGCCATGCTTCTTTCTTCTTTAAGAAGAGATAGCATTAAAGGCGGTGGTGAGCCATCCGCCTGCTGTGGGGGCTGGGAATCTGGTTTAAGAGTCAGGTCCTCTGTGAAAGCAGCGAGTGCTCTGATCCTCTGAGCCATTTATTTCTCCAAAGTCTTCCACTTCTCTCTCTTTCTCCCTTTCTCCCTTCCTTCCTTCCTTTTTGGTTTTTGTTGCTCTTTTGTTTTTCAAGACAGGGTTTTTCTGTGTAGCCCTGGCTGTCCTGGTACTCACTCTGTAGACCAGGTTGGCTTGTGAGGCCCACTCACAGAGATCCGCCTGCCTCTGCCTCCTGAGTGCTAAGTCTAAAGCGTGTGCCATCACCATTGGGCTCCCGTTTTTGCTTTCTTAAGTTTTTAAAGTTTATTTATTTTATTTTATGTGTATGACAGTTTTGCCTGCATATGTGGCCTGTGTATATGCAACTCAGGCCAATAGGTCAAACAGGGCAGCAGATCCTCTGGAACTGGAGTTACAGATGTTTGTAAGCCACCGTGTGGGTGCTGGGAACCAAACCAGGATCCTCTAAAAGAGCAACAAGTGCTCTTAACTGCCAAGCCATCTCTTCCGCCCATTTTCACTTCCTTGATGGTGTCTCACATAGTGTCCAGGTCACATTTCCTTTTGGTATCACAAGTAGAGAAGCCTTACCTAGCTCAAGATCATAAGATTTATTCCTATGGTTTTTGTTTTGTGATTCTGGGGGCAGAGCCCAGGGCCACCCACATGCCCTCCTTCAATTAGTGACCTAAGTCTCCAGCCTGAATTTGTAGTAATACATGGATCCTGGATCTTGTAAGCTTATTGAACTTAAATATTTGTGCCGTTTGTGTGTATGTGTGTGTGGTGTGTGTATGAGAGGGAGGGAGAGAGAGACTGCAGGGCTTCTTTATAGAAGATCTGTAGTCTATGAATAGAAATAGTTTTACTTCCGTTCAAACTGGATGTGTGGCCTGAACCTGAACTGTAGTCTTAAATAGAAGTGAGGAAAGCTCACACCAGAGTCTTATTTCTGTCCTGAGGGGCAAAAGTATTCAGTCTTTTACCTTGGAGTATGAAGTTAACTATGGGTTTTTTCCCATGTGGCTGCTGGTTTATTGGTATTTTTCTTTAATCAGCAAGGGGTGTTGCATTTTATCAGGTTCTCTCTCTCTCTCTCTCTCTCTCTCTCTGTCTTTGTCTGTCTCTGTCTTTCTTTCTCTCCTTCTTTGACAGCTGTGTAACTTCATTTGACACTCAGCAGTTAGTTTTTTGTTGTTGTTTTGGTTTGGTTTGGTTTTTTTTTTCTTGCGACATGGTTTCTCTGTATAGCCTTGGCTGTCCCGGACTCTGTTTGTAGACCAGGCTGGCCCAGAAATCACAGAGGTCCTCTGCCTCCCGAGTGCAGGATTAAAGTTGTGCACCCCCATGCCCAGCAGCTGTTAGTTCTTATGTGTTGACTTCGGGCCTTTGTTTGTGTAACCCAGACGTAGGTAACCAAGTTACAGAGCTTGTTTGGAGAGCCCTCGCTCTTATTACGTTTTCTGGACAAACATACATGAGTAAGATATGAAGTGTGCACATCTGGAGCCCCATGTCCTTAATGCGAGTTTCCAGATTTCTCTGCTTACCTGGGGGTCATGCTGCTTGGAGCCACTCCGTGGATGCTCATGTCAGTGGTGTATTTCTGGTAATGCTTTGTGGGTGACAGAGCAGCCTGGCCCAGGATGGAAAGGCTCAGGTACTTTTCTGAGAAAAAACAATTTTTTTTTCCCTTTTAGTATTGAGGTTAGGAACTGGGCCTAATGGCCCAGGCTGTCATCCCCGTCACTGGGAAGGCTGCAAGGCTGCTTTGGACTGAGAGTTCAAGGCCCAGATGGTCAGCTTAGGGAGAACCTGTCTCAAAAGAAAAAGTAAAGTGGACTGAGAATGTAGCTTAGTGTTGAGTGCTTGCTTGGTTTGCTTCAATCCCCAATACTACCAAAATAAATAAATGAAAAACTTAAAAAAAAAAAAAAAGTCCCGATGGAGTCTTGTGTTGCTGCTCATTGTGGCTGGGTGCTTCTGTCTAGGGCAGCAGATTCTGTCAGGAATCTGGCACTCACTGTCCCTCTGTCCCCAGGCCTACGAGAAGCGCTTCCCCACCTGCCCGCTCATCCCAGTCTTCCTGGGCAGTGAAGTCCTGGGTGAGTGGCGAAGTGCAGATGGGGCGGTGCACACGGTGGAGCGGAGCTGCCGCCTGCGCGTGGACGCCCCTCGGCTGCTGCGGAAGGTGGGCATGGAGCTGGGGTCCCTGGGTGTGGGGTGTGAACGGGTCTGCTTGCAGTGGAATGGGGTACTCCGGAGCCTTGAGATCCGGTAGGGCTAGCATCCAGACCGCCTAGGCGCAGGGTTTGGGAACCAGAGCTAGGCACGAAACCAGGAACACAGAGTGGTGTGCTCGTGGCAGGGCTTGGGCCGCGGCTGGGTGATGGAGACTGGGTGGCAGTACCGGGGAGAGGGCCCGTGCAGAACATCCGGCGGCAGGACAAAGGACTCCCCCATCCCCCACCCCGTGGCTTCCAGCAGGTGTGTAGCTGGGTGGGAGAACTCTTGGCTTGATGCTGGTGGCAGTGCGAAGCACGGAGGCTATTTGGGCAAGGCTGAGGGTCTGCCCAAGGGACCCGGACTGTGTGCTGTGTGTGACCTGAGCCAGTCTGGACAATGGTGGGAGCAGGTGTTGCCCTGCTCAGGCTGGGTGTCTCTTGTTGGGCTCGGTGGCAGAGGGAGAAGGGTTTCTAGATTGGGGGTGACATGGGCCAGGCTAGGGAGTGACAGGAGATGGAATTTGAAGTCCCTGTTAAGGGATGACTCAGACTGAGAAGGAGCAGGAGCAGGAACCAGGGTTCGGTCCGGGTGACCCCGCCGGCTAGTTCCTCTCCCCTGGGCTCCTCCTTCACAGATTGCTGGTGTGGAGCATGTGGTCTTCGTTCAGAGAAACGTCCTGAACTGGAGAGAGAGAACGCTGCTGATCGATGCGCACAACGAGACCTTTGCAAGCCGCGTGACGGTGAAGGAGAACTGCAGCTACACAGTGAGCCTGCCCGGCCTCCCCGAAGCCTGATGTGTGTCCCTCTATCTCTCCTCCCCACGTCCTCCTGACCCCTCACGAGTGGGTTTTAGTCCTCCTTTTTTTTTAGACCAAGTGTTACTATGTAGCCCAGGCTGGCCTGAAAACTTTCCATCCTCCTGCCTCAGCCTCCTGAATGCTGGAATTACAGGTATGTGCCACCATATCCAGCTAATACTTTCTTTTTATTGTTGACATATAAATGTTTATGGGCATATAAGGGCACTTAATGTATAAGTAACATAATGACTGCTGAAATATATCTAAACAAATATTTTGTGCTTTATAAATAATCTGAGCATTGTGCATATAATTCTCTGTGTGATTTTTTTTTTTTTTTGAGACATAGTCTGTCTACATAGCCCTGGCTGTCATGGAACTCACTATGTAGACTAGGCTGGCCTGGAACTTCTGGTTATCCTGCCTCAGCCTCCCCGTGCTGGGCTTGTGGGTGTATACCACCACACCCAGCTTGAGGAAGGTCTCTTGGCATCACTGTCTGGGTGTGGCATGCTGTCCGTGGCAGGCTCTGGGGGCCAGAAGAGCCCCTGGGGAAGGCACAGCATCCTCCACACCGGGGCCCTGCCATGGTCCCTTCCCATCTTGCAGGTCCATCCTGAGAATGAAGACTGGACTTGCTTTGAACAGTCTGCCTCCCTGGATATCCGCTCCTTCTTTGGCTTTGAAAGCACGTTGGAGAAGATAGCCATGAAGCAATATACTGCCAATGTCAAGAGGGTGAGGGGACTGTGCTAGCCATAGCAGGAAGTTCACGGGCCCACCCTGCCACCACCAACCCCTGTGACACTGGGCACCAGCCCTGACTTTTCTGGGCCTCGGTCTTCTGGTTTCTAAAGTGAACACTGGGGTCATGACCACATCAGTGAGGTCACCAGTGGGAAGGACTAGCCTGTAGTGGGGGCATCCTGACATTGTCCCAGCACTCTAAGATGCTGCAGCAAGTTCAAGTCTGGGCTACAGAGCAAGTTCAAGGCCAGCCTAGCGACTCAGAGAGACAAACAGCTCAGGCAGAGCTCAGGAGTGGAGCACTTGCCTAGCATATATGGGGCCCTGGCTTCAATCCCCAATACCAGTTCAGAAAAAAAAAAAAGTGTTACTGAGTCTAAGGCCATGACTTAGTCATAGAACACCTGCCTAGAGTCCCCCGTGAGGAGTTGAGGGTGTGATTCAGTGGTAGAGTGACTGCCTAGAGTACCCCCAGTGAGGGACTGGAGGTGTAACTGGGTGGTAGAGCACCAGCCTAGCATGTGGGAGATCCTGAGTTCCGCTCCCAACACCACAAAGTCACCACTTGGTTCAATGGCCTTAGACTGCAGGTTAGAGCGAGGCCTGGTCACCGAGTGAGTAGACTGCTTTTGGTGATAGACTTTACCTGATACATTAATATCAACCTGGGCTATTTGCATTTGTTCTGGGTTTAGTTTTCCCCCTCTCCCCTCATCCTGGCTATGTGTTAGCTGCGCAATAGCCATATTTCAGGACTGAGATCTGCTCCTGTGTGGTTCCTCAGGGCTGGTGTGGTGGCCTTGCAGTGCTGCTTGCTTGGTGACATCTCTTGGGTCTGTTGCTTCCAGGGGAAGGAGGTGATTGAGCACTACCTGAATGAGCTCATTTCCCAGGGAACATCCCACATTCCTCGCTGGACACCAGCCGCAGTGCCGGAGAAGGATGCCCGCAGCCAGGCTGTGCCCCGGTGCCCCAGCTCCCTGCAGACAGGCGGCCCCAGTGATACCCCAGGCCCTGCTCCTGAGATGGCCGCAGCGGATGGTAGGTGGCTGCAGAGAGTCAGCATCCAAACTGTGCCCTCACCTCTGGATCCCGGAAGCTTGCCTCACTGCCTGGCTTTCTGAGAGTGGGAGAGGTGCTGTAGGTTGCCAGGGCTGGGGACAGTCTAGCACCCACTCAGCCTCCTCCCTCTCCTTCTCAGAGATGATCTATTTCTGGACCAGGCACTGACCTCTGGTGGTTTGGGTATATTTTTAATTGTGTGAGTAATGCAAGATCATGGTAGTAAAGGATATAAATAAATCGGAAGATGAAAAATGAGAAGTGAGAAGAGCTGGAGAGGTGGATCAGGCGATACAGTGCTTGCCCTGCATACATGAACTGTGTCTCCCAGAGCTCACACGGGAAACCAGCAGATGTGGTGGTTCTCACTTGCAATCTTAGCACCAGAGAGGTGCCAGCTGAGCCTAATTGATACTAACTGGGGAGCCCTAGGCTCGTGAGAGATCCTGCCTCAAACAAAACCAAGGTAGATGGCACCTCAGGAACCACACCTGAAGTTGGCCTCCACATACATGTACATATACATACATGCATGTGTTATACAACATGCACACACACACAAGAAAAGAATGAAGATTCCTTCCTTCTCCCTAGAGTCTTCAATGGTTTGTGTTTTATGAAGCTAACTAGGGGTATATGGCACAGGAAGGGCATATATCCTTATACATGTGTGCACATGCATACTCACACTAAGAAAATATGGAAGAGGCAGGAGCATGTCATGCAGCCTGTTTGTACTTTCCTATTTCTCACTAACATTGCAAGAACAGCACATATATCCCTGCACTTCATAATACAGTGTGACTGCTTCAAGTCTTACTGATGTTGGCTCACCATTAGCATTATTGTTTGAGACAGAGGCTGGTCCTGAATTTGATATGTAGCTGGGGATGGCCTTGAACTTTCGATCTTATATTTCCTACCCTCTAAAGGCTGGAATTACAGGTATGTGTCACCATGATGCTGGCAATTTTATCTGAATTTAAGACTTCATGCAAATCATACAGTATGTGAAATCATATAATGTGTGTGTGTGTGTGTGTGCATGTCATAGCTCAAGGTAGAAGCCAGAGGATCCACGGTTTGACATAGGCCCTCTCTATTTCAGCCCACACTAGCCTTGAATTTGAGGGACTCCTGAGTTTGGGGACTACTGAACACTTCCATGCCTGGATCCTTAGCACATGGTCTTTAAATTTTTTTCTAAATTACGTTTTTGTTTATTGATGTGTGTGCATGAGAGAGAGAGAGAGAGAAAGAGAGAGGGGAAGCTCATTCATATGTAGAAGCCTAAGAACAACCTGTGGGAGTCATTTCAGTCCTTCCACTGTGTGGGTTTTGAGGCTCGAACTCAGGTAGTCAGGGTTGGAAGTGAACACCTTTATTTAATGAGCCACCTTAGCAATCCCGTAGGGTTTTTGTTTGTTTGTTTTAAAGCAGGGTCTCAAGTAGCCCAGGCTGGCCTTGAATTTTCTGTGGAGCTGAGGATGACATGAACTCCTGATCCCCCTGTCTTCTCCCCAGTATTGGGATTACAGTGGTGCACCACCATGCCTGTTTTCGGTGTACATGTGTGTCATATGTGAACACATGTGCGTATTTTAATTACAAACAATGTGGTTCATCTTTGCACTTAAGGAATGAAAAGAAATGGTTTTACTGTTCTACAGAGTACAGCATCATTTTATTTTACTGGTTTTTGTTTGTTTGGTTTTGTTTGAGACAGGGTCTTACCATACAACTCTGGCTGATCTAAAACTTGCTATGTAGGCCAGGCTGGGCTCAAATGAATGAACAGAGATCAGCCTGCCTCTACCTCTAGAGTGCTAGACTTGGGACCATGCCTGACTTTATTTATTTATTTTTGAGATAATTTTATTCTGAGATTTTTTTTTTCATGTGGCCCAGACTGATCTTTAACTTTTAATCCTCCTGCCTCTACCTTCCAAGTGCTGCATTTATAGGCATGCACCACCATGCCTGGATGCAGCCGGTCTACTAATACAGAAAATGTTCACAATATAACGTTGAACAAGAACAACAAAAAACAAAGGCTGGAGAGTTAGCACTCTTTAGAACCTCGGCACAGAGGGGAGGATCATCTCCACAGCCGAGACCTGGAGAGAAGCCCCTGCCACTGGCAGTGCCCAGCTTTGCCCAGAGTATGTTCTCAAAACCATTTAGAAAAATGACTTTGGAGCCCTTGTGGCTGTTTCCACATCTTGGCTAGGGACCACATTCCAGAGCTCAGGCAGTTGGCAAGTAGAGAAGGCCACACAGCGTGCAGGCCATGGGATAAAGACCCAAGCCACCAGATGTGCTGGCTATTTCTGTGTCAACTTGATACAAGCTTGATTCATCCAAAGGGAGGGAACCTCAATTGAGAAAATGCCTCCCTAGGATCTGGCTGTTGGTCATTCTCTCAATTAATGACTGACGGGGAAGGCCCAGCCCTTTGTGGGTTTTGCCACCCCTGGGCTGGCCAGTAAACACTCTTCCATGACCTCTGGCATCAGCTCCTGCCTCCGGGTTCCTGCCCTGTTTGAGATCCGGTCCTGACTTTTTTCAATGATGAATAGTGATATGGAAGTTTAATCCAAAGAAATCCCTTCTTCCCTGGCTTGCCTCTGGTCATGGTGTTTCACACAGCAATAGTAACCCTAACTAAGCTTCTAGATATGGCAGCACATGCCTGTAGCCTAGCACTCAGGAGGTACAGGCAGGAAGATGGGAGCTCAAGGATAGCCTCTGCTATGTAGTGTATTTGAATCTAGCCTGGGGTACATGAGGCCCTGTCTCAAGACAAAACAAAACAAAACCAAGAACAATAGCAAACAACAGAACAAAGGTAAACAGAGGGAGACAGAGGGTGGCCTCTCTCTTCCTCCACCCTGAAATTCTTATTTTTCTTGCTCAAGGGGACAAGCTGGAAGCGGACTACATTGAGAGGTGCCTGGGCCATCTCACCCCCATGCAGGAGAGTTGCCTGGTCCAGCTTCGGCACTGGTTACAGGAGACCCACAAAGGCAAGGTGGGTGTGGCCATGCACTTTGATGACAGGCTTCAGCCCGGGGCAGCGTGGAAGGAAGGGAAGCCAGTTGTGCTATCAGTAATACTACAAACTTAGATTTTGCTCCATTTCTATTACATCTGTCCTGTCTGTCCTTTACACATACTGAGGCCACCACCCTTCTGCTATGGGTGTTTGGGGCCAGGGAATTCTTTAGAGTAAGTGTTTATTCTGTTATGCCTGGTAACATCTCTAGTCTCCAATCAGGAGATGCCAGTACCTTGCCCCATCCAGGTATGACAATGCAAAATGACCCTTAGCATGTACATATGTCCTCGTGTGTGTGTGTGTGTGTACAGTCATGTGCAATTATGAATCATAGCTATAATCATGCTCATTTGACCATGGGTACCATCCTTTTCTAGAGACATATGACATAATAAGGGTGATTGATTGTTCTATAGATTTTGTCTTTAAGCTCTAGCCCCGGTAACATGGATGTGCACCACATACCTCAGTCCCAAGAAGGACTCTATCATCTAATGAATAAGAACTTCTTGCTTAGCAAGGATTGCTTACCTTTGCCTCCCCAGCCCAGAGGCCAGCCAAGAGCATTGCTCACTGTTGATGTATGCTATAACATGTCTGCTTCCGTTTCTGCAAATGTAAAATGGGGACATTGATAATATACTATGGGTCACAAACACTGATCCACGATCAGATGCTTAGGGTAGAATCTGACTCAAAGAAAGAACCCCAGAAAAGGCAACTTGTTCTAGGACTGGTATTGCACCAATGGCATATTGGGAAATGAACAGGAGAAAGGGGAGGAGGGAGAGGGGAGGGGAGGAGGAGTTACCCCAAGGAAAGATGCTATTTCTAGGACAAACAGGGAGAGATGCTAGGCAGCCACAGTGCACAGCTGTTTGCCACAGCCCTCCCCTTGGCCTCTCTTTGCTTTGGGCTGCTTTCCCCAGCTGTTTTGCAGATGAGGTAAGAGGCTCATTTCTACCATTTTATCTGAATGTGTTCATTTATCTAGATGTATCATTCTGTGATCTTCTTTCTTCTCTGTCTCTCAGATCCCCAAAGATGAGCACATCCTGCGCTTCCTGCGGGCACGAGATTTCCACCTGGAGAAGGCCCGGGACATGCTGTGCCAGTCCCTGAGCTGGCGGAAGCAGCACCAAGTGGATCTCCTCCTGCAGACCTGGAGACCCCCAGCACCCCTGCAGGAGTTCTATGCCGGAGGCTGGCACTACCAGGACATAGGTGTGTCTCACACTTGAGCCATGTGTGAATGCTAAGGGCACTCTTAAATGATGCACCCAGGGAATCTCAGCTTCCATTTTAGCTCTCTGGGGCATCTGGGGATACCGATGGTGTGTTACCCAGCTATGAAGAAAGTGGAATAGGCATAGGTTTGTTTGTTTGTTTGTTTGTTTTGGGAGGATATTTCTGCCCCTGGGGCTACCACACATCATAGTCTCTTCAGTACAGTATGAATTTATTCAGGTAACCATAGCAAACTAGACACTAAATCCACAAGATGCCAGGCCTGGAGGTTGGAAGTTTGGGATCCAGGAGGCAGCAGGACTTGGGATGTGGTTCAGTTGGTAGACTGCCTAGCTTGCACAAAGCCTTAGATCTGATCCTCAGCACTGCACAGATCTGGGCTTGGTGGTACACATCTGAAGTCCCAACACTTAGGAGGTGGAGGCAGGAGGATCAGGAGTTCGAGGTTAATCTCAGCCATATAATGAATTCAAAGCCAGCCTGGGCTACAGATCCTGTCACTCACGAACAAACAGACAACAAATAAACGGACTCAGCAAGCTCTAGAGGAGAGCCCTGCAGCGCCTCTTCCAGCTCTTGATGGGCCCTGAGTTTGTGGCTGTGTCATTCTCAGCTTCTGCCCCCCACTTGACACGCCCATCCCTCTGCCTATCTGTGTGCCCTTCACCACCTCTCAGGAGCTCTGGATCATTTAGAACCCACCACACACCCATCCTGATGCCATCTTGAGATCCGTAATGGACACCTGCAGCTCCATGTGCAACTTAAGTCCCGTCTGAAGGTTCTGGTGGACATGAGATTTTTTGGGGACACTACTCCTCCCACTGTAGGAATCCTTCCCAGGTTTAAAGGGTGTAGGGCCACGAAGCCAAGTGACTCTTGTACTCTTTAAGGTCTTTTATGAAAAAAAACATTGCTCTCTGAAAGAACAGTGTGTTCTCCTAACTGCTTGTGTTATCTCTCTGGCTCCTAAGTTTTGGATTTTTGTTGGTTATTTTTGCTGTTTAAAATGGCTACCAGTATGGTGCCTAGTAGCTCAGGCCTGACATCCCAGCTACTTAAGAGGCTGAGGCAAAAGGATTGCTAGCTACAGAGTGAATTCAAGGCTGGCCTGGGAACTTAGTGAGACATAAAGGAAAATAGAGCTGGAGGTATGGCTTGGCAGTAGGTCACCTGCCTCTGCGAGACCCTGGGTTCCAACCTTAGTACCACAAGAGGGGCCAGACAAACAAAAAATAGAATAGTTGGGAGCTCAGGGCAGAAGCACTGGTTACTGTGTGTGGGGACACACGTGCTCAGTTAACTTTTGTCCTCTGAGCTACAGTACCTCTGGCTGTGAGGTCAAGGTTGCTGAATCTGTGGTCTATATTATAGTGTCCTTAGGGTGGAACGCAGCAGGCAAGGCTGTCTGGCGATAATGACACAAAAATGTGACCAGACACTCCAAGGGACCCAACTCCTGGTCCGTAGGAGCCGTAACTGAGTGTTCACTAATGCAGAGTTCATGGTCCCAGACCACAGCTCTCAAGAATAAAGAGAGCTGACCACGTTAGCAGTCCTTAAAGATAACCGCTGTGTTGACAACCTTCATGTTCCTCTGGTGCTCTGGTTGGAGGACAGCCAGGGCCGATGTCCACCCTCTCAATTTCTTCATGACATGGCTCATATAATCTTCAGAAAAAAACATTTTAAATTAACAATGTGTTGCGTACACATGGGAATATGGCAACAGGAAGACAACCTTCCTGTTTGAGGTGGGTATCTCGCTGAACCTGGAGCTCAAGATGAGACCAGATGGACGGCCGGAAGCCCCAGGGACCTTCCTGTCTCTGATTCCCCAGCACTGGCTCACAACTACGCGCCACCAACCCAGCCTCAAACTTACAGAGAGCCGCTTGTCTCTGCCTCTTGCTGGGACTAAAGGTGTGCACTGCTGCTCACGGGCACCACTATTCATGGTTCTGCCTGGCTTTAAAAGAAACATGGGATCTGGGGATTGGACCCAAGTCTTCACACTCACATAGCAAGTGCTTTTCTGACAGCAATCTCCCTAGTCCGAAAAAGGAAAAAAATAAGTGAACTACTGATTTCAGTTTTAGGTGCTCTCTCTCTTTTGTTTTATCAAGACAGGGTTTCTCTGGTAAGCCTTAGCTGTCCTAGACTCTCGCTGTAGACCAGGCTGGCTTCGAACTCACAGAGATCCCCCTTGCCTATGCATCCCCGACTGTTGGGATTACAAGCATGTGCTGGCTAGGAGTTAGGCTCTTAGGCAACACCTACCTAAAAGATGTCTTCTCTTTCCTGGGCTCCGCCCACCTGCAAAGATGGCCGCCCGCTCTACATCCTGCGCCTGGGCCAGATGGACACCAAAGGCCTGATGAAGGCAGTAGGCGAGGAGGCACTGCTGCAGCACGTGAGTCAGGGTGGCGTGTGGGCCCGTGATGTTAGCCCCTGTGCGGAGCAGCACAGTCAGCTGTTGTCAGTACCATGTCTGCCTTCTAGGTGCTTTCTGTCAACGAGGAAGGACAGAAGAGATGCGAGGGAAACACGAGACAATTTGGCCGTCCCATCAGGCAAGAACCAGAGTTGGGGGCAAAACACTCAAAGGCTAGCTAAACGCTTACCGCGTATGTGTGTGGCCAGGGGCCTGGCAGAGCGCTATGTGTTGTCCCCAAATTCTTAAAATGCTCTGGTGAGGCAGCGACTCTTTCCTGGTTTTGGCTGGTGGAGAAACTTGGACTCTCCGCAGAGGTAATTTAGGTTGTTCCTGACTGGTTCCATCCCCAACTCCAGAGGCTCGTTCGTTTGCTTCCTCAGGCCAGCCTTCCACCTCAGCTCCGCTGTGACACATTTCATTCCGGTGCTGAGAGACCTACAGGGTGAAAGCGTCCTGCTCCCAACCTTGCCTTCTGAGTCCTTTGCTCTGTCCCCGATGCCTGGGAGGGTGCCGGAAGTCATGGGAGGTGGCAGAGGCTGGTGGGGCCCAAGGTCTTGTGTCTGTCACAGCTCCTGGACCTGCTTGCTGGACCTGGAGGGCCTCAACATGAGGCACCTGTGGCGGCCTGGGGTGAAAGCCCTGCTTCGGATGATCGAGGTGGTGGAGGACAACTACCCCGAGACCCTGGGCAGGCTGCTTATCGTGCGTGCGCCCCGCGTCTTCCCGGTGCTGTGGACGCTGGTGAGAGCAAGAGCCAGAGAGGGGCCGCACAGGGGTGAATCTTGACCTGAATGATTCTGAGCGCACAGATCAGTGGAGCTGCCCCAGGTCCAAGGTTGCCAGGAGATGAAATGTAACTGGATTATGGCAGGGGGTTCATGACGTGATGAACGTACCAAAGTCCGTGAATCAATCCTGCGCTTCTTAGTTTTATGGTTTTGTGCACAGGTGGCTATTCATCTGGGTGTACATATGTGTCAGGTGCATGTGCACATATGTGCATTTGTATGGTAGTCAGAGGTCAGAGGCCAAGTTCTTCAGGAGCGCTCCACCTAATTTTATGTATTTATTTATTTTTTCAAGACAGGGCTTCTCTGTGTAGCCTTGACCGTTCTGGACTCACTTTGTAGACCAGGCTGGCCTTGAACTCTGGCCTCCGCCTCCCGGAGTACTGGGATTAAAGGATGTCCACCTTATTTTTTGAGATGGTCTGTTAGGCTAGGTTAGCTGCCAGAGAGTCCCAGAGACTCACCTGTTGCCCCATCACTGGGTTTATAAATGAGTGCTACCAATCCCACCTTTTTTTTCCTTCTTCTTTTTTGAATGTGTGTTTCTGGGAATCCAAATTCAGTCCCTTGTGCTTACATGACCAGCATTTTGCTGACTGAGTCATGTCGCCAACCTGAATCATTCACTTTAAGAAGGTCAAGTCAACTGGATGTGGTGGTGTATGCTGTTAATCCCAGCATGAAGCAGGCAGAGGCAGGAGGGTTTCTGTGAGTTCTAGGCCAGTCAGACCTATTTACTGAGTTCCAGGCCAGCCAGGTCTACATAGTGAGACTGTCTTAAAATAAAAATCAAGTCAGGGCTAGTGACAGGGCTCAGCATCTAAGATTGCCTGATGATTGCAAGCCTGGATTAATATATTTATTACCAGGATGTCTTTTTCATTTAATGGGAATTTCTTGACAATAAATGGCTATATTTTAAATTGATATGATGTCCTTTAAGTTTTCTATCTTGTTCAGCTCTAAAGGAGTTGTATAAACACACACACACAAGCTCAACTCTTGTGGTTTTGTATGTCTCCTTTCCATTTATTTAATTTTTTTTTTTTGTGATAGGCTTTCATTTAACCCCAGCTAGCATCAAATTCACTACTCACCCAAGAATAACCTTGAACTTCTAATCCTCCTGCTTTTATTGTCAAGAGTGTTAAGAATGTGGTCATATACCACCATGCCTAGTTTATGGAGGGCTTGGGATAAAGTCTCAGCTAGAGGTGGGGCTCAGAAGGCCAAGCCTCAGCTCAATGACCTTGGTTCAATCCCTAGGACATACTCAGTACAAGGAGAAACAGAAATTCTAAAAGTTGTCCTCTGACTTCCACAAATGCCCACCCCAAAATAAATACATGTAAAAAATGTTTTTTAAAAAAGACCAATTCTGGCCAGGGGATGGTGGTGCATGCCTATGATCCCAGCACTGGGAGGCAGGGTCAGGTGGATCTCTGTGAGTTTGAAGCCAGCCTGGTCTACAGAGTGAGTTCCAGGTCAGCCACAGCTATATTGAGAAACCCTGTCTCGAAAAACAAAACAAAACAAAAAATCAATCCTAACCTAGGTCTGGTGGTGCGTACCTGTAGTCCCAGCACTCAAGAAAGAGACTGAGGAAGAGCCTGCGTTTGATGCTGGCCTGAGCCACAGAGCGAAACCCTTCTCAAAACAAAACAAAAAAAGCCAAAGCCAATAAATAAATAAATACACAAACAAACAAAACAAACCAGAAATAAAACGAAGCAAAGCTAACTAACAAAGTGAACCGATTCTCTGCTCTACGAATCCCATTGAGTAAATACAGACTCTGCCTTGCCCCCTGCCTCCAGGTCAGCCCCTTCATCAACGAGAACACCAGGCGGAAGTTCCTCATCTACAGTGGCAGCAATTATCAGGGCCCTGGTGGCCTGGTGGACTACCTGGACAAGGATGTGATCCCTGACTTCCTGGGAGGAGAGAGTGTGGTAAGGCTTGCTGCTGGTCCTGTATCCCAGAGGGGGGTGGGGCAGGAGCCTGAGAGTCCAGATCCCTAGGGTCAGGAAGCTGCTGAACAGGGCCGCCTATTCTCATCACGAGGGGCCACTCGCTCAAAGTTGGGGCCGGGCTGGTTGTAGAAGTTTCCCCAGGGAGGTGACGTATATGGGGGTGGAGCCTTCCTTTGGTTCTTTTAGAGACAGTGAGGGCTGAGGATGGCAGAGCATACCTGCTGGGGCTGAAGAGCTGGCTCAGCGGCTAAGGGCACTGGCTGCCTTCCCAGAGGACCTAGGTTTGATTCCCAGCCCCTACATGGTGGCTCACAACCAGCTCTAACTGGTCCCAGGGGATCCAGTGCCCTCTCCTGGCTTCCATAGGTACTGCATGCATGCGGTACATAAACATAAGTGCAGGGGATAACACCCATTCACATAAAAATAAGTGTTGACATTTTTCAGAAAAGAGTACTTGCTGTGTACACCTCTCAGCTCGGCAGAACAGACACCAGGCAGCAGGCTTGTGCCACTTGTTGGGAAAGTGGTTTTCTTAGGAACTCTGCCCAGCTTGACCGTGCTCTGCTCCTGTGGGCAACAGTCTCTCTAGGACTCCCTGAAGCACAACGGGCAAGGACCTTGCTCTGTTATTCCCCTTCCCCTTCAGTTTTCAAAGTGAAACAAGGAAAACTGTTGTGTGTTGATGCTTGGGGCCTGAGACTTGGCCACCAGGGCAACTCTCGCTTGGAGACATCTGTAAAACTAGATTCGCCCTCCGCTGGTCAGTATCTTCTACGGGAGGAAAGATTCTGCCCCAACTTTGATTGTATCACAGAAGAGGGAACCACAGCTAGCCAGACAATATGAAAAGGGCTATGAATGTAGGGGTCTACCCCCCCCACATGTACACATGGGCAGTGCACACACACATGCATGCATACCCTCCAACACACTTCAGCATGTGGGGGCTGGGGATGGAACTCAGATCTCCAGACTTGAAGGCAAATGCCCTCACCCAGTGAACCACCTCACCAGGCTGGCCAAGAACTCAGGATCCCCCTTCCTAAACCTCCTGAATACTGGGGTTATAGGCATGTACCGTGATACCTGACCCATAGTTGTGTGCCCCGATCATATGTTCTCAGTAGCCTGGCCTCTCAAAGCCTCCATCCCGCTTTCATTATATGAGAAATGTATCTTACCCTGCTCTTGGTTCTGAGGGCTTCCGAGGGTGACTGCCCAGCTCAACAGGGGTTACTCTTCTAAGCTGTTTTAGGGCTTACGGGACACCTAATGTGAGACCAGCTGGGCCTCAGCCACTCTGACCTGCCAACCTTTTTAGTCTTTGAAACCTCCCTCAGTGTAATGTTCCAGAAGGAGGACTGGTCCCCAAGTCCCTGTACCTGACCGAGGAGGAGCAGGAGCAGGTTGACCAGCTACGGCAGTGGAGTGAGACCTACCATTCAGCCAGTGTGCTCCGAGGGAGCCCCCATGAGGTGCCACCTGATCTGGGAGGGCATGGGTGGGATGGTATCATGTTCCTTCAGCTTGGGTGTGGGGTGATTCTAGTCACTCACTTTCAGCTCTATTCAAGAAGCTCCAGGACGTGCGATGGTTGCAGAATCCCCCGGGTGCCCTCGTGCCCCCGGGCATCTGCAGTTCACCATGGGTGACCAGGCCTTTCAGAAAGAGGAGGGGTCTGGGAGGAAGGGATAGTTGGGGAGTCTTAGCAGCTTATCCTGATGACAGGGAGACTGAAAAATGACAAGGGAGGAATGTGCTGACCCCGGGACTCCTCCGCCTCTGCTTCTGTTATGCAGGTTGCCATGGAGATTCCAGAAGGGGAGTCCGTCATCACCTGGGACTTTGACATCCTCCGAGGGGATGTGGTGTTCAGTCTGTATCATGCAAAAGAGGCACCCAAGCTCGGTCCCCAGGAACCTGGTGTTAGAGCCAGTGGGCAGTTGATTGATAAGAGCTGGGTCCTGGGGGTACATTACAGCCGTGTTGAGGCGCCCCTCACCTGCCGGGAAGGGCAGAGCATTCAGGTGTGTAGGTGTGGGCTTGTGTTACTAATTTCGCATGGGGCATCAAGCCTCGCTCGCAGACCAGGCCTCTGCAGACAGCTACAAACAAGGATGTGCTCCTGGGCTCTGGGACCCTGCAGGACAACCGTAAAGGAGCTCCCCCCTCTCCCCAACTCCAGAAGGCTATATGGAGGGAACATGAGGCACCCAGCTAAGAGGCAGTTGGAGGCCTGGGGGAGGGCTTTGAGCTTCAGTTTCTCCATGAGGAAAAGAAATCAATAAAGGGTCTTAATACCTTGAGCGAGGCTGGGGTGATAGCTCAGCCAGTGAAGAGCTTGCTTTGCAAACACAAGGACCTCGGTTTGGTCCTCAGAACTCACGGGGGTGGGGGGGTGGGACAGGGAGCCATGTTTTCCCCATGACACATATATGCATAAGCACGTACATGTGCATGGGGAGGGCACAGATGGTGCCATTTAAATCAAACAGGTCCAAAGTTAGGGAACCATCAGGGGCTCCAGGGAGGAGTCTTTCCTGCCTTTTCGGTGGACACATTAACTGCATCCTCACCCTGGCCTTATATGGCTCTGTCCCCCATGGCTCTGTTTTGTGTCCCCTCCTATAGGGATAGCAGTAGTTGTGTTTAGGACTGACCCTAAGTCCTTTGCTGAAAAACAGGGAGAAATGTCCAAATAAGGTCATCTTCTACAGTTCTGGGTGGATATGGATTTAGGGGGATGATGTTCAGTCTAGGTCATCATCTCATGGTAGATGGAGGATGGCGTTTGGGGACCTAAAGTCCCACATCCACATTTGAGTTCGTTACAGAAGAGGGCCTTGAGGGCGGCTGGGCTGGGTGGGGTGGAGGAGGTGATATGCCAGGTGGAAGGGATAGCACGGACGAAGCCGGAGAAGCAGGGGACCATACAGGGCTGGGGTGAGTTGTGGGTCAGGAGGGCCCCTGAGGCCAACAGCCAGATCCAGCACCCCAAGACCCTGGGCTTAGAATCTCCTAAACACCCCGACTATTCCGTTCTGAATGTAGGGCTGGAATCCAGGTCTCCTGCTACCCGTGACTGGGGTGTGAGCTGTCTTTCTCACCCCACCATCTCCCCACGAGGCCAGTGTGACAGGTGGACTGTTATACACGTGCACCTGCAGGCACACACACAAACACTCACTCTGAGATATACATATATGTGCACACACACCAAAATACACATAAGCACTCACTCAGACACACACACTCTCTCAGACATACACATGTGCATACATGCATTCACACACATTTACACATAAATGCACACCTGCATATACATGCACACACAGACACCCACCCACCAAAAAACATGCATACACCACACAGACGCACACACAGTTGAGAGTCCTCTGGCTCCATGAGCCTCATGGGCCTCACTGACGGTTCTGTAGAACAAGTGGCTCTTTCAGGTCCCAGCCCGTTCCGAATACCTCCACAGTGTTTCCTCAGAGCTGCCCCACCTCTGACCCCCGTCCCTCCCCACCCACATATTCTCCTGCACCCCCCAGGCCCTGATGTCACTCCATCACAATAAGCAGGAAGCTCAGGTCCCTGGGACGCAGCAGTCACCACAAAGAGACTTTAGAAGGCGCTTGTAGAGGATTTCCTGGGATGTTGGGAAGGACCAACCAGAAAGAGACAGGGGGGCTCAACTCGACTCCCCATCTTGTTTCCAGGAGGACCCCTAGGAGGACCCGGTCTTACTGTGGCTTCTGTGTTTCAGGGTTCCCATGTTACTCAGTGGCCTGGCACCTACCTGCTCCAGTGGCAGATTCACAGTCCGCCTGAGAGTGTGGCCTGCAGTCTCCCGGGCGTCGACGACGTCCTGACAGCTCTGCACAGCCCAGGCCCCAAGTGCAAGTTGCTGTACTACTGTGAAGTGCTGGCATCTGAAGACTTTAGGTAGGGGAGGCCTCCCACCAGCACTGTGATAGTTGGTTGTTTATGAAGTGGCCTGGGCTCAGCTTCTCCTGGGGTGAACATCAATAGCCCCTCTACAGGAACAAAGAGGAGTCTCTTTGTCTGAGAAGGAACCTGAGTGGTGGTGCAGGCCTTTAATTTCTGCACTTGGAAGGCAGAGGCAGGCGGAGCCCTGTGAGTTCCAGGCTAGCTTGGTCTACAGACTTCCAGGACAGCCGGGGCTACACAAAGAAACCATATATCGAAGCAAACATATAGAATGAGTCAGTCAGACAAACAGATAGACAGACAGATAGACAGACAGACAGAGAGGCTCAGCCTCAAATGGACCTTCACCCTTTGTAGCTGCAGAATCTCCCCTCTCTTCCTCAAGGATCTCAGTGCACTGGGCCGGGAGGGAAGAGAAGGGACCCTTATCACTTGGACCCCCTTTCAGTCCTAAAATTCCTCAAAGTTTTCACCTACACTAAAATATTCTGGAACAGTGCCTCACAGATAACTGCCTCCTCTAAGACCCTTCTTCCAGCTTCCCAGTCACCTTGTCTCTCAGCAGACAAGTGCTTCACCTCCCTGAGATCTCCTGGGAGTTTCACTGGGCATACAGTAGGCACTCAGAAACAAAGCAGGCAGCCTGGAGGTGGTGAAGGCAAAGGTCTTCAATTCTCCCCCATTCTCATTTCATTTTAATTATTCATTAATTTTGAGTCAGGGTCTCATGAAACATAGGTTGGCCTCGAACTTACTATGTGGCTGAGGAAGATCTTGAACTCTTGCCCCCACCACCCTAGTGCTGGGGTCACATGTGTGCACCACCACACCTGGCTTTCTGTGGTAGTGGGATCAAACCCGGCGTTTCATTCACGCCAGGCAAGCACTTTACCAATGGAAGTAGGCCCCAACTCCTTTCATTTCACATGGAAGGAAGGAATGTAGCTCCCTGTGGTGACATAGGCCTATAACCCTACCACTCGAGAGGATCCGAAACTTAAGGCCAGCCTGGGCTACATAATAAGAAGCTATCTCAGAAAAAACAAAAGAGACTGGAAAGTTCTTCCAGGCCAGCTGTGATCTGACATCTGGAGTAGGGTTGGAGTCCAGGCTGGCCTGGAACTCACAACCCCCCTGTTTCCACCTTTTTTTTCCCTTCCATTTCGTGAGTGCTGGGCTTGAAGGCTTGTGCCACTGTACTTAGTTTTGACCAGAGAAAAAGAGCCTGGGGCTGAGACACTCCCAGGCTGAGTGTTTTCTGCTTCATGGCAGTGAGGCAGCTCCTCACAGCTGGGCTGGGCTTTGGGAACTAACCAGGTGCAGGGACCCGGCAGCTCATCTTTGCTTGCATGGTGTCACTGGCTTTTCCCACTGGTGGAGGTTAGCAGCCTTGAGGAGGGTGCCCTGGGGCCTCATTTGCAATATGAACAGCTTTTGCCAGGGAGATAACTTAGGGCCTACACATGCTTCCTCCCCAGGGGCTCCATGTCCAGCCTGGAATCCTGTGCCAGCCGCTTCTCTCAGCTCAGCGCCACCACCTCTTCCTCCTCTGGCCAGTCCCACAGTGGCTCGATGGTGTCCAGATAGCCGGCTGGGGACCTGCCGGCAGCCCAAGTGCGTCTCGCATCAGGCAGTGTGAGGACGAGGAAGAAGCCGGTCCAGACACCTGGCACCATGATGGATGCCGAGGATGCCGCAGCTGGGGTATGGGGACCCCACAGCAGGCGTCCGCCTCTCTACCTGTGAGCCTCACTGCATGCCTCGAGGGGACAAGGACAGACGCCCTCTACTTTTGACTTTCTTTTTAAAGCCAAGGCCTCGCGAACACTGCACCTCCGGTCTCCTGGATCTGGAGTCTAGGACGGGACCAGGGCTGGCGCCTTCTCACCATTTGCTGTGCTTCTCTTAGGTCGGCTCCCTCCACAGGGGAGCCCCTTCTACCACAGGATCATCGTTGCCCTCCCCTATCTCCCAGGAGAGTGTATGGGGGCACATCTCTTCCCGAAGTCCCAGGCCGCTTCTTAGAAACTCTCCTTAGCCTGCTGGGGCTTGGGGGTCCGTTCTGAACCAATCACAGTTGCAGGGAGAGCGGGGCGGGGGGGGGGGTCACTTGACTGCCAGCAGGGTCCTATTAATCTGGGCCAATCACTGTGATTTGGGGATAGAATGCAGTGTACTGGTTGGCCAGTCTGGATTACAAGACCG
Source organism: Pachyuromys duprasi (assembly GCA_028658305.1). Lineage (NCBI taxonomy): Eukaryota > Metazoa > Chordata > Mammalia > Rodentia > Muridae > Pachyuromys > Pachyuromys duprasi. Next base: position 16,420,353 of record CM053757.1, on the reverse strand, counting down.
TTTCTGGGGCCAATCACGTGATCTGGAAGGGGCAAGGTAGGCTGAAGGATGACTGAGGTCTGTGTGTGTGTGTGTGTGTGTGTGTGTGTGTGTGTGTGTGTGTGTGGAGGGGGGGTTCAATGAGTAACAGGGCAGATGGTCATTTTAGCATTTGTGACTGAGCACTGTCCAAGGAGCTGTGATGGAGAGTCAGGGCTCTTCCTCCTGCAGGAAACAACCTACCCTGAACGGCAGTTCTGCTTTCTGCCCCTGAGTTGAGGAGCAGAGGGACGCCCAGGGCTTCTGCCTGGTTCCAGGCAGTGATGGGGTGACTCCAGCTCTTCTTGTTTCCCTCCAGAGGTGTCTTTACTTCCTAAGGCATACTGCTGCCTTATGAGATACATATATTTAGAACTAAAATCCCTTCTCTCTGAGTGGCGAGGGCACTCCCAGTCAGTCCGGGAGAACTTGGTTCAGGAGTGGTTGGATCCAGCATCTCAACATGGTTCCAGGACCCCTGGAGGCGGAGGCAGCTGTCTGTGTCCTGGAGTTGCCCTGACAGGACTTTCTGAGACACTCCATGGAGATTAGTGGGTCTTCCTGGAGACCAGGGACTTACCTCTTTTCATTTCCTGGATCCAAAGAAGGTGCAAGGTCACCGCTTGGTGATTTCCCTCCAGTTGCAGCCTTTTTTTGGGGTGGGGGGGCGTTTTTGTGTTTTGCCTTAGAGAGTGGCTTAGAACTTGAGGCACAGAAAACAGAGATCAGGATTTCTGGTTTTCCTTAGCCCACACTGGTTTCCACTCCTACCAACCAGTGTGCCCACCTACACCACTGCCCTGGGTCTCTGCCTGATCGAAGCTCTGCCCACAGCCTCAGCTCCAGCCTGGCCCAGAAGCTCCTCCTTGCTCTTCTCTGTCAACCTCACTTAGAGTTGAAATCTTTTCTACGAGTCCCCAGGCTGAGGGCTGGCATCTGGCTGTGGAGCCAGGTGGGCAAACATGGACTTTATGCTGGCACCAGCCCCAAATCCAGAGCAGTAGGAAAGGGTCCCTTGAAGGGAGAGTCTTCCACTGATGAAAACTCTTTTCTGTTTTGCTCTCCAGGAATAGCAGTGGAACACAGGACTGCAGCAGTGTGTGCGTGTGTGTGTGTGTGTGTGTCCTCCAGAGACACTGAAAACCAGTTGTCTCCAAATCACTGAGTGGTGATATGTCTCAGTGATCTTTATTATTTTATTATTGTTAATTATTTTAATTATTTGCTGCTGTTGTAGCACTGAGGTTCAACCCAGGCCTTGGCCACACTAGGCAATCACTCCCCCTGAGCCACACGTGAGACCCATTTTTTTTGTTTTTGTTTTTGGACATGATTTCATGTGTCCTGGCCTTGCACTCTATGTAAGGCTAAGGACGACCTTGAACTCCTGATGGTTCTGCTTCTGCTTCTAAGACTTCGGGACTGCTGGTGTGTGCCACTGCACCTATTATATGCTTGCTGGGAGCTGAACTCAGGTCTTTGTACATGCTGGGCAAGCATTCTGCCAGCATGCCGCCTTCCCGGCCCATCTCGGTGATCTTTACATGAGCTTCTAGTTTGAGTCTCAAACCGAAGCTTTAACTCTAGAAACGCTTTGGGGAGAAGCCGTCTGGAGGCCTTTGCACATTTACCCTTCAGACACAGAGAACAGAGAGCAATGGGGTCTCTGGGGGCTTTTCCTCTCTCCCCACACCCCTAGCTAAAACCTTTGAACAGGGAATTCCTTGGACCTTTATTTGAGGTAACTTGAAGGGGTCTTGGTACAGGCTGGCTGGACCCAGCAGGGGTCTCAGCTGCACTCAGGCCTCTTGACTCAACATCTTTTTGCACACTTGCCTCATACCCTCTCCATGCTGAGAGGCTGCCGACAGGAGTTCCAAACCTACTCACAGGGTTTCCAGTGTCTAAGAGGAAGAGAACCCTAACACAACCCTCTGAGAGATCCTGGCTGGCCCTGCTCAGTCACACACATACTCCCAGGCAAGCAGGGCCTGGGGAAAAGGCAAGCCTTCTGGAGGAAAGCTGGGGCATAGCACCAACAGAGGGCTGTGGTGGCATACACCGTGTCCTCCCACACTGGCACTTGGGAAAGCCAGTGATTAGAGGGTGCTGGGGAGATGGCTCAGCGGATAAGATGGCCATTGCGCAAGCATGATGACCTAAGTTTGGATCCCCAGAAGCCATGCGAAAGGCCAGTATACAACGTGCTTGGTGGAGACAGGAAGAGGCCTGGGGCTCAGTGACTAGTCACTGTAGCTGAACTGGTGAACTCCACATTCTGTGAGAGACCCTGTCTCAAAAAGGAAAGGTGGAGAGCAGATGAAGACTCAGACATCAGTCTTTGGCTTCTACACATGCATGTAACACACACACTCGCGCGCGCGCACACACACACACACACACACACACACACATGCTCCCACATAAGGGCCTGCCTGCCAGGCTTGTGGCCTTTCCTTTCCCCACACCCCAGGACGGACAAGCACGTGGTGTGGGTTTCTTTCTCCACTTTGTTAGTTCACCGTGGCCGTATCAGAGCATCATCCTACAGCAATATGACGATAGTCTTGAAACCCCAGTCTTTCCTTCACTAGCTGTGAAACCTTGTTCAGGTGACTCGACTTCTCTGTGCCTCAATGTCCTCATCTGTAAAATGGGGACAGCAGCACCTACCTCACCAGGTGACAGTGGGACAAGTGATAACATGGCTAGAAAGGCCTCCACATACAGAGAGAGCTCTTAGTAGGTCATGGTGCTCTCAGGGAGAGAATGGTTGGGATCAGGGAAGTTTGAAGTGGTAGGTGTTTCTCTGCTCTGGAATCCCTGGACATTTCCCATAACCCTGAGAAACTAATTGTTCAGCAAGAACCATGTCCTTCTCTCCAATGAGCTGGAGAAACAGGTTGTCTGCTTGAGCCTGTGATCTGACAGAAGGATTAAACATTCACATTTGAATATCTGTCTGCTGTCAACTTTCTAGAACTTTGGTGGCGGTCCTGTGCTAGTTCTAGAATTTCTCAGTGGTAGTCAGGTGTGGTGGGGCACACCTGTAATCCTAGCTTTTGGGTGCTGGGAACATCAAAATTTGGTTCAAGACACCCCAAGACCAACTTCTCAGCATAAAGGTGATTTATTTGCCCTAGAATGACAGAGGGCAGGGAGGTACAAAGACAGAAGATAGACGAAGAGAAGAAGGGAATAAAAGAGAGGGAAAATGGGGGAAAGTGAGGGGAAAAAGCATGTATGTTGGGGAGATGGGGCTCACGATGACAAAGGACTGTCCCTGGGTAGAGAGGAGACAGATGTGGCACATAGGCAAATGGCGCTTTATAACTGTTAAAGGAGAAATCCGTGTTAGGATGAGTTGGTTTGTTTTAATTGGGCATGTTAATTAGGGGAGCTAAAGGATTGCTGGACTTCAATGCTTTGATGGCTGGACCTTGGTAGTCAGCCTCCAGAGGAGGAAGTGGCCAAAGAAGGGAATGGACCTTGGTGGCCAGCTTTAGGAATGTAGACCAGCAGTTTTTAGCAAGGCAGAAGGGCAAGGCCTGCCAGAGCCCTGTTTGCCACCCAAGCTGGGCAGAGTCCTCTTATTGGGAGGCAGAGGTAGGAGCATCTCCAAACATCTGAGACCACTCTGGTCTGTGTACTGAGTTCCAGGCCAGCTTGGGCTGCAAGGTGAGACCTTGTTTGAAACAAACAAAAATTAAAAAAAAAAAACAAAAAACCAACAACCCCAAACCTGAGAAATTTTCAGCTGATTTTTCTGAGGGTCTAGCCTTATCTGATCTTTCTGCCTCAGAAAGAGCCCAAGGCTTGGCTCTGTCCCTCAGGGCTAAGCAGGGTTGCTGGTTGTTGGTGGAGTTCATTGTATGCTGGGGTTGTCACATGGAAGAGCGAGGGCCATTGGTTCCTCTGTGTAATTACCTGAAGGTCACTTATCTGGAACACAGCCTTAAGAGCCTAATCAAGGAGGACAGTTCTCACCTGCTGCCAGTGCATGCATTTACTCACTCATTTCTCACTTAATATTCACTCACTCACTCACTCACTCACTCACTCACTCACTCACTCACTCACTCACTGCTGTTTGCTCATGAATTTCTCTGCGACCAGGGAGAGAGATGTGCCAGAGAAGCCAGGTCCCAAGAGGGTATAGGCTGTGCTCAGGGATGAGCTGCTGACGTCTTCCTCAGCCCTCAACCCTCCCGAGGCCTCCTCTGGGGGCCTGGGCCAGAGAGGGCAAAACCTGCTCCAGCCTCCCTGTGGCCCAGAGCCGCTCCCGGAGTGCTACGCCTGGGACATCAGGGGCCTGTCTTGGAAGAAGCAGCCACTGTGGGAGTTTGGGCAGGGTTTTGGTGGCAGAAGCCACAGCTGTCGGGAGGTGAGGGTAGTTGCCAGGGAGACAGAGGTAGCTGGGGTTGACTACTCCCCAGCTGTTCCGGGTCCTGCTGGACCTGCCAAGATGTTTCCCAGGAAACACAATGTGAAAACCTCCAGCTATTTTCCCAATCCTAAGGTTTTTTTTTTTTCCCCAAGACATGAACTTCTTTGAGAATCTATATGAGCAATGGACACACACATGGGTCTAATTTCCATATCAGGATGTGGAAATCGGCCTTGGGCAGTGCCAATGTCCTTACGTGACAGGATGCATTCTCTTTTATTCTCTTCCAGCACCTTCTGGGTCCACCTGCTACATAAACCATCTGTCTGGGTTGTGCTGGGGTGGGCCAGCTCCACACAGAACTGTAATGAGAAGGAATGGGACTGAGCCAGGCATGGTGGTGCAAGCCTGGAATCCTGACACTTGGAAAGCTGAGGCAGGAGGATCATAAGCTTGAAGCCAGTCTGGGCTACATTATCAGGACACTATCTCAACCAAAACAAACAAAAACAAAAAGCCAGGCATAGCGGTTCATGAAGAAAGAGGAACATTTATAAATTCAAGGCCAGCCTGGGCTACATTGCAGTTTCTAGGGCAGCCAGAGCTGGTCTCAACAAAACAAGTTTTAAAAAGGGGACTAGGTGTTGGGTAGACAGAGACAGAACTTTTCGGCACGTTCAAAAGTATTCTGCAGGGCCACAGGGAGGTTCACAGGGCTTAGCTTCTCTGGGCCATTTAGCCAGGGCTCCAGAGCATGCTAAGACAGACCCTCTTCACACCCTCACCCTCCTGTGTTCCTCCGGATCTGTCTACCAAGCCTACACAGTCCCGCCATTCGCTCAGCTCAGGTGCCAGCACATGGAAAACCAAAAAGACACCTTGCTTTGAGGTCAGGCTCGTTGCAGGTGAGCTGGGCACTGGGCAGCTGCGGTCCTGACACTCCCCACACCTCCCGTCAGGGATATGTTCTTTAGATTCAGGGTCCTCTCCCTGCACCCATGAGATTCCACTTGGGATAAGTCGGGAAGCTGTAGCTGTGGAACATTCCAGTGCAAGATACTCTGACCTGCAACCAGGCTTGAGGACTGTTCTTAGGAGCATGGCAAAGTGGATCCCAGGTACAATCTCTAGAGTATCTGTCTGAATCTCTTCTCTTTAACCTCGCCTGGCCTGGTGATCTGTTTTATCTGTTGGAAGGCAGTTCTGAGTGGTTCCGAGTGGGAGCTTTATGCTCTCTTTCCTTCCTTGCCGCTGTTTCTCAGGTCCACTCCCACGCTGAGCACAAGCCTGAGCTAGGCTCCTGGAGGATGAGGCACTGGGTGAAGCTGGACGATACTGACAAACCACTACCACAGGCCAGGCAGCCCCAGACCACTCTCAGCTGATGCTGAGAGGCGGTCCCAGCTAAAGCCACCATTTCAAGGACTGGGGGTGTGTCTCCCTCGGAGAGCTCTTGACTAGCATGCAGACAGACCACAGGGTCCATTCATAGTGCATCAAGAAAACATGTGCTAAAACTTGTCTAAAGTTGCCAACACTAGCTGAGATTGGCAAAGGCTGTGTGACACTGGAATCATGAGAAATGGTAATTTAAAAAATAATAAATTGCTTGGGCTGGCAGGGTTTTGGAGTGGAGTGTTACACAGTAACGGTATTGTGTACTGACTTTCTCCAATTGAAATATCCTCTCCTGGGCTGGAGAGATGGCTCAGCCTTTAAAGGCTAGGCTCACAACCATAAATAGAGTTTGGTTCCCAGCACTCATGGCCGTCTCTCCAGCCACACACACACACACACACACACACACACACACACACACACACACACAAAAGAAAGAAAGAAAGAAAGAAAGGAAGAAAGAAAGAAAGAAAGAAAGAAAGAAAGAAAGAAAGAAAAAAACCCTCCCAAGGGAGGAAGGAGGCTATCAGACTCAGGAAGTAAATGCAGATGACAAGATTCACAAGGTCTCTCCCCAGTATTACATAAGCATCAAAGTAATAGCCTACTTCTTGATATTTGTGTGGGATGAGGAGACCCGTCCCCTGAGCTGTTGAAGGGTGAGCAGGGACCTTAAACCCTGAGTGTTCACGACTGGTCACCTGTCCTGGACTGAGCTGCTCCATCGTGCAATGCCTTTGAGTTACCCACACTGTTCACTCATCGAGGCTGGGTTGGAGTCATCCTTTTTGTCTGCCGGTGTTGGCCTGCCTGGCACAGATAGGCATCGGTTCACATCTTTCCAGAAAGTCACACAGTGAAAAGATAAAGAATACAAATATATTCAGGAAATTCTGCTCCTCTCACAGACGCTGAGTACACAGTATCACATACTGGTGGGGAATCTTTTGGGCTCTTCCTGAAGTCGCGTTATGGACCAGAAGTGATAAACTGTGACACACACTGGTGGGGGATGCGGAGGCAGGTCACAGAATGGGGAAGCTGCTGTTGGTCTGGTAGGGTGATGAAGACATCTAGACCAAGGGGAAGGGAAGAATGTCGTACTTGGTCACAGCACGTCATTGCCCTGAGTAACAGCAGGTGTCTGTGTGATCTCTTCAAAAGAGAAACCGAGAATTTGGAGTGTTGACTTTAATTGTATAGATGTGGGCGTGGCTCAGTTGACAGAGTGCCTGCCTAGCATGCACAGAACTCTGGGTGTGATCCTTAGCAGTACATAAACTGGCTGTGGTGGTTCATGCCTGAACTCCTGGAATTCAGAAGGCAGAGGTAGAAGGATTAGGAGCTCAAGGTCATCGTTGCTATGTAGCAAATATGAGGACAATTTAGGCTTCATGAGATCCTGTTCTGCAAAACCAAACTAAACTGAACCAAATCAAGCCACCTCTACCAACATGAAATGTCCCGCATTGGTCCTCCCCCATGGGGATTAAAGGTGTACACCACCACGCCCAGCTTAGGCTCATATACTTTAACACCTGGTTCCCAACTGATGGAACTGCTTGGGAAGGTTTAGGAGGTGTGACCTTGCAGGAGGTGTTGTCATTGGGTGATCTTTGATGTTTCAAAAAGCTAGTGAAATTCCCAGTGCAGCCCCCTGTCCCCCGGCTTGGTGGTTGTGGATCAAGATGTGATCTCTCAACTGTTCCTTCTTCACTCTGACATTACGGATTCCTACCCTCTAAAATCATAAGCCAATTAAACCCTTTCTCTTTATAAGATGCCTGGGTCACGTTTTATTACAGCAGCAGAAAAGTAGCTAAGACAAAAGTAGGTGCCAGGAAGTGGGCTATTTCTGCGATAGGTCTGACCATGCTGTTTTTGGAGGAATGGGGAAGACTCTGGGACTTTGGACTAGGAAAACAGTTGAATGCTATGAGCAGGATTTAATGGGTCACCCTAGTTGGAGCTTAGAAAACAACAATGTTGAGAGCAATGTGGACTATGAAGACCTAGTTCAAGAGGTTTCAAAAGAAAGAGATATTAGCAAGTGGGCTAGAGACTACACTTGTAATATTTTATCAAAGAATGTGGCTGCCTTTTGCCCTGGTCCTAAGAATTTGCCTAAGAATGGATTGCAAAACAGTGATTTCTTTGGTGGAGGGCTTTCTTTCCTTCTTTCTTTCTTTCTTTCTTTCTTTCTTTCTTTCTTTTTTTTCTTTTGACAGGGCTTTTTCTGTAGCTCTGGCTCTCCTGGAACTCCCTCTGTAGACCAGTGTTGGGTGTTGGTCTGATACTTATATTTTGATGCTAATTACTGGCCCTCAAGATCTGGTCACTGCCCAGATACACCTATCCTTGTTGTGTAAACCTGCCTATGACATTATACCTGATTGGTTGATTAAAAGGCCTAGAACCCGGGCAGGGAAGAATGTGCTAGACATGGCTAAGGTTCCTGGGCTTTGGGTTTGGGAGAATCATGGGAAGAAGACAGAAGGATGGGAAGAGAGAAGAAAGAAGGACGCCACAATGGGCGAGCATAGAGAAGAAACCACATGAGCCCGGAGGAAGGACTCTGATAATGGCGTGGAAAGGCCCAGATGAAGAATACAAGCAAATATTTCTAAGATTATGGATGGAAGGTAGCTCAGATAAAGATGGTTAAGGCAGATGGCATTGGATGGGGTCTGGGAGGTGGATGGTGAGGTAATTGAGACAGCATTGGTGAAAATACCTGCTGAGTCCAAGGTTTTAAGGCAATTATAAAATTTAATAGATGTCTGTGTCACCTGTCAAATGTGGTAGCGGGTTAAATAATACTACTGAAATAATTATAGGGCAAATAATAAATAACATTATTTAGCCCAACACCATTTTATTTTTAACAACAGACCAGACTGGTCCCAAACTCAGAGATTCACCTGCCTCTGCCTCTGAGTGCTGGGATTAAAGCACGTGCCACCACGGCTCGGCTTGTTGGAGATTTCAATACAGCCTAACACACAACTCTGTTGTATAGTTACTAGTAATCACTCTTACGCAGGTCTAGAATGAAAAAGAACAAACAGGAAAAAAACACAAAGGTACAGGTTGAGGAGAAAAGGAAGACCAGGAAACATAATGTTGGAGCCAAGGCTTGTTCTGAAAGAAATAAGGAAGGCATGACGAGAAATGGAATAAAGGGGGGGGGCTCTCAGAGGAAGACCCCACCCAGCTGTGCTTCCAACCTGTGAGGAGGAAAGGGCTGAGGGATTTTCTGCTCAAAAGCAACAACAAAGGAAAATGTCTGCAAATGTGACTTAAGGGGACCAGGCTCTGTCCCCAAGAGGGCAATCAAACTTGGCAGTGTGGTCCGTGTGGTTCGGGCTTTAGAGTCCTGAAGGATATACAAGTGAAGGGGTTTTGGAAGCTTCCTGCTTGGTTAAGGAGAGTCACTAAGGCCAGGCGTATGGAAGGAGAGTCCATGCATGGAAGGCTCTGGGAGGCCATTGCATGAAGCTGCGGAAGTCAAGTCTGGAGTGCACTAGGGACTCCTAGGTGTTAGAGGTGCCGGAGCTATAAGGTATCTACCAAGGACAGATGTACACAGGGACCCACGAAAAGAAGATGTTTCAGGTAGCGAGCTTGAAGGACATGATATGAAGAGCCCTTAGACACAGCCACTGAACTGCAGGGTTTGGAGTTTGCCGTAACAGGTTTCTGCCTTGCTTTGGCTCAGCAGTTTCTCGCAATATGCCCATTCCTCACTTTTGGAACGGTGATACATGTAACGTGGCGTTGTACGTTGGTCCTATGTCGTTTGCTTTTTTATTTTACAGGGGTTTGAGTTAAGAGAGTTTCTTGAGTCTCAGAACATACATTGGACTTTGAAAGAGTGTTGAGCCTATGAAATAAGGGACTTTTGAAGTTGGACTAAGTGCTTTTTGCACTGTGATATGGCCACAAGCCTATCAGGACCAGGGACTGGGATGTGGTGGTTTCAGTGAGAATCAGTTTGAGCAAATGTTTGGGTAGGATCAGGAAGTGGGGCCCTGGAGGGGTGTGTGAGGTGCTCTCAGCCATTCCTTTGCTCCAACATCATGGACTCTGGCACTGCGGAACCATAAGACAAATTAAATGCTTTGGTAAGTTGTCTGGGTCATGTTTTATCACGGCAACAGAAAAGTAACTAGGCGGGGGTGGCCGGGGAGATGGTTCAGCAGTTAAGAGCACTGGCTGTTCTTCCAAACGTCCTGAGTTCAAATCCCAGCAACCACATGGTGGCTCATAACCGTCTATACTGAGATCTGGCGCCCTCTTCTGGCATGTAGGCACACATGTGGGCAGAACACTGTATAGGTAATAACTCTTTAAAAGAAAAGTTAACTAGGACAACCACTCAGGAAAATGGTCAGGGCCTATCAAATTTCTGCCTTCAAAGTGTAGCCTTTCCTGCAGCAACAGCATTGACTGGAGCTTGCAGGAATGCAGAATGGCTGGACTCAGAACATGGTCCTCAGGCAGCCTTGCACTTGGCTGAACTTGTGCATCACTGGGTTAAGAGAAGGCACTGGGAGCCCTCTCAGGTCCCCATGAGAAGCAGCTGCCCAGGACTCAGACCTCACACACCCCCTGGTGGCTCGTTTTAGTATCCCAATTTATTCAAGTGTTAGAAAACTCCTTTAGGGAGCAGGACAAGAAAAAAATAGGTCTGTAAACATGGCGACTTCCTTCTCTCCCCGTCCCTTCTTCTGAGGAACTTCCTGTGACAGGATGCAGAATTCTAGTTGGCAATCTGGTGATGAGGCTGCATAAAAGGTGGTGTGCCGTGGCTGGGCCAGGGGATAAGTCTTTCTAGTCCATCCCTGTGCAGGTGGCCCAGGAGAGTGGCCAGTCTTGTCATGACTGGGAGTCTTTGGCAGTGGTGAGACCCCTGTGGGAGACAGGCCTCTGGGCAGCAGACACAGGCAGGCAGGGAAGCAGGCGCAGGCCCTCCGGAGCTCCATGTTGCTGGGGTGGCATGAACCACAGCATGGGGACAGGAAGGGGATGGCCAGGCAAGGGGCGGGGCGTACAGCATCCATGCCTGTGGCCTCACAACCTTCCCTGGAAAAGTGAGGAGCAGGGACAAGCTTATCTGGCGCATGCCACCGGGGCAGCCCAGGTCTGTCAGTCCTTGAAGGGGGCTGTTTCCTCTGTTTGCTCCTTCTCCGCAGCCAGCAGTTCCCCGTTCATCTCCTGCAGTGGGTGGTATATGTAGTCCCCGTCCAGGTGCCGGATTCTCTCTGCCCTAGAGCCCAGGAGCAAGGACACGTTCACCACAGTGCTGAACAGCAGCAGGAAAAGCAGGATGAGAGTAAGTGCCAACCACGTGGTCCTGGGACAGAGAGAGAGGAGAGAGGAAGAGACTTGAGTCAGGGGTTGAGGAACAGCCTTGGGCCAGCCAGAACCCACATGGGGAATGCTGAGCCCAGTGTGCTGGGTGGAGACACAGGGAAGACACATGCAGGCAATAAGAGAGACACTGATAGCTGGGGGGGGGGGTGTTGTTTGTTTTTTGAGACAGGGTTTCTCTGTGTAGCCTTGGCTGTCTTGGAACTTGCTCAAAGAACAGGCTGGCCTTGAACTCCGTCTCTCACATACACACCTAATGTGAATGTTACTATTCCTCAGATGTTGTTAATGTATTTTTGCAAAACTGGGGATTGAACTTGGGACCTGTGCATGCTAGGCAAATGCTCTACCACTAAGCTATATCCCTAGCCTCCCCTCCCCCCCTTTTTTACTTTTTTGTTGGTATGGGGTTCAATAAGTTGCCCAGGTTGGCCTTGAACTCATTGTGTAGCTCAAGCTCAAGCTGGCCTTGAATTTGTTATCCTCCTGCTTCAGCCTCCTGGAGTAGTTAGGATGAAGGGCTTGTGCCAGAAGACCCAGCTCAAGAACCTCTCTATCTGTTTCTCTCTCTCTGTCCATCTATCTAGCCTTAGACTTTAAACTTCTGATCCTCCACTTCCCAAGTGCTGGAGTTATAGGCATGTGCAACCACACCTGGCTTATGAAGCCCCAGGGCTTCCTGAAAGCTAGGCAAGCAATCTGCCAATTGAGCCACACCCCCAGCTTCACAATCCCTGTGGGAATGGGCTGTGAGACCCGGGAAGCAGCAGAAAGGAAGCAATAGTAACACAAAGCCTGAATACACGGAAGAGTCCAGAAGTCAGGAGATTCCTTCCTGTCTCTACAGCTCTGTTCCAACATCAGAGCTAAGTCTCTGTGGCCAGGGAGGTCAAGCCCACAGCAGGCCACCTTTGGCTCCCACTGGGCAGTGGCACGGGGTCCTTCTCGCTAGCACTCCTGGATGTCAGTTTCGCCCATGACTGTCCCTTGAGCTTAGAGGATCGCATGCAACCTCCTGGCTTGGCTGGTACCTGGACAGACAGCATGCCTCATGGATGGGGCGTGGGAACTTGGCCTCTGCTGAAACACCTACCTGGAGAAAGAGGGCGGCTCTCCTGCCCTTGGTGTGACCTCAGTTGGCTGGAGACACTGCTTCACTGAAAGACACAAGACAGAAGGGCTGGGGTGGGTCTGCTTCCTCTAGACCTGCCCCAAGGGTTTGAGGAGGCCCCATACCTGGGGAGATGCTGCAGTTACCAGTCTGGGGGTCGCAGGGACACTGGTGCTCACACTGGCAAGGCCTCTGGCAACCTGGCCCATACCACCCCAGAGGGCACTCTGTGGAGATAAGAGGTGGCAGATAGGTCTTACCTTGGGTGGCAGGGTCTCCTGTTATAGGACAACCTGGCTCCTGGATGTGTGCAGGGCCATGCTGAAAAGGATGGCCCTTAATCCCTGGGGCCAGCTCTTAAAGGTAACCCAGCTGCAAACAGGGTGTGGCTCAGTGCTTGCCAGATATCCATGGGGCCCTGAGTTTGATTCCCTATAAACTGGGCATGGTGGTATATGCCTGTAATCTCAGCACTTGGGAGGCAGAAGCAGGAAGCAGGTGTTCAAGGCCACCCTTGGCAACACAGTGAGTTAGAGAACAGCCCAGGCTGCCCTGTCTAAAAAACAAACAAGCAAAACAAAAAACAAACAAGTATACCACCTTGATTTAAGGTGGGCTCTAGAGCAGATGACCTTAAAAGGATGAAGAGATAGTGACTGGAAGGTCTTGAGGCAGATGTGAGTGACACTACCCTAGGATCACTAGGAGCTGTTTCTGAGTTGCTAAGGACTTTGGTAGATGTCCCTCAAGGGTATGGCCTGGCCACACCTTATTTTTTGCTATTAGTCCTTGGAATTGAGTGGATAATGCTGAAATCTGGCCTCCTACTAGAGGGGAATTTTTCGCAGACCCAGGCAAGACATAAAGAGATTTGCATGCAAAATGAGAAGGCAACTTCTCCCAGAGGCAACTTCTAAGCCAGAAGTCAGGATGAAGGCATTGTAATAGCTGCAGACAGCCAGGCCACCAGTAGCTCTCACCTTCACTGCAGTTGGATCCTGTCCACCCAGCGTCACAGCGGCAGCCAGCTGCCAAAGCAAGACCATGGAGGCCAGGTAAGGGCAAAGGCAGGTCTGGCATGGGAAAGCTGGGGTCCCACCAGAGCACCACCCTCCTTGTGGGCTCCCTACTCACTCTCTGTGCACAGCCCACGCTGGCTGCAGTTGGAGGGGCCACAGTCCAGCTCGCTGCAGGCGGCACCCCGCCAAAAGTGGCTGGTGCATTCGCAATGGCCATCCACACAGGTCCCGTGCCCACTGCAGTCGGGTGGCTGGCAGCGGGGTTCATGCACACACACCACAGTGGACACACGGCGGGGACAGCGCCACATGTTGTCCTGGCTGTGGGGGATTCGTTGTGAAGAGAGGCGCTGACCTTGGTGCTGGTTCTAGCTGACCTCTCAGGTCCCTGTGCTAGCTTGCCTCCATCTCCATTCCGACGCGTGTGCATGTGTGTGTGTGTGTGTGCATGCTAAGGAGTAGATGTGTGTGCACGTGCATATGGAGTCAGGACAACCTCAGGGACCCACACTTAAATTTTTATTTTATTTATCTCTCTTCGGCCTGGACCTTGCCAAGTAGGCTAGGCAGGCTGGGCAGAACATCAGGATCCACCCGTCTCTTCTTCCACAATGCTGGGATTGCAAGCGTGTGCCACTCTTGGCTTTTTATACTCGGATCCTCTGCTTGCAAGGCAAGTACTTTTCCTACTGAGCTATAGCTCCAGCCTCCTTGGGCCACTTATAGGTTCTGCCCATTGCATATTCTGTGTCTTCTGGCAAAGGCTCTTTCAACCCTGGCCAGCCATTTCCTTAGCTCTTATTTTGCTATCCTTAAGGAGGCCTTTCCTGACCACTGTCCCAGGTTTCCAGGCATGGGTCATGCAGTACCCTGAGGAAGAGGATCTTAGCTGCTCTGCTCACTTTTGGATACCTAGGGCCTGGTGCACGGCAGGTCTCAATACTGACTGAATGTTGGAGGCAGGGCATGGCCTCATACCTCACAAGGTGGCTTAGGTCCCCTTACCAGTGATCCGAGGGGTAACTGGCCAGGGTCCCGTTGAGCACAAAGGTAGCAGAACCACCTCCATCCAGGTTGATGGCATTGACCACGTCTTGTCGCAGCAGGAACTCTGCCATCTCCCGTAGGTTGAGGCTGTGCAGAGGGTGTATGTAGCTGAGCTTAACTGTCTCCCTTAACTGTCAGTGGGTAGATACCATATGGCCCGAAAGCTGTCTTGTCCCACCCACTACCCAAGAAACTATGAGAAACTGAGTGCAAACATCCATGGGGATTCCTGGGACTCACCCACGCTGTTCCGTCTGTCCATCAGCGTGGAAGAGTATGAGATGCCCCTTACGGTCATGACCCACGGCCGTCCTGGCTGACATCACATTCACAAATTTGCTAAAAGAACCTGAAGGAGAAGGAGACTGGCTTGTTATCCAACCCTCCAGGGGACCCTCTATGTTCTTTCACTTTCTCTCTTTTGGTGGTGCTGAAAAAGAAACCCAGCTTCTAATGCATGCAAGGTAAGCCCTGGATCCCTGAGCCACATCCCATCCCACTTCTAGTGAGTTTCCATACCAGGGCCAGAAAACTCTTCCTATGACCCCAATCTCTAGAAGAAACCTTTATATTGCTAGAACAGAGCCTACAGGCCTTGCACAAGGCCCCAGGCCTTACCTCTGTTGTCCCCTTCACCCAGCAGTTACTCTCTGCCTTAGGGCCTTGCGCTCTGCACTCTGGTTGGGAACCATGTGCCTCTGCCCTGAGTTCTTCTGAGAGCTTGATCCTTTGATCCTCCTCAGTCTCCTTTCCCCCCAACTCTATACCCCGAAATAGCCAGAGACTCTCAGGACCAAAGCATCCTCTCCCTCCCCAATATTTTGCACTCTGGAGGTGGTTGTGGGTGTGCACATGCCTGTGGAGGTCAGAGGACAACCTTGGGCTTAGTCCTTAGGGGCCTATCACTTTCTGGTTGAGACAGGGTCTCTTGTTAGCCTGGAGTGGCACCATGTGGGTAAGGTCATCTGGCCAGTCAGGGGTCCACCTATCTCAGCCTCCCATTTCCCCATCCCTTGGCACCCTGGCACTTGGCTGTTTGTGTGTTTTCTGGGGCTCAAACCCAGGTCCTCACACCTTCAAGGCAAATACTTTACTGACCAAGCCAACTCACTGGCCCACACCCAAGTGACTCTTAACCTTGATCATCCATCAGAGTTGCCAAGGGAGTGCCTGCACACTCAAGGTATTAGGACTTAACCAGCGGGTCCTGATTGGGAGGTCTAAGGTGGGTGGACTCATGGTTCTGCATTTATGACAAGCTTCTAGGCCATATGGATGCCACGGTGCCATAAATCTGTAGCATTTTCCTCAAACTTGTGCATCTGTTCTCACTGGTCCCCTTTCTCCTGTCTCTATCTTGGCACATGTCAATTCTTTCTAGCTTATCGCCAAGTATTTTCCGTCTTATACATTCTACATAAGACGGAATCCCCATGACTCCCAACCACAGTGTTCCGCACTAAATAGCTGCTCAGTAAATGTTTGGGAACGCTGAAGAACAGCCCACTCACACTGTTTCTGGGTCTCAAGAAAGCTGGTTCTGGGGCTACAAAGGTGCCTCAGTGGGTAAAGTGACTCCCATCACACGTTACAGCCTGAGTTCAATACCCAGGACTCACATGGTGGATGGACAGGTACCCTGACTTTCCCACATGACATGTATGCAGAACATGATAAAAATAAAAACGAAAGCACAGCCTGGTGCAGTGGCACGTGCCTGTAACCCCAGCACTGTCAGAGGCAGAGGCAGAAGCAGGTGAGTTCGAGGCCAGCCCAGCATACAAAGTGAGTCCAGGAAAGCCAAGGCTACACAGAGAAACCCTGTCTCAAAAGAGAGAGAGAAAGCAAGTGTGCTATACTGCCTACCCTTCCTGACCTGTCTCCTGCGTCTTATCACACTCTGTGGCTTGGCTCTCATTGATGTAGATGCTTCCATTGCGGATGAGCCACACAACTCCACTCAGCAGCTGCACGAACGGATTTGCAGTGTCCAGAACCTCCTCCTCAGATAGGTACCTGGAAGCAGGGAAGCAAGAGGCTCACTCCCTGGCAGTCACAGCTCTGGGTACCAAGGGGCTCCCTTTTGGTGTTCATTTTTTTCTGTAACTAATTGATTCACTGATTAGCAGCTGTTAGACTTTCCTGCCCTGGCTTCTTGGCAAAAGTCAAAGAGCCAACCACAAGTCTGTATCAGCACCAGCCACCTGAAACATTCCACAGCCAATCCAAGACAGCCCCTTGAAGACTACACCTGATTGCTCGGGTTTCGGAAAGCATAGCCTCAACCTAGGCTGTTTGAAACAGTTGCTGCCAGATGACTCTGAAACTATTTCTAGGCCAGGAGAGCATATCTCTTAATAGTCTAGCAGGACTTTGCCTTGATGCCTGCTAAAGAGGCAAGGCTGGGATTGGCGCGAACACAAACCTTCATTTGCATGAGAGGTGTGATGTGATTGGTGCAAATACCCCTTCTGTACAGACATAAGCAGGTGTTCAGTTCAGTCAGGGAGTGAGCTGGAAGATGCCTCCCTGTGTCCCTACAATGAAAGAACCTTTTCTTGTCATCTTTAGTGCTGACCTCATAAGACAAAGAAGTAGCAGTGAGCTACAAATGGACAGAACAGGCAGCTGCTTGACAGTTAACAAGGAGGAGGATGAGCTGGAAAGATAGCTCAACGGGTAAAAGCCTTCCCACTCAGGCATGAGGATCTGAGTTCAAATCCTCGGCACCCATGTAAAAGCTGGGTGAAACAGCACATACCTGGAACCCTAGTGCTGGCTATGGGGGTGGTGGGCAGGGGGAAGCGGGAGGATCTCTGGGGTTTGCTGTCCAGCCAGCTTAACTGATTCAGACCTTACGCCAGAGGACGACAGAAGAAAAGAAGATACCTGAAATCAAACTCTGGCCTCCACATGGTCCCACACAGAAGTAAACACATAAAAAAAAAATAGGGGTGGTGAGCAGACCAGTGGACCACCATAGAAAGAGCAAGAGGGGTAACTGAGACAGTGGCCATGGCAACAAGAAGCTGAATAACCTGAAAGGGGAGCCCAAGAGAGGAGCAAGGGAGACGGCAAAGTGTGGGAAGGATGAAGCCTGAGATTGAAGGACAGAACCAGGGAAGAGAAACTGCAGGCGCTGGCCACTGGAAGAACTTTTAGGATCCATGACTTAAGATCAACAGGGATGGCACTGGCTGCTGTTGAAGGATGAAGAACCAGATACTGAAACCACGGATTGCTAAGAGCTGGGCAAAGTCCCCCTTCTCAAGCCTTGCCAAAAACCGGAGCTCTTTCAAGAGAGCTGCTTCACTAGATGGCGCTGCCTTCTATTCCTGCCGGCTTGCAGTCACCTTCGGCTTCTGTCAAATTTCAAGAGAAACAGAAACTGCCCGAGCCTCGACAAGCTCCTTGCCTGCCCAGGATCTCTATCCGGGACAGCAAAAGGCTTCCAGCTAGTTGTCTGGGACTGTTCCATAAACTCTAACCTATCTCCAATTCGTTCCATGGCTTCTCTGAACACGAAATGTTTTCTCTATTACTAGGGAAAGTTAGCTAAGGCATAAGCCGTGTTCAGGCACATGGTCGCCTCCCCAGGGCCCCACACATCGCCTGATCACAGAGCAAGCATTCAGTGATACATGAGTAAATTTCACAGCGTCCCCAATCTGAAGATGAATGATAGGAAGCTTGGTTAGGTGACCTGGGCACAGAGGCATGGCTCGAAATAAACATCGGAGACCCTCTGCCCTCGACAGCCCCGGGACTCCCCGCCTCCTCACCCGGTGACTAAGGTCCCGTCGCGGCGGATCCCGAACTGCGCGTTCTGCAGCCCCCCGGAACTGCTCACCAGCCGCCCGTCGCTCACCACGTTCCCCAAGCACTCGCCAGTGCTCATCCGGAAGAAGCCACCGTTCTGGGCGACGCGGCAACCGGCCGGGACGGCTGTGTCCTCCACGGTGGCGCGGCGCCTCTGCGCGCAGCCTCCGGGTCCCCCGGGCTCCAGCACCGAGAAAGTGCGCAAGGGCTCGGCGACCCGCGTTAAGTGGCCGGCCACCGCGCGGCCCCCGAAATGCGACACAAACGTGCGCACGGCCGCGCGGTGGCTGGCGCCAGGGTTCGTGGGCGGCGGAGGCCAACTCTCTTGCTCTGGGCTGCCGGCGCGCACCCGGGCGCAGTCCCGCGAGGGACGTCTGCGCTCCAGTGGGTAAGGCAGCAGCAGGTCATCGTCCCGAGAAACCCTGCGGGGACGGGGCGATCGTGAGCTCCGAGGCTGTGCCCGAGAGCAGGAGAGGGGGACCCCGGCTGGGCTGGCCTTAGCAGCTGCACTCACCCTAAACCCAGGCTGCACCATGCCACCCCAAGCAAGCCGAGCAGCGCAAGTACGAAGAGCAGCCCGCGCCTCCTGGGCGCCGCCATATTGGATTGGGGCTCCGGTCACGTGGGCCCTCCCCATGTGACTCCAGGCTAGCTGGTGGATGCTTTCAGGTATCAAAGAACTTTCAGGTATGAAAGACACTTTACAGTTTATGAGATTGCGCCTTCGCTTTCCCTTACGGAGCGTAAGTCTGGAAGGGAGATAGGTAACTATTTTTAAGTGATGTCAAATTCATAGAAAATTGCTAGAATGGGTTCTGGGGATGTGTAAGTCGGTGCATTGCTTGCTTAGCATGCTCAAAGCTCTAGGGTCCATATTCTGCTCTGGAGAAACCGGAAGTTTTGGCCCACACCATTGTCCCAGCATTCAGGAGAGGCAGGAGAAGCAGAAATTCAAGGTAATCCTTGGCTACATAGCCAGTTTGAGATTAGTCTGGACTTCATAAAACTGTCTCAACAACAGCAGCAACAACAATGAAAAGAAACTTGTAAGAAAGAAGCTTGTAACCTGGCGGTGGTGGCACACGCTTTTAATCCCAGCACTCAGGAGTCAGAGGCAGGCAGATCTCTGCGAGTTCAAGGCCAGCCTGGTCTACAGGATGACTTATAGCACAGCCAGAGCCAAAACAAAACAGATGTCTTGAAAAACCAAAAACCAGGCTGGCAGACGGGCAGGCGAGCATGGTCTACAGAGAGTTCCAAGACAGCGCTGCCAAAAACCAAACACCGAAAGAAGAGGAGAAGGAAGAGAAGGAAGCGGCAGCAGTTTACTATTTGTTATTTATGAGTTGTACTTTTATTACTTTATTCAAAATTATACTTTATTCAGAGTTACTGCTGTAATTTTGTGGTTTTGGACACAAAGTCTCCGTATGTATTTATCCCAGGCTGACATGAATCTACCTGCCTCAATATTCTGAGTCCTAGGATTCTGGGCACAGTGCCAGGCTGGTCAGATACATGTTTTTTTGTTTGCCTGTACCTATTGCAACCAAATTGTAGACAATACCTTAGTATTTCACCAGAGTCTTCTACAAGGTTATTTTTGTATGGAACAAGTAAAAAGGCTTAGATTTTTTGGCAATGCGAGGACACTGAGGGCAGAAAGAGAGACTAGAGACTGATTCTGTACTGACAGATTTATTCCAGAATAATGACTGAGACTCTCTCTGGAAAGGGGATGCATATGTGGAAAAGGCTGGAGGTGATTCTTTATAGGGGTGGGATGAGGGTATTGTTTGAACCCATAAGGGGCTAGGGCGGTTCTGAAGTCTCTCTTTCCCTGCGTTTACGATGCAGCCATAGGGCTCCAGGGCTGTCCCAGGTGCCATGGTTCTGAGTTCTAGGTGACTGTTCAGTATGCAGCTACGGACACCAGGATAGCCCCTCATTCTTTCCTTGCTCTCTGTGATGACATGCTGAGCAAGGTCATTTGTAGGAACCCTATCTTGTGGCCAAGACACTCTTATCAAAAACACTGAGTTACAGTATCTAAAACATAGTGAACTTCAGATTTACCCATAGTTCCTATCAGGATAACTCCTCCCCTCCCCAAACCAAAGTCCCATTTAATTGTTGTGCCTTTGGTCACCTTTAGAGTACTTCTCAACCTTTATTTTTGATGACTTTGAAGTCAGGCATACTGTGTAGGGCATAATGCAAAAAACGCTTGCTAAGGTGAGCAAACAAAACAACCCAAACCGGTGCTATCTTAGAATGGGTTCTTGTTTGTGTTTTTTGTTTTTGAGAGAGAGTTTCTCTGTGTAACCCTGGCTGTCTTCAAACTCGCTCTGTAGACCAGGCTGGTCTCCAACAGAGAGATCCATCTGCCTCTGCCTCCTGAATGCTGGGATTAAAGTCTTGTGCCACCACTGCCTGGCTTATATATGAAAACTTAAAAACTAGAGATTTTTAAATGTTTTTTTTTAAACAAAGTATATAGCTCATTAAAGAGGAAAGCATTGTCTTTGTGTGGATTATAGTGCGTAGGTGTTCTTAAGGGTAGTCCTGCCTTACTAAGGGGTAGTTCCTTTGCCAGATCATTGGCCTGTCTGACTGGACTGTTTTGGGTAGCTTGGTTTATCTCTGGTTTTGTTTAGTTTTGTTTTTGAGACAGGGTCTTTCTGTTGTAGGCAGACTGGCTTGAAATTCAGTGTGTAGCGTCATCTAGATCCTCTTGCTTCTTCCTAATCCCCAAGAGATGGGATTAAAGACGTAGGTCCCCAAGCTGGCCCTGTCTTAGGTATCTTGGAATGATACGTGTCCACTCTTTCTTCCTCTTGCCAGAAGAAACTAGTTTTCCTTTAGTTGGCCTTTTGGATGTTGGGGTGGCTGGTGAGATGGCCCAGCAGGTAAGAATACCGGCTGTGTGACCCGAGTCTGATCCCCCTGAACCCGTGGAAAGAACTGACTCTCGAAGTGTGACCTGCATGCGCACGCCATGGCCTATGTACCCTCCTCTCACACACATCAGTAACAACTCAGAATTTCCAGGTGTTGAGTGTAATATGTCAAAGCAAGTCCCCAGCCTGGGTCCCTCCTGGCTAAGACCATGAAGCTGTTATGGGTTCAGGAATAGCTAGACACTGACTACTTGACTCAGAATGATGACAGTTCATCGAATGCTGAACAAAAACTGGTCAGGGCCATGATCTGGACTTGGGAGCCAGACTATGACACATTCTGTTTCCCAGGCAGTATTTAAAAAAAAACAACAACAACAACAGGAAAACTGTAACCTGGTAACCAGGTGTAGGAGGTGGGAGGGAGGCGGGGGGGGGGAGGAGAGGAAAAGAGGGAGGAGGGAAGACAGCAGCATGGGGTCGTTTTGACTAGCTAAACAATTTTTTTTTTTTTTTGAGACAGGGTTTCTCTGTGTAGCTTTGGCTGTCCTGGACTCAGTTTGTAGACCAGGCTAGTCTCGAACTCGGAGATCCAACTGCCTCTGCCTTCCAGAGTTTTGGGATTTCAAGCATGAGCCACTGTGCCCAGTTTAAACAAATCCGTTTTATTCCAAGTATAGTGTATCTAGATAGATAGACAAAGCACTTTAATCTGATTGGCCGAGATTTAGGATAGGGAAGCTCTTGGGGGTGGGGTGGGGGGATTCCATCCTTCTGGGAGTATGGAATGTAGCAGGAATTTGCAATTTTTAACTTGGGCAGAACATGCATTTATCATCTATTGTTTTATTCTAAGCAGCGAGTATTGTACTACTGAATTGTATCCTATGATCAAAATGGAGACTTGGAGGTAAAATGGCTTCTGATATGCTAAAGACAGAGGAGCCACAGTTATGGTAAGAACTAAAGTAGGTCTCAATGGAGGGGCTATAGCGTTTAAGCAGGTCACAACAAAGCCACCCTGAAGCGTAGTTTGTCCTATAGCACCGCCTTCACATTCACACATCCCCGCAGAGGCTGCATGTCTTGGCAGGCAGTGTCCAAGGCAAGGTCCGGCACCTGACCTCCTAAGGAGGCATTGTCACAGGGATGTGAGTAGGTCTAGCTCTTTCTGTCCACAGTGAGCAGTGTGTTGACCACCTTGATTTTTTTTTTTTAACAAAGGTACTTTATATAGTGTTATTAAACACTTCTATCTCCCTTTTAGCCCTCCAACCCTGGGTAGGAGGGAAAGAAGGTTAGTGGGGAGAGGAGGCCAAGTTCTGTTACTTCCTGCTGGGTAGGGTGGTAGGATTCTTTTGGGGGCACTACCAGTATCAGTTGTTCAGGAATCCAGAAGTCCAAGTAACTGGCAAATCAGCAAATGCAGCAGCAGGATGAACCAGCAGCCAGCACGCCTCCAAGCAGCTGAGACTTCAACCTCTGGGCTGTCATATTTATACCCCTCAAAGTCCTCGGAATTCGACTAATTCCACCTGACAAAGACCACATTCCTCAGGAGATGCCTAACAGGTGTGGACAAACTAACCCCCCTGCCCCCAACTTCGACTTTTAATAAAAACAAATTTATACATCATAAACCAAAATGTCCACAACATCTCCCCTTTTCTGTTTAAAAGAAATTGGCGTTCCCCCTCTAACATTAATAAACTGTGTACAATAAGAATTATGAGAAGTGTTAGGTAAGATCACATTTACAATGTCCAGTCCATTTGTACTTGGCAATCTTGGAAAAAGTAATCCACTCTCTGTCCTATGCTGGTTTGAGTCCGAAGTTCCGTACCTAAACCACTTTCTTATATCAACCTGAAAACACCTATCTAGACCTTAAGCTTGATTGTAGTAAAACTATGACTAAGTCTTCAACCTCTTCAGAGACACTAAAAGGAAAAAAAAATACCTAGCCATATAGGAAGCATAGAGCAAAGAAGTTTCCAGAACTATAGAAGTGACAAGAGATGGTAGACTACCTGGACAGTCACCAGAGGTTTCTGTGTCATTGGGGCAT